>OU611988.1:12606666-13254583 GCA_914767915.1 Agriopis aurantiaria
ATCCCTGGCCAAGGTAGTGGACCAGGTAACGGTGGAGTAGGGGGTGCTAAAAATCTCCGGCAGTTGCCCCGCTACCACCCCCAACAAAATCTGGCCCTGGCAACGCACAATATTCGAACACTGAGGACCGACGAGAAAATTGTCAAACTGGAGGAAGAATTGAGCAAAATACAATGGGACATCATAGGACTATCTGAAATCCGACGAGAGGGACAGGATACGATAGTTCTGGATTCCGGTAACATGCTCTTCTTCCGGGAAGGAGAACGAAAGTCCCAGGGTGGTGTTGGTTTTCTCATCCGCAAGTCACTCATCAACAACGTGATTAAGGTCGATAGTGTGTCGAGCAGGGTAGCATACCTTATACTCAGAATAACTGATCGTTATTCGCTGAAGGTCATACAGGTATATGCGCCGACCTCGACATACCCTGACGATAAAGTAGAGGCTCTGTATGAGGAGATATCCGAAGCCATACATTCCTCCGAAACATACTTCACCGTTGTTATGGGTGACTTTAACGCAAAGGTGGGCACACGGAATGTCGATGAGTTAAGAGTGGGGTCATAAGAGTATGGACGGTGGAATCCGAGGGGCCAGCGGCTGGTCGACTTCATGGAGAAGGAGGAACTCTATTTGATGAACTCCTTCTTTCAGAAGCGACCATCCAGAAAGAGGACCTGGATGAGCCCAGATGGTTCGACCAAAAATGAGATCGACTTCATCATGACGACCAAGAAGCAAATATTCAATGATGTCTCCGTGATCAGCAAGGTGAAAACCGGTAGCGATCACCGTATTGTCAGAGGCACATTGAATATCAACATCAAGCTGGAGAGGTCGCGTCTGGTGAAGTCTACGCTCCGTCCTGGTCATGCCCAAATCCAAAACCCAAATGACTTCCAACTCGAACTGCATAATCGCTTCCAGGGCCTAGCCGAAAGCGGAACTGTGGACGAAATAAACAATAGGCTGGTGGAAACGCTGGATGCAGGCCGCTTCCAACCGGCCCTTTGGAGATCGATGGAGGAGGCCTATGTCCAGCAGTGGACGTCCTACGGCTGAAATGATGATGATGATGATGATGGTGGTGGAAACTGTCCAAGCAGTGTCCAAGTTCTTTAAGACCCCACGCCGGAAAACACCTCAGAAGCTCTCAGACGAAACCATTAAATTAATGAAGGACCGGACTGAGATGAGACTGCAATCTTCAGCTGATATGTCGGAATATGGCCAACTTAATAGACGAATCTCGAAATCGGTGCGACACGATTTGCGTTCCTATAACACAAGGTGTATTAGGGATGCAATTGAGCGAAACCAGGGCTCGAAAGTGTTCGCGAAGAATTCGTCTATTGGGAAAAGCCAAATGACGAAGCTGAAGATCGAGGATGGTAGTATCATTTCGTCAAAACCGGAGATTCTGAGAGAGCTCGAGAGGTTTTACGGACAGTTGTACACCTCGACACGACAGCCTATTGTCAGTTCAGCTCAGGACAAGAGAGCGAAACTGACCCGACACTACACTGAGGACATCCCAGATATCAGCTTGTACGAGATTAGAATGGCTCTGAAACAGCTTAAGAACAACAAGGCGCCGGGTGATGACGGAATCACGACAGAACTACTGAGAGTGGGTGGAAAACCGGTACTTTTAGTCCTCCAGAAGTTATTTAATTCCGTCATTCTCGAAGGTACTACGCCTGAAGCATGGAACAGGAGTGTGGTGGTGCTCTTCTTCAAAAAAGGTAATAACACCTTATTGAAGAATTATAGACCCATCTCACTCCTGAGCCATGTGTACAAGCAGTTTTCCAGAGTCATTACGAATCGTCTCGAAAGCAGGTTTGATGACTTCCAGACCCCCGAACAAGCCGGTTTCCGTAAAGACTGGAAGCACCGTAGACCACATTCACACGCTCCGCCAGATTATACAGAAGACTGAGGAGTATAATCGGCCATTATGCCTAGCGTTTGTGGACTACGAAAAAGCCTTCGATTCAATCGAGAGCTGGGCAGTATTGCAGTCCCTCCAGCGATGTCATATCGACTATAGGTATATCGAAGTGATGAAGTGTCTGTATAGAAATGCCACCATGTCGATCCGATTACAGGACGAGAGCACGGAACCAATCCAACTGCAGAAAGGCATGAGACAGGGAGATGTTATCTCTCCGAAACTGTTCACGAACGCATTGGAGGACGTTTTCAAGCTCTTGGACTGGAACGGATTCGGCATCAACATCAATGGCGAATACATCACTCACCTTCGTTTTGCCGATGATATAGTCATCATGGCAGAGTCGCTGGAGGACCTCAATACGATGTTCAGCGACCTCAGTAGCCTTTCCCAACAGGTGGGTCTTAAAATGAACATGGACAAGACAAAAATTATGTCCAATGTCCATATTGAACCCGTGCTGGTAGTCGTTGGGAACGATACTCTCGAAGTTGTTGACCATTACACCTATCTTGGACAGATTGTTCAGTTAGGTATGTCCAATTTAGGCAAAGAGGTCGCCCGTAGAATCTAACTCGGATGGGCAGCGTTCGGGAAATTGCGTGACATCTTCTCGTCCAAGATACCACAGTGCCTCAAGACAAAGGTCTTTGACCAGTGTGTGTTGCCAGTGATGACATATGGTACTGAGACGTGGTCCTTAACTGTTGGCCTTTTGGAAAAACTCAGAGTCACACAGCGGGCAATGGAGAGAGCTATGCTCGGAGTTTCGTTGCGCGATAGAATCCGAAACGTGGATATTCGCCAAAGAACCAGAGTCACTGACATAGCTGTTCAAATTTGCAAGTTGAAGTGGCAATGGGCAGGCCACATCGCTCGAAGAACCGATAACCGATGGGGAAGAAAGGTTCTGGAGTGGAGACCACGAACCGGAAGAAGCAGCGTAGGTAGGCCTCCCACTAGATGGACCGACGACATTGTGACAGTCGCGGGCATCCAGTGGCTGCAAAAGGCAGGCTGTCGTTCAGTGTGGAGGTTAAAGGGGGAGGTCTATGTTCAGCAGTGGACGTCTTCTGGCTGATGATGATGATGAATAAGGTTCTTCCATACATTCCAACTACAAAATGTAAGTTTGTAATAGCATAATGATTATTTTTAAATGATATAACTTCAAATTTATAACTTTCGGATTTATTCCTATATATGTACTATGAGACCTTGCCTCTTGCCAAATTTCATGATTCTAGGTCAACGGGAAGTACCTTATAGGTTTTGATTCCCCTGTGAAATCGCAAAATATACGACATAAAGGAACCCACAGAGCGCGAGACCAAAAAAAAACTAACTGAAGTTAAAATATTGAAAGACAAACTTAAGTTTGTAGTTGACAATAAGGTTCTTCCATACATTCCAACTACAAAATGTAAGTTTGTAATAGCAAAATAGTCATTTTAAAATGATATACCTTCAAATTTATAACTTTCGGATTTATTCCTATATATGTGCTATGAGACCTTGCCTCTTGCCAAATTTCATGATTCTAGGTCAACGGGAAGTACCCTATAGGTTTTGGTTCCCCTGTGAAATCGCAAAATATGCGACATAAACGTTCATATCTTTTGATTGCTTTAACTTACAACTTTAACTTTTTTACAGCCAAAAGAAACCGTAGACCCAAGTATTTAGTATAAATTTCAACTTGATACCTTCACGCGTTCTTGAGAAAAAGGGTCTTGACAGACGGACAGACAGACAGACAGACAGACGGACAACGAAGTGATCCTATAAGGGTTCCGTTTTTTCCTTTTGAGGTACGGAACCCTAAAAACAAAACAAAAAAAACAAAACAGAAACAAACGAACAACGAACGATTGCCAAAACAGAAAAAGCTATACAGAGAGTACAGAATGCGTGCGTGAGATTCTGCTTCAACGTTGCAAGAAGAGAACATGTTACTCCTTTTCTCGTCAAAAATAAAATTCTAAATATGAAAGCCAGGCTTCATCTTGCTTGCTTAGTTCAAAAAGTTCTTTGGAACAAGCAACCCGAATATTTATTTGAAAAATTAACTTGGTTAAAAGACATTCATTTGTGTAATACTCGCTCTAAGTCCCTAAATGCTTTATCATTCCGTAAGCACAAGACCACACGATTTAAAGGCTGCTTCAAACACAGTGCGACTAAAATTTGGAATAACCTGCCCCCTCCTATGAGGAAAAAAATGAATTCTGATAATTTTAAGCAAAAATACAAGGGTCTATTATACGAAATACAAAAGAAGAACTTTGAAGCAACTTTTAAAATTACGCGTTAACACCACACACACTCACACATACACTCACACACAGTACACACACACACACTCACACTCACACACCAATACACCATACACAAACCTAAGTGCTCTAATATTTAACAGGTAATATGCAGTAACAGTAATGCAGTAATTATAGTGCATTTACGATTAACGAAAGATTTTATTAGTTGATATAGTAATACCCGCCGTCGCCTAATGCTCACCTACCATCTATTTCTGAGCAAAGGGGTATGCTGAAAACCAGCCCTGCGTGACCCTTCGGGACCTCGCAGTACAGCGCTGAGCGTACCCCTATTGCCAAACATTGTATCTTATTATGTTTCTTATAGTATATGTCCATTGTTTTTGTTTTTTGGCAATAAATATATTTTATTCTTATTCTTATAATATTAGTAAGATTAAACATCGATGACGTTAGCTTGTGTCACCCACGTGGCCTTTGCGTCTAGTAATATCATAACCTGGCGGAGTATATTATTATAACATGACGCGCACGTAGTCTATATATATATTTATCATTAATTATTAATAATCATCAATTATTAATAATCAATATTTAATCATAAATAAAAGGTATACAAATAGGATATAACAGCATTAAAAAGCCACTAAGGGCATAACAGCATTAAAAAACCACTAAGTTACACTTACATGACCATATCCCGTTTGGTTGGCTCGTTCAACAAAACCCTGTTGTTCCGTTTAATGGCGGGGAACAGGGAAGGCTCCTCAACGACCTGAGTCTCCAGCAGTTTGGCGACGTAGGCCAGCGGCGAGGGAACCACCAACCGGGAGCTGGGCGTCGAGCTCGTTAAGTCGTCGTCCGTTGAGGTGTCGCTGTTGGAACTGACAACAAGTACAAATTGTATTTAAATAATTCTATCGGCATTCTATCTCATAAGCAAGCTCCAAGTCGCACAACGAGCTATGGAGAGGGCTCTGCTCGGGGTTTCTCTACGAGATCGAATCCGGAATGAAGAGTTCCGTAGACGAACGAAAGTCACCAACATAGCCCGGATTAGCAAGTTGAAATGGCAGTGGGCAGGGCACATATCACGCAAAACAGATGGTCGATGGGGCCGAAAGGTTCTGGAATGGAGACCACGGACTGGTAAGCGCAGCGTAGGACGTCCATCCACAAGATGGACAGACGACCTAAAAGAGACCGCAGGGAAACACTGGATGCTGGCCGCTTTCAACCGGCCCTTTTGGAGATCGAAGGGAGAGGCCCATTTCCAGCAGTGGACGTCGTATGGCTGAAAGCGGATATTTTTTTTGTGTTTTTAATTGTTTCCTTACAAAAAACAAGAACCAGAATTGAAGTCTTAAGTTTTCCTGGAAGAGATCGCTTTTAGCGATATGGCCGCCAGTTGTTACACTAGTTTTTAAGAGCCTTTTGTCCTCTATACCAAATTTAATGGTGTGAACAATAAAACGTTAATCAATCAAGTTTATAAACATTGACATATTAAATCATAGAAAATAAAATAAAATAAACATCTTAGTCAAAGAAGGTTGCTGTCGCTACCATACAAGGAGGTTGCTTCAAGGAAGTTGCATTGTTTTCATCTTTCACTGGCAGATAGATGTAATAAGGAGTAACATAAGCTACTATTATCCTGGATATAACGCGGGCGCAACCGCGGGGCGCTGCTAGTTGTTAATAACCGTGATGAAAAACATTGTGAATGAAGGCCCCTGGGTTGTAGGTGTCAAGGTTTTTGGAGAGGGCGGTATCGAAACATTTATTTTAAACTGAATAATAATAGGCTTGCTTTTGGTGTGAGGTCTACGATGGAGCACGCTTGCCTAGAAGAAACCGATTCACTCGTGATTTGAAGACACCCAGATTGTAACTATCGGGGAACACCCATTCGGGCAGCGCATTCCACAGGCTAGTTCGCATAATAAAAGTGGAATCAAAGCGCTTCGTTCGGAGTTTCGGAATATATTAAATTGAACAGGCTTTCAGAAACTGGGGGTTAGTCTGAACTAGGGATTCGTTGCTGAACAAATGATAAGAAAGCTCACTCGCTAGAGTTGTTGCTGGTGGTGCTGGCTCGTCCGCTGATGACGGGGTTGTTGCTCGAGGGACCCTTGCTCTGGCCCAGCGCTCGGCCACGCACCACGAACGGACTGAAGCTTTCGGTGAACGTCGGCGCTAAGTCCCGTCGCGTATGACACATCTGAAATCATACAACACATAATATGCTATTTTTATACATAACTGACTTATACATAAGTGACTCTATATGTATTGTATCTCAATAATAACAATAAAGAAACTTGAACGTGAACAGATAAAAATATAATAAATAAGATGGAAGGGGGGGGGGGGATAACATGATAAGGATGTGTCTTACTCACTTCAAACTCGAAGCACTCTGAGAAAGATGTGTACTCGAAAGGCCGATTATGATCGTGGTAGGGGTCGAGCATTTCGAGCGCAGTATCTCGCTGCAGGCCGATGATCTCGCAGCATAGCTTGCGCATCTCGTTGCACGGGAGCGGGAGGTGTCGGACCACGTCATCGTCCCACCACTTCGTGAGGGACCTGAAATTATATATTTGTAAAATATACGCGCGATACGCTCAATTTTGGAATCGCCCATATGATATTTCGCAAGAAAATATCATGCGACTTTCGAACCTCAGAAAAAAAAAATTAAGTGTTGATACCTACAGTTTCCTCTTTAGCTCTTACAAAAGTTCTTGTTCAAAGACGTTCACTTTGGTAATATACAGTAAATATATATTGCAAGTAGAACGTTTGCCTGGGTCTTCAATAATACCCATAGATTAGGGTATTATTAAGGACCCAGACATAATTTTTGTCGAATTCAAATAGTTCAAATTTTGATTTTAATTTAACTAAATACATATTCCTTAGAATATCACTGTTTCAGTTTATATCAATAGGGTACTTGACTGTATTAAAAATATTATGCCAATTGACGCCATCCATAAAGATGACACAGTGAAAAAGCATATTTCATTGATTTTTTGATAAAAATATGCTTATTTTTTGTAAAAAACGCGAATAAAATAACTGTATTTTCGACATTTGATCACGTGATCGAAAACGGTCTGTAATTGGCTTCATCCCTAATGACGTCACACAAATCTAAACAAACAGATTTTGTATTGATATTTGCGAATTTAATGTTGTAAAGCTATTTTGAGAGCGATTTATCCAGAAATTTTCACCAAAAACAGTCCGGAGGTTAAATGTGAGAAGAGTGGAGAAACATTTTGTGCAAGCAGACAGCAGTAACTTACCCAAAATTAATGTTTTTATGGTTGCATATTTCTTTAATAATAATCCACGTCATTGTTTCTACACTGCAGAACTCAAAACGTAAAAACTATAATGTCAGTATTAATTTTTAATTGTTCTCCAAGCAAAACATTCAATCAAGTTGTACAAAAAGTATGTTGTAGTAAGTGGATATAACTATTTTGTTAGGTTATGTCGAGCTTTACAATGTTTAAAAAGAAAGTAACAGTACATAAAATAGTAATGCAATAAAAACACAAATTATAATAGAAATATATAGACTCAAATATGTACCTCAAAATGATCTTCGCACATAGAAACACTTGAATTAGCTCCAATACTTTTGGGTTCTCTACGAGCTACTTAGTTCCAACCTTAGATTGGTTCCAACCACTTTTTTCGAGTTTTGGGGAGTTTTGGGTCCATTGGAACAGGAACAAATATTTTTCCGGTGTCTTTATGGAAGTATTTGTATATTTTGGCACTACACAATATTTATAAACCATTACTTCTATTAAAAATTAATTAATCATCAAACTTTTGCAGCCTGGCTGCAGTTGTTTTGTTTTGTGTGACGTCAATTAGTCACGTGATCGGAGCTATGACGCAGGTCTGCGTTTTGGCGCGATATTTTTTTATTCAAACTTTAACATCGATTTATATCGCAAATACGACTGATATCCAGAAAATATAAATGCAGTATACATTATTTTATATCAGACAATAATGTGCAATAGTTTCCCAAAAGTAGTCAAATACCCTATTATGTATAGTGAAAAGCCGAGTTTATAACTTATGCAAAAAACCCGTTTATTCCTCGACTTAAATAAATATTCGCATTTAGCTCGGACTGATAAATTTCTCGGCTAAAATGGCTTATTTTATGCCCTCGTTGTACAATCTACTTTTGAAGCGTTTTATTTTATTTATATATTTAAAATTAGCACCGCACAAAAACGAATTACATTAATGACATTAATAATAATAATAAAAAAAAAAAAAAACAAGGAGATGGCATAAACAAAGGGAGGCCTATACCCAGCAGTGGGACACTCAGGGCTGATGATGATGATGAAAAAAAACCCATAAAATCACAAATGTCGAGAGATTGCCTACATAAAAATAATAATAATTAAAGAGCATACTTATGTCTTGGTATATAGACCATAGCCTCAGGGTGGTGTAGATAGTAGTCGTTCTGGTACTCCCAGATTGGCGGTTTTCCACTATCAGGCATGAACAGTCCCAGGAAGAGATTCATCGTGTTCTGTTTCTCCGCATCGGAGAAAGTGTTGGAGTAGTACCGGCTGAGAGTCTGCATTATATCGTTGCCGTGGGACGACCAAGGAGCTGTTTTACGATATGTTTTTATCCTGAAAATATAATTTCTTCGTTAAGGCGAAATGGTAGAGAACCGTACACTTGTATGACGGTAATGCGGCGTGCGCGCTCTCAAATATTTTCAATATTTAGTTTTTCTTTATTTTCTATCTTACGCTTTTATTTAGAACATTTATTACACATAAAGAAATAATGTCAATTAATCGATTTTAAAGGTCTACTTTTGAATATTCGAGATGACGAATCGTCAAATTTGAAGCATATTTCGTCTTAAGGCCCTCTTTTAGCAAATTTGGTCATTCTAGTTTGACTGTGTCTACTAACCATGGTTAGTTTAGATAAATACAAATGGTGTCATATCAAAATTGAATGTTATATCTAGGAAACCCAAAGACCGAAACACGATTAAGGACATTTTGGTCGAAAGAAAAAATATATGAAAGTAACTGAGTTGAGCTTTTCTCCCAGTTTTTTTGGATTCATTTAAACACCTATTTAATAAATGATGTCTGGGATATCTTAATATGCAGATTTCATAATTATGGAGAAAACCGCAAAGGTACATTTTACAATACAGCTATTCTTTTCGAAAAATATGAGAAAAACCTCAAAAATAGAAGTAGCCAAATGCACGACTGTGTGTAAGCGCCACGGTTTTGCTCCACTAAATTCGACTTTAATACAATATAATGTGAATCCACCAACCCGCGATGTGGCTAGCGATGTGGATATGGCCCAATCACCCTTACGGGGGTAGGCTAAAAGTCCAGCAATGGACTGTTAAAAGGCTGATTATGATGATGATGATGATATTAACCTCTCAAAATTACCTAACCACATTTTAAAAATGTAGACAATACAGTAATTTTACAGCGTGCGATATCTCTGCGCTCGGTATTCTGACCCTTAAATGTAGTAAATCATTCACCTGTGCACTAATTGAGATCCACCGTATTGCAACGCCAAAGTATCGCCATGGTCTTCGTACAAGCCCTCTAGAAGTCTCGCGCAGTCCGAATCGAACTCTATGTTCGGTGTTCCGATAAGACCAAGGGCATAGAGCTGGAAAAACAAAATATAAATAGGTAAAAAATGACGAAGCAGCGTTCCAAATCCACACTAACAGATTGACACACACACAAATGACAGCACTGTGTTGGTTCTGATCAGCGCTGTTGGCGTAATTCGGAACACGACCCCTGAGGCTCTCTGAATTCAACTATTTTATGACAGCATTGGCGAAGGTGAATAGACCTAGATGTATATCGGTATTTTTACCTTCTCCTTGTGAAAAGACTCGTTGTATCATGATCTTTTTACTTTCACCTTGTGAAAAGACCGAGACATATCTCGATCGTTTCACCTTAATCTTTTCACCTAATCCTTGTGAAAAGACCGTGACGTATCTCGATCGTTTCACCTTAATCTTTTCACCTAATCCTTGTGAAAAGACCGTGACGTATCTCGATCGTTTCACCTTAATCTTTTCACCTAATCCTTGTGAAAAGACCGTGACGTATCTCGATCGTTTCACCATTTCCCGGTAAAATATTCGTGAGTCGTTGAACTCGCGAGGGAACGAGAGGGGTCTTGGGAAGTGTACAACCATGGTAGGGTCATAGTTACCTGATAAGCTAGGACACACTTCCCGATAGCGAACTGTGCTGTATTGGTCCGGTCGAGGCAGTCGACACAGTTGACGCGCGCGAGGCCGGTCTGCAGCCGCCCACCCTGGTGGCCTTCCACTCCCGACAGCTCTCCGTACCCGTTAGTGCTTAGAAATATTCCAGTCTTGCGGATCACGGTGCGAGCTATCGCTGACAACCTGAGGGCAAACGTGGTTATATCGTCCTTATTACAATTATCGTTAGTGTTCAAATGTCGCCGTTTTTTCATCATCATCATCATCATCATCAGCCGGAAGACGTCCACTGCTGAACATAGGCCTCCCCCTTTAACCTCCACACTGAACGACAGCCCGCCTTTTGCATCCGCTGGATACCCGCGACTCTCACAATGTTTCGCCGTGTTTTCACTAACATATAATTAAAATCTCACTAGGCCAGCATAGTGGATAAAGGCCCTTCCTCTAAGGGAGAAGAACTCTATCCCAGGAGTGGGAACATGATAGACTGATAAAGAGAAGATAATTAACTCTTAATTTTCTTAGAAAAACAGTTTTGTACTCACTTGTCCAACACTTTTGCATCAGCCCCTTTATTCTTCCGGGCCATATCCAAATGGTAATACTGCACACAGTGTTCCGGAGGCAGGAACTGATTCAAATACTTTATGGAACTGCTGATGACGTCAGTCAATAAAGACTCATGTTTTTTCTTCTCCCTCTTTTTGACTAAGTTTACAAACATGATGGGGGAACCATATCTTCTCATTAAATTGTTTAGATGTTTGCCGGGGATCTCTGCGAATGGATCGCTCAGGTCTATGTTTATTGCGGGTTTCGGCACCATCTTCACGACGTCTTGGGACCAGTAGTAGGGGATAGAGCCTCTCATTTGGACAAAAGAACTAAACCTGAAAGTTAGAAAAAAATTTATGATTACCAACTAGGAATCATACTAATACTATAAATGCGAAAAGTGTGTTGGTTTGTTAGTTTGTTTGTTTCTATTTCACGCAGCAACGGATCGACCTGATTTTTTGCATGGGTATAGTTCAAGGACCGGGGAGTGATATAGGCTACTTTTCATTATCATCACCATTTTTCATCACTACGCGGGTGAAACCGCGGGGCGCAGCTAGTTACATTATAATTATAAATGTGAAAGTTTGTGTGCGTATTTGTGTTTGTGATATTCGCACTCTGTAACGGTACCTTGGATTAATACATAGACTAGGTTCTTATAGGTTAGCGGGCAAACCGCGGGACACTGCTAGTGTACCATATTTACCAAATGGTAGAATTTTATTTTCTAACATTATGTTACATGTTAAAATGCTTACCATCTCATCATCATCATCGTCATCATTATCAGCCAGAAGACGAACCGAACAGAAAGCCTCTTAGCACGCCGCACTGATCGACAGTTTGCCAACTACATCCACTGGATGACCGCGACTCTCACAATGTCGTTGTTACATATAGTGAATTCTAGTGGGAGGCCTACCTACGCTGCGTCTTCCGGTTCGTGGTCTCCACTCAAGAACCTGTCTTCCCCATCGGTTATCGGTTCTTCGAGCGATGTGGCCTGCCCACTGCCAGTTCAACTTGCAAATTTTAGTAGCTATGTCAGTGACTACTCGTTCAGGATTTTATAGCGCAATGAAAGTTCAAGCATAGTTTAAGATCTAGTAGCACAAGATAAATGACACTGAAACTGTTGGAGCTCACCAACGAACAACCTGTCTGCGTTTCTATTAGCTATCAGCAGTCATCCTATCTCGCTCTCGCATGTGTTCAAATCGCGGAAGTTTAAAATTTATTGACGTGATAAAGTCTTATAAATCGATGAACGCCGGCTGCACGCACGAAAAATTGTCACAGTCACGTTGCGCCTGAGCCGCGCGTGCAAGCGAGAGTGCGGAACAAGCGATAGAGAGGCACGATTGGCTAAGCATTATCACGTAAAATTATCGTCCGTAAACCGACTTTACAGACAACCCTTGTTTTTGTTTGGAGAACCTCATGCCCACATAGCGGTAGCTTCGTCTCACTATCAGCATCAAGTAGTAAAAATTTGAATATAGAATAAAATTACCTGCCAGCAGCAAATGAGGAAACCATAGAGTCGTGTACAATCTGCTCTGTTTCCACCTCGTTGGCGACATCTCCGTGCATGTTAGCGCCTCGTTTCAGGAACCTCGTGCCTGCGTAGCGGTTGCTTCGTCGTGCTATAAGCGTCAGGTACACTGGTCTGCCGAATATGTTCAAGTTACTCTAACGGGAAAAAAACATTTATTTAACAAGTTGTATTACATCCCAAACTAAAGACAAGGGTCTTTAACCAGTATATGTTGCAAATACAAATATTTATTAATAACACTTATGTTACATGTCAATAAACGGTAAATTCTGTCTTATTATAATTACATTGAATTTATAATAATTGTAAAATTGTATAAAACTTGTATAAATAATAATTTCAAATAGATTTAATAATAATTTCAATTAGATTAATTAACAAATGAATGGTCCGGCAATTTGAAGAAATCGGCTATTTCGTAAAATAGGTTTTCCTGTAGTCAGGACTTAAGTTTCGTTTTGAACTGCGCGGTGGAAGGAGCATTCCGCACGGCAGCGGGTATTCGGTTGTATATCGCGGGCCCTCCAACGTAAACTGACCTCTCAGACTTCGCCAGCTTATGAGTTGGTGTCACAAGCTGGTCCTTTTTTATGTTGCTCCTCAAGTTAAACGTCGAGAGGACGCCCCTCCGCCGGAACATACTCAGATTAGAGTGCACGAATAGGCCTACTTGGAATATTAGTTCGCACGGTAGGGGAAGTATGCCGAGTTCTTTAAATAACTCGACGCATGAAACGTCAGAGACTCCAAACATGGCAAGTATGGCAAGTTTCTTGCCATATGGTACTGAGACGTGAACCTTTTCATTGTTATTTTATAATATCGGATTGTCTATTATGAAGTGTTTTTATACCTTACTAGCAACGCACCCCAGCTTCGCACTGGTGTAAGTCATATTTTTTTATACCTTGGGTTACATTATTGGAGTTTTAGTAAGTATCCATATTTTTTTGAAAATATAATATAGCCTTTGTCACCCGGGGATAGTGTAGCTTCCCAACAGTGAAATAATTTTTCAAATCGGTTCAGTAGTTTCGGAGCCTATTCAATGCAAACCAACAAACAAACAATCAAATCTTTCCTCATTATAATATTATTATTAGTATAGATAAACTATTTCATTGTAGAATTTATATGCGATAGTGGCGTTCTCATTTTCTAAAACTTTTTTCTGTTTGAGTACGTACTCGCACGCGAGTTGTGCGCGTCACGGCGCCGCGTCAGTGGCTATTTACGTTTAAACGCTGGCGCGAGTACTTTTTGCTACTTGTACTTGCAAGCTACTCCGCATGGTGGGCTTTACGCTACACTTGGTAGTATGTAGAGTTACATCTGTACAGTTTAAGGCTTTTGGGAGTTTGTGGTTCAAATGCTTGCTGTGCTTTCGAAGTCAACCCGCACAGCAAGCCAACTTTGTACAGATAACACAATTTTACAATTTAGGTAATGGCGTCGATTCTGTCATACCACTCACTAAACTAAACCAATCTGACAGGACTAAAATTATCTGCCTCTCTTTTCATTTTAATATGTGAGAGAAGGATGGCAACAATTTTAGAGCTGTCAAATTTAGTTTAGTTTAGAGTACATCAGAATCGATGCCAATGTCACTAAAAACTACATGCATGTTGAATTTAAATTTAGCAAAAATACTTCTGGTTTCTGATCATTCAGTAAATTAATTGAAGAATTGTATCTCTGAAGGTTTTCAGTGCTTAGAGACAATAATACATGAAGTAATACCTGTTCCACGAACCCATGCACGATGTAAAGGATCCAGTCGGGGTGCAAGTGTGCGTGCACCGGGGAGAGCAGGTGGCTGTTCCACACAAACCGCCACTCCGGGACCGCACGTACGCCAAAGTCCAACCTCTGACTTGTTCTGAAATAATATGTGTTTTCACAATAAAAACAAACTCAAAACAAATCAACAAATATTTGACACCATGTATAACATGATGACGTTCTTGCAACGTCCGAACGTGAGGGAGCAGTTTGTAACATCATATAATATACCTACCACGTTTTGGTGTAGCATTGTGATGCCACAGAAGAAACTAGAATCGCTACCGGGTTGCATGGGGCACCGTTGCCTCTTTCAACCACATCACCACTACAGCTAGACTGCTTTTCATTATCATTACTTACACTACCATTTACGCCACTGGAGCGTGTGTGCCAGCGCCCCAGAGCCTCACTCCGATATTTCAAGGAGTTGGGTTGGCTCGGGTTGATGCTTGTAGGGGGAAATGCACAATACAACTCAAGCGGGACGTCAGTGCAGGAGTTATCGCCCACATCTCGAATAAGAATAAGAATGTACCACATTTGCAACAATAAATCATTTTTAAATTTTTTATTTCCACTTTACTACTACCACAGAATACATATAAGTATAAGTATAGAAGATTCACTTCGCAAAATCATTTATATAAGTAGCGACTCTTGCTACTACACAATAACGTGCAATTCAGGATGTGTGAGCGCTAACTACCTACAGCTATATTAACTTTGAAGTTGCCTCTCTATATCCATTGCGTAACTCTTGTCGCGTTATCTGTTTATCGCGCGGTAGATCCGACAAGTCGGCTACTTGTAGCTTCATACCTAAAGTGCGCAGTGCGCCAGGCCTGCTACTACTAGTTTTTCGCTCCGAACCGTGAATTCACATCCCCTATATCTTCACAACCCCTTAACCAATTAGTCTTAAACTTGAAAATTGTATTGAAATGAACTATTTGCCTACTTTAATTTTATGATTATTGAAGCTTGCAGTGACACAAATGAAATAACTAATAGTCTGGATGTGGAAGAAAGGTTCGGCAAGGCCACCTGCAGGGTGAGTTCGACTAAAGATGATTTGGGCCTAATGCGTTCGCACCCGCCACGGCACTTTGCTATATCTCACTTGTTTGTCTGATCTGAGGTTACCAGCACGCTATGGTTTCCTCACGCTGTCTTCCTTCACAAGCTCAAGCTAATTTTTGGGCAACGAAAACGAAATTCTTCCTTCCCTAATCCTACTATGTGGGCCAGGGCCCTGATTCCGTAACTTTAACACGCACGAAACGCGCCGCGTCTAGTTAACCTCTTAAAATTTGGACTCTATTCCCTAGGAATAAAGACCAACTTTTAGAGGTAAACTTAACACGGTGCGTTACGTGCGTGTTTGTAGTTACAGAATCAGGGCCCTGTACAGTTTGTGGTATTGCTTTTGTTAATGCCATAGGTGGCAAAGACGCACAAAAGCAGACGGGCTGCCTGATGGTAAGCTGTCACCGTCGCCTATGGATACTTGTAACACCAGAGGCTTCACAACTACATTGCCGACCCTTTAGAATGTAAGAAGAATCTATTAACTCACCTTTTGAAGAGTTCCATGTCCCCCTACCATTAAATCTAATAACTACCTACCCAGTCTTTTCTCTCCTATGCTGCAACTGCGCCTTCCATGTCTCAAAAATGTCTTCATCATCATCATCAGCCTTATCACATGTACATTGCTTCTCTTCATTCAAATTTGAATGGTATACTGCTGCTGTTACTGGTTTTGGAAACAATGCTGGTGCCAATTTCCTTGGTGGAGCCATGTTCATTTGCAGGGTATGTGTGATATCATAGCTGTAGCTGTAATAGAAGTTAGTAGACAGGTCTATTGCGAGGAACATCTTCAAGTATCTCTGTTCATCGGGGTGTGGCGGTTTGTTGCTTTCATTTGGAATGTATATTGTCGCCGTGTCTTCTATTTTGTAGATGGAATGTGAACCTATTGTGGCGATTTTTCTTCTTTTCCGTACCAGGATTATGTAATACCCTTCGAGGAATCTGATGAAACCTGAAAATAAAATTATTGGTTTGATTAACAACGATGTTAGTATCCATGGGCGTATATAGTTCATAGTTATTTTATGAATATCAGAAAGATACATGTCAAATACAGGTTAAAATGAACTAAATATAATGATTACTATAAATAATTAACTAACAGTCGTTACATTTTAATAACAATTATTACAGAAATAAAAAAATATAAAAAAATTATAGCTAGATGAAAATAAAATAATTAATATGTTTTTTTTAAATTATATTTGTTAGAAGCTAGGTATAGGGAGGCTAGTAGGCTAGCATGGATAATTTGTGCCACAATATATATATGTGCATGCGTAGCTCAGTTCTCATAGCAATGGTTCTTTGCTGTTATCAGCAAACTATAGCTATGCGAGAGAAACGTCTCGTAATGTTGTGCTGGAGAAGAATGCTTAAGATATTGTGGTTAGTCCACAATCTCATCAATATCAATTCCAGTAACTAAACTCGGCGTCTCGCAGTGTATATCCTCCATTGTTCAAGCTCGCATCCTCACCTCCTTTGGGCAGGCAATGCGATGAGGTGACATAAAACACCTTGTGGTGCAGGATATGAATGAGGGGATAAGACCGCGCGGCAGATCATCATTACAATGGAACAACCAAATAAAGGCTATGCACTTAACGGCCCTGGGGCCTTATGATTCTTTGATCGGGATCGAGATTGCATGCCGTCCCGTTCGTATCTATTTACACGCACCACGTGCGTAAGTGAGATGGCACGTGATCGCAATCACGATCCGAATCATCCATAATAAGGCAGCAGTAAACATGTGCAGATTGTGAAGCAAGCCAAGACTTGAACTGATAACCACAACCGCTGCAGTTTGATTATTCTGGTAGACTAAGAAGAGAATGACAGAGTATTCAGATTCACGGTTGCCTGGAAGATATCGCTTTAAGCGATAAGGCCGCCTGTTAAAAGCCTAGATAATATTTTTGTTGTAATTTTTATGTTATCCTTGTTTTGTGGTATTTTAATAAAGAGTTTTGTATTGTATTGTATTAATAAAATGTTTACCAACAATCCCAAAAGCCGACACCAGCTTGTTGAAACCCGTCGTCCTGCCGGCTCTATTACCAAACCCGATCATGTTCAGTAGCTGGTGTATCTCCTGCTTATTGTACTCCACCTTGTCATCTACGAGGATCAACTCACGAGGATCCGTCCGGTCGATTTTCAGCACGCGGAATCGTGTCTGAGTGTTGTTTGAACCTATTAGGTAGAATCTCTGGAAGTATATATAGCTCATTGGTTGTCTTTTCCAGCAATGAGTTGATATTGTCAAAACTCATCAAGCCTGTATCCAATTATTACAATGATGATGATTAAAGTTAATAAGAAAGGGTGATGACCAACTTAGGCTGTCTTTCAAAATATATCATCATCATAATTTCAGCCGTAGGACGTCCACTGCTAGACCTCCCCCATCGATCTCCCAAAGGGCCGGTTGGAAACGGCCTGCATCCAGCTTTTCCCTGCGGTCTTTTTTTGGTCGTCTGTCCATCTTGTGGGTGGATGTCCTATGCTGCGCTTACCGGTTTGTGGTCTCCATTTCAGAACCTTTCGGCCCCATCGGCCATCTGTTTTGCATGATATGTGGCCTGCCCACTGCCACTTCCAACTTGCTAATCCGGTGGGCTATGTCGGTGACTTTCGTTCCTCTACGGATCTCCTAATTTCTGATTCGATCTAGTAGAGAAACCCCGAGCATAGCCCTCTCCATAGCTCGTTGTGCGACTTTGAGCTTGCAAAATATATAGCTATTAATATATTTTGATGAGTAAAATACCTACTTTGGGTAATTTTTTGTTTGATCTTGGAACTAGGTTTGAACTGGTAATATTTAAGCAGGACAAATTAAACTTTGGAATGAGGAACCCAAATTATACCAGGGTAATTTATTTCAAATTATCAGGCAGAAAACGTCCACTGCAGAACATAGGCCTCCCCCTATGAACTCCACACTGAATGACAACCGAATGAAATGTATTTGTATTATCTTCTGCTTAGTGGTCTATACTCAAGAACCTTTCTTCCCCATAGCTTATCGATTTTTCATTTGATTTGGCCTGCCCATTTCCACTTCAACTTGCTAAATTCAACTTTATTTATTTATTTCAACTGTCAGTTGAAATGTTGCTCTTTTGGAGGCATTCCAAATCACCAGGTGAGCGGCGTGTGAGTACGCTTTCTATCAGATGAAATAGGTCCCTAGGCACTTACATTTTAAACCAAACAACATAACTTACAATCTATTGTTAATGTGATTGTTCTAGATCGACTAAATAATCAAGTCACAAAGGGCACTCGACAATTTTATTTTGGAGTGGTACCCAAGAAAGTTAAATCTAAAATCCTTGGGGTACCTACGTGGGGTATTAGTATAACTTTGTTTAATGGTTGTATGATGTTTGCCTCTTGTTAAGGCTATTGCTACTTACCGCTTTAGTTTCGTAAAGAGCTATCCTCTGTATTGAGCTGATAATAGGGTGAAACATAACTTCTTGCTTCGACATGATTTCGTGAACGCCCCCTTTGCACTGTAAACAGAAAGAAAATAACAAAACGTTCAAATACCTAACTTGAATGTTGATATGTCAAACAAATATCACTAAAAAATATCCTATTACCTTTGGGAACTATTTTATTTAAATAATTATAACTTATAAACAAAACAAAAACAGCTGATGAGCTGATACAGACGTGACGTGTTGTGTCAAATGTCAAACAAATAAGTGACAAATGTGACAGCCAATAGCAAAGCAAAATAGGAGTTTTGACGGCAACGGATGAAAAAAAGGTGTTGCGATATTGTATTTTGCAAAACAATCTTGTTTTCTTGTGGTTTTTCGTTTGCAATAGTAATACCTTCACCATTTTACTGGCTGACTATTGTATGACTTAGATTTTCCCGTGACTTGTTTGACTCTGTGACTATGACTTGTTTGACGGGTTTGACGTAGATCTGTGGTTTGACCTATCTTACAAAAATTCAAAAGACTGGCATAAGCACAAGTCGTGTGACGGCAAAATCTTAAGAGGAAAGTATACACCAAAGAGAACCACCGGGGGAAAGAAAAAAAAACCGGACAAGTACGAGTAGTACTCGCGCTCTGAGGGTTCCGTCCAACGGAACCCTCAGAGTAAGAGTCCAAAAAAAAAACTGAAGTTGAAATATTGAAAGACAAACTTAACTTTGTAGTTGACTATAAGGTTCTTCCATACATTCCAACTACAAAATATAAGTTTGTAATAGCAAAATAATTATTTTTAAATGATATAACTTCAATTTTATGACTTTCGGATTTATTCCTATGTATGTGCTATAAGACCTTGCCTCTTGCCAAATTTCATGATTCTAGGTCAACGGGAAGTACCCTATAGGTTTTGATTCCCCTGTGAAATCGCAAAATATGCGACATAAACGTTCATATCTTTTGATTGCGTTGACTTACAACTTTTATTTTTTTACATCCGAAAGAAACCGTAGACTCAAGTATTTGGTATACATTTCAACTTGATACCTTTACGCGTTCATGAGAAAAAGGGTCTTGACAGACGGACAGATGGACAGACAGACGGACAGACAGACGGACAACGAAGTGATCCTATAAGGGTTTTCGTTCCGTTTTTTCCTTTTGAGGTACGGAACCCTAAAAACGGAATCGTTGAAACTTGAAACCATAGAGATATACACCGCTTGAAACCAAAGACTACTATATATATATATAGGGAGACTTGAAACCTTGAAACAAAGAAAACGGAGTGAAATTCGAATGCGGCCGGTGTATATATTACTCTATGAAATGCGGTGAACTTAGTAGTTAATCTAAGGCGGTGAATGAAAAATAAATTTCGATAATAGATAATTTGATACTTCATCCAAGTAAAAAAATTGTGAAAATATTTTCAACAGGTAAGTACTTAGAATAACTACACATAGAAACCAAGTACATTCGCTAAATTTAAGCCATTTAAATGGTGTCATATATGGTTCCAAAAAAAATATAAAAATTTTACTATGACAATTTGCGCGGTAAAATCGTACAAATCAGAAAAGCAGCATAAGAGCTGTTATGGTGTGACATTCCACAGGTAATCCATTAATTTTCTTGCTTAATGGCCAGTTATCAGAGTCGCGTAGGCAACAAAACGCTCCCTCAGCCCCCGCCAAGTTATAGCGACGATGTATTTTTCCACCCAAGTCAGGACGCCCGCGGGGGGAATGCAACAACAAAAACGAACATAGATCCGACCTCGATGACGCCTGGCGCGGTACTGATAACTGAACGCGGTGCGCGCTAATTCTCGCGACCTTTTTACGCTTTTAATTTCACTAAAAAACGAAACTATTCACTATCAAAATTCTATCCAAATAATTTTTTTTTGTATCAAATTGCCTTTCAGTACATGCAATTTCCAGGTTGTTACGAGCTTTCATTAGAGTATAAAACGAAAAAAATAAACTGCATCGACTTTGTTTCAGATTTTTTTTAATCGAGGAAAGTTTATTCTATCGTGTTTTGAACCAAATCATAAACTCAAACACAGATGTATCTGTGACATGTTTTTTTTTCCAGCTCAAATATTGTAGTTCAACTGAATAAAATTGATTTAAAACCGTCAAATTTGCTATAAGAGGCCGACCAATCGAAACGTAAGCTACAAAGCGAATTTGTAGCTTACGTTTTGAGAAGGCGTTGTTTGGAAACCTACCTTCTCTGAGTAGTTATTCTAAAGGTAAGTACCTACTTAATCTTGACTTAATCCGAAACATCAGTTATTCGCTGCCAACATCAAGGAAGATATGACAAGAAAGAATGAATCCATATGTATTTGAATTCGTTGTTAGCTAGTGATACGCTCGTGATACGCTTATATTTGTCAAAGGTGATACGATATAATGTATTATACCACTGCATATTTTTTTGCTACGGATTATACTAAAACGAACGACCTATAATGTACTGACTAAAACTAATAACAGCCAGCTATGGATTAGAGTGATGCGTCCGTGTTGAAGCTGCCATGCCGGCTGCTGCGGTGTGAAGGGTCCCGCGCTGCTCACGCCCTGTGCTGCTGCTGACCCACAATCGGTCTGTGGAAGCCTTAACTGTCTAAAACTTGGACGTTTCTTAGAGACCCCACTAAAGATTATGCAAAACACTGTTTTCTTAGGCCTGCAATCACCTTGTCCAATGGGCGTGTTTACGCTTCCTACAGAACACACTGAATAAAGATCAATCGAGATTAGGACCCCAAATTATAGAACCTTTACTTCTTACACGATAGCGGTTTAGAAAAGTCAGCAAACCGAAATACTTATAAGGTAACTAACTGTGTTCCACTGTTGCACTCGCTACTCGCTATCCCACGGGGGCCAAGTACGAATATTTACGATATCAATTACATACAAATTTAAATTTCATAATTCAAACTTTGTATGGAATTCAATAAATATGGAATCACATAAATATTTGTGTGTTATATATAATAAATGTAATATAATTGTTTGTAGGTAAGTAGGTACTTTACCCGTGGGCCCGTACAATTAATTATCGACAGTAAAGTTTTCTTTTTCTGTGCAATTAATTATCTGTCCTAAATGTAGGAAGGTAGGTAGCCTAGGCTACCTATGTGTATTAGGGCTCTGTACCCAAAGGGTAAAAACGGGACCTTATTACTAAGCCTTCGATGTCTGTCTGTCTGTCCGTCCATCTGTCTCGAAAGATATAGCCGTAAATAGGTAGGACACCTATTAACGGCTATATCTTTCGAACCGTAATAGGTAAACAGTTGAAATTATCGCAGAATATGTAACGTTACGGCGGATTAACTAACAAATAATAAAAAAGTCAAATAGTAAAAACGACGGCGTACCCCCCATACAACGAACGTATTTTTGTATTAGCTCTAATGTAAAAACGATAATACGTACAAGCGTCAAACTTGGCACGATTGTAGTACACACTCTAAAATATAACAACAAATAATAAATAATGTCAAGTGCGAGTCGGAGACAAATTTCTGTTCATTACCAAGTTATTATACTCGAGCGCCTGTAGCAAACTGCGTAGCAAATTACTCCGACGATTGGAAGGCGTTATAATAACTGGTAATTCTGTTACTTGGACAACCTTATTGTATTTTATGGTGGTACGGAACCCTCAGTGGGCGAGCCTAACTCGCACTTGACCGATTTTGTTTTCTATCGAGCGAAATGTATTTCGGTCTTTGGGGTTTCCTAGATAAAACAATAAATTTTTATAATTTTATGCTAACCATGGAACTTAGAATAACTACTCAGAGAAGGTAAGTTTCCAAACAACGCCTTCTCAAAACGTAAGCTACAAATTCGCTTTATAGCTTACGTTTCGATTGGTATTTTAAACGATTTAAGCAAGAAAATTAATGGATTACCTTTGGAATGTCACACCATAACTCTTATGCTGCTTTTCTGATTTGTTGTGGTACGATTTCACCGCGCAAATTGTTATAGTAAAATTTTTATACCTATATTTTTTGGTGCCATTTGAATGGCTTAAATTTTGCGAATGTACTTGGTTTCTTTGCCATTGAAGTAGACACTCGTAAACTAGAATTACCAAAATTACTAAAAGTCGGTTAGGTCAGTTAAAACTAACTGAGAACCACCTTTTATGAAGACTTTTTTTTTTTTTTTTTTTTTTTTCTCTCCAAATAATCAATCAGTTCAACAAACCGTTAGGGCTCCAGGGCACACCCCTCTGGGGTGCCTGGGCAAGTCTGATTCCCACTCCCGGCGACGGCCCAAGCCGAGGTTCGTACCTTCGAGGTGCCTTTGTGCTAGTCGCCTATAAACTTAACCACCAAGTTATGCCGAACGCACCTGCGTTCGCTAACTAGTCCGGTCAAGCTGTAGAGGCCAAAAGGCCAACAGTACAAGTCAATATAAAAAATAAAAAAAGAAGTCGTTTTTTTTTGTTGTCAGTTGTATTGTTATGGGTGTTGCAGGGGCCTTACGGACAACAGCTAATTGCGGCACCTAATCCGCTCAGTTGGAAAATCACGCGAACGTGAACCTTATCGCGCCCAGATACGGTTTGCGGTCGCGTTATTTTTCAACTGAGCGGATTAGGTGCCGCAATTAGCTGTTCTCCGTAAGACCCCTGTTGTGTGTACTACATAAAAAACATGCCTGATAGGTAGGTTTAGATAGCCCGTTGGTCCAGTTGGTAGTGAACCTACCTTCCGAGCTTGGGGGCGTGGGTTCGATTCCCACCTATATCTGGATTCCACCTATATATGATTCTATATCTGGTTGTTAATATATATTTAAGTATATATGTATTTAAAACTATATGTGTATGTATATCAGTCTCTGGCAGCCATAATCACAAGCTTTGCTTAGTTTGGGGTCAGATGACCGTGTGTGAAAAAACGTCCCGAATATTTATTTATTGACTGATAATTCAACTACATGCACCATCAAAAAGAAATTAATAAATCGCTATCGGAAAAATTACTCGAGCGAATAATTAGAGTAAGGTGCTATAAAGTAAGCAACAACCGATGGCAGACAAACTGAAACATATAAGCGACATAGTCATACCCCTAGGTGAAATTTGAAACTTTCCTTTGGAGATAGTATTATAATGGTCCTACCTACCTATACCTAGTACCTACCCTTGTTAAATAAATAAAACTCATCACTAAATTAATTATGCAAACATTTCCCTCAACGCCAAGCAACCTACGTAGCATCTCATTTAAAATTTAAGCACCATTAGGATAGGTGTACACATACCAGCTGGAAAGACGTAGTGCCTCTATGGGGGAAGGTTGGATACTAAAGTATATTTCTCTATAAACTTCTCTCATCTAAAGTCTGCCTACGTGCGAAGTGTGTCACATGAGCCTTCAACAACCAACATACCTATATCAGTACCCAAGTAAGGTAGTACCTATGGGAATGGTGCACGAAACATTGTTGTAAGACTGTAAAGTCTCAGTGCGGTACCACTCCCGGGCCCGCGCAAATATTTGAGCCCAGCCGTAAGTGGGTCACACTCGCGGCATCGCAGCCCCGACATTAAACGTGATCTCGCGAATCATATCGCGGGTTCGGGTGCCAAGTGGCCCGGATCCTGTTCGAAGGGTTCGAATTTAAATAACTTACTGGACTGCATCGGGCAGCAGGCGCGCGGGTATCGCGCGAGTCGATGCGTGTAAACGAGGCTCGGGGCTTCGGTGTGGGCCCGAGGAGCGGGGCGCGTGCGCGCGGGGCGCTGGCGTCGCCTCGCGGCAGTCCCCTTGCGCGTCTCAGAGCTAGCGCTACCTGCGGCCGTCTCTCGCCTTCTGACGCATCGCTCGCTATCGTACTCTATGAAATAACAATGATTTGGCACACGGACACCTTCCTCTCAGTGTTTTAGTCCTTGTTTATGTGATAAGACCGGGAGCACGAGTTACGACTTTCCGCGACCGGTCCAGGCACGGAGGCTGCGTCGGTCTCACGCCCGTCTACAGTGGAATGCGGCAATTTTAACTACTGCAGACCCGGGAACGATTTCATAAACAGGGATCGAGCGGTCGCGGCCTATGCAATAAGGTAGGTGCTGCAACCCTTCTACTTATCGATTTACTATTAGTTCAGCCTCGACTACACGTTTTAGTTCAGCGAAGTAAAATGTTTCAGTCACGCACTTTGCTTATTAATCCATCAAGACTTTTGGCATGGTAGCTTCGATCGTGAAGTAGTCGTCGGTAATAATATCTTGAACAACGAGGTTTTTTTGGCACCATAACCAGATATCTCTAAAGCCTCCTTGGGCAAGTAGGTGCTAAAACTCGTTGGACTCCTTTATCTTGCGAAGACGTTAACACGAGGATGTGAAACGTTATAAACTTAAATAAAAAATTTGCTTAAATTATTTACTGATTTTGAGTTAAATGATGATACCTACATTTACAACAAAGAATAAGTACCTTCTTATTTGAGGTATGGCCATGAGACCACAAGGAAACAAATTAAAATATGTAATAACGAGCAAGTATCCTCTTTTCCGAACATAGATAAGTAGGTAGGTACACATTTATATCTTTTTTATAAACTTCTATGCACAATTAACTATTGTGTGAATTTTTGTTTTGCTAATAAAACTACGCTTATTCTAGTGTAGTTTAAATCCTACATGTTTAACCATCTCATTACTCTACTACTAGTAAAATCTACTGGTATAATCACCCCATCCGGATGAACCCCGTCGCTGCACGCGACCGCTTCAAAAAATTGCAACTTTCCATGCAAAAATTGTGCCCACAGCAAAAATATATTTTTGCTAGGTATACCTTATTACCTATTGAGGAATACCTATTACCATTTCAAAAAGATGTTCCAGATTATACCTACTTTACTTATTTCTTATGATAGAGCCGTGTTATTGCTCACAATAAATAATGCTAGGTTTTAGGTCCAAAATTATGACTATAACGACTGAAATAGAACACATTCATCATCCCTTTTTTTAAATGCTTCTGAAAACTAGTAACTCCAGCTGGAGACTTGTACTATTGTTTATTTGTGGCTGGAGGATTAAATGGCTCACTTATCAAGGGCAACTCTACAGTGGAATATTCAAAGTTGAATCTATGATAGGTAGAATATCCACGTACGGTAGTCGTGGATTCAGTAAAAGCCTCAAATGCCACCCCTTATAGTAAAAAAATACTATAATAAAATCTGAATAAGTCCGTTCTCTTTGTCCAATTTGAGTCGTTCCAGTTCAATTCTCGATGGCTGTAAGAGTTGCGAAATGCTCATGATGCCAGTGCAGGTATACGATGGATTAAGTAAGATAGATCACTTTCTTTTCGGTCGGCAGCGGGTCTGCGGAGAGATCTATTCAGCTTCGCCCTCGATTTCTCACGGTAATGCGACCTCTGAGAAATATATTACGAATTGTGCATTGTTTCGGCTTTGCCGGAAACTTTTTTACTTGTTAAATATTTCATACTTTTAACTTTGATGAGAGTCCCGTCTTCTGTAATGATGATAAACTGTTAAGTTACTACGGTTCGACGATTTGGAAATTAATTGTGTGCTTGATAAAGGGATTGCACCATCGGAAAGCTGATGGTATATTTGGGAAATTGCCTCAGAATAAAGCCACGCTTCTTGCATCTATTTCATAAATTATGGATGCAGCAGAGGCGTTTGGTTGGATCATTGATATTTAACTGTTCCATGCATAAGTGGACACCTGTGCAAGATGCATGTTTACTGCTCTTGACATAGATACAGGAATGTATAAATGATTATTTTAGTTTAGCTTTAGAGTATTGCTGACAGGAAAGATTTTAGTTTTGTATTAATGTGATCAATACAAGGTGAAGCTATTTTCTTTTAGGTAAACGTATTTTGAGTAGAAATATAATAGGAATATGTTCCCAAAGAGCCGACACGTGGACGGTGGAGCCAGTAATAGGACTAAAGTCACTCATACCTTAAAAGGGTTAGCAACGTTGAATATAATATATATTCCAGGGAATGTATACTCGACAACAAACAAGCTGACGAGGCAATGGTCTAGCAAGATCTGCAGAAGAACTGACAATTGTAGGTAAACGAGTTAGTATGTTGACCACATTTTGGCAAACCTATTGACGGTGTGACGACCTGCGAAAAGTAGAAGATCATAATTAAGTGGCGGTCTTTACAAGTGGCTACGCCCAGCAGTGGCCAAAATCATGATATAGAAATATAAGAATCAAAGACCTGATAACTAGGACCTATGTTCTAGGTCTAGGGTAGTGACGAAGCGATGATAATAATTTATTCACATCGACATTCAATTGCAATACCAAAGCAGTAACTTTGGTAGGCATAGGTAGAAAGGCGCCCAACTACCGCTATCTAGGAGCAAATTCGCGGTCTATTATTTAAAAAGGTAGCCCTTTTACGATTAAATGTGAATAGGATGTGGGGGTGGTCTGCAATCATGTGCCTCAAGGTAAAATAAATTTTGCGGGTCAGGAAGGGTTCCCGTGAGTCGGGCAGCTAATTTTGCAATGTTTGTTATGGACGACTTAACTGCCGAGCCAAGCATGTAGGTAGACGTCGTAAAGTTAAAGGTCCGGTGCTTTTCCCATGGCCGCGGGCCCACTCTGCACATTATTATTATGTATTGTACAGTGTCCTTGCCGGCCTCATTCAAACCCATGAATAGACACGAGGGTTGATTGATGTAGGTATGGGTGTGCTCTCATTAGTATACACAGCGCAGGTAGATTACAAAAACATTCTACTCGATTCACGTCGGGAGATGACGCCATGCCATTCTTGTGCGAAATCGATAAAAACCGAGCTTTGTTGCGCCCTTCCCTTTTTATTAACACAATAATGAAAACATAAATCAATCAGTCAAACGGTTCTTTAGCGCCGTCTGGTGCAAAATATAACACATTTTTTGTCTTTGAAGGCTTCGAATGTGAGGCTGAGAGATGGGTAACGTGAGAAAATCAAATAAACTGGGTCTTTCTTCTCTTGTTTGTCGTTGTCATTTACATACTACTTTTCAGAGTATTAAATATTGATTTAGGAACTAGAACTGAGAATTTTGTATACACGATTCATGTCGGGAGGGTTCCATTCACGTGTGGAGGCATCGCGCGGCGCGCGTGTGTGGGTGTTACTCAATTAGAATCTAGTTTTTAAAGTTGAATGGTAAAGGCCGTAGCAGGTCCAGGAATGCACTTACCAGTAAAAAATACAAAATGTTGATTGAACTTGGGAAGAATTGAACGAATTTAGAATATCTGGCTTCTACTGAGTCTAGGAAGTAGGTACTGACTGATACAATAATTCTTATTACAGATTTAAATATGTATGTAAATTGTAGAGCCAATTCTATTATAAGTTTTGAAGTGTATATTTTTTAATTGTGTATTGCCCTTGCCCTTCTTATTCAATTACATGTTATGATTTTTTTAGTTTTATTTCATACTAGCTGAACCCCTAGGTGCTTCCCGCGATTTATTAGTTTGCTCGCATTTATTGGGGGGGAAAGTACCCTACATCCGTCCTCATGACGCAGTCCAAATATCCTGAAAAATTTCGTCAAGATTGGTTTAGCCGTTTAGTCATGAAAAGCGAACAAACAGACAAATATACATATACTTTTGCTCATAAAATACTGTGAAATAATGTGGTGCGTGCGGTAAAGTACCAAGTACCACTGCATTTGCGCGTTGCACGTGGTCAAAGAAATTTATTGGTTAGGCTGCCTGCAGAGCTATTTAAAAAGTAATTTAGCTCTAATAAACAAACCGTCATCATCATCGGCGTTTTTTACGCAGGTCGTCTCGTCACTCCACCCGGCCGCAGGGTGTCATACAATACGTTTGCCGAAACGTGGTCTCCACTAGAACTCGTCCCTATCGGTTATCGGTTCTTGGGCAATGTGGCCTAATAAACAAAATGCGAAATAATATTTCATAATATCTTGAAAGTAATCTATTCGGCTGCAAAACGATGTGTTGGAAAGCACTTAAAATGCCAGCTAGGGCGATCGCTTGGAAAATTTATAATAAAACGGCTGGTCTGATAGTCTCTGAGAAACTGGGGCGAAGCGGCCCACCCTTAAGCCTAACTAATAGGCGGGGAGCAAGGGCGCTATAAGGTTACACTATCTAGGTAGGTGCACGAAGCAGTTATAAATAGAAAAGCACGCATTAATGTTCTTTTTAAATAAAGCTCGTCATATTAATTGAAAACGTAGGTACGTTATCCCGAGATGGAAATTCACCATACAAAAAAAAAAACATTTTTCCTGCTCTCATAGATTTAGTGAATTCAAGGAAGGAACTATTATTTTTTGATGACGCCTCAGTGGCGGTGTAGTAGGGTAGAGCCATAGATTCAGTATATCTATGGGTAGAGCGGTTAAAATTTTGATGTCGACTGTAAGAGTGACTTTGAGCTTTAAAACAATAGAATCGATTCGACACATCTGAAAGGCCCCATGTGAGAGTAAAGCGGGTAAAATTTTGACGTCAACAGTGAGAGTGACTCCAACAAGCTTTGAAACAATAGATTCGATTCGACAAGTCAAAAATGACCGCATGTGAGTAGAGCGGGTAAAATTTTGACATCGACATTGACAGTGACTCCGATAAGCTTTAAAACAAAAGATTCGACTCGTCAAAAAGGCGATGTGAGAGGTTAGAGCGGCCAAAATGTTGACGCCGACAGTAAGAGTCACTCAAACGAGCTTTAATATTCGACCGAATCCATGTACTTATAGGTATATATTACATTTTGCATTTTCCAAGTACAAACAATCCTTTATGAAAAGGTACGAGCTGTGCTAGTGCCGTCTGTAAAATGTTTCTACAGGCCAGCCAAATTTTCTGTGAACGTCCTACCAAGTCCCGTCAACATCTCGCATAAAAATAATGTGATGTAGCTCGTGTAAACGTGTTTCACTGTGTAACACTCAAAGGAAAGCCCTATCGATTTCCAGCGTTGAAATCGCATAGTACGACTGGCAAATATTTGCTTCGTAACTACGTATGTACCTCCTGTGTACGGGAAAAGTAAGCCTAAAGGACCTTTCAGAGTACGCTAGCGTATATTGCACGCAGCTTTTCCTGCTGTTTTTTTTTCGTTCATCTCGCCTCGTATATTTATGCCTTACATAGGGTAATAACCGTTGAACGTACCTATCTGTTAACATGTATTTATCGCAGCCCGATTGTATGACATTCATGAGAGTATGAAAATTAAATAAAAAAAACATATTAATAGTTATATAACGATTGTACTCTCGATTCCGAACAAACTATTTTCAGGTTTTGCGATGGCACGTCGTATATTATGGTTCTATTCTTATCGGCTGGACACACCCTCTCCAAATAACTCTATATATCGCGGGACAAGCGAGGGACAGTGCGGGGCGGACACCCAGAAGCAACTATTGTATATTATATAGCGTACTCTGAAGAGGCTTTGATGCCTACAAGCGACTCCGACAGGCGTCACTGCCCGAGCGGATTAAAATTCACGCGACGTATATTGAACGTGTGTGACTGCCCTAATAACAAGATTATGTTATTCTTTTGTTATGGTAATTATGGGAAAGTGAAATAATTTACAGGAATATTGACAGGTTTAGCTGGAACTATAAATACGCGGCACTGTTGGTTGGGTAAAGTCTACATTTTGAGGCGGTGCTTTGGTGTAGATCGCATCAGGCGAGATAGGCAGCCTATTTTCAAATAAAATAAAATAATTTAAAGGAAGTTTTTAAATACAAGCTTTTTCGTATTATTTTCAGCAAATCCTTTCATTTGATACCCATATGAAGATGGTAGATAAGATAATTTGTCCGCCATCTTGGGGCGTCCGTCATATTGAATTTAGTGTGACGTCATTTTATTTTTCCTACATATTATTCTCAGCAAACCCTTTCATTTGAGACACATATCATAGGGTGCATAAAAATTAACTGGTCTGCCATCTTTGGGAGTCCACCATATTGGATTTAAAATGACGCCATGCATTGTCCAGACTAAAAGAGTATTATACAAAAAAAAACTGAATCGTTCGGGGATAACTGTTTAAAAATTCGGATGCAAGATTTGACCCATAGTACTAACAAGGCTTGTAAAAACAAGTAGTAATCTTTTTGTCAGTTAAAAATAATAGGTAATAAGTATTAAACCTAATTAAAGCAAGCTGTCGTTCAGTATAGAGGACTAAGGGGGAGGCCTATGTTCAGCAGTGGACGTCTTCTGGCTCATGATGATTTAAGTAACAAGTATAAAGTAGGTACATAGATAAGCTATCATACTATCATAAGCTATCATATTATACATGCGAAAAGTTTGTTGGTTTGCTTGTTCCTCTTTCACGCAGCAACAGAGCAACGGATCAATTTCATTTTTTGCATGGGTATAGTTCAAGGGCTGGAGAGTGAGGCTACTTTTCATCATCATCGTCTCAATTTTTCATCACTACGCGGGTGAAACTGCGGGGCGCAGCCAGCTTGCTATAAAGTATACCTACCTAACCTAATTTTTATTTTGATGATTTTCACAAAGGAAAGACACCAACGCGTGCCTTAATTTCCATAAGAACACATGAATCATTTTAGTGTTATTCTGCGAGTCGAATACACCACACCGAGCGGTATTCAGTCGTATTTTACATAATATCTCTTTTATTTCTTTTATATTCATCAATCTTTTCATACACGCCGGTCACGACTTCACAAGCGCCCGCGGCCGACAGCGCAAAACCTATTTGTAAAATGTACAAAGTATATGAATGACGTCTCCTACACCTCTTGCCTATTCGTAATTTGCGTTTATAATAATAGGTTGCAATGTTTTGGGGTTTTACTCACATTTTCCAGGTTTTTAGGGTTCCGTGCCTAAAAAAAAACTGTTGTCCGTATGTCCGTCTGTCAAGACCCTTTTTCTCATAAATGCGCAGAGGTCTCAAATTGAAATTTATATCAAATACTTGGGGCTACAGTTTCTTTCAGCTGTGAAAAAATCATATATCATATCATAAGTCAGCGTGATCAAAAGATATGACCGTTTATGTCGCATATTTTCTCAAATTTTACGATTTCACGAGAGAATCAAAACCTATAGAGTACTTCCCGCTAACCTAGAATCTTGATATTTGGGAAGAGGCAAGGTCTGAAGGAAAAAATCAGAAAGTTGTTAATTTAAAGTTATATCATATAAAAATATTGTTGTATAATATATGGAAGTTTGTAGTTGGTATGTATGGAAGAATTATTGTCCACTACAAAGGTAAGTTATTTTTTTTTGTTTGGACTCGCGCTGAGATTTCCGTCCAACGGAGCCCTCAGAGCGTGAGTCCTGCTCGTACTTGTTCCGGGTTTTTTTTCAAGTATCTTTATTGTGTGTTATCCTCTGCCGTTTTCATGGTGCACAATATTTCCACGCCAGTTTCATAAAAATCAGTTCACTTTAGATGTAGAGTCATGAAAAGGTCACAAACAAGCAGGGTAAGATACAGATAGAGGGGTATAGTGTCCGCATTTGTATTATTACCAACTATTGCCAACGACATCGCCCGCGAAATAAATGTTAATAAAAATGTGCAATGGCGTAGCTGTTTATCACTAAAATAGCTTCAGTAGTTCCAGATATTACCTCCTACAAACATAGGTGCAAATTCACTAACTTTACCTCTATAAGTCATTTTTGTAGATTAATAGCTCAAATCAGAAAAACAAGGGAGATATGCCTTAGTACAATTATTATCGTTCTTAAAATGTCTCTGTGTTACTTTTTTCACTAAATATTACGCTAAACCACTGTAACCACTTACTAATTTTTTCACGCACATTTATAACGATACCAATAAACTACCAGCTAGTCCTCATTCAAAAAAGTGACAAGGGAGTCTAGTTCGACTACAGGAATCAAGCCTGATTTAGGCTTGATGCTTTTAGTGAACTCTACTATTTTGGCTTTAGAAACTCTAGAACAATAAATTCAGCCTCTCGGTCTTATTTCAGCTGTGCTTTCAACAAGCACTATCCAGAGTCCAGAGGACTGGATGTGACTCCACTGGGACAGTTTATGGACAAAATATGGAGTCCACGTTTGCAAGCGACACGCGCCACGCCCCTTGACCTACTCTCGTCGCATGCATGTCTCTAATGCGGAGTCCACTTACTTTTGAGTAATTGTAGGCTGTATTATACGTATGTATGGTTCCAGTAATAATACGCCAATTAAATCCATTGTTGTTACCCAATACAAAATCAATAACTTTGCTTTGTTATTGGCTACTCTCACTTCGTAATACATTAATCTAGTATGCTTTGAATTTGACTGGCTTGCTTTTCGATGCTCTATTTTGTTCAGACAGCATTCGAATCAATGGTCACCAAATTCCTTTACATTCCAGATGACGGTATCGTAACCTCGGAAGTAAGACTTTATTCTTCTCTGATCGTAACAGAAGGCGGATCAGTGCTGCCAACCCTGAAATATATATTTTCCCTTGTCAGTGGAAGGTTAATTCCCTAAATTCAACCATATTAGTACAGTTTTCCCCAAAATAATGATTGCAACATTGATGTAAGTAATTAAAACAGTCATTGGTTAGAAACAAATTAAATCAGCGGAAACGTTTTGCGAATGTTTCGCAGAGTAACTAAACAATTTTTTTCAATATGTATTCTAGGTCTACTTTTGACCACCAACTCGCCTGCATGATGGTAAGCAATGGTGTGGCCGAGGATGGAACACGTTGATCTAGAAGAAATCTATTCACTCTAGCCTTGAATATGACTAGATTGTATAGTTCTTAGGAAACAAGGATCTGCATGATCTAATTCCCTCCTGCCATTTTTCTGTCGGACCGCCAGAGCGGGTACGAATAATCGTCACCGATATGGTTAATATTCCGAAAAACCCGTACGAAGCGCTTTGGCTCCACTTTTATTGTGCGAACTGCTAGTCGTGGAATGCGCTGCCTGAATGGGTGTTCCCCGATAGTTACAATCTGGGTGTCACGAGTGAATCGGTTTCTTCGGAAAGAAACGGCTGGATTCGCACTGCGTTTCGTTAATCCACCACAATCCAACGTTTCGCTTCAATCTTCGAAATTTTATTTTTGAGTTTTTATTACCTACCCCAAAATACCTTAGGCATAAAAAATACCCTAAACTATGGGAGAGTGCACAGCAGCTACACAACCAAGTGACATTTCATTTCAAGGATAATAAAACAAGCACTCAAACAGCACACAAATCCCGACTCAAACTTATTTAATTCAGCTGCAACATAGATTGCATCGTAGTTAAAGGCATTCTCATAAAGTCATCTCCGCACTCGAGCGAGCTATCTCGACAATCTAGAGACTGCAGCTCCATATTTGTCAGTACAAATTAGTCGCAACGAGGTCGGAGATAGCAAGTCGGAGTAACGACACGGGCCACATGTACGAAATAACAAGAGGGCGGGTCGAGTGGAGGCAGCAGTGGGGCTCAAAGGTGAGTACGCAGGCTGCGGCTTCTGCGGTCGCTCCCCACGCGGGCACTTTCACCGATTCCCTCATTAGCGATGCCACACCGACTCTTCTGCAAACACTTGGCGCCTACAAATGGTTGTTTCACCCTCCGCATAACGTTCGCAGACGTGTTCGAGAGCAATCTTTGCGAAAACGAAACGCGATGTTTTACCGCACACACGCTTCGCATAAATCACGTTGATGTTTTATTTGTGAGGTGTTTCTGCCGTCGGAATGTAGAGCTACGAAATAGAATGCCTGCAGTCATTCGCAGTTCTCACTTCATATAATCCTAAGTATATAGTAGAATCCTTACTTGTAGAGGTCCGCTAAGTAAGGATTTTGCGAAAGGGCCGAATTAAGAGGAGCAAAAGAGGGTTGAAAAATTATATGAAAGTCTACGCGTACGAAGTCGCGGGCAACAGCTAGTATATATGTTTATATAAAAGCGAAATTTATCTACTCACTGGCTCATCACGAAATGTCGAAAACTACTTGACCTCCGAAGCTGTTTTTTTTAAATATATATGAATAATAGACACAGATTGTTACCATCGGGAAACACCCATTCGCGCATTCCACAGACTAGCAGTTCGCACAATAAATGTGGGATCAAAGCGCTTCGTACGTTGAATTTTGCAGGTAGATTCCTTATAGAGTGTAGAGATCCGCTAAGAAAGGATTTTGCGAAAAGGCCAAATTTAGGGGGGCAAATAGGGGGTCAAAGTTTATATTAAAGGCTACGCGTACAAAGTCGCGGGCAACATCTAGTCTTATATACAAGCAAACCTACTTCGTAATAATAATATTTTCCTACAAAATCCATCCCGAGTCTCAACTGACTCCTGCAGAGAAACCTGTAATCATTATGTGTAGAGAACCAGAGATGTCTATCTAATCTAGTCCGTCAGTTGCTCACACAAGTTTTTTTCTATCATTATCATGGTTACTTGAAATAAACAATTTGAATTTGAATTTGAATTTGAAAATCAACTTACCATAAGTTTACGGAGTAAGCATTAGGCGAGTACAACTTTTTCATTCAAGTCAAACGCGTCCAGCTTAATTCCTAGAACAGGAACAAGGTAAAAAGAAACTCTCGTTAGGAAAGTCGCCGCAAACTCGTGTCATTCCGAGTCTATTTTCGGTGCGGATCCCTAAAAAGTTCTAATTAACTAAAAGCAGAAGCTTGTCCGAGTAGTGTAGTGTCCGTTACATAATTGCAGTTGATGCCAAGTGACGGATGCGAGCCGAGACGCGAGCGCCCGGCTGCCAGCCCGGGGTACTCCGAAACCCGACAACAACGAAGCTTTAGAAACTCGGCTCGGGGTTAAACTTTTTTTTTCACCTCGCGTTTATAATATTAGTAGGATAAGTACGCACGCTTGTAAGCATTGATGTAAAGTCATTGCTCTGAGCTTATTTTATCTATACTAATATTATAAAGAGGAAAGATTTGATTGTTTGTTTGTTTGCTTCTTTGTTTGTTTGCATTGAATAGGGTCCGAAACTACTGAACCGATTTGAAAAATTATTAATTTACTGTTGGGAAGCTACACTATCCCCGGGTGACATCGGCTATAATCTATACCCGTGCGAAGCTGGGGCGGACCGCTAGTTATATATAAAAATGAATCCCTATTTACCTTGGTAATGACATAAATTGAGAACGACTTTACCGATTTCATAAAAAAAATTAACGTTTTCTAATACTTTGTCGAAGGTTCTTACGGAAAGAAAAATTAGAAAAAAATCCGCAGAAAATTTGGAAATTTATAACTCGCGGGTGAACTCACAGGGCGCAGCTAGTCAGTTTATAAATGACGGAGTTTTGAGGTAACAAACATTTAAAAAAAACCTCTTGCCTTTGTTAATCTGTGGACATATAATGGCTGACGATGTGTATATGTGTGAAACATAAAATACAACCGAATTGAGAACATCTCCTCTGTGAAGTCGGTGAAAAAGAAAACTGACTTTGTTTTACCCTGGTATTATTGCGCGTTTGTGGCTCGAAGCCGCCGCGCATGTTTGATTAATCGAGTTTGTTTTGCTGATTCATATTTACTTTGAAAACTATCGTTATGAATGCAAAGCAGCGTATAATTTCATCAGCGCGGTTCGCCACTGCAATGCGACCGCCTGTAGTTTTGCAGTTCCATCGCAACTCGCGATTTACGATATCCACGAGTCGAATAAACCATGTCCCGCCGCCGTTGCCGATGCCGGCGCTACATTGAAAAATGTCGGAATAGAAGATCTAGCTGTTGTTTCACACGTCCCCATTTACAGTTGGCACACAAAGCTTGATTGAATTCAGGTGCATACAAGCAAAGATTATTATACTAGATACAAGTGAAATTCGTATAAAGGCGCATGCAGACGATGTGTATACAAGTAGCAAGTTCCACTGCCACTTGCACTAAGCAAAACGATGCAGACCACAGAAAAGATTTTTTTTGTTGCAGACGATGCGTAGTAGCTACTTGCAACATGTACTTGCTGCTTATACTACGCATCGTCTACAAGCGCCTTAACTTTATTGCTTCTTACAAGCTTTTATTCAACTTGTCCTGTTAGTATGTACGTTCATATATACGAACGTGTGGGACAAATCTTGCAACTGAATTTTAGACCAGTTATCCTCAAGTGATTAGCATAGGTACTTATGTAAGTTCGGTGACAATGCAATGTTATGGTACCATCGAGCTGGTCTGATGATGGAGACAGAAGGTGGCCATAGGAACTCCGAAACGAAACGACGTAACCTCGTCGAGTTTGAGTTCGTTAGATTTGTCTTCCCAAGCACTTTAGTCCAAGACGATAAATTCAATATGGTGGACGCCCCAAGATGGCGGACAGTATGTTTTTATTTATCATCATGATATGGGTATCAAATGAAGGGAAGAATACGAAAAAGCTTGTTATGAAAAAGTATTCTAATTCTTTTCTATTAATTACGTTATCTATACATAAGAAACACACACATTTTCAAGCCTGTCTTAATTTATTAATTCTGGAGCGACCAGTAAAATTGTCAACTGCAACTTGTTTCGTGAATTGTAATGTAACACTATACTTTGCTTGCGGTTTCACAGTTCTATTTTTGCACCTGTTTAAAGCCACACTCAACAAACTGTACGTACCTAAGTTTTCTGCAGTAATTTTTTATTTTTAAGTTTTTCTAAGTTATTTATTTTTAATTTTAATTTTCATTAAGTGCACATTATTGTAAACAAAAACTGGCCAAGAGCGTGTCGAGACACGCATATGGTAGGGTTCCGTAGCCAAAGCTATATAATTGTGGTCACATGCATAATTCAGAAATTGGCTAATAAAAAATGCAGTGTGGTGCTCATTTGGCGGACCATATTTCGCAAGGGATACATTTAATCAAAAGTTATGTATGAATCATACCTTCATTTAAAAATACCTAATCAATGATAACCAAAACGAGAGGAAGCAGAGAAAAAAAAAATCCGTATTTCACACGTACAGAGCAAATCCTAAAATGCAAAACATTTTTTTTAATACTTTTTAAATGAAGATCTAACTTAAACTGTAATTAAGCAAAGTTTCATGCACTTCTCTTAATAACTCATTCATGTGAGAACGTTTGTGCTTGTTCTATATTTGGGCATTAATATCTATTTAAGTATGTATTTAAAAATATATATGTACGTATATCAGTCTCTGGCAGCTATATTACAAGCTTTGCTTAGTTTAGGGTCAGGTGACCGGTGTGCAAATAATGTCCGGAATATTTATTTATTATTTTTAACTATAGAAGTAACAAGGTTCTAAAGAATAGGTTGGATGAACAGACGGACGGTCTGATTAAGGGTTATATACGAACTTATAAGGGTTCCATGTAGTAATACGGAACCCTAAAAATCTTAGCAAGTACTTTTTTCGCGAACCTTCTGCGAGCCGAACGTAGGTTCGTGGTAAGCCGGCGATTGTCAGTTTTTGCTGTCAAAGAGCGCTCGCAGTTGCACTTGGGTCCGGTTTGATGGCTGTGAACACAAGTCCACATTAGAACCTCGAACCGTTACTGTAACGGTTACAGTTACAGTTGGTTACTGAGTTAATATACGAAGAAATATTTAAAACAAATCCTTTTTCAAATTTTTCGCAACATTGACAAAATACGAACACAGACAGATGTGGTCAAAAACTGCTCATAGCTGTCAAAAACTGTCGTGACGTTTATGATTAAGGGCCCAGATTTTAAGGCTTGGTTGCTCCATAGTAGTAGTTAATGTAAAGATTTAACAATAACAGTAACCCTGACTTTAGCATTTACTACTGTGAAATGCATTGTACCAGCGTATTTACTATTTACTAGCATAGATAATCTTAAAGTTACCAGGATTGCAAGTCAAATGAGACCTTATTTATCCCAGATGCGTAGCTGGAATTATTTTTTATGGATCTGAAATATATTTAACGTTGTTTACGTTATATAGGAAAGCTTGGGCAGTTACGGTTAACAGTTAAAGTTATGACGTCATTTAACAAATGTCAGACGGTGCAATATTTTTTTGCCTAACTGGTACTTTAACAGAAATGTCGATGTTTGTAAAAGCTAAAGTAAGATGGTGCAACCCAACCTTAAAGTCATCTCATATTACGGTATGAAATTACGTACGTATACAAAAGTGCATATGTAATAGATAGGTATAGGTAGGTATATAATATAAGTGTACCTCCAAATACGTCTGTCAGCAAAGATTTTCTAGTAGCGTTACCTAGTCTGTGTCTGTCAGTAAATTCTCAAACCAATCCCGTTCGTTTTTGGTCCAAATACGCTCGCGCAAAGTGCGGAAAACAAACACGAGTTATTTATTATTGGTTTGTACCGTTCGTGTTACGAAATACATGACATTGACGTGTTATACGTAGTAGGACCCCTGGGCAGGCGGAACCTGCTGGGCAGGCCCGGTTCGTTGCCCGGCTGAGCACTTGTCGCGCTCACCGTACAACGCATATAATTTTTTTATCTACACCCATGATCATACAGCAACCTGACCTTGAGTTTAGCAACGGCCGTGTTTGTAACTTTTGTAAGAAGCTTCAAAAGATGCCGCAGTTCTTTTTATTTATAATTAAATAAGAATAGGAATGCGTTTAACCGCCAACACGCCTAATGCAAATTTTTGAGCCAATTGACATTATCTTTCAAAAATATTTAGCAATCACAGCTCTTAGTTAGATATATATATGTAGTCAAATCTGCATCAGTTCATGAGGCTTACTCTACTCGCTTCTGTAAACCTTCCCTTTCCGGTTTTGAGGCAATCGAATTTCATGTCTCATGTCCGAGTACGTCGTCTGATCGTGAATCGGGTTATTGGAGATGGATACATCGACTACCTATGTCCTATAAATAACAAACTATATACTCGACACAGAAACAGGTGTTTCACAAGATACTGACTAGAGATGCTACGAATATTCAGCTACTATTCGAACACTTTTTTAATATTTGGTATTTGTCCGAATACTGACTGCGTACTAATTGGCCGAATACCGGATCCCTAATCTTGGAAGACATTTTATTACAAAATCTCATAATATTCCCGTATAGACAAGCTTTTGTTAATTAAGTAGTGGCTCTGTAAAGCTTTTGGTTATCGACAGCTTTATTTTTTGCCTAATAACGATTATTAATGATAATAACTATGTACAAAATAATGTAACAAATAATACACATGTGCTGCCAGTCGTGACACTATCTATTCGCAAATGAACCAAACAGGAACCGCTAATTTGGCCCGTGGCACGCACTGCGATGAGAATTGCACACGTCTTTCGCCGAATTGAGCTACAGAATAGTCTTCGCCGAGAGCGTAGCTGAACAGTCGGTATTCGGCCTAATCACTATTCGTGGCATCTCTAATTATAACAAAAGCTTGCATTATAACTGTAAAGACGTGCAATAGGCTTCATAACGCCATATGCGTATCCACCTGACTTTCCGTCCCTAAATAATAGTGGTATGACTTGGCAACACGAGCCGCGCCATCCATTTTGTGCGAAGGTACTGTCATGGGGTAAAAGAGGGTCAGGATAATGCATAATCATTATTATGGTGCCTTCTTAGAAGCTTTTAATGGTTGAAACTTTAGATTGAAGCACCTATTATTTTCACTATACCTTTGCAATTTATAATATTTAACAGATTCAAAATGCCATTGGTAGTATAGTTTTAGAAGTAACTTCATTAAAGCTGAGTGGCCAGCCCTAATGTAAGAATTATTGTAAAAATAATATACTTCGACCTTCAAACTTGTAGACTATCATACTATTATCAGTGCTACAGTAAATTTTACAATATGTTATGATAAGTCTTAGTTCAGAAATATTTACAAGCTCTAAAACTAACTAGCCTATCTATTTACAAAGCAAGTTAAGTTTCTATTAAACAATGTATTTTATTTCATTTTTAAATACACGCTTATAAGTTACTACTTATATAGCAACGCACCCCAGCTTCGCACGGGTGTAAGTCTTATTTTTTTACACCTTGGGTTGTTACATTATTGAAGTTTTAGTAAGAACCCCCATTTTTTTGAAAATATAATATATGCTATGTCACCCGGGGAATCCAGGGATAGTGTAGCTTCCCAACAGTGAAATAATTTTTCAAATCGGTTCAGTAGTTTCGGATCCTATTCAATGCAAACAAATGAACAATCAAATCCATCCTCTTTATAATATTAGTATAGATAAGTACGCAGGCTTGTAAGCATTGATGTAAAGTCATTGTTTTGAGCTTATTTTATTTATATATAGTTTGTCACATAGAGTAATACTTTAGACGAGGTTTTTTATTATAAAGTCATACAACTACAGCTCAGAGTGACATGAAATTGCAAAACTACAAAAGTCGGCAAGTATCCTTTATCCGCAGTAATAATAATTATATTATAATTATAATAATCCGTTTAATAATTTCTTAGTGCAAAGCCGGTATTGCAAACTCCGGCGGCGGGATGTTTGCAGCCCGCCGCTGTTTGCACTCAATAAGCTGAGGCAAACATTCTCCAGCCCAGCTATTCTTCATCTCGCCTTCAGCACACACAGATTACTGAGATCTTTCACGTTATTCTCTCATAGTGAAAGAATATTTCACATTGTCAAGTCGATGGCTCATGCCGATGGAACGATGAGACACTTCAGTCAAAGTGAACTTTACCGCTGTTTTATATTTCCCAATTTTGGAAATTGGTACCGAACAAAGTGAATACGTTTGTTGTATGAGAACCCCCTTTTATTTTATTACTATTTGATTTTATTACAACTGACTATCTATTACGGTTCAAAGATACATCCGTTAAAAGATAGGGCAGACATACAGCTTAGGCATAGTAATAGGTAAGGTCTCGTAGAAAACCCTAAAAGTGCCCTAAAAGAATATGTTTATTTGACATGCAAATAAAACGAATAAAATGACAATCAAGAAAGGGATAAATACTTTTTCATCCCCCCCACCTCGGAAAGAGTATTTTGCTCTTGGATATCCGAGTGCAAAAGCCATTTTTATCCGCTAGAGGATAAAGTAAAATTGAATTTAGAACATCGTGTGCACTAAGTTTGTGAGTTCAAAACATCATTAAACCTATTTACTTCTACCTCCATGGTGCCGAATTTATCATACAACCTTTTTTAATTTGTTAAAAACTCAGACTCAGAACCTTCTTGGTGTACTTTATTTTAATTTGCTTTGCGCGTGCCATTTTCTTTTCACGTCATATTGTTATAACCTTAGGTTAGAAGTTAGAACATTGATGTAAGTAAAAACCACAGATATACACAACCAGATCGGCAATATATTTTAGTGAAAGAGACAACTTGATATGGCTCAGCACAAGTACGAAAAGGACATAAATAGATTTTGTTGTCCTTATCGGCGTGACCTGTTTTTGGTACCTCAAGTGTCAAAATCTGTAATAATCAGTGACAAACAAAACGGGTCTGAATTATATTTATTGCCTTTTTTTGGTGATTAAATGTGATAAATGCGTGTTTCCTCTGAGAAATAATTGTAAAAGATATTTTACAATGGTTGGTTGTAGCATTTTGGGCTGCAAGAAGCGCAGTGAGCGAAAATACGATGAAATATCATTTCACACGTAAGTAAACATATAAAGCTTGTAACGATCACCTAAATAAATTCAGGATATCAACTCGCAAATATTTTATTCATAATTAGTCAGTTTTTAGGTCGATTTGTGGTCTAATTCTATGAATTTTATCAAATTATTCACTTAGAAAATAAATTATGAATGTTGCCAGTTTATGAAAGAAATTACCCACCGCAACTAACATAAATTATTCGTTCTGCAGGTTTCCAACTGATCCTGTCACATTGCTGAAAAAAGCTGGCACATTGCAAGAAGTGCAAAATACCGACCCTTTTATGCCCATATGAATATGGTGAATGTTAATATTAAATATATATTAATGAGGCCACAGTTATGAAGCTGGAAAAGCAAAAGGCGATTTCGGCGAACCGATTCAAAAAGCTACGCGCTGTTCGTGAAATTTGTACTGTAAACATTAAAGAGTCTATTTATCTAATTATTTGGAATGTTATACATAATTCCATTCATGAAAAAACTAAACTGACCAAGCGCGAGTCGGGTTCGCGCGCTGAGAGTTCTTTACAATCACAAAATACAAAAAGTTGTGCAAAAAGACAACATCACGCCCAGGCTGTCACCCATCCAAGTACCGACCGCGCCGACGTTGCTTAGCTTAGTGGTAAACAGAAATTTGTCACTGACTCGCACTTGGCCAGTGTTTATCATTTGTTGTTTTACTTATGTTCACTATAATCCGCTAAATTTGACGCTTGTACGGATTACCGTTTTTACACTAGAACAAATCCAAAAATACGTTTAACGTTTGTTGCATGGGGGCCCTTCCTTTGCCCTTCCGTTTTAACTCTTTGACTTTTTTATTATTTATAATTAATCATAAAAAATCATGCTATGGTTACTTTACAACCTTTTTTCTAGTACTATATTCTAATCCTAACAAATAATTATAATAAAAACGCAAGTAAGTTTGTAACTTTCTGTCTGTTTTTTACGAGGAAACGGCTAAGTCATGGTATAATAATATACTCCGCCAGGTATAGCAATTCGAGAAAAAATGTTTACGTAGGCGTCCCGCTATGATGTCATGATGTCAATTTACAACAGGTTCGAGAGAGATGACGATACACCACGTAACAGCTGATTGAATAAAGTGGCAACTGGACAATGACGTCATTGCGGGACCACTCCCAGATTGCTAGACCTTGTTTTCTTAGATCATGGGCTAAGTCAAATTTTGTCAGGACGATAGGGTGTGTCATGAGGACAGACAACGTACTTTTCTTCCCAGAAAATTGCAGGTAGCTCCGCGGGTTGCAGCAGAAAAAAAATGTATAAAATAGAAATATTTAAAAGGTAGTATTGTTTCCAAAGTACTCATTGAAGATTGACTACCCATCATAGTAGGTAAATTACCCTAACTTAACTAACTAACTTATAGCAAATCATTTTAATGGGGCAACACACCTTGTTGAAGCGAGAGGCACTGAGCTAGCCACGCTCATTGAAAATCTATAGGTAGTAGATCTGTGGTAAAAACAGTCATTGGGTTAGAAACTTGAAAACAAGTGAAAAACATAAAATTTTTGATTTTAGCAACGAGGAAGTTTATTTGACGCCAACAGAATTGACTGAAACTGTTAAGAGGGGGCAACCGAAATTTTATGCTAATTTGCCATGATATTCTAACTAAACCAAATATCCGATCACCGTAATAATTGATATATGTGAATTTTCAATTCATTTTCTTTCCGCCATTAAGACAGAAACATAATAGCAAGATATTTACTCGATACTTTAATGTTTTGAAAATGGTGCCTTTTTGCTAATTTTTTTGATTTTACTTGGAAAGTACTTCAGTTACATATCTAAAATAAATACTCACCGAAGGAAAATATAGTTTGTTTTCCAGTGTTAAGACAAAATTTACCTAGATTAATTAGTACTCTCATAATAAATTATATTCGATTTGAGACTTACGTCCTTTAGTTCTAAGCAACTATTCGGTCAAACGGCAAGTCCGATATTCAGTCTTATTCTGTTGCGCTTTGCATCTAAATAGCGAAACATGCTCCGTTTAACCTCAGTACCGCACTGTGCCTCAACGGGGAAGGACGCACGCGCTTGCTTTTCGCCTTGGTTTTATCTTCCGAGTGCGATTATATCAACACCTACTGTATTTTCAAACAAACGATAATATAAAAAATCGATGGCTCGAACGCGACCACTTGATGCGGCTACCAAGTGGTGACAATGACCTTAGAGCACAGACTAGGTAAAGCTACTACGAAAAAATAACATAGATACAAATAAAATGGATACGACTAGGCCCTAACGAATCCATTATTATGTATGCTCAGTAATATAACTATTAGAGTCGGAGTGTTTCTTTGTGACAGACAAACAGACAGAGAGAGAGAGAGAGAGAGAGAGAGAGAGAGAGAGAGAGAGAGAGACGGAGAGAAGCAGAGAGAGAGAGTCAGAAAGATAAAACTAAAAATTAAATGACATTATAAAATAATTTAGATTCATTATAATTTTATAAAATTAAAATTAAAAATCATTTAAATTAATGTGATGGTTAATTTGACTTGAGAGTTCCATCCACATTTTCTCACGTTTTTACGAGAAGCGGCTTTCTGCAAAAGGAGGAAGGTTCTCAATTTTAACAGACAAAAAATAGCTTGGTAATAATGGAAGCAAAAAAACATCTTCTAATAAAAAAAAATTTAAATGTGGAAAGTCAAACAATAGGTACTTATGTTTTTAACCGACTTCAAAACAGGGGCAAGGTTCTCAATTCAACCGGTATAAAAAAATACTAGTCGAATTGAGGACCTTCCTCCTTCTTTGAAGTCGGTTAAAAACATAAGTACCTACTGTTTGACCAGTTGGGTTGGCTCGGGTATGTGCTGGTAAGGGGAAATGCACAATACACTAGCGGGACTACTTACCTTAGTCAAAGTCAAATACTACTTACCTTTTTATCCGACTTCAAATAAGGAGGAAGGTTCTCATTTACCTTAGAGTACCTTCAATTCGACCAGTATTTTTTTATACTGGTTGAATTGCAGTCCACCACTGCGGTGCAACAATGCGGTGCAACACTGCGTTGCAACACTGCGATGCAACAGTGCGGTGCAACAGTGCGGTGCAACAGTGTGGTACAACAGTGCGGTACAACAGTGCGGTACCATCTTTAAATATTTTGAATCAGTAGCATAAAATACGAGTTTCTCAGATCAAACGCTAGGTGGCACCACCAGTATTTCAGCAAAGTGAAGTTATATCAAAAAATAAATAGCTATTTTTGAATATTTTGAACTAATTGGTTGGAAACATAGGTGAGTTTTTTTTTGAGGATTAGGTGAGGTTTTGCGTGATTTGCGTCCAACACTAGATGAGAGCATTTATATTTCAGAGAATCTTGACTTGTATCGTAAAATATTTCTGCCATCCTTGCATATTTTAAATCAGTAACGGTGATTATAGATTGTTCAGTTCTAATACTAGAAGACATCTTCAATATTTCAGTGAAGACGTTAAATCAGAAAATATTTCAGCCATCCTTGAATATTTTAAGTCTGTGGCATCGATTAATGGCTGCTGAGGTCTAAAGCCAAACGACGGCACCAATATTTCAGAGATTTTGAGAAGTAGCTTCACTAACGAAATTTCTTTATTTAATTCAAATCCGAAAATATTTTGACCATCACTACATATTTTGAGTTTTATTCAGTGGTAAATGATTTCACAGGGTGAGTATTAGGGAACTAACGCAGTATTTTTCATACATTTTGGGTAATGAGAAGCCACAGGCAAACCACGGCAAAACTTATCTCAGATGGCGCCACCTTCGCTGGTGCTGTCATTTGTGGCTTATTTGAGGTTATAAACATTGCTCTTGAATGAAACAATAAAAATAAACTTTGCCTTTAAACAGTAAAATGTTTCTTATATTTCAGAGAATCATGACTTGTATCGTAAAATATTTCTGCCATCCTTGCATATTTTAAATCAGTAACGGTGATTATAGATTGTTCAGTTCTAATACTAGAAGACATCTTCAATATTTCAGTGAAGACGTTAAATCAGAAAATATTTCAGCCATCCTTGAATATTTTAAGTCTGTGGCATCGATTAATGGCTGCTGAGGTCTAAAGCCAAACGACGGCACCAATATTTCAGAGATTTTGAGAAGTAGCTTCACTAACGAAATTTCTTTATTTAATTCAAATCCGAAAATATTTTGACCATCACTACATATTTTGAGTTTTATTCAGTGGTAAATGATTTCACAGGGTGAGTATTAGGGAACTAACGCAGTATTTTTCATACATTTTGGGTAATGAGAAGCCACAGGCAAACCACGGCAAAACTTATCTCAGATGGCGCCACCTTCGCTGGTGCTGTCATTTGTGGCTTATTTGAGGTTATAAACATTGCTCTTGAATGAAACAATAAAAATAAACTTTGCCTTTAAACAGTAAAATGTTTCTTATATTTCAGAGAATCATGACTTGTATCGTAAAATATTTCTGCCATCCTTGCATATTTTAAATCAGTAACGGTGATTATAGATTGTTCAGTTCTAATACTAGAAGACATCTTCAATATTTCAGTGAAGACGTTAAATCAGAAAATATTTCAGCCATCCTTGAATATTTTAAGTCTGTGGCATCGATTTATGGCTGCTGAGGTCTAAAGCCAAACGACGGCACCAATATTTCAGAGATTTTGAGAAGTAGCTTCACTAACGAAATTTCTTTATTTAATTCAAATCCGAAAATATTTTGACCATCACTACATATTTTGAGTTTTATTCAGTGGTAAATGATTTCACAGGGTGAGTATTAGGGAACTAACGCAGTATTTTTCATACATTTTGGGTAATGAGAAGCTACAGGCAAACCACGGCAAAACTTATCTCAGATGGCGCCACCTTCGCTGGTGCTGTCATTTGTGGCTTATTTGAGGTTATAAACATTGCTCTTGAATGAAACAATAAAAATAAACTTTGCCTTTAAACAGTAAAATGTTTCTTGACAGTGGCGAATCTCAGAAAAAAGTTAATGTTTCCTTAGCTGGTAAAAAAGCGAATCTTTTGGCAAGGTAGGTATGCAATAAAATTATCAATCACTGCGTTGCAACACTGCGGTGCAACAGTGCGTTGCAACACTGCGGCGCAACAGTGCGATGCAACACTGCGTTGCCACACTGCGTTGCAACACTGCGTTGCAACACTGCGTTGCAACACTGCGTTGCAACACTGCGGTGCAACACTGCTTTACAACACTGCGGTGCAACACTGTGGACCAAGTAGACAGAGACACTAAGATTATACAAGTCGCATTGAGAACCTTCCTCCTTATTTGAAGTCGGATAAAAAGGTAAGTAGTAATACCTACTGTTAGACCGGCCGGGTTGGCTCGGGTAGGTACTGGTAGGTCAAACAGTAGGTATATTAGGCCGACTTCAAATAATGAGGAAGGTTCTGTGAAGGATGATGATGATATTTTTTAGTAAATTGAATTGCATTGCATTAAATTACATTAAATTAAATTAAATAAATCATACTTAAATAGATATTAACAACCAGGTATACTCGTAGAACAAACACAAAATGTTCATCACATTAATTTTGTCCTAGGTGGGAATCGAACCCACGCCCGAAGCTCAGAAGGTAGGTTCACTACCAACTGGACCAACGGGCTTTCGGGTATTTCGTTTCGCGTGTTTCGTTTAGTATAGTATAGCATAGCGTAGCGTAGCATAGCATAGCATAGCATTAGTTTAGTTTAGTTTGATTTAATGTTTAACGATCTCTGACTCTCTGTCTCAAGCGTAAAATTTTTATTTGAAAATTAATTTAGGCAATTTCAATTTAATTTATATAATTTATTAATTTTATATTGATATTGTAGAAAACTTAAAAATTAAGTTTAAAAATATACAACAAACACAATTTTGAAAATTGAAATAAACAATTTACGGTTTTGCGCGCCGCGACCGAACCCAGCTAATCGCCAAAACGCCAACATTATGCTTATCCTGTGTTTATTACTCCTTGCCGCATGACGAGTTCGACTACGCGAGTTATGTGTACTGGAGCTGCGCGCGACTGCCGCGCTGCCGTGGTTGTGTTTCACACTAATGCGGGTGATGCGAGACGCGCGGGTGAAATCAGAAATTTTCCTCGCTTTATACGCACTCTTAATAATGCGCAAATGTTTTTTTTTTTTTTTCATTTAGTAATTTCCTCACTGAGGTGGGATGAAAAGTTACGTGTTGCACTCGAGTGCAAAGATTTTTCACCTCGTGCTCTTTTGATTCCCTCGCTAATGCTCAGAATTCTAATTTTTGAATCCTTCGCTTGCTCGGTCATCGAAATTGAGCACGCGGTTAAAAAGCAACTTTGCACTCTTGTATAACAAATAACTATTCAGTTTTGGTACTCCAAATTTGTGTGAAAATTTTGCAGGTGGGTAAATAATAATAATAAACATCTTGGGGCTCGAGTGCGAAGATTACTAGAAAACAGTACAATAAACTACGAATGAAGTAAGTTGGCACAGGCAAATCAGGCCCGTAGGTTGCATTACATACCCTAACTAATCCTAAAAGTAAAACAAAATGTTATAGAAATATACAAAAAAACCGGACAAGTACGAGTAGGACTCGTGCTTTGAGGGTTCCGTTGGACGGAACCCTCCAAAAAAAAACTAACTGAAGTTGAAATATTGAATGACAAACGTAACTTTGTAGTTGACAATAAGGTTATTCCATACATAGAAAAGCCGAAAGAAACCGGTATTAAGTATAAAATTACAAAAAGGGTCTTGACGGACACGGACAACAAAGTGATCCTATAAGGGCTCCGTTTTTTTCCTTTTGAGGTACGGAACGCTAAAAAGCTTGTAAAAAGTGAGTACGCAGAACTAGATTAGCCCATTAACTATCGAATGCGAGGTAGTGGCAGTTTATAAAGCTCTATATTTTGTTCCGTAGTTTTGGCGGGAAAATAAAGTGACTTTTTAAAACGGCGTTATCTTTATATACCAAAAGGCTACATAATGATTGAAAACTGGTGACGTACGTTTTGGATAACACAAATACAAGCTTTTTACCTTCATTTTATTTATTGTTTACAAATAGGACGAAAAAGTTCTAAGTACTTTTTGTCCTATTTACATTAAAAGAACATTGCACAAGGTACATCTTAGATGTTTTTTTCTCTCTCGATGTGACCTGACCTGTCACGTGAGACCATAGTTCAATGCTAATTGGTTGCCTACAGACTATACACTAACAATACAACAATAACAGTTGCAAAACTGTATGCAAATGTTACAAAACCTTTTTTGCCAATTTGCATGCACATGAACTTAAATTAGGCTTTGCGTGTTCAGTAAAAAAATATTTCACACGCTGCTGTGTACTGTATATTTTTTTTGCCTTCAGTTGCTAAATGCGGTCATATTTTGTTCTCGTAAACATTGTTGTAGCGTCTTATCTAAATCTTTTAGTTTCGCAATCGGTCTGTAACTAATTACCAATTAATTTAGCAAAGATGCCTAGATAATAGTCATTCATTTACAAGGCTATTTTACCCCCGACGCAAAAAGTTACCAAGTTAGTGTTATAAGTTTAACTGTGTACCTGTGTGTCATTTTGTAGCATCGTAGCTCCTAAACGGCTGAACCAATTATGATCTAGTTTTTCAAGAAAAGAAAATCTGTTTTAAACTATCACGGTTGTTCACTAAAGTTATATGTGATTATTTACGGGATATTTACCGTGGTAAGGTTGTGGAATGAGCTCCCGATATTTCAGCGCAGTTACATGCACCATGTAACTGCGCCACACATGTCATTCCACAACCTTACCACGGTAAATATCCCGTAAATAATTATATAACTTTAGAAGAAAATCTGTTCAGCCGTTCGAAGATTATCAGCTCTTTTATTGGAGGTTTAAAAAAAACAATTAATACTTTTTAACACAAATCTCTTAGGTACAGCTAAAATACAATAAATCTCTTGCACACAGCTATCTATGTCTTGCTTTTTCACTTCTCGTCAGAGAGTTGATAGATAATTTTATATATACTTGGTGCATTTGCTTGAAGAGGCTAAGTGGCAAAATGTTGCAAAAATTCCATCAGTTATAAACCACGCCATTTCTTTGTATGAGTAATATGAACCCACCAAGGACAACTCCCGATGGAGGAAACTTTTTATTACAATAGTAACAACATAGGAGGCGGCGCGGCGCGGCGGTTTGTAGATGGGTGTACACGTAGATGGGTGTAAATACCATTATTTCGGAGTTTTCTCATATCGGCGAGGGGCATTTCACCGTTAGGCACAACTTATGCGGCATCCTCGCTAAACTTCAGGTTAATTAAGTCTTCTCGACTCCGGTCGGAACAACTGATAAACTAGCATTATTACACGCCGTTTTACTGCCAACAATATCTCAATGAATATGAGGGAAGCACCTAATTAACGGGTCGCGAGAATTTGAAGCTTTATTCAAATTACAAATAGGTATATACAAGCACAGAATATTCTGAGTATACAAGTTGGTTGAAGTTGTCCCACTAGATGGACTGACGACATTGTGAGAGTCGCGGACATCCAGTGAATGCAAAAGGCAGGCTGTCGTTCAGTGTGGAGGTTAAAGTGGGAGGCCTATGTTCAGCAGTGGATGTCTTCTGGCTGATGATGATGGAGATACAAGTTGGACAACTATTTTGCGTAGATGTGGTACTTGTACCTATCCGTGTTACTATAAGTCTTACTACCAATAGAAACGCGGATATTTTTTTCCGTGTTAGCACAGAAGACATAATTATTATTAAGTGTTAGTACAGTAAAAGCTCTTTATTCGCGGGGTATATGTTCCATAAATATGCCGCGAATACAGAAACCGTGAATACGGAATGGTAATTTATATGGGATTATAGGGGATACGTTCCTAGGTGACAAAATAAAACAGTCAACAGACAACGAATCAACTGTACAATCGTACAGTTGATTCGTTGACATTGAATGAGCGTGATATGGATGCAAATGACTCTCCAAGGCATAAACGATCAAGCATTTAGATTTTTTTCGTGTCCAAACTCGTTCCTCATTTTTTTTAGTTACATTATAAACTAGGAAGAGTGCAGTAGACGTGTTACTCGATCACAATTTTTGTAACGAATGTGAAAGACGAAACAATAAAACACGCAAAGCGGCTTTCACTATAAACGGAACAACAACATTTAAAAATATACTTTATTTATTGAGTTATAAGGTTGCTTTCATTCTGTTTGTTTACATTCTCAAAAACACCTATCGCGGCGAAGGCGGCTTGTGTCAAAGGCCTCGGCGATATCATTTAACTACATACTTTAGGCAAACATGTAATAAGATCTATTTTACTTTTTTATTAGTCCATTTGACAAGGATATTGGGTTGGATACCTATTGGAATAATTTTATTATTATGTATGTACTTATTAGATCCGCGAATAAAAAAATATTTAGTCGCGAATATAGAAATTGGGTCGCATTTTTTTAATCTGCGAATAGTGAAAACGCGAATAAAGGAAGCGCGAATAAGGAGCTTTTACTGTACTAACTTCGTTCGGGCTTATTACAGATGTCCGTTCGTGATTCGGATTGTGATCGCGATCGCGTGCCATCCCGTTTGCATCTACTTACCCTTTAACCCTTTGACACCACGTGCGTGAGTGAGACACCCTTTATACAAAAGTGTCGGGCAATTGTCAAAGTCATCACCATCATCCGCCGCCATATTCCATAAGCGTTGATGTGGCCGTTTATTCTTGTAGTTTGGTGTCCTATTCTGGGATGGTCTTGAATTTAGTTAAGGAAAAAATTTGGACTTTTCGCGTCAACGTGAAAAAAACCTATCGCATCATAGTAGATATTATTTTGCTAAACTTGTGTGTTTTTGACTATTAATGTGTAATAATAGTGGATTATTTATTTATTATAATTATATTCGTGAATGTGCTCGAATGTGGGCAAGTCATATTATAGTAAAGTGAAGCGTGTATTTTCATGTCGTTTCCAAAACTCCATAGAAGCCTCAAATAAAATCTCTACACTTTACTGGGGCAAAGTTAAAAAAAAAACAGTAACATGTAAGTCGAGGCAGTATGGCAAAAATAGCTTTAAGCTGACCAGTAATGGGCCAAAAAACAAAAGAAAAAAAAATGGACAGATAACCAATAGATATTTTTTTTATTGAAGTATTTAAAAGGTGCTCTGTGAATAATTAAAGGATTTCAAAGCAACATTCTGTGTAAATTCCACATGTCTTGGTTCTGTGTTTAAATGGGTTAAGGCTTTTTTTGCATCTTTGTTACAAAAATAATTACACTACTTGCTACTAAATAAAATAATGTTCTACAAATGACATTCAGTTTGCTACAATATTATCAGAAAAACAAACTTATTGCCGACGTGTGGCAACCGGCAGCCGGCAAAACTTACATAATGGCAATAAGGGATGTGCGCAGTAGTCGGGCGGCCGCGCGATAGCGACGACTGAATCTATCGGCAAAGTTTGACAGCCGCTGTGCCGCGGTAATGAACGTGGATTCACTCTGTGTGGATTCACGTCGTAAAACTACAAAATCACACAGAGTTTAAACTCAATAATGAAGCCTAAAGATTTTTCATACTATACTACGTAAGATCGTTGATGAGTTCGTTTATCATTCGCTCATGCACGCATCCTAAGATCAGCGAAATTAACCCTTTAACAATTTCCGTTAGTGCACTTTCATCGTTTTGAGTGTGAATTACATTTTCCTATGGAGTAACATTTTTGTTTGCTGTTTCAGGGTTGGTTCCATAGTAAAAATTGTTCATAGTGAGAATCAAATGACATATTTTCTGCTTAGTACTACCAGTCCGTGTAAACCGTGTAAATCAGTCCAATCAACTCAAATCTTAGGTGAGTGACATATTAACATTGCCTTATAATTAGCTAGGCCAAATTAATCAAAATAGGTACAGTTGATTTCACATGCATACCTATTTAGATTATCGGTGACACCTTATCATAAGGATTTCTAGCTCACGTTTATGACAATACAGATGTAAAATTTATTTCCTACTAACAACTTTAATTGACAAAGAAACTGTATTCATTGTGTGAAGCTTGTGTACTGAACAGATTTTTGTGTTGAGGTAAAACTCGCCATGGAGAAGAGGGTTCCAACCTATAAACGGAGCTTGTAAATAAGCTTCTTGCTTTCTTTACGTTTCACTTTGTTTTTTGGGCCTTAGGGGAATTTGTAAGATTACGTGTTTCATTCACAAATAAGGTATCTACATTGGCTGAAACATCAATCGCAAGTTTGTTCTACGGGATTATGGGAGTAGTTCTATTTACTTTCTTGGTAGATTCCCCCTAACCTTATACTTACCCTAACTCTCTACGGAGGCTGTATGTACCAACATATGTTTATGTAGTGTACTGAAATTCGCGTAATATTTGATCTAATTAAGGCATATTCGAGTGTAATATAGTTAGGTACATACATGATCTATGTTCTGACATTAACGTTGGCTCAAGATTAGGTATCTCAGTATAGGTACATACGAGTATCATGTATAGGTAGGTAGGTGTCTAGCGTGGAACCGAAGGAAATGAAATCAAAACTACCGGCAACCACAACCAGCCTGAGTTTCGTAATGAGAACAGATTAGTTGCCCAAAAGTTAGCGGAGGCATGTGTTGGAACGGAGTTCCGCTGTCGTTTGTAGATATATATTGCTGTTGAGGAGTGTTGAGGACACGTGTGACACGCCAAAAGATTGTTCTATCTATAACATACTTGAAGGGCTAAGATCGTCACACAGTGGGTGTCTGATGGACGACGCATTTGAAGAAAGGCCTCTGCAACGCTGGCGCGACCATCTTGACTCATTCCCGAGAGGTGGCAGAGGACCGGGTTTTATGGAAGGAAATGGGGGAAATCTTTACCCAGCCGTGGGAAGTCATAGGGTAAATAGAAACATTCTACTACAAAAACTGATTTCATTTAATCCACACCAAACTAAAGGCTAATTAACCCACGTTTTATATGCATCTATTATATCCACGCAAGAGTCGCACATAAATGAACTTTCATCTATTATATCCACGCTAAAGTCACACATAATGAACTCGCATCAATTTTGTCTACGCTCGAGTCGCATATAATGAACTCGCATTTATTTTATCCACGCCCGAGTCGCACATAATGAACTCGCATTTATTTTATCCAAGCTAGAGTTGCACATAATAAACTCGCATCTATTTTATCCACGCTAGAGTTGCACATAATAAACTCGCATCTATTTTATCCACGCTCGAGTCGAACATAATGAACTCGCAATTATTTTATCCACGCTAGAGTTGCACATAACAATCTCGCATCTATGTTATCCACTCTAGAGACGCACATACTGTTTGCATTTATTTTCTAACGCGGACTTTACTCCTCCCGATGACACACGAAGCTGTAAAATGCGAGTAACGTTCATAAATCCATTAAAGTTTCATGTATTTATGCAGAAATAAATGATTCCCACTCTGTATTCAAGCCAGCAGGTAGACCGGGCGGCGGGCGGGAGCCAGGTCACGCAAATAGGTTAATAGCCACCGAAAAAACGGCCTCAAAGAAGCTTAATCAAAGAAAAATATGGCTACTCCTTTAGAATCCGTTGCTCTATATTGAAACAGCGAGGTGAGAGGGTACAGTCTATGATTGAAAAATGGATTGAGGCTATAAGCTGTTATAAGACAGCGTTTGAGCCAGTGTTTAATGACTCTACTTTTAAAATTATAACGACTAATTGTGAAAAGATGAAGTTATTAAGAGGATTCGTTTCCCTTTCAAAGTTATAATAGCGTGCTGTACCTAATTTATTTTAACCATGCCCTGCTTGGGAACGAGTTATTAAATCTTCGAAAAGTAAGAACATAGCTGTACACTATCCAACACACGCATGGTTTAGTCTTTGACAAACCTGTTTTAAGGGTTGAAAGGGAAGATAAATTACGGTACGAATAAAAAAATATTTTAATAAATACTCTGCGTGGTTTATTTATGCGCACAAACTCGAGGCCATACGCAAACTTTATAACTAAACTAAACTAAAAGAGGTTGATCTAAATTTTAAATCTTGAGTTTCAAAAATATCTGAAATACAAACAATGGATTATATTTTATAACTATTTCTTTTTTGGTTGTATTTGTATTAGCCTTTATTGCGCGCCAATAGCTACGTAAAACAATTGTGTATTTTTTTTGACACGACAAATGTACAAACCTTGTAAAGTAGAAGATATAGAATCTCGTATGGCGCCAACCTATTTAGTAAGTTCCAATAACGGAGGTTCTATAGATTAATTTGATGAAAAAAATCTACTATTTTCTCGTTGATATAGTAAATACGGTAAAAAGCACTATACAATACATCACTACAGATATTAAACTCAGGTGACCACTAAAAAGAAATGCGCCCTACTTACTATTTCTTCTCTTTACTACCGATAAAAAAATAAAAAAATAAGTATGATTATTTTTATATTGGATATTATTATTGTCTGAGCCATATTTATATTTAAAAAAAAAACTCATAGACACACACACACACACACACGCTTCCTCGCTTCCTTCCTTTTCCCCGCCATTTTCTTTCACTCATTTCCGCTGTCAATCGTCGCATGGATAGCTCGCGCGTCCTCAGCCTAGCGCTTCAACGGCTGCCGCGATTACCAACCGGTTGGTGCACACGCCAAGTTCGCGATCACCATCATCACCGCGACCAGCTCACCTCAAGTTTAAATAAAGGATTGAGAACGCAGCCACCATCATCCATCTCCCGTAAGTCCCCAACAATTTGGTCCAATCCCGAGCCGGATTTCCCACTCATTTTCTCACACAAAAACGCATTTACACTCTCGCAAACTCATTACGCACGCTTAATTTACGCTATTATTATATATTCATTTACTCATATCTATTTTATACGCATTTTTGTAACGTAATTTCGTTGCAAATTACAAACGATCGACGCCATTGTCATTGAGCGTCCTTCACGTACGCAATCACAGGTGCATATTTCCAGTTAATTCTCGCATATTTCTCGGATTTATCGCATCTAACGCATTTATTTACACTCTTATAAACGCATCTCAATATTTATTATATATATTTCCTTGGATCAGACAAGTTCGCTGGTTCAAACAACGGTTATCATTATCGGTGGTTGAACGTTGCTTTTTTGTTGCTCACCTTTATTTTTGAAAATACATTAAAAAATGTCGAAGAAAGGGGATACTGAGCCTAAAGATATTAAAATCACTCTGTTAGAAGCAAAAAAGGAACGTTTATTCGAAAATGTACAAGCTCTTTATAATCTTAGTTTGAAAATATCTGATCCGATTTTCAAAACTCAATTTATTGCAAGAATCCAGTCATTAGAACATACAAGAACTGAATTTATTGACACGATCGATAAGTTGGTTACCGCTTATCTAGAAGATGATCCGACGCACAAACCTAATTATAATGTTTTAAATTCTTTTGACGAATTATATTGTTACGCGAAACACGCCGAACAAGAAATCAAAGATTCAAGGTCTAGGAAGTTTCAAGCTGATCTTAATTGCGGTCGAAAGTTGCCTTTACTCGAACTTGTGTCATTTGATGGAACGCCCAATAAATGGCCTGTGTTTTACGAAAACTTTAAGTGTTTAATACATGACAATACGCGTTTGTCGGATAGTGAAAAGGCACAATATCTCGTTGGGAAACTCTCAAGCAGTGCCCTTACTGTTTGTAGCGGTATATTACCGACTGGAGAAAATTATCCCTTATTATGGGAAGCTCTCATTAAAAAGTACCAAGATTCGCGGGTACAAGCTTCCTTGTATGTAAACCAGATGTTGAACTATAAATCTAATCAAAAGATAGACTCATTCATCGAACAGTTTGTCTCGGCAGAGAAGGCACTCGCTCGTTTGAAACTACCCGATTTATCTGATTTTATTATTACGCATTTAGCTCTTAGCAAACTGGATAAAGAAGTAGTCGATTTGTTCGAGCAGACGCATAGGCATATAGAAATACCCACTTTTGAAAATTTAACGAAATTTTTAAATGAACAAAGTAAAATACAATCATTACGCAATAACTCGCTTTATAAAACAACCAGTGTTCAAATGAGAGATAATTCCAAGATTAAGACAACGCGGTCTTTTGTAGTAAATGACAGCTCGTCGTCGAGCCAGTTAGGTACTACGAAAAGGCAATCTCGATGTGTGGTTTGCAACTTGCAAATCCACCCTCTTTTTAAATGCTCGGAGTTTATGAAGTTAGATCCTTATTGTAGGAATGAAATTGTTTCAAAACATCACTTTTGTAGAAACTGTTTGGGTTTCCACGATGTTAAATTATGTAAATCTAACAATCGATGCTTCTCATGTTTGGGTTTACATCATAGCGCGTTGCATATGAATGTCAAATCGAACGAAAAATCGAGCAGCGACGCTGTCTTTCCGCAACCGAGCGCAGTAAAACCGGTTACCGGCGGCGCTCGACGCTCGGAATTGTCGCTGCATACTAGCAATACTAGTTCAGACGCGGAAGATAAACAATTACACGAATCCCGTACCGTTCTGCTTCCAACAGCTGTTGTTTACGTATATGGAAAAAATAATAGACGCTCTAACGTAAGAATTTTGGTAGATACAGGTTCGATGACGCATTTCATTTCAAAGGAATGCTGTGATAAGATCGGACTTTCAATTAAAACTGATACCTCACGCGTTCGTGGTATTGGGCAGATTGAAAGTGCTTGTTTGGGTTACACTACTTTCAAAATTCATTCACGCTTTGATAAAACTTGCTCGTATGAAGTTCACGCACGCGTATTAGACTCGATCACAGATAGATTGCCAAACGCGCTGATAGACACGACGCACTCACGCCATTTCGATAATTTATTCTTGGCGGATAGTGAATGGGAAAAGCCTGGAACAATTGACTGTCTTATAGGTAGTGCTTTAATTTCCGAAATTCTGGGAGGTGACAAGATCATCTCAGGCGATTCATCCTTAATTGCACTATCCAGCAAGCTAGGATATTTAGTGATGGGTAAAGCAAATTATGTTTCTAACTCGTATTTATGCAATTTCACTCGTACTATCGATAGTAACGCCGATAAAAGTTTCTTCTGCTCATCAGAAAATTCGCAAACACTTGCTCGTCTGACAGAACGGTTTTGGGAGCTCGAAAGTGTCCCTAGTAAAACTCATATAAGCCCAGATGATGAAGCATGTGAACAAAGTTTTATATCCACATATTCGCGCGATAGTTCGGGAAGGTACGAAGTGCAGCTGCCATTCAAACGTGAACCTTCGGAACTCGGCAACTCGTACGCAACTGCAAAACGCCGCTTAATAATTTTAGAAAAGAAACTTGACGCCTGCCCAGACTTACGCGCAAATTACAACGCGACGATACAGGAATATATTGATAAGGGATACTTAAACGAAGTTCAGGGTTTTAAACTCGACAGTGAATGTTATTACATTCCCCATAGGGCAGTGTACCGGCCTGACAAACAAAGCACGAAGACGCGAGTAGTGCTAGACGCGAGTTGTGCTACCACGAGTGGCCAATCACTGAACGATTTACTGTACAAGGGTCCCAATTTACAAAGCAATATATTCGATTTATTGATAAACTTACGCATGTTTCCAACTGCCCTGAGTGCAGATATTGAGAAAATGTATTTTCAGGTAAAATTGGTACCTGAACATCACTCGTTTCAACGCATTTTATATCGATTTCATCCCGACTCAGAAATACGTATATTTGAATTTAACAGAATCGCTTTCGGACTATCTAGTTCGCCGTACTTGGCGATGAGATGTGTACGTCAGCTCGCCGTTGATAGCCGCGAACATTACCCGCTCGCCGCTTATGAAGCGGACCATAGTATGTACATGGACGACTATGTCAACTCGATAGACGGTCCGGAAAAGGCTGAAGAAATTTACCACGAAATGGTGAATATGTTCAAGGCCGGCGGTTTTAACTTAGTCAAGTGGATTTCCAATGACTCGGAACTCATGGAAAAAATACCTACTTCACATAGAAATCCACAACTCGTCGACTTTGACGACGGATCGTCTGATGCTCTCCAGACAAAAATAATAGGCATGCAATGGCATCCTATCGATGACAACTTTCAGTTTCAAATAAACGCTGACATGCCTGAATGTTCAAAACGCACCATTCTGTCTGTTACCGCGCGTTTGTTCGATCCAATTGGGCTCATTAGTCCAGTGTCTGCGTACCTAAAACTGTTGGTACAGGATTGCTGGGCAGCCGGCCTTGGATGGGACGACCCTGTAACACGCTCGATACGGGACAAATGGGCGCAGTTTCGAAACGAACTACCTGATTTAAAACTTATAAAGATTCCACGCCATGTGGGTATCAACTTTAAGTCGCATATAACCATAATTGGGTTCGGTGATGCCAGTGAGGCTTGTTACGGAGCGAGTGTGTACATTAGGGTTGGGTCAGACAGCACCTCCGATGGCACTGTCAACCTATTAGTGGCTAAGTCGAAAGTAGCTCCCTTAAAAAAGACAACTCTTGCACGTTTAGAACTTTGTGCCGCCGTTCTGTTAGCCAATCTAATCAACGCGGTTCGTGAGATACTGATAAAACGATGCACGATCGACGGCATCTATACATTCTCGGACTCGACAGTAACACTTACGTGGATACACTCGCCGTCGTACAAATTCCATACTTTTGTCGCGAATCGAATAACTGAAATCAATTCTAAACTACCCGCTTGTCACTGGTACAAAGTAAAAGGATCGGAAAATCCTGCTGACATAGTTTCTAGACCTCTGACACCGCGAGCGCTGCTCAACTGTGATATGTGGTTCCACGGTCCACATTGGCTGTGCGACCCTGTAGCGCAGTGGCCCGTGACCACGTTTCAAGTAAATTCAACTGTAAGTAGTATTGAAGAAGCTAAACCTGTAGTATTGATGACGGACACGCCTTCCACGTTATCGTCGTCGCAGGAACTGGTTCACCCATTTTCTCAGGTAGCTGAAAGAGTGTCGAGTTGGATGAAACTACTACGCGTCGTTGTTTACGTTTTACGCTTCTTGAAACGTTTACCTAAAGGCGAGAGTATTACAGTCGCGGATATAGATCAAGCTGAGAATCATGTTGTGCGATACGTACAAGCTCGACATTTTTCTGCTGATCTAGTGGCAATTAAAAATAATAAGATTTGCAGCAAACGCATAATTAAACTTAGCCCGTTCATTGATAATGAAGGCATGCTGCGAGCTGGTGGTAGGTTAAAGAACTCTGAACTGAGTTATGGGCAAAAACACCCCATAATACTCCCCGCTAAAGACCGCATAGTCACACTAATCGTCGACTATTTTCATGTTGCAAACCTACATACCGGGCCGTCTCTATTAATGGCGTTACTTCGCCATAAATTTTGGATATTATCTGCCAGAAACTTAGTCAGGCAGAGAGTACACGCATGTAACATTTGTTTTCGCCTTAAACCTAGATATTCAAGCCCTAAAATGGGGGATCTGCCCGATTTTAGAGTTTCTGGAGACAAAAGATGCTTTGTGCATTCGTCAGTAGACTATGCAGGACCGTTTTTTACAACGCATATTCGCCGCCGAGGCGTCAAAAGTCAAAAAAGTTATGTTTGCCTTTTTTTTTGTCTTTTTTCGTCCTCAATTCATGCGGAATTAGTCTCTTCTCTCTCGTCAGAACTATTTCTGGCAGCTTTTAAGCGCTTCATAAGCAGAAGGGGACCCGTCGCTATGATATACAGCGACTTTGGTACGAATTTCTGTGGCGCTCGAACTAAATTAGACGCAATTTACGATTTTATACAGTCCACTAACTACGAAAATTACATAAGTCAAAACTTATTAGAACAACGCATTCAGTTCAAACACAGTCCGCCGTTTGGACCGCATTTCAACGGGGCCGTCGAGGCCAACGTGCGCTGTGTGAAGACCCATTTGGCCAAGGCGATTGGGCTGCGCACCCTAACGTATGAGGAATTTAATACGGTACTTGTGCAGGTCGAAGGCTTGTTAAATAGTCGCCCGCTGTGCGTTCTTCACTCCGACGACCCAGCTGAAGTTACGGCCCTTACACCTAACCATTTTTTGAACGTGACCCCGCTTAAATTCTTACCCGCTGAAGATTTAACGGGAGTCCCGGATAATCGCTTATCTCGCTTTGAACTTGTGAGTAAACTCACCCACTTGTTCTGGCAACGTTGGAGCAAAGAGTATCTCACGTCGTTGCAACAACGAGAGAAATGGCACGTTACTTCAAATCCTATAAACGTAGGATCGGTAGTTATAATCAAAGACCAAAACACTCACCCACTAGCTTGGCCTATCGGCATAGTGGAAGAAGTATATCCTGGAAAAGACTCTGTTGTTAGAACCTGCAAGGTTCGCATTGGCACTCGCCACTACATCAGACCAGCAGTTAGATTAGCACCGCTTCCTAGGCAATGAATTTTCTCAATTTTGCTAACTGTCGAGTGTCACCATAATTTAGTTTAAGTTTTAGGATAAATTACTTCTTATATTTAATTAACTTAATTTTCCGATTTAAATTTTCGCGTTTCTCTTACTTAGAGGAAACCTCTAGGCCGGCGGAATTGTCTGAGCCATATTTATATTTAAAAAAAAAACTCATAGACACACACACACACACACACGCTTCCTCGCTTCCTTCCTTTTCCCCGCCATTTTCTTTCACTCATTTCCGCTGTCAATCGTCGCATGGATAGCTCGCGCGTCCTCAGCCTAGCGCTTCAACGGCTGCCGCGATTACCAACCGGTTGGTGCACACGCCAAGTTCGCGATCACCATCATCACCGCGACCAGCTCACCTCAAGTTTAAATAAAGGATTGAGAACGCAGCCACCATCATCCATCTCCCGTAAGTCCCCAACAATTATAAATAGGAATTAATATGTAAGTTCGCCACTAAGTAATTCACTAGGGAAAGTACTACTTCTGATGTCATTATTATTATTTACTATACGCCAATTTGGAAAATCATTAGTAACCTCGTAACCCTTTCCGGTTACGAGGTTAGTAAGCTTAGAAATTTTCGTATATCGTTGTTATTGCAAGCAGTGGTTACCACACGGGCCTTGGGCCCAGTCATTATGCCCAGAACAGTTATTAGTGTCGTAACATCTTTCCGACTCATTGCTCGTACTTGTACAGGGTTATTTTTAATGTACCAAAAACCATTCGCAGGCAGTTTTCCTAGAGTTTTGTTCCCAAACTTTTATTCATTCGTATTTATTTTTCTTTCATACAAAAACAAAAATATTTATATTAGAAAGAAATTAATATAATTTATATTGTAACAGTAACTAACATTAATTAACATAGGCGGTCGAGCAATATTATTTATATATCATCATCAGCCGGAAGACGTCCACTGCTGAACATAGGCCTCCCCCTTTAACCTCCACACTGAACGACAGCCCGCCTTTTGCATCCACTGGATACCCGCGACTCTCACAATGTCGTCGGTCCATCTAATGGGAGGCCTCCCTACGCTGCGTCTTCCGGTTCGTGGTCTCCACTCCAGAACCTTTCTTCCCCATCGGTTATCGGTTCTTCGAGCGATGTAGCCTGCCCATTGCCACTTCAACTTGCAAATTTTAACAGCTATGTCGGTGACTCTGGATCTTTGGCGAATATCCACGTTTCGGATCTTATCGCGCAAAGAAACTCCGAGCATAGCTGTCTCCATTGCCCGCTGTGTGACTCTGAGCTTTTCCAAAAGGCCAACAGTCAAGGACCACGTCTCAGTACCATATGTCATCACTGGCAACACACACTGGTCAAAGACCCTCGTCTTGAGGCACTGATTATTTATATATAACCAAAGCTTAATGTCACAAAAATGGCCTCAACTCAGCATATAGCTGTTTACCAAATAGCGCTGCTCTTTCGTTGAAGCCGCTCAGTGAAGTCACGAAAGGCCCAAAAAACAGCGCAACGTAAAAACTAGAGTTACTATATTACATATAACAATATTCAAATAATTAAATTGCTCTTTTAAATGGCAAATTACGCAATCTCAAATGAAAAGGAACGCGAGAGCATGAGCAAAATGCTCCCACATAATATACAAAGCGAAAAAATCGCACAAACATTGTACAACACACAGTTTCAAATATCTTTTCATACAAACCGAAACTGTACTTTTTCTTAAAGCATTTTTACTTATTAATTTTAATAGGAACTCATGGAACAAAAGTTATAAAGTAGGTATGCTGTAGAAAAGCTGCGAGCGAAAGATTTTGATGCATTAAAAATAACCCTGTATTATAGTTATATATATACACTACTACATACTAGCATAGAAAAGATAAAAGGCAGTGCGTACTGGCCAACTTCTAGTGGTACTTATTCTGGCTTACTTTTCATAGAGTATTCTTCAAGTACTTTGCACTCGTGTTAAATAGAGAGGAAGTATTAAAGTTACCGCCATTATTATCATTAGTTGACCTCTTTCTCATCGCGAAGAGTGTAGCGCTCTTCTCTGGACTTTATTTTGCATAACATACATTTTATAATAGTCTGAGTGAACCAAATTACATTACGCACTACGAGATGTTCAGTTACAGAAGAAGACGTTTTTTAATAGTTTCATGATATGTATATTCTTCTTAGCTGCTTCAATGACATAATGTTAAATTTTCAAAAAAATGCTTCTAGTATTTCCGCTATTATGTTATAATTTTTTTTTAGCCTACTTTTGATGCATCGAGTTATAAGTACGTACGTAGTACATATATATCGATAATTTGATGCTATATTTTGTAGCTATCGAACCAATTTTAAATTCGAAATTTTCTTAGCTCTTGTTTTGTCTTTAACGTTTAGACGCTGTCTAAAACAAAGTTTTAACCATGTTTTTTTTTGTCGAGTGAACTTTAGTATTTAGATTCTTAAAACGTTTCTTAAGAAACGTTGCTTTCGTAAGCACATTTGCTTTTGTTAGTTCGTACTTAGTTCTCACGCGTTGACTTCAGCAAAGCGTTTAGCTCTACAAATACTCGTACGTAGCATTTCCATTTCGCGCTCCTCTGTAACTTGTTAACAATTGAGTTAACGCGAATCCTAACCTGTTAAGTCTACGTTAGAAATAGTAGCATTGCCGTATGAGGTATTGTTCCTGCATCTAGCTCAGAGAGCTTTCAAGCCTTGGTTCGCGTAATATCAAGGTATTAAATGTCGGATAGCGGTACTTATTGCTTTGTGTATTTTCAAAGCTTCTTATTGGTGCATGTTGCAAGTTGTGCTTTTTCTCTCCTCAAAGGAAGGGGAAAATATGGCAACGTATTCATGAAATGAATTTCTATAAAAGCGGCCACGTGCGTATCGGGCTCACACACTGTGGATTCCGTACCACCACAAATTACAAAAAGTAGTGCAAAAAGACAACATCTCGCCCAGGCGGTCACCCAGTGTCATCCACCCAGATACCGATCGCGCCCTATACGTTGCTTAGCTTGGTAATGAACAGAAATTGGTCACCGACTCACACTTTGCCATTATTAATTGTTATACTTTAGTTTAGAGTGTGTACTGTAATAATGCGAAGTTTGACGCTTGTACATACTATCGTATACTATAATGTCTATTACCGTTTTTACATTAGAGCAAATACAAAAATACGTAAAAAATACGTTTGTTGAAGAAGGGACCCCCTTTAGTTTTACTTTATTATTATTTCTTAGTTAATCCGTCGTAATATTACATAATCTGTGAAAATTTCAACTGGCTATCTATTACGGTTCGAAAGATACAGCCGTTTAAAAGTAGGACAGACGGACACAGACAGCGTATAGCGCTCAGTAATCGGATCCCGTTTTTATCCGTTGGGTACGGAACCCTAAAAACTAAGTAAATAAATACGTCGTATATTTGTGTAGTTGATGTGAGGTAGATTTTTTAAACACCGATTTACGGTTTATTATAACAAATAACACCTTTCGAACGTTACGAGGATATTGACTCCAGTAAACGGGTCCAGAAATACAGTTACCTATATGCCTATTATTACTAGGCATCGGAAACTCCAAACATTGGAAAAAAAAAAATGTTTTTGGGTCGATGACTCTGTGATTAGATCTACGACATTAAAATCTTGTTTTTTCTCTGAATTATTTATAAATAGTTTACCATTAATGCTATTAACATAATTATTACGTGATTTACCGAAATGCTCTTAAGTTACGACTTTTCACTACTTTTCGGTTTAGTTTAATGGGAGAAAGTTTGTGGATTTTGGTAAACATACTATTCCTTATAAACAATATGATAAAAAGTGAAGTTTATTATGGCATACCCACAACCAAAGATCTCAATAGTAAAGATATGCACATCCAAACATTTGCGTCCCCATATGTAATGACGGCAGCGAACAAAAAAACGAACGAGTTTTTCTATATCCTCCGCCATCATATAAAATACTAGCAACGCACCCCGACTTCGCACGGGTGAAAGTCTTATTTTTTTACAAACAATTGAAACAATTGGCGGCCTTACCGCTGTTAACGATCTCTTCCAGACAACCTTTAGGATTGTGACACCGCGGAGCTCTGCTGGTCTATAAGACGAATCCTATTCTAGCACCTCGTCCATTTCATAACACTCCCATCGTACTTGTATGACATTAGGTAGAAGGGAGAACTCTGATTAAACCGTAAAAGAGATTGGTTCCTCGAGTGAGTGCTTTATCGTTGACGTTATGTCGGCAATTTGGTGTCTCCGCGTTACGTCGATGGATCCCATCGTCTCCGCATATATCACGGGAGAAAATGAAAAACATTGAACGGGGAAGTCGCCGTGATCGTTCCGAAATTACGTTCATCGATGTTTTTTGCGTTGGCTCATCGCAGAAAATTCACATCAAACTGCCTTTTTTATCTTTGAAGCCTATTTTCACAACATTTATTTAACTTGCCCTCTTACTAAGTATGTTCGCGGTATGTGTAGGACAAATCTTGTAACTGAATTTTAGACCAGGTTTGATAGTTTTCGAAACCTTTTTTCGTTTACGTATTGTTCCATACATTTTAGTAAAGCGCCTCCAGCGGAAACGCGAATGTAATAATAAAATAATAAAGTTTATTTGTGACCAACTACGTTTTAAAAAATCACTAAAAGACCATAATGTAGGTGATAAAGTCAGAAATCGGCCCCAACTCTCAGCATAATTTCGGAAAAACCGGGACCTACAATTAACGTGTCATCTTACTCACGGTAGCGCTCAGTTATAAATGCCACTCGCGGTCATCCATCCGAAGACTGACCGTGTTTTTCGTTGCATCGGTGATCGGTTAGAAACACCTATAGACGCTTCTGATTCTTGAGAGCCCTCTCACATAGTTTGACGAAAAAAGCAATGGAAACTTGATTTTTGGCGTTCTGATTCTATGAAATAGAAATATGTATGGAAATTTTAATTTCTGTCATAAATAGATATGTACTTTTTATTAAAAACAACTGCTTCGAATTTTGGAACAACTTAACATACGTATCAACTTATTACGTCACTAGCTGCGCCCCGCGGTTTCACCCGCGTAATGATGAAAAATGGTGATGAAGATGATGATGATCAAAAGTAGCCTATATCACTCTCCGGTTCTTGAACTATATCTATGCAAAATATCAGGTCGATCCGTTGCTTCGTTGTTGCGTGAAAGAGTAACAAACAAACTAACAAACAAACACACTTTCGCATTTATAATATTAGTATGATTCACAAAAGTACCTACCTAGTTTTTCGTATAACTATGGGAGAAAAAACTAAGTTTGAGTGTGGATTTCGTTAAATTACTGCAATAAAAAAAAAAATGAATTACGTATTAGTCTTGACAATTACGGCTTTATTTTTTCGTGTTATGCTTAAAAATCCAGGTAAACTACGTACTTTGATAAGGAATATTGTGAACTTCTATAATTTGAGGTCACTTCATTAAACGTCTGTCGCCGAGGTGTTGGGTAAAATGCAAGTAAAATGAGTTTGTTTTCCCCTCTAATCTAACTTTCATGATTTTTGAAAATCGAATTTGCTAAACATTTCCTTATAAACTTACTTTACTTTGTTATTAGATTGTTTTTCTTCTTATCACTTTACGTAGAAACGGACTTGGTCGCTAAAAACTGAACGGGTGTGCCTTTAGATATTCTAGGTTTACTATATTGCTATTTGCTATGTATGTACAAATAAATATTCGGGACATTTTTGCACACACGATCATCTGACCCCAAACAAAGCAAAGCTTGTGATATGGCTGCCAGAGACTGATCCTACATACATAATTATATAGTTTTAAATACATACTTAAATAGATATTAACAACCAGATATAGAACAAACACAAATGTTCATCACATAAATGTTTGTCCTAGGTGGGAATCGAACCCAGGCCCCCAAGCTCAGAAGGTAGGTTCACTACCAATTGGACCAACGGGCTATCTAAAGAACGCTTCACAGTGCTCGAAAGGCGAAGTAACAAGCGCGATACCTAGTACTAAAATTAAACTCTGTTTCCATAGCCGAACTGAGCAATAACCTCCCCGTATCGGGTGCTTGTAAAAACGTATCGTAAAAAAATATTTGTATGAATAATTGCGCTCTGACGGCTCGGCAACGTATGCGGCCCAGCCACTTGGCTCGCAGTAAAAACACGAGATAAAACAGGTGCTCGGTGCTCGCTGCCTCTGATATATGGCGCCGCATTGCGAGCCTCTGCAGCCTTTCCCCCGCATGCATGCTCCTCTCATAACCATTAAATAATTAGCTCACACCCACTTGACACCCCATTTGAAATAAAATAACGAAGAACTAATGCGGTTCTAAGGTATACTTTTTTATTATTAATAGGCTTGCGTTTAACCGCCTCCTCGTCTGATCTTTAGCGATGATGCGGTCTACAATAGAGCTCGCTTGTCTAAAAAAACCGATTCACTCGTGATTTGAAGACTATCGGGGAACACACTGCCAAGCAGCGCATTCCACAGACTAGCGGTTTGCACAAAGGTGGAATCAAATTTAAGCGCTACGTATGGATTTTCAGAATATCAATCATGAAAGGGTGTCGCCTTTTCGTGCCTGTCAAAGATTATACCGTCAACAACACCGGTGCCCGCCCTGGCTGTCCGATAGAAAAATACGAACAGTATGCTGTTTTCATATACAAACGAAATCAGATAAATAACTTATTCTTAAGATAGCCTGTTGGTCCAGTTGGTAGTGAACCTACCTTCTGAGCTAGGGGGCGTGGGTTCGATTCCCACCTAGGACAAACATTTATGTGATGAACATTTGTGTTTGTTCTATATCTGGTTGTTAATATCTATTTAAGTATGTATTTAAAACTATATATGCATGTATATCAGCCTCTGGCAGCCATATCACAGGCTTTGCTTAGTTTGCGGTCAGATGACCGTGTGTGCAAAAATGTCCCGAATATTTATTTATTTATATATTCTTATTACTTATTCCGCCTTTTCTCACTACTAACGTAACACCAGTATCAGTTAAAGTTATCGATAGAGTAACTATCGTAAGGTCGTGAATATCGTGATCATTGAAAACATTAGGTACCTAATCACTTCATCCAAAAGTTTTAGAGAATCAAAAAAACCCAAAATAAGTTCCGAGCTCTGAGTTTCGGTACGTATCTACCCTATTTTTCAGAGGTTTGTATAGCTCTTATCAATGCTCCTACCTATTGCATACCTAATAGTTGCAACACTCGCAGCACTATGTTCCTGCCCACAGTCACATTTTTTACGAGGTCGATCAACTCCAAAAATAACAGTTTGACTATAAAATTCGGGAGATATAAAAATAATAATATAAAAAAATAAGGCTTCAAACGTTTTCACCTGTATTAACTTATCTAGTGTAGGTATAATAGTTATTCTGTAGAGGTGCCACCTAGGCTAGCTACTGCTGTCTATTATGTCTTCTATGCTACTGCCTAGCACCTACTTAATATTTGCAAACCCGATAATAAAAGCAAGCCACGCTCTCTTAAGCCCGACTCAATTCAATAATGCACCAGAAACTTGTCCGAAAGCTTCTTTACAATTCAGGGTCCGGTTGACTAAGTCGAAAAGAGGACATATGCTTACTCAAGGTCGGGTAGAAAGCAGAATTTATATTACGAAGTCGGCAGTTACATATTTTATTCTATATTTATTTATAAATTGTCCTAGATAAAGGGCCACCAAGGAATTTACTTTCTAATAACTTATTCACGAACGTTTGTGAGTGGTGTCACCTCCAGGCGCAGTTAACAAATTAACTGACCTAGTAAGCTCCGGGCTTACGTTGCGGACGGGATATTTGCGGGTACAGTAACAAAACATTTATTCGGCTCAAAATACACTGTGAAACCATGCGGAAAACATATCGGGGATTGTACACAAGTGGAAACAAATGTGCCCTAGTGGCGGCACGAACCTGCCCATGCACAAATATTCAGACAATCAAAGAGCTTTGCGCAAATTCATGAAAGCGTACGAGTAACTTTGAATTCGCAAAGTTTCGCCGTTCAAACCATAAGGCGCGTCTATAAAACCACAAAAATTGCGTCTGAAGATCCACTTTTTCTGGTATCTGGCTTTCGCATTCTAGAGATTCACACGTGCGGATTTATTGATTTCTCCGTCGGTCGCCGAGGCACAGCTCTATTTACCTTACAATGCTTTGTCATTACTAGGTCACTAAGTAAGTGTATTTGTAGTTATAAGGGCAAGTTAGACGATTGACGATATTTATCCGTAAAAGACATTTTGTTATATACGTTAATGTTTTTTTTTAAACTTTTTATAAAGTATCAAGGCCAGTGAGAATAAGTAGCTGTAGTAGTAGTCTACTAGTAGTAGTAGTAGTACTCTACTGGCTCCGTCTTCGGGCACGTCGCTTTCAATCAGGCGAGTTCAATGTAGACCTGTTCTATATAAATAAAGTAACATTAGATTCGATAGAATATTAACTATCCCTGAAACCATACGCTGGCTCAAAAAGAGTCGAGACATCTTCGACCAGGATAGTTAGACAAACTGACTGTGCAAAAGAAAGGGCTGGTTCCACTGGGAGCTGCGCCCTCCACGTTAAGAAGTCTTCACCTCATCTGCTTATAGTCAAAAGACTGAAATGAACACAAAACAAACAAAAAAAAAAAAGATTCGATAGTTTCTCACAGTCAATATCTATTGAAAGATTCTTCAATAATGTTAAGAAAAAAGTTACGAAACCAAAGGCAATGCCTAGCATACCACAAAACACCTGACTCTACGCGAGCGTAGTAGGTACTAGTATAAATAAATAATGCAATAATGCATGTATGAACATTGATCACACAAAGATTTGTCGAAGAGGTGTGGCAAAACGTAGCGCAAGTGAGGCCACGTAACAAAAAGGCTCGCGCAAGCGTCAAAGGCCAGTAATTTCAATAAGACGTCGACGTGTTGACAAATAAGGCTATCATCTGAAAAAGCTAGATGCACACATAGCGGAGTAGCGACGTGCTGGCGAGGTCGCCGACCCCGGACCGGTCCGCGCTCACCGCCTCCGCACCAGCCGATTGATAAAACTACACTTTTTGCTATCGGAGGCTATTTCATTGCCGGAAAAACAATCGTGCTGAAGCACTGATTGTATGCTGAAGGGTCGTCAATCGATTAAAATGCCTTTCCTTTGTAGTCCTCTGCCTGCATGCATGCCAGCTTTTGTAGTGTGGAGTGGAAGTCAGATGCAATTTGAAATGTTTTTTTTTAATTTATTATATTTTTAATTAGTATAGGAAGTAGAAAGTGTTACACGAAACAATAGGAAGTCATGCCTATATTTTTGGTACGAATAAAACAAGTAAATGTAGAGTATTCTAATAACTTTTTTTAATTAATACTTTTCACTTGCCTTTGACCGTCTCCTCTCCTAATGTGAACTATACTCGGCCCATTTTTTGCTCTGACAGCTGCAGTATTGTAGCTATCAGAGCTTCAGTCAGTCAGCTGCCAACTTCAAACTAGTATATCGGCTACCAGCACAATCTTACGTTTTTTTACAGTTTTCGTTCAGGTTTTTGTAATCGTCTGCAGCTGTCAGAGGTAAAAAAACTTCGACCGAGTATAAGCAGTCATTAGACTCATGCCTTTATAGTAAGTAGGAGGAGTTACAACTACATGATTAGTATGAGAAAAGGTGCTTGGTAATCGAGAACTCATTAAAGGTCAAAGAGCTCGCTTTGTTAGCTTCAAAGTCGAGCTCTGTCAAATGCCAAGTGTAAACAATAGGAAGACCATGTGGCAACGTACGTAAATAAGTAGGTAAGTCCGTGAGTCGCGGACCGCTGCGTAGGCGCACTGCGTTGCATGAGATAGGTAGGTAGATATATAGGCTAAACTGAGTATTCACTAGGAAGTGTTATTGTAACCGTTACAGGCACAGTGACATGGTTCTAGAGGGTTATTCTCAAAGTACTCGACTTCAACTTTTCTAAATAGTTGAACTTATTTGTGTAACTCGAATTTTTGCACCTGGCAGTACTTCTTAAAAGGAGTAAAATACAGAGTTTTGGCGCCAACGCGGAAAAAACATGTCGGCTCGTTGGATTATTTTCCTAAACTTGTGTATTTTAATTAATAATTTCTAATACGTGGAGTAGTTTGAGAAGAATTTTACAGGTTTTATAATTTTTCGAAACCAGTTGGGTGGAGTACTTGGGAACTAGAGTGTCGGTGACTCAAGTTCGAAGGCGAAGTTTAACCCGAAATATTCATTCATCAGCTCATACCTTGAATCCCTTCTAAAAGTTACAGCTGTTCGACAGCTCGCACGCTTCGCCGCTCTCGACAGCTCGCACGCTACGATTTTTGGACGTTACGTGCAATGGTTACATGGTTACATGGTAGGTACATGGTTACAGTTCACTAGTGAGTGCCCGGCTTTAGATATGGGTTACGCGCCACGTAGGGTTGCTAACTCACTTTTACCTCAAACGCTTTTACTATATAAGCAGACAACACAACTAGACATTAAAAAGAAACTTCGAAACTGTATTGATAGTATTATCTTAGCATCAGGATTACAAAAAATACAATAGATAATACTATCATAAATAAATCCTCGGATATAACTTCTAGGATCTATTAAGGACTAGCTGTGCCCCATGATTTCACCCGCGATCTGTAAATTTTCAGGGATATAAAGTCCTCTGTCACTCTCCGGCCCTCTGACTATCTCTACGCAAAAGTTACGTCGATCCGTTGCTCTATTACTGCAAAAACGTATATATAAAATATTGTTGTGTTGTTTTGTAGTGGCGTCAATTTTGTTGTACCATTTTTAAACGAATCAGCAGTGCAAGTACCGTTCTTTAGCGATCGTCAAATTTGACAGTTAAGATCGTCAAATTCGATAAAATGCCATTTGATCGATACTCGCTATGATCGATTCTATGGCATTTTATCGAATTAGATTATCGATAAAGAACGATACTTGCACTGCTGAAATGACTAAAGCTACTGCGTAGCCAAAGTCTTTGGTATTACTAGAATTAGAATTAATTTGATTCAATTATGCATTAGCGGCAACCCTACCGTCTCTATTACTCCTCTTGACATTTGTAGTAGTTAGGTACCTACTTATTAATTTGAATAAAATTTTAGAGGTTACGGGTAAGTATAGATACGACATAGTGTGCCTATGAGTCAGAACGAATACCTGACCTAGTAATTGAACTAGTCGCTTACTGTTGAGCTTTATGTCGTGAAGTAGAACATATCAGTTCCAAACGGTTGCTTGATATCATATCATTATTTTAATTTCTTTCAGACTTGTGTGTATTTTTGTGTCTTCGCCGTGAACTGATTTTAATGATTTTTTATTTATTAGATATGCTATCTCAAGGATGGTCCCATTTAAAGAAGAAAATATTTGAGGGTGGAAACTTAGGGGGCGAATTATAATTAAATAAATATACGGGACATTTTTCACACACGGTCATCTGACCCCAAACTAAGCAAGCTTGCGATATGGCTGCCAGAGACTGATATACATACATATATAGTTTTAAATACATGCTTAAATAGATATTAACAACCAGATATAGAACAAACACAAATGTTCGTCACACAAATGTTTGTTCTAGATGGGAATCGAACCCACGGGCTATCAATTCCGTTTATTGAAATACCCGTGAAGATAGTTAAAAAAAAAAATTATAACTACAACCGATGTATAGATTTGCTACTTTTTATGGATATGTCGCCGTCACTGGAGTAATTTAAGGCATGACGCCAAAACAAGGACAGATTTTGTAACTTGACTCTACGAGTATTCTTGTATTTGCATATACAGTATATATGTCCCAAAGACCCACACCATTCTTGACTAGTGGGGCAATATAACTGATATAAAAATATAAACATGTACGATCCCCGTACCTAAGTAGAGTAGTTACGGGTACTAGAAACATTAACAACAAAAAACATCTCTCCGTACATGGTCCTATGTTTTAAGTTCTGAAAACTGCAGCAGAATGTAAAAAGCTGAAGGAACGCCGTAAAATCTGATTACTTTCGCTAAGTTTTTGAACGTATCATTGAAGCTGGTAGCTGATATACCACAGTGAAATATTATAAGAAAATGTTTTCAATATGAGCTTTGTAGAAAGTTATTGCAGATATCAGAAAAAAGGGGATTGAGTAGGTATAGTTATCTGTACCCCACAACATGCTCTAATCTGAAAACTGGTAGCTATTAGGTTATAGGGTAATTATTTGGCTGATTTGACAAATTTATGTTCACCAAAGTTCAGCAACGTCGGGCGCGGTCGGTACATGGATGGGTGGCCACCTAGGCGTGCTGTTGTCTTTTTGCACAACTTTTAGTTAACAATTTATGTGGTGGTGGTGGTGGTGTGGTGCCTGGAGGGCCCTCAGTGCGTGAGCCCGATTCGCACTTGGCCTGTTTATTTAGTGTCTTTAGCTCCGAGCCTCAAACTACAATAAATGCTTCTACTGTGCTTTGGGCGCCCAAAAAATGTATATCATTACTTTGATCGACTTACTTATTGATCAAAGTACAAAGCTACAGCTGGTACTTACAGCTACAAAGTTGTTGAATGACCGCAATCGAGATAAACGCAAGAGATTAAAATAATAACCAAAGATAGGATGTGTGTGGTCCCGAATGTAGGTGTAATGGATGCGAGGGAAGGGAGGGTAATCTCGCATAAATAACAAGGATTTGGGTTAAGGCCCATCCATATTAGACACTTTTTATTGGTCAGATAAGATTCTTTGTCCTAATATCATCACGTCCATGAAATATAGGATTCGATGCAAAATTACGAACAATTGATTATCGGTCACTTGTTTGATTTCATAAAAATTACAAGTTAATTGAATGTACACTTACATATCCTGAAGAAATTAATTAAATCAGCTAAGAAAGATGGCAATCAACCTCCCGTCCGGGAACCCAGCCAGAAGGAGATAGAGAAACTAACTGGACTCCTATCTTGAAAGACTGGACTCGGATTGCACAAAACAGACAGGAATGCAAGCATAGGATGGAGACCTTTACCCTCCAGTGGGACGGTGCAGGCTAATATAATAATAATAACATACCGGGGAAAGTTTATTTACTTAAGAAAATTATACATGACTTGCTGCCCGCGAATTCATACGCATAGAATTTCATATAAAATGTCATCCTTATTTTAGGAATCTTACCTGCTAAATTCCGCTTCGTAGGTCAATTAGTTTTCGATATTTCGTGATGAGACAGACAGTGAATAATTGGTATTTCACTTTTATATATTATGTTTAGATCAGCGAATTATTTCGCTGGTTTAGATTCGGAATAAAGCAGTACTTATTAAAATCTAAAACTACCCTTTAAAAATACTAATCGAATTTTGGTGGAAGGTAAAGTAACCAGAATGTTGGCAGCCACGCTGAATGGCAATGTTCATAGGGTTTGGCCAAAGTAGGCGCGTACGTTATTTTATTGATCTAGTGCGGTAGAGCTTCTTGTGAGAATATCTGTTTTGTGTATAAATAATCATTGTAGTTATGTAGGTGTTAGGCAACACAGGAGAGGGCAATGCTCGGGGTTTCTCTACAAGATCGAATCAGAAATGAGGAGATCGCAAGTTGAAGTGGCAGTGGGCAGGGCACATAGCACGCAGAACAGATGGCCGATGGGGCCAAAAGGTTCTCGAATGGAGACCACGAGACAGTAAGCGCAGCGTAGGACGTCCACCCACAAGATGGACAGACGACCTAAAAGAGACCGCAGGAAAACGCTGTATATGCAGGCTGCTTCCAACCGGCCCTTTTGGAGATCGATGGGGGAAGTATGTCTAGCAGTAGATCCGTCCTATGGGTGAAATGATGATGACGATGATGAGGCAGCACAAACTTGAGTTCCTACTTATTTACTTTTCAGTATAATTTGCTTGCTCAATACGTACTCGGGTAAATTTATATGTATATTGTATACGCCATAAAGATAATCTATTTTCTAACAAACAAAAGGCGGGATTCCCACACATGTAGCATTTCCACGCGACCGTCGTATACGGTTTGCATTCAAAATTACCTACTACGTTAGGTACGTCTGTTCATATTTCCTGCAATTAAAAGTAATGGAACGTCTTGAATTACGTAATTTATGCGTATTAATAACAAAAATATGGAGTACCTACTTTTATAAGTAAACAAATGTAACGTTCTGATGTGACCGAAGCTACGGTAGACCAAACAGTAAACACAAGTGTGACCATGCTTTTGGCATTTTATGGTGTGAAAGGAGAAATGGAACAGAAAATATAAATGTAGCTGAAATGAAATGAAAATTTATTGATAACAAACGTCTTCTTAATAATTGTAATACATGGTGTCATTACATATTAATATTCCTAGTGGAAGTGCATTGGTACCCAAACTAGGAAAAACCTGTGAGATGGCATACCAATACCCTCCGCCCAAAAAGCTGTCTAGTAGGTACCTCTATAAATTGTTTAATAACGTAACAATATATGCATATTAATTACAACAATATGGAGCACTTTACCAAGTAAACAAATGTAACGTTGTGCTGTGACCGAAGCCACGGTAGACCTAACAGTAAACACAAACGTTGTGTGACCATGCTATCCGTTAATTGTACCACTACCGTAACGGATTACGAATTATGGAATGAAAAGAGAAATGAACATAAAATAAAGATGTCTACTGTCTAGTACTACAAGTTTAGTGAGATACGAGTAAGTTGTCAAACTGTTAAATTCTGCGCCGTTATCTAAATATTTTTCTCAATATCTCCTTTTCACTCAACTTTTACCCGCCAAAACTAGAAAACTCTTTTATTTTACATATTTTGATACTAGCTAAATGCTTAGTTCAGTGCTTAACTTCAAACAATTTGCACTTAGCAACTTTATCTCTCCCTAGGTGTCTAGATACAATAGACACAATATATCACCAGGAAATATCATCCCTTATTATTTCGTGCATATTCGTAGCACCACGTAGCACGTAAAGTACGTAAACGCAGATGTAGTCTTAACGTTATGAAGAGCGCCTCTCTGGATTTCCGCTTCCTCTAAAAATAAAGCCATATCCGCCATAACATAAAAACATATAAACATACCTGCTTACACGTAAAGACAGATAGTAAAACCGTAAGTCCTCAGTCACATTCGTCTTTAAGGCGTTGGCGTCGAATTTACATAATACGAGTATTATGTGAAAATCCAATTTAGGTCAAGGTATACGCGCAACATGACGCAAGCACATCACACGAAAATTGAAAATTGTTTATTATGGTGTTTATAACTTGACACGTAATTGATAGCGACTTCGCATCGGAACAGAGGTAAAGGTGGGGTAATTGCAGCCGTAGGCAAGTTAAATAACCTTTTAGTATACTTACAATGGATCGAAATAGTAATTTGTTGACGCAAGCTTTAAGAACTGCGAAAGCTTTTTATTTAATTAAAGAAAAAGCTTTAATAGGTATCATCTAGGAGAGTGCTCTACCTTCATTGTCTACACGTTGGTGAGGCATGGACAAACGTAAGCCGATTCTCTATAAAAAGGCTTAACTTTTCAGCAAATATGAGTAAGAAATCATCATGCCGAAAGAGACGTCAAAGGTCTATACGCACACCAAATTCGGGTCAGTGGGCGAAGTACGAATACTCTTTACGTAAAATACGTATCGAATTTAATAAATATTTTAATTTTCGATAATGAAATTTTTAGCTTCGCCCACAGGACAACTTTATCAACCTACACTCATAGGGGGCGTTTTTGTACTTGACATTGACAGAACGAGGTGTACTCCAACTCGAACAAAGTTTCTAATAAAGTAAATTAGAGCCTGTTATTTGAAATTTACAACTTGTTTACAATACTTTATTTTAAACTATCACGGTAGTTCATTACATTTACCTATATGATTATTAACGGGATCTTTACCTTGGTAAGGTTGTGGATGGAGTTCCCGATATGTTGATGCTGTTACCATGTACCATGTTCACGGGAAGACTCATGGTGCATGTAACTGCGCCGAAATATCTGGAGCTCTACAACCTTATCATGGTAAATATCCCGTTAATAATCATGTAATTTTCAACACTGTCCACATTCACACCACAAATTAAATAAAGAACATTATAATTAAAATTAAAGAACATTATTTAATTATTATTTTCTTATATTAATAGAGGAGATGCCCAAACTATCTATGCGTAAGAATACCCAGTAGTGACCTAAATAATCATTAGCTATACGTACAAGGTTCCGCATATAGACTATACTAAGCCGAAAGGAGGTCATGGTACTCATCATTATGAACAACTTTTACTACGGGAACAACCATAAAATCGATAAAAAAATATCTCCATAGAAAATGGTCATTGACACTCGACAAAATGTAAGGAACAACAGTTTTTTTTCTCGATGTCAGGGTTGGTCCCATAGTAAAAGTTGTTCATAATGATGTGTACAAAGACCTGTTTTCGGCCTAGTACAGTCTATATGCGTAACCCTGTATAGTAATCATCGTAGAGATATATATATATCAACAGAAAGAAACATCTCTATATTCTCCTCAAACCCCGGAAGTTCGCAGTCAGTGCGATCTATATCGCATTACCGATCTGCATCGATAGCCGAGCGAGCGCTCCCTGGGCGACTAATTACTTACCGATCATAATTGGATTGCCGGTGGGAGATGTACGATACGATTCCTATCGGACATTGCAAAAGGAATTCAAAAATTAAATCGGCATTCGATCACTACTGATTGAAAACATGTTTGTGTGCTTCAGAGGGATGGAAAGTGTGAACAGTACCAACGAGTAGGAACCATGCAGTTCTTAGGTTTTTTTAATTATCTTTATTAAGTAAACAACATATAAGCATACTACCAATACAATTGGACTTATAGACCGTTGAAGGTCTAAAGACTATCCAAATGCTCAATCCCACTACCAGTTGGTAGCGTACCCAGCATGCTGGCGGCATTACCACGGTGAATGGCAATGCTTAGGCTTGAGGCAGTACTAACTTATCCGTGAACTGTAGGGTAGAAAATAGGTAGTTAAATAACGGAATGTTATACTGTAGGTTTGTACTCATGGTTTGTAAGTTTTTAAAATTTTATTAGCCCTCGACGTTGAAAAATAAGTTGAAATAAGTTTAACGCTTAGAATAACTACACAAAGAAACCAAGTACATTCGCAAAATTTAAGTCATTCAAATGGTGTCATATATGGCTCCAAAAAAAATAAATGTTTACTATGACAATTTGCACGGTGAAATCGTACCACAACAAACCAGAAAAGCAGCATAAGAGTAATCCATTAATTTTCTTACTTAAATCGTTTAAAATACAAATCGAAACGTAAGCTACAAAGCGAATTTGTAGCTTACGTTTTGAGAAGGCGTTGTTTGGAAACCTACCTTCTCTGCGCCTTTTTTAATAGACAATAGACGATTGACAAATTTTTATTTATGAAAAAAATAAAAAATAAATTTGAGATTAAAAAAAATTGTTTGTCTCTCTGTTTACGTGTCTGTGGCTTCGTAGCTCTCAAACAGATGAAGCTATTTCAATACTGAAAGCTACTTTAATCGGAGTGGTTCTTATGTAAAGATTTTTATGTTTCTATACAGCTGTTTAAAAGTTTGAGCTCTTTTCAGATAAGGACTTTTTAATTTTTTAATTGATATTTCATAATAATGACATTTTTGATTGGTTTCGATTGATGTCATTTTAGTGATGGTTTCTCTGACTAATCCACAAATAAGATCATAAATTAGGTTATTGTCATATATATATTTTTCTATCGAGATATCGTGTTTCGGTCGTTCGGTAGGAGTTCCTAGATAATATTATGTTAAATTTTGATATGACACCAAATTCATAACTCTGACTTCTAGATAGTTAAATGACGCTTAAAAATTATGAAAACAACAGAAAGTCGGAATATAGTCGCTTCAAACTCAACAAATATTATTTAGCCCTCGACGAAATAAGTTGAAATAAGTTTTTTTTTTTTTTATATATCTTTATTTTTAAAGAAGGTTTGGTCAGACATGACCATGCCACCTTCATTGGCACATTCTTAAAACTAAATCCTTCTTCTTGGTGTAACAGCGTGCTGGCTGATCCCTTATCGGAGGAGTGCAGAATACTGTGCAAGATCGTGACGTTATGTATTGAAATAAGTTTGACGCCTTGTTTGTCCCTCTGTTTGCGTGTCTGTGGCTTCGTAGCTCTCAAACAGATAGAACGATTTTAAATGTAAATCAATGAATTTATTTAAATCAACATATTGAATAAACAAAATCAATTTACTTTATGTAAATAAATTGCTCCTAAGTTTGATACATTTCGTTCCATCAAGGGCTTTGCAGCTATTAAATAACCAAGTTTGGTGATAAGTGGAAGGGTGAAGGGCAGCCCAACTAGAAACTACACGCACATTTTTGAATAAATTAATATTTTATAAGCCCAAATGTAACGTGGGTAGCGTGCATGGCCCTCTTTTTAAGGCTGTAGGTCCGGTACTCCATGTACCTACTTACTAATCTTAAGTAATGTTTTTAGGCTTATAATCTTGTTTAAGGCTATTTTGCGACTATAGATTGGGGACAATTTAAGTACCATTTGTTTCTTTTAAACTCATCAAGGCTCCTCATCTAGCCAGGCAAGTGAAATATAATTTTAAATTATTTGTGAATTACCTATATCGTCAAACAATTCATACTCACAGTCAAAAAGCAAAGTAAATCAAGTCAAGTTCAAGTAATGCCCCAGTAAAGTAAAGTGATGGAGAATTTACTAGAAACGCGTTTCAACCTAATTATATCACTTGCCTACACTTAAACAGTTTCACAAATAGGTACACAATAAATCATCATCGCTCTTAGCGATAAGGCCACCGATTGTTGCATTGGTTTTATAAGCTGTTTTATCGTGTGTATGTAATTTGTGGTGTGAAGCTATGAAAAAAATGAATGAATGAATGAATGAATGAATGAAGATATCTAATGTTTAAGAAAATAATACAATAAGACGACATGGTTTACTCACGTTGATTAGCACCAAACTCGTAGACAGAATTATAACAATATAAAAATATGTTTCTTTGTGATACAGAACATAAGGTAAGTATATGTTATAATTTAAAAATGGATCTGGTCAAAGAAAAAATAAAGACTTGACTGCAATAATAAAAGGTCCTTTACATAGTGCTAGTACAAATGAGTCTAAACGGGTAATGAAGCGATTCGCACCGCATACGACTCACTTCACCCACTCAGAAAGAGTGATAGATATATAAACTCTTTATTGTTCACACTACAAATTACATACACATGCGTGTAAAACAATATAAAACAGCTTAAAAAACTAGTGCAGCAATCGGCCCTTTATCGCTAAGAGCGATCTCATCCAGGCAACCTTAGGATGGAGAGGATTCATAAAGGAGGTAGAAGGCGGGCTTGCAATAGTGAAAAGTGTGATACTTATTTGTGTGTAATGTGTGGTCGCCTGTATCTTGGTGGCCCGGTATTGAAAGGTGATACAGTTTCACCATCTTAGCAGTTGGCAGCGTCGCTAGTGGAGAACAAAGTATTGCCCCAAAGAAATTCATAAAGAAAAACTGTAGTTCCAATTTTTCAAATTTTCCCACCTGAACAGCTAAGTTGGTTGCACTGTAGAAGAAAACTACAAGCAAGCTCATTCTCACCTTTTTTTATTAATGCGCCAGACTAGTGTCCATAGGCCGTACCGCCTTGTCTTCCGTTGCTAACTTGTAGCCCAGTAAAGTAATGCAGTTTTAGAGTGCTTTTCATGAAAGAAGTCCCCCAGACGCGGCGCTGTCATCGCGTATCAATCACTATCAGTATCATTTCTCGAGTAGAACTTTACAACTTTTGGCATCGTACACGACTCTTTAACGATGGAAAATTAATAAAAATCTCACTAGCGTCCAAACACAGTAACAACACCTGACAACTACAACATGGAAATTTAGTTCCGCTGTTTGCCGTGGGACTTCTTTCATGAAAAGGACTTTACTAATGGTTTTAGGGAGTTTTAGAATCAACACGAAAATACACGTTTCACAAAGTGAAATGTAATATAAAGTTATATGATTATTTACGGGATATTTACCGTGGTAAGGTTGTGGAATGACACAACATACATGACATGACATATAACTTTAGTGAACAACCGTGATAGTTTAAAACAGTGAAATGTAATATGTCTATTATATTCGCTGGTTTCACCTTATTATTCATTAACAGTGTCAAAAACAATGTCGATTGATCTAAGTAGGTACTTGTAGCTCACTAATGTTATGTAAGTAACCGACGCATATCATGTTACAGTGTCATTATATCAGAGGTGTAAGTGTATGGTTTCCCACGGAAGTCAACAACTTTTTAAACTCGTCGCGATGTCGGATGTGGGCTCGCTGCCGGAAACTATATAGTCCCATAAGTATGAGAAGTGCTGTCGCTATGTTTTATATAAATTATAGAAGTATTACGAGATTTAGTTCTGTAAAAGTTTTTTTTAGTAAAGAGGTTTTACCACAAAAAAGAGAAACAAAAAAATACTTTTCTGTGAGTTTTACTACCTATATATATTTAGATATCTATTTATATTTTTTATGGAAAGGTCGTAGATATACGTACAATGTACATCCGATATACATATCGATATCAGTAAACTGTCGAAGTGGTGACTTGGTTTTTATCAAAAAAAAATAAGTGCAATGTCAAATTGTCTACTAGTAGAATGTCAAGTAGTCTTCGTCGTGTCGATAATCCAAAAATGCACGGAATTCACCCTATTACAAAACTATATACAAAAACCCTAAATTTTTTCCACAATATTTTTAAAACAGCGTTTAAAAATTGAATTCGTTTTTAAAGTGAGGAATACTTCAGTGTACATAAAAATACCTACTTTCTCAAATCGGATTCTACCAGATTATTCTCGGCCAGCTCTAACAGCGTAGGCAGAACCAAAGATATCCCTACACAATGGCTGAAACCTTGTTAGGTACTTACATAGTGCAAGACAAGAGAATACCGCAAACCGTGCAGGATTGTCACAACCAGTATTGCCAGCTATAACGAACCGTCCTGAAATTAATTATTAAAGGCTTCGGGGAACCCGCTGCGTCTCGCTCCCCTTTAGCTTTACCAAGTAGGTAATAGAGAATTGGACCACGAAATATACTTGAGCTCGATGTGCTACATTTTATAGCTTCAAGATTTTGTGATATAAAATCGCTGAGAGGTAAAATCTGCTATAGTGTTTACGAAAATAGGGCAGAAGTAGACTTCCCGCTGCGATTCTTACTTTTATGTGACGGACTAATGTGCAAAAGGGAAAGCCTTATAGAATTTAAGAATAGTGTTTGTAGATACTTCTGACAAAGCTCCGGGTCAAATAAGAAAAACATACTGGTGCTTAACCTAAGCCTAGATATAGATAGCTAATTTATGTAGAATGGAATCGTAGCCGGGAACCGCTAAGGCCAACTTTCAACTTGTAGTGGGTAACTTGAGCCTGCTGCAACAAAACCATTCTGGCATCCCACAGGTGGAAATAAGTAAAACTTAGCTAATAAGTCAAGTTCGCGTTGGGATTTTCAACCTGGTAAATTTTATTTGTATTACGGTAGGATATCTTTTCGTTCAACAATTTCTTATCGAAGCTCAGAAACTGTTTGTAGAGAAATACAAAAACAGTCTCAGGTTGCAATAATATTTTTTAATGAAAATTCTCTTTAAAACTTTATTTAAACAGTTACCTTACAAAAGACATTTAGATGTACTAACTTACATAGGTAAGTAAGAAAATAATTAATCCTTTGAAGAAAACCATTGGGGCTCTTTTCTCGCAAAGAGCCGGTCTCTGTAGTCCGTGCCCGTTCTAATTGAAATGAAAACAGCCTAAGAAACGGCTCAGGATTACGTCGGAAGCTTATTTGAAAGCTCAGCCCCTAATCACCGAGTTAATGAACATCGACATCGATTCAACGGCGCTGCGTGATAAACCTGGATACTCTTGTATTCGTGGTCGCAGCGAGATTCAGCCATCAAATATTCACGTGGGGAGGTATGGTTGCCGTTTTACTGCCTCTACGCCCCCCTTACCCTTACCACCGCGTCTCCTCCCCTCGCGAGGCTCGCGCCCTCAAACGACCCTGTCTGGAACAACTGAATGTGCTAAAATCAATATCTGTTGTTTGACAAAACTTTTGCTCCGAGCCCAGACATTGAGCTGTGACTGCGAACGGTTTGATGTCGAGGGTGCACGATGAAGTCAACTGCGCTTTTGAGGTCGACACGCCCCACGCTCGGTTGTCTGGCATCGTGGAGTAACTATATGAGGTAATAGATACGCAAATCCAGTTTAAAATATTGTGCAAAAAGGACCTAATCTATCGAACAACGAATTTAGTGATACTAAATAAATAAAAAACTCATTATTAGAATGCATACTATTTCCATTTAAGAAAATTAATTAAAGCAAACTCTCCTTTTACCGATAACTTAGACAATTGAAAACCGATATTAATGTTACTTTTATATTGAATACGGTAAATCTCATCCAAAGAATATTTATTATTCATGGAATATTTTACTTTAAATTTAAATGTGACCTCATTTATATTTGAAGAAAATATTTTAAAATTGACATTTGACAACAATTCACTACCAGACATACCATTAACAATCTTGTACAATGTGCATAAATCAGTTAAACCTCTTCTACTACCAAGGCTTTTCATTTTTAATTTATTTAACCTGTCCGAATATTCTTTAATCTTCCGCCTTAGACCTAATCTACTACACAGTGACCGCAAAAATCTACGCTGAATAGACTCAATTCTGTCTACATGCGTATCATATATTGGGTACCACACAGAAGAGCAATATTCCAGAATCGACCTTACCAAGCTATTGTATAAAATAATCCACGTGGCACCTTAGAATAACTACACATAGAAACCAAACATTGGCTATGGCTCCAAAAAAAATATAAAAATTTTACTATGACAATTTGCGCGGTGAAATCGTACCACAACAAATCAGAAAAGCAGCATAAGAGTTATGGTGTGACATTCCACAGGTAATCCATTAATTTTCTTGCTTAAATCGTTTAAAATACCAATCGAAACGTAAGCAACAAAGCGAATTTGTAGCTTACGTTTTGAGTAGGCGTTGTTTGGAAACTTACCTTCTCTGAGTAGTTATTCTAAGCGTGGCACTATTTTTGAAAGGTTTAGCTGTACGCAAAATGAAACCGAGCATTCTATTTGCGTTATTAATGATGAGATCGTTGTGAGGCCTAAAAGAGGGCTTCGTGCTTAAAAATATTTTGTAAGTACCTAGTTAGATAGTTTTAACTTGAAGTCTTTCTTGTTCTTGCCTATTTGACCTACGTAAGAGGAACCATCGTTATAAGGTGAATAAATAATCTGAACAATAATTATTTGAGCAAAACAATAATCCTATGTACACGTGACAGAAATATCTATTACCACAAAAAAATCATTCACTCTTGACAAAATATATGAAACAGCTAATAATTTTTCGCGAATTTTGGTAAGTCGTAGAATAAAAGTTGTTTATTTTGACGTATTGGAGCCGCCATTATGAGGATGCTAACTGATTACTTGTAACCCTGTATCTATAGAAGATAGATAGATGAAGTTTGAAGGTCAATATCAGCAGCTAATGCTGCATTTTTTTTTCTACTCTCTAGAGATAGAGACAGCATAGGAAAAATAAATAACCCTAAAACAAGCCAAAGTTTTCAATATTTTTTCTCAATGGCAATCATCCCCTGTCGTACCATAAATGTACCATCACCAACAAGGAAATACGCTCAAAAAACAAAACACGTTTCGCAAAAAACGCTTGTGAACTCGTTATATTTTCATGGCGAGCTTTTGGGATGTTATTCGAATTTAGAGAGATTTCAATGCGGCTGAATAAAAAAAGGAAGAATGGTTAATGGCAAGCAAAGATCCTAGCAAAAAGAAGGCAAATAAAATTAAAACACAGTGTTGTAGTTACTTTGGTTTTTAACCCTTCTCATGAACAGTTGATGCACTGGTATGGTATGGTGCATTGGTAATGTAAAAGTTGCGTTGTCAGACCATTAACAATTTTTTTTATCTGCAGATTTTGCATTTTTTTGATTTCTGCAAGATTCCAAACAGCCTTTTGAATCTGATAGTTGAAATTCTTAACCCTGCCCAAGTGCCCAATACCTAATCTAGATTTCTAGTGTGTGTTATATAATTTATGGTGCGGAGTTTCAATTTTTCCTGACTCGAAAGTCGACCCGCCACTCCGCGAAAGAGGCCCAAGAAGTCGGTTAGGTTAGCACCCTCGGCCCATAACGGTTCAGAAACCGTCACAGACCGAGCCGGCAGAATGCACCCTTATAATTTCACCGAGCACATACCCTGTCCGATGTTAGAATACCGTTTGCGCGATTCAGCCAACAGCAGTCATTTTTAGAGCGCCATCTAGTGTAATTTTATGTAACTATTCGATTGGGGTTGGAATAGGCTGTACTTTTATTCTGTTATGCTTTTATAGAAAAATGTGTGATTTTACGTCACTAAAAAAATAGTTTTATTTAAAATTTATATTTTGAATGAAACGTCGTGTAGTTTTTGATGCCGACGAGCGAAATTGCGTAGGTACGTAATATACGTATACGCTAAATCATCATGTATGTTTTAAATGTTTATCGGGACTTATAACGTATTATTTTATTTAGGTTATAATATGTGTTCAAAACGTACAAGTTGAAAAAAATACTATCATCATGTATGTACGTAATTCTACATTGTATTATTTTCCAATATTCGTGTTTTTTCCAGTGTTCGTATTATTAGAGTAGGTACCTAAAGGTGGATTTTATTACAAGGGTGGAAGTACCGTTCTTTTAGCGAACGTCAAATTGACAGTTGAGGTCGTCAAATTCGATAATATTCCATTTTTTCAGTACTCGCTGTGATCGATTCTATTTAAGCGAATTTGACGATCGATAAAGAACGGTACTATTCGATAACGTCCACGTATACTGTTTTCACGTTGTCTCCAAAACTCCATCACTTTACAGGGCATGACTTGAATTTGACCGTGACCTACTTTGCTTTGACTGTGACTATGATATGTTTGAGGATTATACATATCTTTTGAAACATTCAATTATCGACTACTTGAAAATTCTATTATATTTGGACACTGGGTAAATCTTTTTTTTTCTTCTTTCTTTTTGGCTCTATCACGTCGTCATATGTGTTTTAAATCGTGTAAACGACTAGAGCAAAAAAAAAAAAAACGTACCTGTGGAAGTGGATTTGAATAAGATGATTTTTTTGAACCCATATTTTGATGATAGGAAATTGATTCGATAAACATAAATTAGATAAAATGAATATTCCATTCGCCTAAACAGAGGCATCGTAAACAGGAAGGCGCGGGACGTTGTCCGACGGTGGGCGCGCCGCCTGTCACCCCTTGGTGAGTCCTTTCATTTGCTTTGTTTGGGGAGAGACTTCCGCACTTTTATTCATATCTCGACATAACCACATGACACGCTACTAATGGCATGTTGGTATGTTTATAAAGGGAAACAAGAGTCGTCAAATCCACTATCAAAATGAACATCTTTGAGTAGAGTGAAGACTTATCTAGATGAGTGAATCTTTATGTGGGAGGAATTAGGTATTGGACCGTTTCTCTGACGGAATGGTGGTCACGCGAGGGTAAGCGTAACCCTAGAAGATCAGTCCAGCGGTGACAGGATGACATAACAAATGTTGCGGGTTTTTAAGAATGAGTGCGCTGTTTGTTCTGATGGCCTTGACAGCTTGACCGCAAACGCAGTTGGCAAATGCAGATGGCTTTGGGCCTAACTTGTGGGCGACTGGGTCAAGGGCACCTCGAAGGTACGGACCTTGGATTGGGCCGTCGTCGGGAGTGGGGAATCAGATTTGCCCTGGCGCCCCAGAAGGGATGTGACTTGAGGCACTAGCAGGTTGTTGAACTGGCTGACTATTTGGTGTGGATGTGAACGATACTAGCCCTGGCACCCCAAAAAAAGTTTGCAATGGGGCCCTAGCAGGTTGTTGAATTGACTGAGGAAAAGAAAGATTACGCAACCGAGCCATTTCTGTTAAAGTTATCTCATCGTGTGGGGTCGATTTAAAAGTCTATCTACTTTTTAGTTTAAGTTCGTAGATGTAGGTATAGTCTATAAGTCGGTTACTGTTTTTTTTCAAAAAAAATAAATTTTTTGAAGCTGTTGAACGCCGTCGCGATGAAATGTATATATTTTTATATGACACTTTATAATAAGTACCCCCTTAGGTACATCCAAAATTTATCAAAACAAATACAGTATCTAGCACTAACATTTTCTGCGCAGCGGCACTCGAGCAGGCAGGCACCTCTAATGCAACTTGTGTGTTCGTTTTACTACCTGCACTTTACAAATGCGTCTGGGAACCCCATTGTGCTAGTTAACGGATTCTAATGTGGTATTCACGGTTTGTTGCTGCGGTCCACAGGAAGGCTTAGCCGCATAAAACTCAGCACAATAGAGATGTCCGTCACTGACAAAAAAAAACAGCTACATGAACAATCTCAGCTTTGTAAAAAAAAAAATTATTTCAACCCAAAAGTTTATTTACAACATGTTTTTGCTGGATGATTAAACAGCCGTAAGACAATTTATTAACGTACAAATAAAATCTTTAGTAGCTAAGAACATAATGTACCTACCTAATTTGCACTATACGCGATCGCGATAATCGGTAAAAGCGCGAAGCTAAATGATTGCAAATAATAATTAGAGAGACTGTAAACGCACGCGACACTTTTTAAAATTCCTTGGCCAGTAATGGCGCGAACTGTACTAAGAAGGCCATACTTTCATTGAATTCAATTCCTTTTTTAAACGCCCGTTTGTGGCCAGTTCGACATCCTGTTTCTGCCTCATGGTTGCAGGATAAGATCTGTGGTTTTTAACCGATACTTGAGACTATGTTGAATGTTCAAAGAGCATTAGATTACTTAATAGGGATATTGAAAAAATTTTGCAATGGCCTTAAATTTAAAGAATATGGTGCACACTAAAAAATACTTTTACCTCCATTAGTTCATTTATGGAATAATTATTAGCTCTTTTTATTTCAATTTTTAAATGACGCATCAATACGCGCCATATCGACGTTGTGACGTCAATATACTTAACAGGCATAATGATATATATATATATCTGATCTCAAGTAACTTTATTATGTACATATTTTTCTAGATTAGAAATTAAGATATTTAATATTTGATTAATTATGTTGCTGCTTGTTTTGTAATTTATATTTTTTATTTTCTTGTAAATATGGATACATAGGTTAAATAGATAATGTAGGTTAAATAGTAGTACCTACTGCTGATTTATGTACCTACAATACAAAATATTGCACGTCCACTGGGACAGACTGTTGAAACACTAAGCATTTGTTCCATCACTGTACACAGTTTATGCAATAAAATTTTACTTTACTTTAAAAACGAATAAAGAATAGCAAAAATAATTTTCTGTATAAAATTTACTCCAAAAAGATTTTCCAGCTTTACATGTCTATAATTGTTTGAAACTAATCACCCATTCTTATCTGAGTGTCAGACGCATTCTCTCAACGGCTGGACTGTAGTTGGATAATAAAATAAAACAAAAATAAATACTGCTCTATATACAGAATGTAGCGTAATGAGTAGCTACTCATTATGCCATAACCTGCATTACCGGTGACAAGTTTTGTGTAGTATAGTACAAGCATAATGATACCCACAAGTATTAATTCAATTATTTTTTTCCAGGTATGTAGCAGTTTTAGGGGATGTGTGGGTACCTAATCCTAAACAAAACGGCTATATCCGATGCAACAGGGTATCTTCTTACAATATACTCCGGTCGCCAAAAAAGGTATGTATCTACATAAGTACAAATTACGAGCGGCTCAATTATTTTGTCATAAAAGTTTGTTTTAAGGAAATGTGCACATTTATCCAACAAGACGTTTTTAACAGTGGGTGCCCGAGGAAAAGGCAGGGTTCTTATTATGAAAGGTACATTTTTATCATACTTCCGTTTATAATAAGGTCGCGCGTTATTTTTTCAACGGCGAGAAACAGGACTGTAACGGTAAGTAGCAACCTACGTCTACGCGTTATAAATAAAAGCTCGATTCAACGCCGATTCGATTCGCTTTCGTAATCCTGCCAAGGAAATTAGATTTTTTATCAAAATCCCGGTAAAATTCGCATTAGCTGTCGCATATCTGCCATTATTGGCGCGTTCTGTAGATATTTCCATTCGGAATTATCAGATTTGGCGTTTAAAGAGCGTGAATATATCTGTTCAATTTAGACAGAAAGCGGAAGTTACATTTGATTTTGCAACTGTTTAATTTGCTGGTAAATTACTGTATTTTTAAATGTTAAAGTTGGTAACTGTGGCATCGAAAATTTATTTACGGCACCTTCTGATTTAAACTCGGGTGGTTTTTACAACATAAAAATTGCTACGAACGCATCTGCAAACATAAATACCTACAACACTGCCCTACCTTCAGCCTAGAAAATGAATTTACGCCCGATGTACACTGTGCCATTTTTGTTTTCCAGAAATTACACATTGGTCAATAAAAGCCGTCATTATTCATAATTTTATCATCATTAGCTATTAGAATAAGTAGATTTTTATAGTATTTATGCCAGGATAGGTACATATCAGTACTGACGCGTTCCTATAAAGACCCTGGCGCCCTCCGTCAGGCACAGATGCATGCTACCGAGCTTCACTTTTTTTCTTCAGTCGCTCGGTCACTCGAAAACGTGAAGTGAACAACAGCTTACTTTTGAATTAAGTCACACGATCGTCCTGTAAAAATATAATCGCAAATCTGAAGTAAAATTATTATGGCCGTATACCTACAGACACTGTATTGATTTTTTCGTACTTATCGTCGAGAAATCCGACGCCAAATTAATACGGTCATAATAATTGTACTTCAAATTTGCGATTATATTATTACAGGACGATCGTGTGACTGAATTCAAAAGCAGTTCACTTCACGTTTATGAGTGACCGAATGAACGAAGAAAAAAAAAGAAATGGAAAGCCCAATGACCACCAACTTAGGTGCAATACTACATAACCTGACTGTACCCCAAGAAAGTCACCCTTCTGAGGCTTACCCCCCGTTACATGGAAACGCTTCGCGAAGTTATCCGTTCAAGCGTCAGTCAGCTGAAGGGTGACCACGATCACTCTGCTGAGTGAACGTCAAAAGAAAAAAACAAGGTTTAAAACATGTGCTCTTGTAAAATATTTTTTTATTATTTCGCTTATACACTTATAAATTAAACCGATATTAACTGTTTGCCGTTCTATTACATAAAAAAATTATATATACATATCGCAACATTACTAGCGGAATCCGCGGAAAACCCCACGATTTTCTAGTTCTTCCGCATTCCCAGGAGGAAATGTACCTCATGTGTGGCAAGTACCATGCAAGTACCTCGTATCCTTAAGATGTCCACTAGCTTCCTGCCAAATTTTGTTACGATCGGCTTAGCCGTTCAGTTGTGTAAAGCAAACAAACTGACAGAGAGACGGGGGTTACTTTTGCTTTTATAATATTAGTTAGGATCAGAATAAAAATACATCAACATGCAAAGAAGCTTATACGGTATATGTCTTTTATTTGCACAACTACCAGTTTTAGGAAGTTTTTAAAGAGCTGATAATCTTCAAACCGCTGAACAGATATTCATGAATACGTTAAGAACACTCTTGATCAAGTCGCCTTTGTAACAAAAAAACTAAATCAAAATCGGTTCAGCTTTATGAGAGCTACAATGCCGCAGACAGACACACATGCAGATACATAGATGCACACGTTAAACTGGAGCGATGGAGCGAGGAAGTTGGAGCGATGGCGGCCGAGTGGTAACATGTGCGCTTTACAATCTGACGGCACCCGGTTCGATCCTCGGCCCTGCATCAATTACTTATTTCGTATTTAAATAAATTGTTTTCAGTTTTCAATGCCATCGCTCGAAAAATGATGAAGTAAAAACATCGGGAGGAAACCGGTATGTCCAAGAACTTCAAAAGTTCAAAGATATATGACATTCACCAACACTCACTGAGCAAGCGTGGTAGATTAAGGCCCATTCTCTCTGTGAGAGAAAGCTTGTGTCCCAGCAGTGGGATCATGATAGAATGATGATGATGACACGTTAAACGTATAACACCCTTCTTTATGCGTCGGTCAAAAACAAGCCATTTTAAAGCTCCCATCGATATAAATAAATAATAATAATAAATAAATATTTGGGACATTTTTTGCACACACGGTCATCTGACCCCAAACTAAGCAAAGCTTGTGATATGGCTGCCAGAGACTGATATACATACATATATATATTTTTAAATACATACTTAAATAGATATTGACACCCAGATATAGAACAAACACAAATGTTCATCAAATAAATGTTTTTCCTAGGTGGGAATCGAACCCACGCCCCCAAGCTCAGAAGGTAGGTTCACTACCAACTGGACCAACGAGCTATCAATAGACAAAATCTATCATATGGATCCTTGGTTAGCAGTAAAACTGTACTAGAAATACGAGCATCCATGCAACTACTCTGCAACTTTCCAGCGTTGAACAAAATCTGCACTTTGAACTTTTTATAAATGGCGCACCTATAATATATAGTGGGAAGTAGTTTGTACAGTTTCTAGAAACTTTTATGAAATGAAGCCCTATTCATTTCACTATTAAAACTCAAAACTTGAAGAAGGTTATTTACTACCTGAGGTACCTTAAAGTTTAAAGTTGGTTTCTATAGTTACAATAATACCTACTAGCTGCGCACCGCGGTTTCACCCGCTTGGACATTATTTCAGGAACCTTGAAGGTGCGGTTTTAATTGGACTTTAGGTTTAATGTTATGTTGTGTGTTATACCTGTTATACCTGTATCTGAAATGACCTAAAACCTGTAACCAAATCTATTTCAAAAAAATAAAAAATAAGCTTTTATTTTTCCGGTATAAAAAGTATCATATGTATCCTATGTGGAGAGTACAAGACCCTATTAGAGAGGAGAGGCCTACTATAAACGACGCGTCGTATAATACATAACCTTTTTAAAAAACCGACTTCTAAAAACCACAAAACATAAAAATTCTAAGTTAATATGCCACTAAAAATAACAAAATAATATTTTTATACAGATTTAGTACATACATAAAAAATATTTTAAAAACATACGGGACGAATTGAGAACCTTCCTCCTTTTCGAAGTCGGTTAAAAAGCTACGTCACGTGATGCAAAAAAGGTTTTCTATCTGCTTTTTTTTAAATTAAATAATAAACAGGCTCCTGTAAAAAAGGTATTCATTGGGACTGCCGACAGAATTGAAAACTAATACGCATTAGCATGTCGATGACGCGAACCCATAAGTTTTGCCCTTACCGAAAATCGCTCAACGCAGCTAAAGAAGTGTTCGCTTCAAAAAATTTATAGAGTTAATGAACGAGATGGTCAGTGATATGTGTGTCGCTCACGTCGCTAGTCAAATATAGGTGGATATGAATGTAATGGTAGATATGAGTTGAAATGTAGCCGACCGGGATCGGTTCCGTCGCGGCCCTGGGCAAATATCCCGCCCGAGCCGCTTCCTTTCTACCCACTGTTTGCTCTGATAACCAGTTCACACTTTACCTAATAAGTACGGCTTTTTGGCACACTCTACTGGAAAATTGGATATAGGTAATCGGAAGGTAGAGCACGTTTTGCAAATAGCACTGCAAGTGTTTCTTTTACTTGCAAATATATCCATGAACTCTCAGCTCATTTCAATTTCTATTTCGAAATGAATATTATATTTATTTCGGTTTAGTCTAATAACTTATGAACTCTACCGTCGAACAACAAGTTGAATTGAAGGTCTTGGGGTTTGTCCTGAAACAGAAAACTTCAAGCCATGTTAGAAGCTTTAGAAACTCGGAATATAGGGCCTGACCTCAGCTCAGATATGCAGATTTTAAGCATTTTATTTTTATTTACTATTATGAAGTGATTAAAGCGTGATTAAACTATGTTGCGATCACAGGTTGCGATTTAATTTATAACATTTGAAACAAATGTATTTTTACCTAATGTCAAAGTCGTCATTACAATCAACATGTATTTTTATAACAAAAAAATAAAGCAAAGTCGTGAAGGAGGTTCCATGGAGTTTTAGAAACAACACGTAAAAATATGTTTTACCTCGTTATATTACTTGTCCACACTCGAGCACGTTCACGAACCTTAATAGATAAAAATCTATCATTATTTTAAAAAAACACTTTATTTTTTGAAAATACGTTTAGAAAATTAATACAACGAGGCGACATGTTTTTTTCACGTTGGCGCAAAAAAAAACATCAATTATTTTACAATCAACCTATGCAATCAACATTATTTTACCTTAAAATCGTAACTTTAAACGTTCGCGTGCGCGCCACAAAATAATAAACTATTCCATCACCAAAGAACCCTCGCAATTTGTGTTTGCGTTTTCAAAATAACGAGTTACGGAGTAGTGGAAGCCTCCCTGACAAAATGCTATTACCTCTGGCTATTACAAGTTAATTGCCGCTCTAGAGACTTATTATCAACTTGCTTTTATCATAACCGAGTTACTTGCGCCACTTGGACAGGGGAAGGCATAACTCTGATAAATATGATTTAAAAACTTGGTTAGCATCTTTAGCAAGTTACAAAAAGTTTTATACACCACGTGCTCGAAAATGTCCAATAATGTTTCATGTAAACCTAATCTAAAGCATGGTGTATATACTCCGCCAGGTATGGCATCCCGAGACACTAAGGTCACGTGGGTGACACAAGTCTACGTCATCAACGCTCTGTTAGGTACTAGTGGCATGAAATTTGTATGAAATAACTTCTCAATATCCGTGTTAAACTTTTAGGAAACGGATAAAACTATACGGTTTTCTTATGAATAATTAAATTCGTTTCATTTAATACATTAATTTCGTGTTTAACTTAAATTGTTTCGCTCGCGCAGACAAACATAAAATGACAAATATGCGCCCGCGACTAAAGACACTGCTTTATCGTTGTTAAATAATCTATTATAACTACAACATCTACTAGGCAATTTTAATTATGGTGTAGATTCTACAACTCTTATAAATAGAGTGGATCCTGTTTGCCGGGTTGGTATGGCAGTAATGCCATGACTTAAGATCGAGACTAGACAATTAGATATCCCTGTTTGTGCGTAATTAATTTCTAGTTCTGATACTTGCATTGCACTTAGTATTTATTGTGTGGTTCTGTCTGATCTTATACCGGTGACCATTTAGCGAAACAAAAAAATAGCCGGGGGTGTGAAAATGAAGTAAACTATTCATTAATATTATATTTTGTATACACGTTGTCCAAATTTGCTTATTAATGTACAATTTCAAATGAACTAAAACTAAAATTTCCATACACCATATTTTATTCAATATAAAATTTTAACTGTCGCCTCTTTATATATATTTGAAAACTGTAAAAGAAAGTACCCACAATTCTTTAGAAAATTAGTTGAAAACCGTAAATATCGAATAAGGTCTAACTATAAACATAAATTAATCTTACCAAAATCTAAATTAGCAATGCATAGCTCCGGCCCAAATCCAATGGCCATCAAAATATATAATAAACTACCAGTACAGCTAAAGGATATAGAAAATGAAAATAAATTTGACAAAAGCCTAAAAAACATATTGCTAGCAAAATGTTATTATAGCTTAAACGAGTATTTAGAAGACAAATCAATTATGGAATAAATCGATCCGCTCCGCACTATATTGCCATACCCAATCAGGGTTATTATATGTTAAGTACCTAATACAAACATGCTACCTAACATCTGTATGTGAACTTCATAATAATTATGCAATAAATGATTGAGTATTGAGTACTAATACCTTAACGACTTAAAATAAATATACACTAAATTAAACTAAAAAATATATCTAAAAGCCCGTGGAAAGTGGAAGGAAAAGTGGTCAGTATGCAGTCAGCATTGCCACGTTATAATATTTGACACTTATAGTTATAATCACGATATATGATTGAATTTGAGTGATCTTTTATTTTTTCGAGCTCGATGTAAAAGTTTGTAGAAATGCAATATGTTTAATTTTTCCAAAATATTGGAGCATTAAGAAAAGTGCGTGCTTAACCACACTACAGAAGTGAAAACTTTATCAAGGTTGGCTATATCTCTCGCTCCCTTAGTCCACTCGAGCCGAGTTTACCCGAACTTCAAAATACATACCGTCTTACCACAAAAGATTTAAGCACGCTTTAGACAAGTGTTTAGCAATTGATTCCCTGCGAAAAATATGCTAAACACTTGTCTAAAGCGTGCTTAAATCTATTGTGGTAAGACGGATAATATCTACGATAGTCTACGATTGAGCACACTTACTTAGAAGAAACCAGTACACTCGCGATTTGAAGACACCCAGATTGTAACTAACGGGAAACACCATTCACGCAACGCATTCCATCAAGGAAAAAGAATCAAAGTTCTTCGTATCGTTTCGTAATATCAACCATAAAGTGGTGTAAATTTTTGTGCTTAGTCCGGCAGAAAAGCGGGCATTAGATCCCAGAATTAGATCATGCTGCACTCTCCGAAATGTATCCGATAAAAAAACCGATAGACTAGCAACTTTACGCCGATGCTCAAGACTAAGCAGATTGGTCTGAACTAGGGATTCTAAGAATCAACCTATTCTCTATTTTAAGGTTTTTGATTGAATTAAACCGATTAGGTATATAACATTGCTACCAGGTGATTAGTGCCTTCAAGGAGCAGAAGGCTAGGGCATTATTGTTCAATAAATATTTTTTAAATCCCTGTTGTGAGAAAAAAATGGCCATAAACTGGTCTACACACCATAAAAATAAAAAAAACATAATCTGGAAACCACGTACCTGTCACATCCTATTTTTTTCCGTTTCATTAAAAAAGTTACCCAGTATAAATAACTTGCTACTTACCTATACCTACTACGTTATTAATTATTAAATTGTTCGTTGTTAATTGAAAAAGTCTAAATACTTTTAATGTTTCAAAGAGCAGCCGTCGCAATTTCGATATCGGAAAGCGAGAGGTACTTACGAATAAAATGAAACGACCAATCCAGTCTATTGGTTTTGAGTATTTCGTGTACGTCGAATAATAGCGAGGGACATAAAAAGCCGTCCATAACATTCTCATATACCTTTCCCTTTTCACTTTGCTAACTGTGGATCTGAAAACGGATGAAATGTTGTTCTAAAAACAAATTCCAACGGCTTTTTGCTTTAGTAAAGGACTTGCATTCTACAAACAAGATCATTCATCATCATCATCATTTCAGCCATAGGACGTCCACTGCTGGACATAGGCCTCCCCCATCGATATCCAAAGGGCCGGTTGGAAGCGGCCTGCATCCAGCGTTTCCCTGCGGTCTCTTTTAGGTCGTCTATCCATCTTGTGGGTCATCCATCAAGTCCTACGCTGCGCTTACCGGTCCGTGGTCTCCATTCCAGAACCTTTCAGCCCCATCTGTTCTGACGGCCATCTGTTCTGCGTGTTATGCGCCCTGCCCACTGCCACTTCAAATTGCTAATCCGGTGGGCTATGTGGTGCTGATTCGATCTCGTAGAGACACCCCGAGCATAGCCCTCTCCATAGCTCGTTGTGCTACTTTGAGCTTACTTATGGGGCCTATAGTCAGAAACCGCGCTTTTAGCATTTGATAAGAGTGAAAGAAATCTGCTTCCACCAACTACGGTATCCATCCACATGTTTTTTTAGCGTGATACATAAATTTATAATCTAGTAAATGGCCAGATGATAGTAACTGCCTTTTGACTTTTAACCGCCTGAAGTCTGTTAACAACAGTGATCGAAGATATTAAGCTTTGTCAAGTCAAAGAACAAAAACATACCCAACATGACACCGTGAAATCTATGACGTATAAAGAAACCTGAACCGAAAAGCATTTCGCGAAATAATATTACATCTGCTTGTAATATTTCGCGGAAGTTGCCCTCTTCGCTAAGGCAACGTCATTTTACTCTAGGGGAAGCGAAAACGTAACCGTAAATTACATTTATTTAGAGCAGTATCTGGCGTGATTTATTCTCTTTTCATGGCACTTAGCACATTCAAGCCAACTGCAAATATTGTATACCTGCTGAAGGAAATGAGGCTGATATGAATGGAACCACCCAGTAACATAACGTCTGATGAAACGACATTACCACGGATGGAACCCCAAATTGGGTCGAAAGTTTTTATTCGGCCCCATTCAAATCACATTCAAGTTTCACCTACGTGCCGTACGGTGGAGGGATAATAACCACGATAAGAGCTCTATTAGCGCGATCAGATTTGAATAAATGCTTTAGAATGTAAGCGAGCACTTCGGAATGAAGTACACGCCCTGTCGATGTAATAAAGAAAAAAGGGCAGCCGTCTAGGGATTCAAAACTTGCGGAACTACAGCAATTTGTCACGTTTTATGTCATTTTAGGCTAACATATTCAAACGCTCCCGTGTTGGCGCAGTGGAGTATGAAAGTACACATGGTTTTGTACGGACTAACACGTACTTATTCTGTGGTGAGAGTATGTTAGCGGCACGAGGGGGAGGGGGTTGTCGAACAACTACACCCCGCGATGATTAAAACCAGCCAAGTTGATTACGTTGCATGTTTGTGCCTTTTCACTGTGTGAATACCGACCGATAGCTTTATTTTGAGGGCGAATAATTGAATGCCTGTACTTTATCATAAATTTTTGATGGCACCCGTTTAAAAGCCGTGAATCGACGAAAATATTTCATGAACATTCGGGGAGCGCGTAAATAACCACACGCATGCAGGTTTATCTTTTTATTTATAGAGAAAAGCGTGAAAATATAACTGACACAGGAAATGTTTGAAGCCGACCCTTATCAATATTAAGTCTGCCATTCATTTTTGATCAACTCGAAACGGCATTTACTTACAGAATTTCGAACAATAAAAAAGGTAAAGTTAGTTCTAAAAGCTAGAAGAGCCATTGAATATTCCGGATCACAAATTAATTCTTTGAATACCGATGAGTGTGAGACGTGGTATCCGCGACATTTTCCTCTCTAATTTTATGATTTGGTACGTGGTTTAAATTCCAAATACTATCTTCCGATGATAAATTGTTAGCACACCACAAAAAGCTACATTTGTCACGTCAACGTCTATATTCGCGGTATCGTTCTCGTAAATCAGGCGTGATGTCGCCGCGCCGGGCTGCCGGAGCCTCGCCACCGAAGAATATATCCACAGAAAAACAGCTCTCAGCACAAAATTGTAAGTACTTCGCTACGTATACAGAAAGAATGAAAGAAAAAAATTGTATTGAATAAGCATGTAATCTATGAGTATTCTATTCTTGACTAAACCATTATTCTAATTTATTTTGCAGTGAAAGCTCTTCATGCATTATTTTAGGGTAACTAGTGTCCGCTAATAAACCAAAAATAAACTAGGTAAAGTCCAAAAGGAAACTTAATGTGATTTTTTTTGCTTATTGCCATTAATTTTTTTGTAATAAAAGCTATGTAACGCAAGAAACGCAATTTTTTTACCAAAAAGTGACATTAACATTAAATAAAATTATACTTATTTCAGTCAACGATTGGCTCAGCTGCTCTTTTATTAAAAAAGCAAAATAAAATGTTATGTATTAAATTAGTAATGTGTGGTAAAGTCTGTACGTACACATATTTTATCTAAAATATATAATTCAAATTGTAACATAAAAAAGACGTTTCAAAAAAACTTACACCTAAAGGATACAAGAAAAAATATGAGTCCGTCTCAAGGGCTACACAGCGACGAAGCGTGCGCGCAACGCTCATACCGACAATGAACTCCCGTACAAGTAGCTAGAGCACACACACATCGCTGTGGCTACTAGCTTTGCGTTCTTCTGTGTAGATTTTCTACTCAGTGGCGGGTTGAGCTCTGGCGCGTGCCTTGCGATTTCACGTGAGACGGTGCGACGGTCGGGTGGCGCGCCGCACACTCCATCTGACGTTTTTGATTGCATTCCAATTCCTATTACATTCTCCGTGGATGCCAATGTAAATTAGGAACGAACACTATCAGATTTGTTGCTGTAATAAAGCAAATGCATGCAAAATCCCGTACTAGTTTTGACGTAAACACAGTGAAATCTAATTTCCATACAAAAGACATAAACGCGATGCGCTATAAAGTTTAAGTTTCGTTTCTTTCTATTACGCTTGTGTAGCGTTTATGTAGTTATGCAAATTAGAATAGGATTGCAGGCGTGGACGAAATAGGAAACAATTTAACATAATTGGTATATTATGGTCACAAACAGGAAGTGTAGTATACTTTGCATTGACTTGCATAACGGTCTTAATTCAACGTTTAATTTTCACTCAACTTTGTCCCGGAACAACTAGAAGTGTAAACCTTTTTTGATTTATTGTTGTGAAGCATATATTGGAGCACCTTGGCAGTAACTCGACTCGACTCGTATGCCGTGATGGCAAACAGCATGACGCTCTCTTATGCCGTCACGTTTCACATCTGCCGGGCGTCCCGTGACAGCCAACTTTTTGTTAGCCTACTAAACTCGGTCCAAGCATTTATTTGTTCTGACAACTGCAATAACATTGTAAAAAAAACTCATTTTTTTCTTCTTTTAATTAGGTACCATTTCACTGGAGTATCGGGTTTCTGCTACAGCCTTATGTTCAAAAACCTAACGAAAGTGATCAAAATTCGTGGTTTTCATACAGCTTTTATAATTGCAGCTGTCAGAGCAAATAAATGCTTGGACCGAGTTTAGGCGCTGAGTTGTCACTTTAAATAAAATTGCTATAACCGCTCCTAAGATATTTAGTAAGTACCTAGATACGAGACGTAATGTCCCAGTTATTCAAAAACTATATAATACAATACAATCTTCAAATCACGAGTGAATCGGTTTCTTCTAGGCAAGCGTGCTCCATCGTAGACCGCATCATCGCTTAACATCAGGCGAGACGGCGGTCAAACATAAGCCTACTTTTTAGGGTTCCGTACCTCAAAAGGAAAAAACGAAACCCTTATAGGATCACTTCGTTTTCCGTCTGTCTGTCCGTCTGTCTGTCCGTCTGTCAAGACCCTTTTTCTCAAGAACGCGTAAAGGTATCAAGTTGAAATTTTTATTAAATACGTGAGTCTACGGTTTCTTTCGGCTGTAAAAAAATAAAAGTTGTAAGACAACGCAATCAAGAGATATGAACATTTATGTTGCATATTTTGCGATTTCACAGGGAAATCAAAACCTATAGGGTACTTCCCGTTGATCTAGAATTATGAAATTTGGCAAAAGGCAAGGTCTTATAGCATATATATAGGAATAAATCTGAAAGTTACAAAATTGAATTTACATAATTTATAAATAATTATTTTGTTATTACAAACTTACATTTTGTAGTTGGAATGTATAGAAGAACCTTACAGTCAACTACAAAGTTAAGTTTGTCTTTTAATATTTAAAAAAAAATTTTTTGGACTCGCGCTCTGAGGGTTCTGTCCAACGGAACCCTCAGACCACGAGTCCTACTCGTACTTGTCTGATTTTTTTTACTTAGTTTATTTATTTAGTTTATTGGCACACAAAACAAAATATGGTCAAAACAATTTAAACTTAGAGTGGACTATACAATTTTAAACTAAACCATATTCCTAAATATACACACAATATCGATCGCAGTATATACAACATGTCTTTTTAAAATGCAGTAATTGGTAAAGTATTACAAACAAATTTAGATACAATAATATTAAATAAAATCCTCACTATTGGGTTATAAAATGAAGTATTATTCTTATATACCTGTAACACAAAGGTTAGTACGTAGTTTGTATTTATTTATTCGCACTCACATAGCAGCATGAGTACGTGGATGATACATAGGCATGAGGAGATGGAGTACAGTGAAGCAGGCGCGACGCGGACGGCGGCTGCGGTCGCGGCCCGATCAATCATGCCGCTGACGAGCGCAGCTGTGCCGAGACCGACCCCGCCACACTCCCGACATATATATTTTGAAATTAAACGACAAGAACATCGCTCGGGAAATCACTACGTGACGTTTCGATATCATCCACGTTTATTACGCTTGGATTTACCGTTTGCCTGTGGTTTTACTTATTAAAATCGTCTACACCTAACCACGTCCGGAGCTCTATTCAAATCTTTACTAATGAAGTTTGAACAATGCCTTTTGACAGCTTTTCCATACTAAAGTTGTAATTGTCAAAAATTGTGATTAAGGTCCCATAACTATTAACACAAAATAAAATTGAAAATTGCCTCTTTTGATTCGAATATAATTATGTATAAAGCAGAACAAATTAAGAAAAATAGTAGCTATGTAGCTTACAGGGGTAAACTAGATGAAAAGTTAAAATAAATTCACAAATATTTAATATTTTTTCTGGTATAAGGTATATTTATCTATACGTGGGCCAAATTTCACCACACAATCTCTGAATAAAAGTACCGTGAAATACAAGCGCGGATAGACGGACAGACAGACGGCGAAACCATAAGGGTTGCTTAGTTGACTACGGAACTTTAAAAAACACTTAACATTTAATCTAAATAGATATTATCTAGGTTTTTTCAAGGCCAGAGTGAATAGGTCAGCTTACTAACTGGTAGTGGTCAAATACAGACTTATACGCGTTAAAAACTACCTACAGACATACATTTTAACGATCTTAAATTGCACTTTTCCGACTTCTCATTTCATTGCAATACATTGCGCTGAAACCAAGAAAGTGATCAAACAATGCTCAGAATGGTTCAGAAGTTTTCCAAAACAAGCACGATGACAATATCGTTAGTAATTCCAATATTTCTTGTTATTCCAACGTCTGGCGAGCGGTCGGACGCAAGTCTGTCGTTGAGATACCCCTTGACTCTGTTTCCTCTACTGAAAGCTCTTTTCGGTTGACTACTTTGGCTCAGTGCCGCCTGGCTAATTACGCTCACTCGCCACTCACAGTTTTTATTCGAGTGAACTAATAAAACTGAAGTACACTATGGTATTTTCTGAAGTATCTTTATTTCTAAAGATATGTGAGGAATTAAAAGTTTGTATTGAGAATCAAAATCTTTCTTAAAAGCTTCGAATTGAAGAAGTGAGTGACAACGCTCAATGGTTGCGTATAAAATAGAGTTTCAATCTTTATGAAAAGATAAATAGGAATGGGGAAGGGATTGCAAAATTGTTCCTCAACCTTTTCGATAGGAAAATTGCCTCACAATTTACTACCCCACTTAGTCAACGAAATCTTTGATGGAGGTCAAAAATTATTTGTAAAATACGTACTTCGATTTTTGGCGAATAAATGAGATGGGATGAGAAATGAGACCCAAAGTGGATTGGTTCTCTTTTCTCTATACTAGACCAAGACGGGAATTAAAAGAAAGAAAATAATTAACGTATTCAATAGGAACATTGGCGGGTGCGAGCAAAGTCTAGTAGCTATCTATCAAGCAATTTAGTGTAAGCGGCGAGAAGTGCTCCTCCAATTACCTATTGTTAGCGGCACTGCAGACGGAGTGGCTCCATTCGTACACGCCACTCATTTCATTAAACAGAGATAAGGGTCTTGTGAATATTCGCGCTCAATTTGGCACGTTCTATGTTTTGCTCTGTACTTGGGTACTGACGTCAAAGGGATGAAGAGATACCGTTTTTTTCTCGACGTTCGGTTTCATTTCATTACACACGGTGACATCAAAGAAGAAATTGTAACCTGTAACCTCTGGCACAAAGCAAGCCGAGTCATTAACTCGGCGGTAGTAAATGAGTCGGTTTCAACATTATGTAGCAATAAATAGATCTGGGAGTGTTACTTTAAAGCAAAGTTAGCCGTTTCGTGGCGAAGCTCTCGTGTAGTTTACAACTTTCAAAAACACGTAGCGTGCAACCGGCTCGAGCATAACTCACGCCACGGGACGCGGCCCGCAAGTGCCCACCGAAACTGATAAATAGGACGTGGCCAGTGTCCACTGCTTGTTAAATGTACCTACCTACTGTGCTCGTATTATACGATATTCGGCGTGTCCACTGTCCTCTAACTCCGAAGCGAAATAATCGAGTTATCGATGCGGCATTCCCGAGAGCCGCCGCGCCACATGGCGGAGAGGCCAAGTAATCCGCTTTGCTCGTGACAGCACAAGTTTGTCCATAGCTCTTCTGAATGCTCTACTTTAAACTTGCACGCCGCGACAAAAGTGTAATAAGATCCATTGTGAACTAACTTCCCTAAACCTTTGAAACTTTAACTTGAGTAAACTTCAGGGAGCGCGCGCTGGAAGACGCGGCAACACAATAATTTACATACTTACGAGCACATCTACATGCGTATTAATAGGAAACTAAACTTAACATTATACATCGTGAGTACGCTATTGTAGCTCGATGGTATTTTTATAAAGTAAGTTTTTATGGGCTCCGTGGCCAGCCCTAATGTCAGAGATTTTTAGACCACCTTAAGGCGTGGACATAGACATGGCTAGACTGTTGTTATAGGACAAACAACCAAAACAACATAGTAGTATAAACATACAAGCAAAAGAGACGTTTCCTAAAATAGAAAAAAATTTACAATGATATAATATTTTCAGCGCCTGTAAACACAATCATATGAAAAAAAAAATACCAGCCGAATGTATGAGGCATTTTTGATTCAACAAGCAATTTTACCGAAATAAAATTGATGCTCGAGTGCACAAGCACATGCCATGTCGGAAAATGGAATGGTGAAACTTTAATCAACCTAGCCTCTGCCTACTCCATACCTACGTGTCGGTGTTCGGTAAGTAAGTTCCCGTGTTGTATGATAAATTTAGGAAGGCCTTCGCGACGACCTCGCCAGGGGTATGTTGGTGCATTATTCAACTGCATTCTGCATTTGTGAGTTCACGATGGCAGCAAGCAGCGCACACACACATACACACACACACACAAACATACATATTATGTACATATATATACCTACTTGCGGTAGCCCGCGATCTCACGTAATTTTGATTTAAAAAATCAACTCTCTTTTGCTCTTCATTATTTGACCCTTTCGCAAAATCTTCGTAGTCAGTCAATCGGTGTATTTCGATACTCTTAGATACTCTCTGAGGGCACGAAAGTCAATATCCATGGATTGATTCACGTATAAATTAGAAACCAATGAAGAGGTAAACACTACGTTTATAAAAACACTAGCAGTGCCTGTGCCCCGTGTTTTACTCGCTAACCTATACCTGAGCCTATACCTACTGGAACCGTATATTTTGTTAGGAATAGCCTATTTGTAATTCAGAGTGAAACCTAATGTTATCAAAATTTGAACAGATACTATAAAAACAAATCTAATTTTCATAAAAATTGCAATAAAATTATTGTTTTTTTTTTTGTGATTTCAGGGTTGGTCTTAGATAAAAAGCTGTTCACAATGATGAGTACAATGACCTCCTTTACGATAAATACAGTTTATATGCCTAACCCTGTATAAATTTATTTCGCGTATCTCGGAAATGGCTCTAACGATTTGGATGAAATTTTGTATCTAGATAAGGTTTTGCTTTTCAAGTTTACCTACATAGTAAAGAAGCAGATCAAAGCTCGGTCGGCCAGGTACCTACTATATATAGATACTAGATAGATGTATTGAAAGAAACGTGAGTGAGCACTAAGTATGATTGTAGGCATGGGCGGGCACATGGGCGGGCGGGCGCGGCAGCCGTTGTAAGTAAGACCGTGGCGCTCTGCCAGCCACATTTGGCTGCTCGCAATGATCGCGTAAGCGCAGTGTGAACACACACCTATTTAATCGTAGTTTAGGGATACGCTGAGTATTGTGTATCGCATATAAGCGGATTAAAAATTTTTTATTCTTGCAACTTGCCTCCGTTTTCAAATCTTACTGCTATATTTTCTTTGCTTTAAATATTGTGAGATTACGACTACGATTAAAGATGAACAGATTATCCAAATTAGAAACATTTTTGATCAAAATTTGTGTTATTTTGAAATAAATATTGATTTGATTTTAGGCTCAAACTCAAAGAGGTCGCATTGTCAGAAACTGCGAGATCCCACGCAATCTCCAAAACTCGCAACATGATCCAAAATCGCCACAAGTGGACAAATCCTCAATAAAAGACGATAAGTTGTGTAAGACTAATTATTCCGGTGTCTCCCTGATCTATCCTCTTGGGGGGACAAACAGGGGGGAAAGTTCGGTTTGTCCCCCTGTTACCGGCGAGGGGACAGATCGAACTAATTATTTCCGGTCTGTCCCCAGCTGTTTCTTAGGGAGACAGACAGGAAAAAAGGTTCGGCTTACACAATATCGCATCGCGTCGCGGTTTACGCGTTTTGAATTCGCATATCATTGAATCATGAGTTTGAGTTTGAGCCCTTAAAGGAAAACGAACATGTTGCCCTATGACACATGAGGCTCATGGACTTGAAGGCAAGGGTGGATCCAGGGGGGGTGTCATGATTTACCAGTTTTTCAGCATTTTACGGGGTGGGTGGGGGGGGGGGGGGGGGGCAGTACCTCACTCCGCGACTCACTCCGCACTCAGCGACGTGGTGACCGGAAGATGATGATGGAAGACGTAGCCGTGGTCGAAGTTCCACGGGCGTGCGGGACGGACCGAGCCAAATCACTCCTATTATGTGTAGCTTCCGTATGATATTTCCATTTATTATATATTTATGTATCTTCTTGTCACTTTCAATAACATATTATGTATCAGTGCAGTGATAAAACATCAACAAAAGCTCAATACGGTATCTATCTACATACTATGCTTATACATAGCTAGCTATGCACGTTCTCAGTCTGTTTCCAATCTATGTGTAGATTTTTCTACAAAACTCAAACGAAATAAAAGTTAAACCGGTCAAGTGCGAGTCGATCTCGTGCACCGAAAGTTCCGTACCACCACAATAGTTATTTATGATACAAGTGCGGAAAGTTGGTTATTACAAACGAGTAGACGAATGTAAGCCCGAGACGAAGTCGAGGGCTTACCATAGTCACGAGTTTGTAATAACCAATCCGCACGTGTGCCATACAACGTTTTACAACACATTTGCGAGAAAAAAAGGCTACAAATGAAACAATTTTTGTTTATAACTTAATATCAGTCACAACAATAGTTTCTATAATATAATAAGAAAATGGCGCGAACATGCAAATATCGCCACTATCACGTGGTGAAAATTAGAACTACATCTTTCGTCTCATTTTCTCTTTAGTATTAAACTGAGACAAACGTATTGAGCAAAAGCGCTTCCAAGGAGGTTTGATCATTCAGCTTATTTATTCTTGTAATATGAAACTCTTTTGTGGAATTCTTATGTAATTATGATGGAAATTAAAAAAAATACCGTAAATCACACGCACGGTGCTATACATCTGAGCGTGCGGACAAATTCATTTCCGCACGCTCCGTTGTATGATCCGTAATGTTTAACTTTCGAACGATGTATACAGGCTTCGTAAGTGCACTTTTTGAGCAAATGTGTTGTAAAATAATTTTTTTATAAATTTAAAAAATAAAAAAACACCGGCTTCAAATTTAGTAAAATATAGAATTTCGATTCGGTGAAAGAAATGATAACGTAGTCCACGTAACCGAATTACCAGTTATTGTTCAGGCTTAACGCCAACCTAAATAGTCGAAGCAATTCCTACGCCGTCACATAGTTAATATTTTGCTACAGTGACGCTCGAGTATGGCACAATTATAACTTGGTAATGAACTGAAATTTGTCACCGACTCACACTTGGTAGGTAATTATTTATTTAGAAGTTATACTTTAGACTGTGTACTATAATCATGCCAAGTTTGACGCTTGTACGTATTACTGTTTTTACATTAGAGCTAATACAAAAAAACGTTTCTTGTAAGGGGACCCCCCTCTAGTTTTAACTTTTTTTATTATTTCTTAGTTAATAACATTACATATTATGTGAAAATTTCAACTGGCTATCTATTACGATTCGAAAGATACAGCTAGGTAAGAAAGAGAGACAGACAGTCGGACGGACGGACAGACAGACAGACAGACATCGTAGTCTTAGTAATAGGTTAGATTTTATCCTTTGGGTACGGAACCCTAAAAACACTATCGGTGAGTATTCTAGAGCTGCTTTGTAAACTTTCTGAATTCGCTACAAATGCCATATTCCTACTTTCAGTGCGAATGGAACATTCAGTGCATTTGTATATGAGTTTTTTTTTTTTTTTTTTTGAGTTTAAACATTTTGAACGGATATTTCAAATGTTTCGAAATGGTAAAAAGTCAGTGATTTTATCGACTATTGCCACGGGTAGAGCTCAGTTAGCTACGCCCTGAGGCGCGTTGCTTCTATTTAAATAGGATAACTCAAGTGTTAGCTCAAATAAGTACCAGCCAGTGCGAAGTCATACCAAATTCTAATTTACCATTTATCTTACTCCACATGTTGCTACAACAAACTACTAACAAATACTATTATGAATTGATGTAAAAAAATTTAGTCATATTTTATATTTCTTGTTCTCTTCATCTATTTCTCATACAAATGTTAGTTCCTGCTTTATTTTGTTGGTTGACCAGTTCTCTTTGTCTCTGGACTTAAATAATTTTACATGCATATTTTTGTTTTCGATCTCTCCAACCTGATGGATAACAGGTAGAAAATTCTTCCATCAGCATCAAGTCTTCCATTTGTGCATATCTACATTAAAATGCAAGTGTGCAATAAATAAAAAGATAAAATAAGTAACAAATTTATAAATAAACCCGAAGACACTGTTCTGAGAAAACTCGTAGCGGTTTCGTAGCTCCGTAGCGCCGCGTAGCAGAGACATATATTTCGTTATTGACTCGCTATTTTTGGAAGACGTATTTATATTATTTATATTTATGGTATGTCTATTACTCTTGTTTCTAGGTTACCCAATCCAAGAGTATAAAGAAAAAGGTGTGTTTTCTTTTTTGTTTTGGAAGATTTGTCCAAAACTGTTTTTTTATTCACACTTTACGTAGTGGATTAATGTATGACTACATAGCGATTATCCATAAATGCGACATGACATGAATCTAGGCTGCATTACGGAGCCATTGTGTGGCATTAGTATGCATGGTAGTCAGCAGCAAAGCAGGACATCAAAGAGATTTGCCGTGTAACGTATCTCAACCCGCATATTGCCAATATGGAAACACTACGCGCGGCTAGATCTCATACTATTGTTTTCGGAGATATTAAAACAAATGTAGTGGCGTATTGGAAGAACTGTGTATATTAATTCGTTTTCATTAGCCAGTATAGCCAGGTTACTCGTGCGATAGAGTTGGTTAGTTTATTTGCTTCGATATAAAATTTATTTGTGTTATTGAGCAAATCAGCATATTTTCTTTCTTCTAATTTTTTCTATTCTCATTTTTCTAAACAGTTTTTTCTTTACAGCTTAGTCATATTTTTTTATTATGATATAATGATAGCCTACTTATTAATTTTTGTGACCGTCGAGGGAATACTTACCTCATCTATTAAAACTTTTAATGGAAGGTGTGAGTATTAATTAAATAAAAAATAATCCTTTAATATACGTAAACGGAACGCGAGGCTCCGAAGTGCGGACAGACTTAGGTCGGATTATCCGTTTTTCAAATTAGTCGGTGAACAAATGAGGATTAATTACAATATCGGCGCGAGGTGTGATCCGCCGGGTTCCGCGCGGCGAGGACGGCGGCGGCGTCAGCGGCGGCGCGGTCTCGGCAGGAGCACGTGAGCTCTCACCGGGGACCATTCATGTGCGAGGGCGGCGCCCTGCGCGCGCACCGATCGATCGCTTGGCCTGCGAGCCAGTGGCCGGACGTCCGCGCACCGGGTCGCACGTCCCGCTCCGCTCCGCACCGCCGCCCGCGCCCAGCCGAACCCATGACCGCCCTCCACAGATGACGGAGCCCGTCCGCCCCGCTCGAGATCCGCCGCGCCCCGACCCGCCAGCCGCACGGAGCTCGCCCGCCGCCGCTCTCTCGCCGCGCGACAAGGTACGATCGATAGCACTGCCACCGCCGTGAATGCCGAACCAGCCACGCGGCGGGACACCTTCAGCTCCGAGTCACATCTTCACACCGAACCATGCTGCATCAATACCTTAATCACCTACCTAACCTGAATGATACTCCCGAGAGCTTACAAAAACCCGTCCCAAAATGTAGGAAAAGCTCTAACACAATCTTGACGAGCTTTCAGTGGCAGCAACCGTTTGTTTGCAGGCTAAGAATGACCACATTTCAAGTAAATTAAATTACTGTGAACGGTAACAATAGTAAACAAAAAAACCCGTCCATCAAAGCTGACGTCAATCAGTAAATTACAGTGATTTGCAATTTGTGATCGTATCTGAAATGTGGCTAATAAAATCGATTACATTACCAGTTTAGAAGTAATTCAGTGTTATAGGGTCGCACCGACGGAACCACTCGTGACGACGTATTCATGCCACGGAAAATGAAACGGTAACAAGAAGCGACAAGAGGATTTGAATAGGAACTTTTCTCTATTCAACTCGCTGAGAACAGATGAATGTGATTCGTTACTTAACTTTTCACTGATATCTTTAGATAGAACTTGACTTGAATAGGCACAGTTGGCCTAGTCCAGCGAGTGATAGTCATAATTTTTGTAACTGATGAATACTATACAATTTCTCATATTTCTAGAATGAGCTTTTAGAACAAAACTTGCTATTACAATCTTGGAATAAACCGTTAAATCTTTGAAAGATGTGATTTTAATATCAGAAAACATTTTGTGCCACTGTAGAAAAAATTACTTACAGAAAGTAGAGGACAAAAGAAAATCAAGAGATCGCGGCGTCTCAATGTGAATATACCAGAATGGTGTAAAGGGAAAGACACTAACCGCCATTGTTTATGGGTGAATAATGGGGTATTATCAGTTACATTATAGCTGAAGTTAAAGACAACAGTCATATTTTTGTTCAAAGATAACTGAAGAAGCATGCAGCTATGTTACTTTCTGAATAAATTGGATACAAGATTTCTCTATAGATTTTCTTGATTGTAAGCTAACAAAATGTTTATATCCGCCAAAAAATTACAGAACGTTTTTTATTTTAATGCGATACTAGCCGCCTCGCAGTTTCACCAGTGAGTTAAAATCGTCGTTAAGTTTTCTGAAATTTATCAATATTTAGCGCAATTTTCTTAATTTTTCTTACCATAAGAACCTTGTACAAAGTAATAGAAAACTTTTAAAAAAAGATGATTGAAATCGGTTAGTCGTTCTCAAGTTATGGCGTGATCAAGGTAAATAGGGATTCATTTTTATATATATATAGATTATAGATTATTAAGAATAATACTGGTATTCACTTCATCAAAACTCACGTGAAGATTCAATACGTGGGGGGTATGCGTGGGGTTTTAATACTAGTATTCTCTGAAAACAACAAAAATATATATTACTGGACCACAATTATGATATGTGGTTTAACTATTAGTCTTTAGACCGTCAACGGTCTATGGGCATTCGTCAGTCTAACTGTTTTTGTAGTGTTAGTGTTAGCTTGAATTTTGTTTAGTTAATAAAGGCCATTGACCAAGTATTTGTTTTAAATTAAAAACTATAAAAAATAACTATTAGGATATAGCTAAGTTATACAGTAAATATATAGGCTCTACAAAGGTTAGAACGAATAAATGTTTCTGTTCGATGTTAGTTTATGTTTTAACTGTGTTGTGTTAGCATCTTATGTGGACTTTTAGTAACATTTTATCTTGCATTTGCTATATTGTAGATTATTCATTATTTTCCTGTAGCCAATAAAGTGCATTTACCAATATATAGCAATTTAGATATGGTACCATTGAAATGTACCATGATTTAAAGTTAAAGAAAGTTAACCCTTGTCGTGCGCTTTAAATAGCAAAATCAATAGGTACGTAATGCTTTACGAAGTGTGTGTGCGTGTATGTGTGCTAATAGGTGAGAAGGTTCACCTGGTTCTCACAACTGAAGACCCGGTGGAGGGGATATATAGTATCGGGCTGCCAACGTGTCTAGACTAGAGTCGTAGTCTCCGCTGCAATGGACAGTCATCGCAGTTTCTACAGTTCTGCCTATACAGATACTGCCTATTTAGATATTCTAACTAAATATACCTAAATGCGAGTCAGTGTCCATTTTCTGTTCACCACCAAGTTAAGCTACGTCGGGCGCGGTCGGTACTTGGAAGACCGCCTGGGCGTGATGTTGTATTTTTGCACTACTTTTGTATTTTGTGGTGGTACAAAACCCTCAGTACGCGAACCCAACTCGTATTTGGCCGGGTTATTTTTAATGGAACAACCCTCTTTTGGCCTTCTCCAGCTTACTAAGATTCTCCTAATCTTTCGGCCGAATATTTTAATTTCTTTTTGTAGAGGGTTATGTTATGGGTGTTATGGTTATTTCCCCCCACGGGAAACAGCCGGCTTGGGGGAAGTTTTTTCGAAGTTGTATATTTTATGTTATTTTTTACTAGCAGGCCTGACAGACGTTGTCCTGTCTTAGAACTGTCAAACACGCAAAGTCAACATTACAAATATTATTTTTTACACCTTGGGTTACATTATTGGAGTTTTAGTAAGGATCCCTATTTTTTTTTTTTAAATATAATATAGCCTATGTTAACCGGAGATAGTGTAGCTTCCCAACAGTGAAAGAATTTTTCAAATCGGTTCAGTAGTTTCGGAGCCTATTCAATGCAAACAAACAAACAAACAATCAAATCTTTCCTCTTTATAGTATTAGTATAGATTAGTATAGACTAGTGTTCGGTTGCAAGTGTACCTACTGCTTATTATTTCATTTGAGTGAGTTGGTTTTCAATCGAGGTATATATTCTAAAGCGTCAGTAGTATTGATTTATTAGGCTGCAGCTACAAATGTTTCATTTTGTGCAGTACTCTCTCGAATAGAAGATGAAGGTTCTCTTTACCGTACATATATTATAGAATATTAATAAAAGGAAACTTGTTTAAAATAAACTTTCCAATTCTGATTCAAAGTTCTCAATCTGAGTAGAAAATAGTAGTGGAAAACGTGCCCGTTTGGGACTGAGAATATAACCCTAATTAAACAATAATTATTTTTTAGAAAGAAAACAAACAGACTTCAAGACTATACGTACCTGCTGACTATATGAACAAATTTAAACCAAAAAATTACTAAATGACAGATTGAAAGTCCTCATCAAACTTTTGCTGAAGGGAACCACAAACCAAAACGTCATCTGTGTATATATTTTTGGTTTTTGTATTTTTTTTTTTCAAAAAGAGCTGAATAAATTTCGATATATTTTATATGGAACTACCTCTATCAAAATCAATTCACAAACATACAAAAAAAACATACAGTCGAATTGAAAACCTCCTCTTTCGTCTCGGTTAAAATGTTGATGTCAAGGCCTTGAAGTATTTCCAAAACACGCAGCGGCAACCCTGTACGGAGGGTAGAAGGCGGGTATGTCGTGATGCAGTGCAATTACTGCCCGGTGGGGAAATAGCCCAAGGACGCACTCGATTCAAAGGCCGTCAAGGTAATTTATGGAATCTTTATAAAAATTGTTAAGGCTATGATTTATACATAAATGCTAGGTACAGAAAATTGCAATATCCAGCTACTTTATCTAGTTGTTTAGATTTTCAATTACATGACCGATTCTCAACATGTCGAAACTTATGGAACCCATACAAAAAAAAACTGTGCGAAAGAGATAGATCTGCCCGATGAGCGATACCAAAGAAAGATTTTTTTTTTCTGTGAGCGATACCTTAGTGCGAGTCGGACTCGCGAATCTAGGGTTATGTACTACTTACTTCACAATAATTTTATAACTACATATATTAATTTTGCCCACACATTGAACAATGAATTGTATACTTTCCATTTTTCTTTTTCATACTACACATGTATGACCAAATTCGCCTGCCGCGAGTAACGGCAAATAGGAGAACTAAATATAAAATACCTAAGAATTGTGTACAACCCAATTTTTTGTGAATAGTTGAATACATTTAAGTTCATTATATTTGTATTATGTTTTTACCTACCTACGCTGAACAGATGGCCGATGGGGCCGAAAGGTTCTCGAATGGAGACCACGGACCGGTAAACGCTGCAGTCCACCCACAAGATGGACAGACGATCTAAAAGAGACCGCAGGGAAACGCTGGGCGCAGGCCGCTTCCAACCGGCCCTTTTGGAGATCGATGGGGGAGGCCTTTGTCCAGCAGTGGACGTCCTATGGCTTGAATGATGATGATGATGATTGACCTACAAAACAAAAATGAGTTCTTTTTCTCCTATATTTTTTTTTTCTAAGCCTGACTCACAATTGACCTTTTTTATTATTTGTGGTTTTGCTTTAGTTAGCAGTATAATTGCTAACTAAAGCAACTACGCTTTTAAAAATAACCCCATAAAAATAAACTTCTTTTTTTGGATGGCGGGGGTCTTAATTTTTCCCTTTTTAAATAAGTTAATAATCTTGTTTGATGGCCTTGGTTTTCCACTTTTAATACTTATATAAATTTTTGTTATGATATCCCCCATGTAAAAATGTCAATTGGACAATATTACCTACGTTTCGAAAGAAGATATAAGGCGGGCGGGCGGACAGACAGACAGCGCGGCGTAAGCTTAATGATCGGGTCTCGTTGACAGCTTTTGGGCACGGAACCCTAAAAATGATGTGTAAAGAGAGTATTATGTATTGTCGTAGGTGATGCATCAACGATGAGTCGCCGCGCGCGGCCGTGACATGGGAGCGCAGGCATGGGCTGGCGCGCCGTGCAACCGCCGCACATCGCCGCCGGCTTGCTCCTACTGCTGCTAGTCTACTTACCAGGTCAATGCCACATCTTCACTTATCATCTGCTTAATCTAACTAATATAAAGTATAACATATATAAAAAAGAATTAATGATAATTGTGGAGTGAATGTAATTTTTTTTGTTGTAATAGATGCCGGTCAAAAGACCGGCAGCTCGTCTGATGTTAAGCGATGATGTCTATGATGGAACACACTTGCCTAGATGAAACCGATTCACTCGTGATTTGAAGATACTCAGATTGTATTGTAGGGAACACAAATGGGTGTTCTTTGATCTTTTGATGTTCTTGGATATACTGGTTTACTTTTGAGGTTCTTGGACATACCGGTTTACTTTTAAGGTTCTTGGACATAGCGGTTTCTTTTAAGGTTCTTCGACATACCAGTTTATTTTTAAGGTTCTTGGTCATACCGTTTTAGTTTGGAGGTTCTTGGACATACCGGTTTACTTTTGAGGTTCTTGGACATACCGGTTTAGTTATATATTAATAAGGTTGAATATTGCAGTAACCTGCCACCAAGACCACCAAGATGCCGTGCACATCACGGCGATCCTGGGCGAGAGCGTCGTGTTCAACTGCCAGGTGGACTTCCCCGAAGACATTCCGGTGCCGTACGTGTTGCAGTGGGAGAAGAAGGTAGGCGAAACGGTACGACGGTCCACACTCCACTCTTACAATACAACGCTGCTCATCTACCGTGTGTGTGTTTTTGTTTAGTAGAGGAGGGCTCGTCCCCGCAACGCGGCCGCCGATGTAAAGTATAAACGTGCCGTGTCGGCAACGACACCTCGTATTGTCCCGTGCTAGTGGTAACGGGCGCCGCGGGCCGCGGGCTGCGCCCCACAGCCCCCGCCCCGCGCGCGCCCTCGCACGCCTTCTATGTATCTCGCCTCTGCGTACTGCTACGCGTACTTACTTACCGCGCTCGTACACGCGACCGGCCCATCTGACACCACAGCGACAAAGCCCTTCAAAGCGAGTCCGAGAGAGCAGCAGACCCCCGTTAAAGACTAACATCCGTACACATACACTGCCACTTTACATTTATGATAAGATTTTTTCTAGTCTTATTATTATTTATTTTATTGAGAGCACCCTCGTTATTTTGAGATAGTATCGGGAGCACTGTTGCTTTCATGGCTGACACGGGGCACCGCACTCCCTCGCGCACCGACGGCGGTTCTGTCTGTTTCTCTCTTCCTGTGGCTGTGGGCTCGTCCCACGCTGTCGGCAGACTGTAGATCCATTACAAGTACATCACTCGACTTGTTATTGTTTAATCCTATAAGTGCACAAATACTTAAGTGTCCTAACGCATGCTGTAGATAATCGAGCTTATTTTATCGTCTTCACTTTTGCATGTCATGTTTTTTCATTCATTGTATTCTGTATGCATAATAATCAATGTTGCGCGTTACTTACTCGTGAGTAATGAGTAAGGTAGGATAACGCTCCAAATGTAATCATTACAAAATCTTAGGTGCTTTGTAAGTGTATCTTGGATGCATTTGACCATGATTATTCAGGAAAGTCATTGTTGTTTTTGGAGTTCTGCCATCGCATGTCTTCTTAGTTACTACGTTCACGTTAGAGTGGTATCCTGTAACGGTAAAGGCGCTTGTTCTTGTATGTGATACCAGTTACTGTTACAAGATATTCGAGATCCGAATCTGTCTCTTTGTGGTATGATAGTGAGTGTCGGAGTCAAGTGTCGTAGACAGAGTTGGACTGGTAGAAGTCCGTAGTGTGGAGACTCGTCGAGCTACGTAGCGAGTCGGTATTTAGCTAAGAGTAGTGTAACTCGCGCCAGTCCGGAGGTGGTCGTTAACTGATGCTATCTGTGTAGGGACAGGACATCCCGATCTACATATGGTACGAAAGCTACCCGACTCACAGCGGCGAGGGGTACGAGGGCCGGGTGTCGCGGGTCGCGCCCGACTCTCCCTATGGCGCAGCTAGCCTCAACCTCACCAATATCCGCGAATCTGACCAGGTGAGCCTTCCCTTATCTAAAACCTTTACACTTTATGGAGATAGCTGCATTAAAAATGTTACACAATACCCCCACCACAGTAAGATTACATAAAACCTCTGAAAACACGGAGAACGTCATTACGTCGCGCTAAATAGCCGGCATATCGTAAAAGTTAATCTGTGTGTTCCGAGGTTCTTCTATGAGATAAGTTCATATTGGCCGTTATGTAACGAGGCGAGTAACAAGGCGGTGTTCCGTAGGGTTGGTACGAGTGTAAGGTGGTGTTCCTCAACCGCTCGCCAAACCAGCACAAGAACGGAACATGGTTCCACCTGGACGTGCACGCGCCACCGCGCTTCTCCATCACACCGGAAGACATTATCTACGTTAACTTAGGTAATATTTTAAAGCTTATTGTATTATGTTTGGAATCCTAATTTTAGCGGGTTAATATTAGAAATGTGACCTTTGTGTTTGAGTTTGGTATTTATAACTTAGAAGTTAGAACTAAGTAGGTGCATAAAAATAGAACAGTCTATGTAGGTGTAATTTTTTCAGTATTATTTTGAGAGACTAGTGCTTTTGCTGAGTATGACAACAATGGTATAGCTAAACACAGTAACCGTTGCATTAATCAATGCAATATTAGTTTTAATTCACTTGATTGAGCATTTTTTTTTTACAAAACAAAGATACTTATACGCGAAGAAAATTTTTGCCCTGGGTAGTAGACAACGAATCGTAAATGCCTCTGATATATTGCAATTACGTATAGTGACCAGGTGACCAGTGACCTTACGACTAGGCCAAGCCCTACCAGCTCCACTGGAACTTTTGCTAAATTCATTACGCGGATTCCAGGAGATGCCATCATTCTCAACTGCCAAGCGGAGGGCACGCCCACGCCCGAAATCTTGTGGTACAAGGACGCGAACCCCGTGGAACCGTCGGGCACTGTGGGCATCTTCAACGACGGAACGGAACTGCGCATCAGCAACATTCGGCACGAAGACATCGGGGACTACACGTGCATCGCGCGCAATGGCGAGGGACAGGTCTCGCACACGGCGAGAGTTATCATCGCCGGAGGAGCTGTTATCACTGTGAGTCCAGGGCAATACAGTTAGAACTTCACAATATGGAAAAAAATACCTACTTGTAAATTCGCTCATTTAGAAATATTTGAAAGTTATTGGCGTCAATTCTATTGTACCTATCTCTAAACTAAACTAATCTGACAGGACTAAAATTATCAGCGTCTCTTTTCATTTAAGTATGTCAGAAAAGGATGGCAACCATTTTAGAGCTGTCAAATTTAGTTTAGTTTAGAGAATGGTATATCAGAATCGACGTCATTAACTACCTAAATTTTAAATGTATTGTTCCGGTATCCATGACCTGCGATGCCAATGAACACCGATGGTTCAGTAGCAGCCAGGACGGAGGATTTTAAGAAGTCTGACTTAAGGTTCTGGGCTTGTTTCAGATGCCACCGACAAACCAGACGAAGCTCGAAGGCGAGAAAGTTCAGTTCTCATGCGAAGCTAAAGCTCTACCGGGCAATGTGACAGTGAAGTGGTTCCGGGAGGGCGCGCCGGTTGCGGAGGTAGCGGCTCTGGAGACGAGGGTCACGATCAGGAGGGACGGTGCTCTAGTTATCAACCCGGTTGCGGCGGACGACTCGGGGCAATACCTCTGCGAAGTCTCCAATGGAATTGGTGACCCGCAGAGTGCTTCGGCCTATTTGAATGTAGAATGTGAGAATCCTAATTTGAGACTCAACACTGCCATTGGGCTGCCAAACGTAAGACCCAGTTAACATTGGGTACTACAAAAAGTTATTGCTCTATTGCTTAACCCTTTAAAATTCAATTAATTTAAAATAATGACATTCTAACCAGTCTTCGAACCCAATGTTGGCTTGCATCGTTTGATGTTTGTGCGAATCAGAATAAAATAAAACATCCTGAAAACTAACAAAATCACTCATCGTTTAAACTATGCTTTTTTATAACTAGATCCCGCTAAAGTGACGTTCACGCCAACTGTCCAGTACCTTCCGTTCCGCCTGGCCGGGGTGGTCCAATGTTACATCAAGGCGAACCCTCCTCTTCAGTACGTGACGTGGACGAAAGATAAGCGGCTGCTGGAACCGTACCAAACGAAGGACATCGTGATCATGAACAACGGCTCGCTTCTCTTCACTCGCGTCAACCAGAACCACCAGGGACGGTATACTTGCACACCGTATAACGCGCAGGGAACTCAGGGTTCTTCAGGTAACTAACTAACTGTGACTGGAACAAAATATATCTTAGCCTCCGAAATTATTCTCGTCGGAACATAATGTATCTTAGCCTTCGACACTATTCTCAATCTTGCGCCAGTTCTTGCCAGTTATCACGAACAGCAACTAACAAGTCTTTCCAGCTTTCAGAAGCTACATATATGCTAATAAATCTTCAGAAAATTAAAGTTAACTAACTGGAATTTATAATTATGACGATTAGACTTGATGATTATTTTTTTTCGTAGGTCCAATGGAAGTGCTTGTTCGGAAACCACCAGTGTTCACCGTGGAACCGGAACCTTTATATCAAAGAAAGGTACGTTTTTTATAGACGATAGACAATAGAGAAATTTTTATTTATGGACATATAAAACACATATATTGTTTATTAATAAAGTCAAACGAGAACCGACAACCGATGGGGAAGAAAGGTTCTTGAGTGGAGACCACGAACCGGAAGACGCAGCGTAGGTAGGCTTCCCACTAGATGGACCGACGGCATAGTAAGAGTCGCTGGCATCCAGTGGATGCAAAAAGCAGGCTGTCGTTCAGGGTGGAGGTTAAAGGGGGATGCCTATGTTCAGCAGTGGACGTCTTCTGGCTGATGATGATGAATAAAGTCAAAGTAGTAGGTACTCGTCACTCCTGCCTTAAAACTATTTGACCAGCCGAAGAATTCACGATTTTATTATATGACCTACCATTCTAGACCAATTGACCATGACAGTAGTTTGCGTAGAGACACCATAGTTATCTCAGTTGTGTCACTCATCTTCCTTCCGGGGTAACTCCATTATATCGCATCTCGAGCAATGTTTACTGCACGATGCTCCAATGTTGATGATGAGAGTGGTTCGGATTTGGATTACATTGCCTCTCGGTCTATCGTCCTCCATTTTTCCGTTGTAGTTAAGTTTTAAGGTTGTCTCATGAGACTTTAAAAACCCTCCGAAGGAACAAAAGTAAGCAGCGGGTACTTCGTAATGAAGTGATGTGTCCACAGCTTGCCTACAAGTGAGAAACAGCTTTGTCGGTTACCTCTGGACTGGTATCTGACCTAAAAACTCGAAAATTCTTTTAATTGCTAATGGGACTCAGAAAACCTAACGAAAACGTGTATTTCGAGACTGTATGCATGCCTGGGGAGTTGGTGACATGGTAATGTATCTGCAGGTGGGTGAGTCAGTGGAGATGCACTGCGAGGCGCAGGAGGCCGAGGGCACGCAGCGGCCCAGTGTCACGTGGCGCCGGCGTGACGGCCTGCCGCTGCAGAAGAACCGCGTGCGTGCGCTCGGCGGGAACATCACCATCGACACGCTGCGCCGACAGGACTTCGGCATCTACCAGTGCGTCGCTTCCAACGAGGTCGGTATTTCTCTCCCAGTTTCGTACATGAGCCTTCATTTCTTTGTTGCTTGGCGAACAGCCTTAATTACGAGCTATGAGGTTAAGTTACTTTATTAAGATGTTACTTACCTTTTTCTTCTTTTTTGTTTTACTTTATAAAGCGCGCCTTGTGCGCGAGCGGGATAGCAGAAGAACACCATCACCACAGGGCTTAGGCAATAAGGCCCCTGATATATTTGTTAAACAATGTTTGTCTTGTCACGCGGATCAAGCCAGCAATTCTCACATTGACAGCTAAAAGCTAAATCCGGAGACATCCACGAGGCTAACAAAGGCTGTGATATTGTAGCTCATTTTGTGTATGATGCCCAAATAAGAAACGAGTTTTACAGCGCCACAAAGCAGATTAAGATATAAAAGGGACCTCGCCGTAAAAACCTTCAGCGTCACAATCGTAAATCTTATCCAACGTACCAACTGAAGTAAAATGGGAATCTGAGTGAACACTCCCCAACAAGAATGAGCGCCTACTCGACTACTATATTAAAGCTAGCAAGAGATATCTAAACGCCCGGTCACGGATAGTGACCATGACTGTCGCCGATCGAGATCTCAATCCACTCGAAGCGTGTCGTAGGGCGTCGTCATCGGCGCGGTGTATCTACGAACAGATCTAGACGGGTGGTGTCAACAGGTGGCGACGATCGTGGCGGACACGCAACTGGTGATCGAGGGCACTCAGCCCCACGCGCCCTACAACGTGTCTGGGACCGCCACGGAGTTCCAGGTGACGCTGCGCTGGCAGCCAGGCTACGCCGGGGGGCCCGACTACAAGCAGGACTACACCATATGGTACAGAGAAGCTGGCTTCTCAGAATGGACTAAGGTTCCCGTCACGCCTTCCGGAGCTACCTCAGTAAGTCACATTACACACGAATTAATATACATAAAGGCTATCTACGAGTTTGTCTGATTGAATACGATGAGCCCGTTTTGCGTATCCATCTATGTATCTTTAGCACGCTGTATGGAAGCTTAGGAGAATATCCAGACACGGTACAGTTTCATATCAGCTCTAGTGGTAAAACTGATCATGTGCCCTTAATAAATAGTTTTTAAAATTTTCCTCAGGATGATTATTATTTAGGTACCAATCTCTAGGGACGAACTAACTAAAGTAGAATTTTCCTCTAAACAGGTAACAATAAATCGCCTTCAACCGGGAACCACGTACGAATTTCAAGTGAACAGCAAAAACACGATAGGAGAAGGAATGATGAGTAAAGCTATCACGATACGAACGCTCGGTAAGTGCTGAATACATTTACATAGTAATGGAGTAGTCAAAACTGGTGGCGAGCTTTTTGTGGGGTTCATTTTAGTAATAAAGGATGCTAGCACATGGACTGAATTTTGCATTCCGTTTTAGATGAATTTCTTACATTTTTAACGGGACTTACATTATCAAAAACTAGAAGCAGGATTGGGATCATGTGCAGTTATTTCTTTTAGTTTGCGTTTATTGAAATGAGGGAGACAAAATATTGGAGAAGCAATTATCTTTCTATTAACGTGTATGTTGACCCATTTCAGGAGCACAGGTTTGTCGGGGTGTGGGTTTGGTGTTAACCGGTACTTGCTTTTTGTAGATGTAGGCGCGAAGCCGAAGGCTGCGGCTCCGACGGTCGCAGGACCAACTGATCCCAATAAATTTGCACCCGCGCCTGATAGTTTCGGTACATAATAATTACTATTTATACATACATATCGCATCTCTGTCATGTTTCATATTATTCATGTCACTGCATGTTAGTTCATAAGGTGTTGGGTTGATTTGATGCTTATCAAATGAGTTCCTTTGAACTCTGTACGCGCGGTGTGAGGATGACGTGCTCTGATTTGTTGTTAAAGCATGTTTGGGATGTTTAGTCTAGTGAAATTAAAATAAACTTATTTTACTAACTTCGGTTGTTTAGCTCTGACAGCTGCAATAACATTGTAAAAGGATGAATGAAAACGGTTAAATTAATATTTCACTAGTACCTATATCGATTACCAGTTACAATATTAGGTACGTTCAAAAACCTAGCAAAAATGATCAGAGTTTGTGGTTTTCATTATCTTTTTAGAGAAAGATAAGAATGATATGCCTTACTAGGAATAGGTTTTCGGAGCTACAAATTGAGGAACCTCCTGAGGACGCGACGCGTGCCGTCTCGATGATGACTACCTTCTGTATCTGACCCAACCGTCTAAGCGAGCCTTTTAAGGAACACTTTAAGAGACTCTAGACCTGTTTTTTTGAGGCTTTTCGTTTTAAGGCCGTTCACCGTGACGACTATCGGGAGACCAGGCGGTTACTTCATGAGCCAAGTCAAGGTACTTACTGAGTTTGTACTTCTCTGCCTTCACGAAGTTCTCATCATGTGAGATGCTGATGTCAACGAGCATTGTCTGGCGCTGGGACCGGTCGACCACCATATCAGGCTTATTGGCGACCGATCCAACAAGTAGACGAGATTAGCGTTAAACAGGGAAAATTGGCCAAAGAGCGAGGAACCTTATGCCCTGCAGTGGGCTGAATGAGCTACCTAGACTTAGCCATTCGATACAAAATTTCATGTAACTGGATTCACAAGCTGATCATTTACTTATTCACCGCTATCATCATATCATTGCGTCTTGCTTATCATTACGTGTATCGCATCCATAGTACATAATATAATTATATCGATACATCCACCATTAACGTTTTAATTTCTTATTATCACTCGCCAATGTCATAGTTTTAACCTCTCTAATTTCCTCCAATCACATGATTGCCGCCATAGTTTTTTCTACATGTCCAGAAGTGAACAAATTGGATTGTTCGTAGCTTGATGCTGCCGCTGGTTCTCATTGACTGCCAGTCCGCCGTATTTATTTTTATGTTTGTTTTTATGTATCTATGTTTTTTTTTTTGTGATGGACTTTAAAATATCAGACTACCCTCATCGGTCGTTTTTTACACGTGCCATGTGTCGTCCAAAGATAATTTGTCGTATCGTCATTGGTGTCGTCAATAGTTTTCACCTGCCATGTTTGTTTACATTTGGATCAGACTAATCACTGGTAGTTATTTTGACACGTGCAATGTGTAGGTCCGAAACCGGGCCCGCCGCGAAACCTGACGGTCACGGAGGTGCACAACGGATTCCTGATCACGTGGCAGTCGCCGCTCGAGAAGTCCAACCTGGTGCAGTACTACACCATCAAGTACCGCACCGACGCGCAGTGGAAGACGCTCAACCGAGGCCAGATACGGCCGGAGGAGACCAGCTACTTGGGTGAGCCATTCAAATCAGTTGCAGCTTTAGTCGAGATCCTTCTCGCAACTAATGAAAAAATTATTTTTCACATTAACTTGATTTCGTCGCGCTTTAACTACAGTACATTACTGCAGCGGCCTGAAACAGAAGCATTTATGGACGAACATGAAAATGCGGACGTAAGTCCATAAAAGCTCAGTTGCCGCCAGGGCTTGTATAGTACTTTATTGAAACATTGCATTGATATTTACGTAAAAATTTGCATACGTTCTTAGTATCGTGTAACTCTCTCATCTCTTTAAAACCAATTAAAACGTGGCCTAGCATCCAAACTACGCAGAATAATGCATTTCTAGATTGCTATGACTTGTACCTACTATGAGTCTATCACCACCTCCAGCTGATGGTGTCACTAATTCTTTTATTGTAAATTTCTGACATACCTGATCAACGTTTTAAATGAAAAACGTAGGTACGTAGGTTCTTTGTACGTTGAAATATTGTACGCACGTACGAGATAATCAGAAGAGACAAAAATTTACCACCAAATAATTAATCGAGCAACGGTCGAGGCCTTAAAATCTACTTTTCGAAGAAGAAGCTTCTTTCAATTAGTACGTACGTATGAAATACCATGGTACAGATTTTTTTTGCTGAGTTACGCAGAAGAGGTATACTTAGCCGAAAGGTGTCCATAGTACATCATTATGGACAACTTTTACCATGGGGACAACACTGAAATCGCGAAAAAATACCAGATATTCCATTGAAAACGGTCATTGACACTCAACAGAATGTATGGAACAGCTGATATATTTTCGCGATTTTAGAGTTGGTCCCATAGTAAAAGTTGTTTATAATGACCTACTATTGACCCTTTTTGGCAAAGTATAGTCTTTCCGCGTAATGTATAAAATGTAAGTAATGATATATTTTTCAAAAAAAATAATTATAGCTTGTTTTTTTATTCTCGATTTCAGATTTAAAAAAACCATATCGATGATTACAATGACCTCCTTTCGGCTCAGTACACCGTTCCGTGTAACCTTGTATAAAATTTTGATATAAGTAGTCGGAAACAAATTGCGTGCATTTATAAAACTTATTTTAACTTACTACTTTGAAAATTCCAGTGAAAAACTTGGTCGGCGGGCGCACGTACTACTTTCGAGTGCTGGCCAACTCTGCGTCGAGCTTCGAAAGCTCGGACGAGGTGAAGTTTCCAGTTCCAGCGCGAGTGAAACACAAGGTACGACACTTTTGTAACCCCCGACACAAAAAGAGGGGTTTTATAAGTTTAACGCGTATATCTGTGTCTGTCTGTGGCATCGTAGCTCCCAAACGGAGAAACCGATTTAGATTTAGTTTTTTTTTTGTTTGAAAGGTGACTTGATCAAGAGTACTCTAGTTTTTTTTAACCTTTCAATCTTATTCATATATCTCACCGGCCACAGTCATCAAAAAGGTTGAAAACGCGCGTATGAGACTGTGGCTGTTGAGCGTGGCCTTAATAAAGGATTGAATATAAGTTTTAATTCATAATTATTTCGCCCTTACGACATAACTTTACCTAGTTGCAATGGAAATAATAATAATTCTTGTTTTTTTAAATAAAATTCTCATATCAGCGAGTTCTCGCAAAATAGCAAGATCTTGCAAGATTAGGTCTCGCGAATCTTATAAATACCGAAATATCTTGCATTCCCTATTTATCACCGTGTATGTTTGCGTTGCAGGCGATCACGGCGGGCGTGGTGGGAGGGATCCTGTTCTTCATCGTGGCCATAATTCTGTCCGTGTGCGCGGTGAAGATCTGCAACAAGAGGAAGCGCCGCAAACAGGAGAAGGGTGAGTGGTGCGCCGGCGGCGGCCGCTGCCTCGCCCGACACGCACACACGTCTGCTGTTGCAATACTATCTACCTTACCTGTCCACTCTTCACAACAGCCCATCGGACAGGTGTTTTTTTTTTGTGTTTCTTTTGCAGCTTCACTCCGGGTTCCGTGCCCTTTGTCAACTTAAGTAGCTAACAGACGAGACGGCTGTTCATTAGCCAAATCCACACGTCTGTTAGTACTATTATACAATTTATTTTTTCAACTATTGCTAATATAACATTAAACTTATGACTCTACAAGTGGTAAGAGGACGTGTTTGTTAAAAATAAACTTAGTGAAAAATATAATTAAATTTAATAAGTGATACTGAAGAAATTATTTTAATCTGCTAAAAAAGTTCTAACATATATGCATTTTAAATTATTTGTCAGATTAGGAAAGGATGCTCTGTAATAGGTATGGAATTTGAATGGCGCACTTACAAGTGGCGTCATTTGTGCGCTCTCTGTATAGTACGACATTAAAATGCCTATCGTCCTAATCCTTAATTTTGAACACATTTAAACTTTAATTTCGGTGATCGGCTCGATTTATGGATTAGACGTTTCCCCGTAAGACTGTTACCCATAAGGTCCTATTTTTGAACTGCTCGTATGATTTCGGATTTACGAATTTGTAGAGAAAATGCTAGCGTTGTCTATTTCAAGCTATTAAACTCAACACTGGCTATTAAAAAGTTTAGTTTTATATATTTTCATCATGAAATTAAGCTCTGGTTTTCTTATTGTGTTGTTTCTTTTTGCTCAAGTTAGATAAGTCAGATGAAAGATAAGGTAAGGTAAAGAAATTGCAACAGCTCACGCTAGGGTTGATAACAGTTTTGAAATAGTTAAATTACATTGATTGTATCGATTTACTTACCATATTGTCGGTGATGAAGCATTAACATCTTTCAAGTTTCACTGCTTTTTGAGTGTTCGTTTGTACAATCAATGACCATATTGACCATGTACCTGAAGTTACCTGAGTGATTGTTTCTAGCCATTTTCCAAGAACTTCAGTTGAATGTGAAAACTGTATTAATTGCATGCTGCGTTCTCTAACATTGTTTTCTTGAAAGCTTTTTATCGTTGGCATAAAAGGTGTGCTGTTTTATTTATTTTCTAAGTAAATCGTGATGTTAATGTCAGTAAAGGATTCAGTCGACTAAATAAATGACAAAATTTTTACTTAATTTTTTTAAATATTTCATTTATCGCGCTTTGTTATTTTACAGCTTTAAATAAGTTTTGACGTAAACATATTAATTATCTGTTATACTCTCTCAAATTTGACTGCGTCTTTTTCTTTATATTTTTATCACGTTGCCTTCCATACCTATTAAAATGTATACTTTTGCAAGTATATTAAAAAAATTCATTCACTTCACCAACTTCATCAACAGATTTTACGAAAAAGGACGATTATGATCGTTTTTGATTTGAGTAACATCCTTTGAGCTTTCTGAATCTGTGGGATTAACATTTTTAAAGTTTTAATGGACGTCCTTTTTGGTGAGATCGCTTTAAGTTGACAATATGGTGGGTGTGAGTGTGGAGTGGCACTGTACTGTAACGCGGGGCGTGTGGTGTTGGGTGGTGGCGAGCGGCCGCGACGGCGCGCTGGGAGAGGCGCTACACGCGTTAACGTGCAGAAATTATCCGCTTGCAGCATACAACATGGTAGCCGCGCGACTGACGGACCTCCGCGCCGCTGACAGCACTCAAGTGCCTTTTAAGAAGTGAGTATATCTTCTTTGTGAGGTCACTAGTGTTGTGTGAGTGTGACCACTAATGTCTGCGTTTTGTCCTCCCGCTGCCGAATAAATAGGAAGTCAGGTCAGTTTGGAAGTTTGTTTTGCACTCGATGACAGGTCTTAAAATGTTGATTATGCACGTCCCTAGTTTCCTATCTTTTCGAGTCGAAATAGAAGTGGCTACAAAATTGATAGGCTGTTCGTTGACATTTGCAGATTTAGAGAACGCGGAATATCGAGTATAGTGCAGTGTTTGCGATTCACGGCCAACTGGGTGTGGCCGGCGTCACGGTGCGGCGGCGAGGCTCGGTACTGGCGGGGCGGCGGTGCCGTGCGCGCGGCCCCCTCGCCGGCGCCCTCCCCCGCGCCCTCGCCCTCGCCCGCACCCTCCTCCTCCGACGACGGCGGGTTCTTGCCACGGCTGCGCGCGCCGCTGCGACCCTCGGCCGCGCCGCCGCTGTTCCGCGCCTCGTCCCCGGCGCTGGCACTGCACTGGCCGCCGTGGCCGCCGTGGCCGCCGTGGGCCGCCGCCTGGACGCCCTGGTCGCCGCTGCACGTGTCCGACCTCAGCTCCGTGCCCTTCCCGAGCTCAGCGGACGGCTCTTTCCCGACGCCCCCGTCACCGTTCCGCGCGCGGGGCCCCCGCGGCGTGTTGACGGGTCCGCGGGGGCGCGCACGTCCAGCGGGCCGCGGGCACGCGCGTGCGCCTCCGCACGAGGCGTCGCCCGAGAGCCGCTCCTCGTCGAGCGGGTTCGGCAGCAAGAACGCGTCGTCGTCGCAGCACAACCGCAGCAGCCGCACGGGCAGCCTGGCGGAGTGGCGGCCGCCGCCGTACCGCGCGCCGCCGCCCGCGCCCGCGCGCCCCGCCTCCGAGGCAGCGGACGCGGGCTCGGTGGACGTGCACTACGAGTGGGACCGCGCGTCCCGCACGCCCACGCCCTCCACGCCGCGCGCGCCGCGCCTCGACGTGGAGGCACGCGTGCGCGCCATGAAGGAGGAGTTCATGCAGTTCCGCAAACGACAGGCGCTGCGTCGTGGGAGCCCTGACCCGCTCCACTCCCCACACCCGCACCCCCAGCCGCTCGCCCACCGCGCCGAGACCGTCTGCTGACCGACTCACTGCGCACTATCCCGCACAACACATTAGAAAACAATGCGACCGGTACAACACTGAAAATGGCGTAATTGAGACTGTCAGAAACCTTCAGGCGGCCTCAAATTTGACAAGAAAGCTAGTTCCAGCCTACACGGCGAGTTAACGAGCAATGACTGTGCTTGTAACACGCGTCATTTTGAAAGTTAAAAAAAATTTCGACAGTGTTCGCTACATTCCGATTTAACCATGTTTCAGATGACTGAGAAACAAAACGGCCGCATTGTTTTCTCTGCAACATTTTCCTCTCCTGCAATCTTTCGCTTGTACACTTCCCACGTGTACCTATCCAGTCCCTCGTCCGGATCGCGTCGTTGGACTCGCGGACCGAACTCGTCCTCCCGTTGCTTTATTTCGAGAATGACGGTAGATGCCGATAGCTGAACCCTAGAAGGCCCGTCGCGAGGCTGCATCAGTAGTTAGTACGTACGATGGTCCCCGCGAGGGTGACCTCGTGGTGGTCCCACCGGCCGCCGGTGCCGGACCGGCGGACCCCACATATATTAAGGTTATTAGAAGATGACTCGAGTCGCTTAAACTTTTATAATAACGTTCGTGTAAAGTGGATGCCGTGGCGTTCCGTTCGCACCGCCTGCTCTCCCGGCCGATATAAATATCAAATGTCAATTAATCGCTTGGAATCTCGCGAACACTACCTACCGAAAATGCCTTAACCCCGCTGATGATGTTCGATCACATTAGAAAAACGGAAAAATCATTATTAAACACTGCCTAAAAAGAAAAAGTGATGTAGGATGAGCTAGTATGTCGGTGCCGTAGCGATGTGCCATACAGAGAGCAGCCGGCGGGCTCGAGGCGCGCAGGCGGTGCGAGCCTCGTCCACCTTAACGCTTTAGGTATGAGCGGGGAAGCATCCACGACACCGCTCATACCAATTATATTGTAGTTAATATAGTTCTAATTACGAATAATGATTTACTCAAGGGTCGCGCGACTGGCGCTCCACTGCACGACCGACTGGGCGACCGCGCTCGGCGACTGTCGCCTATAGGTCGTGGTCACACGTTCGAACATTGGAGACTTTTTAATATTTCAGTGGTGTATGTATTCTGTACCTAATTTTAGCACTTTTATGCACGTCAATGTAACGAAGTACGGAATAAAAATTTCTCCGGTTGAATCGCCAATATTGTTTGTAAAAGAAAGCGCAACTCTGAGGCGGCTAGATTCAAAACGCGTCGGTGTGATGAAGTCGAACTCCAGTCGTTCGTTTCCTTACATAATATACAACAAAATAATCATTAAGTAGATACTAGAAAATAATATAGACAAAGAAAGAGATGTAAACTCTTTTTGATTTCACATTTATAAATTATTTTACAAGTACAAATTTATTATTTTTATCGTTTAGTAGGTACAATAATTTTAAATAAAAACTGTACATATGTAAAAACACGTTAGATATTATCTTATACACTTATTTATTTAGGTACAGTGTGGTATGATCGTGGTTTTGAAAACTTTTTGCCAGTGCTTGAGCGGCGCGGACACGGTCGATGTTCACGGCTTTGTTCACTTCAGTTATAAATATTATTAAAATCAGCTGTTTTATTTATTGGCTCTCGCACGAGCATACGACGTGTCGATGCCCGAAGTAATCGCAAAGGTTCAGTCAATTGTTTTGTACGGTTGTCTATCAAATAAGTATGTGATCACAGTTGTTTCTTTCTGTCTGTTTGTTTACAAAGCTTCCGAGGCGATCAAATGTGGGGTCGGCTGTTAATAGATTTACGGCTGAAATTTCCTTTACAAGAGTGTTTGTGTATATTCGCTGACTGAACCTAGGACGCGTCATACGATAACATCAAATGCACAAAAAACAGCGAATCAATGTATCCACGGTTGGAGACATGAGACCCCGTTCGATGGCCTCGGAAGTTCTGAATAGATATGAAGCGTCCGAGCCCGTTGTATGACATGCGTTGTTTATATCGGTTCCTTCAGTTATCCCACCTATAGTTAACCAGTCATGACGAAGACTGTTTAGTGTTACGTTTGTTGTTAGGTTTACTTATGTGTCAAATGTGCTCTTCGATATTTCCTTGCATGCACATTGCACTTTTTTGTACCTATTGATTATGACGCAAAATTTATTTCGGATATCGTTAAGGACCTCCTAAGTATAAAAATGTACGCTTTAAAGAAATTGAAAATAAATTATTCGTAATAAATAGGTAGGTAGGTATGATAAGGTGTAGAGATGTGTGCGTGCATGGATGGATGTACCGGCGACACCGAGCGCCTCCTGCGTTGCCGAGCGCACTTCGGGAAAATAAGAGCATGACCACCGATACCTTTAGCAACGGACCCTGCCCGTATTTCCCCGACTGCACCAGAGAGCCAAGCGCGACTAGGGTTGCCATTTCCAAATTTTAAAAGCCCTGACAAAAATCATGATATTTTAAAAACATATAAAAATATAAAATAAATGCCGCCACCGCGCACCGCGCTGCGCAGTTTTTTAAGTCAAAATCCGGACAAAGTCTGGACGGAATGCCTAAAGCCATGACATGTACGGACAAATAGATGGATGGCAGCCCTAAGCGCGAGCAGTGAGTGCCACTTGACGGCGCATCACTATAATTCACCGCCGACGGATATAGAGTTAGGCTACGTTTAACGACACGAATAGATTATTGTTTTATTGTTTATTACGTTAAGTATTTCCGCCATTGATATATACACACTTTAGAATATTAGGAACGACTTTTTGTGCAATAAATTATCCGCAGTTCGATATAAATCGATAGTGACGTTACGAAATAAATTAATTATTATGTCTGCTCAATTTTTTCGACTGACCAACTGTAAAAAGTATGTTAAATTCGGTACATAAAAGATTGGGAGTTGCGATTTGTGATTCAGTCGGTACTTGGATGTTTCGATACGATGCTGCTGACCAGATAGAATATTCTAAAGCTGCCTACAGACATGAGTCTTGTTCCGTCTATTGATTACCTTACTTATCACAGTGCATTTTATCACATACTGTTAATACCTGTAAAATAATATTTTCCTTCTATTTCGCAAACATACTTACCTACTAACAAAGTGAACATTTGAAACGGGCATATCAAGACCTTACAAAACAATGTAAATAGATCGATTATGTATTGATTATTCGACATGATCACCAATATAATGACTCGCACCCTTAACTCGTTCTTAAGAGCACAGCTTAATAATGTAGTTTAGGTTGACATTGCCAATTTCAAAGGATTAATCTCACGCAAACACTGAAGCTATGTAAACAACATACAATTTACTGAAACTCAATTATTGTCGCAGGATATGACTTACGATAAAAAAAATTGTTTTGTTTATTTAGTAGATCGTTATCATTTCGTATACCTACATATTTTATATTTACAAATATAAGAATCAAAAATTAATACGTTATATAGCTCAATTCATGTGATATCTAGTCTTTTTTCAGTAAAATGTCATTATCAACAAACAAAAAAACAGAGACAAAGGGGTGGATTAATATATCTCTGCACTTTTGTGGCAAATTTATGTTTGCCTTTACGTCACTGCCGAATTTTTTTGACGAAGATCTTGATAAACTGATTCAATCATTATATTTGAACAATTAATTTACATTAAATCACGTCGTAACTTTTTTTTAATCGAGCGAAAGTTTGGTAGAACTCACGATGACTTTTGTCATTTTATAAGTGAATGAACAGAAATGATAGCCAATTATGGCCTATTAAAATCATTCGGTGTCTCTATAGACTAATATGAAAAGATAGCAATATTTTAGAATAATGTAACTAAATATTACTAATATCAGTTTGTATAAAGGGGAGTTTGTAAATGCATGGAGTAACTTGCACATGGCAGAATGTAATGCGGTGGAACAGGGCACCCGACTTAAACAATTAAGGTATTGCACAATATCTCGGCACAATAACTGATATAAATTAATCAAATAATCAAGGATAGAGCACTTACTCTAATGGATCCAAGTCTGCCTCGATCAAACAATGCACTGAAACATTTTAAAATACATAAATCGAGATATCCCTTTTCTTTTAGAATATTTTTAGTTGTAAGTGTTGAGATCAAGTGTTTACTGTGTAAGCACAAAGAGGATTCAATTCGAAAAATAAAAATACAATAACGTTGCTATGATTAACATGTCGTATTATTTTTGATCTCCTTGACTGTCTTATTGGGTACTGTTGTTTTGTATTTTAAATCAGTATGTAAAAGTCTTGGAGACTTTTTTTGTGACAAGACGAGGAAGCACTTGCCTGGTGGTAAGCTCACTCTTTGATTTTGAACTTGAATTATATTTTTTGCCCTGCAATTTCAGTGGACAGCGGTAGAGTTCAACGTTCAGTTCTGCAGACGCAACCCTACAGTAGTAGATAACATTATACAGTGTTACATAGGTATAGACTGTGCGTATGAAAACTGGTTTAATTTCTTACAGACATGCTCAACATGTGATTTCCATGATAGATTGGAGTCAATATATATGCCTAATAATTTTGTTTGAATCTCGTCAATATGTTTATCACGGTACTGTATATTTAAGTTGTCGAAGTTAGAATTTTTATTTTTAAATGTCATAATATTTGTTTTGTCTAGGTTGATGCATGTTAGTAAATTTCATTATGTCTGAACTTTTCTTGAGGTTTTTGGACATACCGGTTTTTCTCGCGATGTTTTCCTGCAAAGGCATCGAACGAAACTGCACATGATTTATTTAAAGGCTAAATAAGTCATTATTACTTGGCCGAGGATCAAACCGGGTGTCATCAGATTTAAAGCGCACATGCTACCGCGCCCGGCCACCATCGCTCATAGGTATACAAGACATCTCTACCACAAGTCCGAGGTTATGGCCGTAAACTTTTGCCAGATTTTTTGCGCGGTTTTTAGCTGGTATAGGTAAGTAGTATGTGCTACAATGGATATTCAAAGTTTTTTTTATATATATACCTACTTCATTCATAGCAGCATGTAGTTTCTTCGACAGGTCTTATCTCGACCTGGCGTCAATTAGTTTTTTCACTAAGTACCTATATAAAAAATTTTTGCTTCCGCTGGTGCTCTATTTTTGCCTATTTCACACAGTTCACATCCATTTCCTAAAACTGACATTGTTCATGTCAACTGATACAGACACCGAAAAACGCTAACAAGGCACGCGATAACAAAATAGGCGTATATTAGCTCACATAGATTACGAGGCTATATTTTTGAGCATTTCTGCGCCATGTCTCATTTATGTAATAACGTTTTGCAAGCATACATTTGCTGTGTACTATTGGGTAAATATAATTAATTTATGTTTATTATTTCTTAAATTCTAAGCAATTTCAATCTATTCATACAATAGTCGTATTTTTTTTATCAAGACAACAAATTCGTCTGCGGATAAAAAAAAATGGACAACGGGCATACCACAATCTCAAAAGCATTTCTAAATTAATCTTACATTGAGCTTTATCTCGCTCTTTCGGCTATTGAAATACATACGCATACCTTCGCTCTGGCACGCATTGTGCGACAAAGAGAATATAATCACTACTGTTGTGCGACTCAATGGATTGAGGTCTTAAGGAAATCAATTGGCAGTGACATAGATAAACATGTGATTAGAGAAAAAACCGACGATTGGTCTAAGTTACGCGTCTGCACTTAGCCCAATCCTCGGTTTTCTTAAAGTGATCGAGTCACCAACACGCTGATTTGAACACAATAATTATGTGATGTCTCGTTAGTTCTATATAGGCGCAATAAATAACGTTATTATTTCTCCAAATCGATACGTTAAGATGTTTGCACATGTCCAGATAGTGACCCTTAAAATATAGGTACCACTTTTTGGTTTCGCAAACTTCAGATAAGTTTTTCTACCTACGTTATAGTGCTAACACACGAGACGTACTTGGTTGACGAACCGCCGTCCAACCAACAAGTGGGAAAGAGAAAATTTTCTCATTCTCTCTCGTTGGTTGGACGGCGGTTCGTCAACCAAGTACGTCTCGTGTGTTAGCACTATTAAATTCCTTCAACCTCAATTCTTTGCAAAGTAGAGACAATTGTTCGTGATAATGAGACCTCGTATAAACGTACGTACAATGTACATGCCTTGAATAATTAAGTCTTACTTAATTTCTAGGGTTTTACGCGGTTGCCCTTCCATACGACAACGAATATGGTCCAGAATACGGCTCTGAATGGATGTTGTTCATGGATGAAAATGGAACTACTAACGTGTTAAATTGTTCAACGCTGCCTACAGACGAAAGGGGATTCGTGTTTGGTGATGCTTATTTCTATTTATACACAAGGTAACATAATTCTTCAGATTTAATAAGGCGTTACTTTGCGGAAATTCATTTTTCAAGTGTTTCAATTTGAATCTACACAGTATAAGTAGGTACTCACATTTGTTTCACATTTCACAGAGATTCGTCAGAAAAACAGTTTTGAAGATGAACTTCCGCAAAAGGTACGCCTGATTCAATCAACGACCTAATTTATGTTTCTGCATTAGACTAATAGTATGTTACTTACCAACTTACTGGCTGCAACCAATACCTACCTATCATATTACATTTCTAGACTTAACGCCATTGCTGAAATTTTGGAAATTCCCAACGATGACGGCTCAACAATCCACAGTCAATATTACAACTCTTCTAAGTTTCTCATCATGATTACCCATGGCTGGCTCAGCAACGAAGGCACGGGCTGGCTACAAAACATGAAAAACGTTTTCCTGAAAACCACTGATTGTAACATAATCACTGTAGACTGGAGTGAACTGGCAGAGAATCCTATATACCCATGGTCGGCACTCTGCACTAGATATGTAGGGAAAAGAATAGCTAAATTACTTAGCGCTCTTCAGAAGGCTTTTCATATTGACGAAAGAATCATACATTTGATTGGACACTCATTAGGAGCTCAAGTGATGGGTTACGCAGGAATGTTATATAACAAAAAAGTAAACCGAATCACAGGTAAGATGCAGAAGACAATTATTTAGGTAATACAAATATGAAAAAAACTTATTGGTACTTTACTCTGACTTTGAAAAGACCTCTCTCTCTCTCTCTCAGGCTCTCAGCAGTCAGCACCCTCTTGCAAATTCTTTCTGAGCGGACGTTTACGCCCCAAAAGGAATCTGTCAATTTAAGTTCCTTACAGGTCTAATAATTTTCGAGAATTCTTATAGCGAAGAGTAAATATTTCACATTCATAGGTTTTTAGATTCTGTAAGATGCTGACTTTTTAGGTCTTGATCCGGCTAGACCGCTATTTGAAATACCAAGGATGGGGAAGGACTTTCGCTTAGACAAAACGGACGCAGCATTCGTGGACATTATCCACACTTGTGGGGGTATTTATGGATACCTTTATAGCTCCGGGCATGCAGATTTCTACCCCAACGACGGCAGACCGAGACAACCAGGCTGCGAAGGCCCTCAGGAACTGATAGGTGCGATTTATATTTGTTTCCTCTCTTATTCTTGAAAGGTGTTTAAAGATATTGCAAAATATAGGTACTAATAGTTCTCTAGTAGACTAGATTAGTTCCTTACACTAGACTGACGGCGACAGTGTCTTCTACAGGGTCAGTCGGAAAGAGGATAATACGCCCAGAGAAGCTTATTTAACCTGCTCATCATTTTGAACTTTTACTTATTGACCACTGTAGAAATAGAATTTCGTCGAGAGTCAATGACCCTTTTATAATATGACACACAGACCTATATCAAGTAGACTTCACAAGCGGTACATATGAAAACTAAGCGTTAAAAAATGTTCGTACCTAAAAGTACTTGAAAATATCTTTATTCTGTCGGCCAACTCTATTCGTGGTATTCAGTATTGCCCAATTATCCATTTACGTTTCAAACTGACACGATGTTGTCGCAGCACCGATTGAGCAGACTGGTTTTAGCCGGACTCAACTACAATTTATCGTAGTTGTATTGGAGATATGACATGCAATGCAGGTCGACTTGTGGCGTCTACTTTGATATAAGTCTGTGATGATAGTTGATTTTTAGCGGTTCCATGCTAGGTCCGTAGTAGATACTGTTAATAATTATAATTAGAATGACCCTTTCGGCAAACTACCCCTTTCCTAACTAATAATATGTGACCAAGGATCATTGTATAACTGTCCTTGATGCGACACTCGCACTTATACGATTATTGTGATATTTTAGAGGGCTGCAGCCACGGTCGTTCGTACGAATTCTTCGTCGAGTCGATCAACTCCACAGGCTTCGTGGCATACCCTTGCGACAGTTGGGAAAATTTTGAGAAAGGAGAATGTAAAGACAACTCTACCCTGATGGGTTTCCTGGCTTCAACAGACAGAGAAGGAGACTTTTACCTATACACACAAGCAGAACCAGCCTATGCAAGAGGCGAACTATAATTACTAAGTTATTTTTAGCTCTCGATAGTTGCAGTAGATCGTAAAGATGAATGAAAACCGTAAATTTGAATTACTTTTGCTTGGGTTTAAATGTAATATTTTTAGATATATATTTTTTTAAACGATTTTTATTGTCAATGCATGTTGTTACGTTAGAGCTAAAAGAATCTTGGGATCGAGTCATGACACCAATTTTTGGTCTTGTTGTATGGAAGGATTCTGCCAATGCAATTGGAGAAGTTTTTGTCGTTATTTGATTTATAATGTATTCAGTCAATAGGTCAATACTATTAAAAGATAAAAAGAAAAATGCTATATTAACTTTGCAGAGTGTATTTGTCAATCAACAAATTATAGATAATTGCTATTATAAGTGCTAGTTATTGGTAGTCTTATACATAAAATATACATACATGATATACTTATAAAAAGTGAATTATTGTTCTAACATCAATAAATAACATTATGAGTATATTTTATACAAAAACTACTCGAGACACATTTTGTTTACAAATCACTTCCCAAAGTTTCGACAATGGATAATTCGTAAGTCTTGTCCTACCCCCTTTTTACATCTATGACTAGGTTAAATGCTAAATTTTAAACATGATATTAAATTCATTGCTTACTCAGAAAACACTAACAGTCTATTTAACGGAACTACATTTAAACATGAAAACAATAATTTTAGTCTGCTTACAATGAATTTAGCTTCGATTCCGCAGAACCTGAAACAAAACCAAATTTGTTTTTAAATCCGTAATAATTACAAAATATATTTTATTGCATGCATTGTTTGTCAGATTTGATAATGTTATACATCAGTATGCTTCAGTCGGGAAAAGAAGACAAAAATAATGAATCATCATATTTCTATTGGGCCACAAAGTTTAGGAGAAAAGAAAAATATTAATTTAAAACAGACTTCACAAAAGTTTGTAGAATATGCAATTTCGGTTACTTGGATGATATTTGATAATATGGATTTGTCGTCCATGTAACCGAATTTTCCAATTATTTTAATTTAAAATCCCAAACTACTATAAATCTATTAAGATGAAATTTCTATGGGATCAATCTGAAAGTATATCTTTTCAATGAACAAAATCATTTTCCAAATCGGTTGATAAATGAGGTAACAAACTTTTAAAAAACAAAAAAAATACAGCCGATTTGAGAACCCTCTATTTTTTAACTTTTTTGAAGTCGGTTAAAATACTGTAACACGAGGCGAATGGAGACGAAACTAAGAAAGCTTTTTTTGTTTGTTTTGTCTTTATTCTCTTCGTTTCCACCCCCTTTTGCCATTACTTTAGCTATTTTGTAAGTCAAAAGACTACTCAGTTCAGTATATACTCACATAAAGTAAAAAGAGAAATGAGTTTATTTCGACGCCGACGCTACGAATGTGACCGCACCACGACCCCCTCGGGCTCTGAAACCACCATATCATGAGACTGATGGAACAATTAAGGACATACTACTTAAGTTACAACTCTAACAAGAAAAACACGCCACATAAAGCATTTTTGGAATCACCAAAGACAACACAAAATATATTATGAGAAAGCACACCATGTAAAACAATTTGATTTTGGTCTGATATTTGGTTTGGTTTGTGACTGGTAAGACAACAGAAAAGAAAAAAAAAGAACGGCGACCAAGGCATTTTTGTAAAAAAAAAAAATGTAGCCAGTTGTACCCATATAAACGAAACGTCAGTCATTCGATATCAGTTAGCAACTGTGATGCGGAGTTCGACGCGTTGATCTAAATAAGAATGTTCAATCAAGGTTCACTCATAATGCCTGGTAACAGCTTTTCCTTCTCATTTCCGTTCTATTTAATTCTGTTTTCTGTGGGTGAGACAGTGGAAATATTCGGGGAGGTCATTGTACTTATCATTATGAACAACTTTTACTTATAGAACCAAACCTGAAATCGCGATAAAAATCAGCTGTTCCATACAAAAAGGTCATTGACACTCGACGAAACGTACGGAACAGCAGATTTTTTTTTCGCGATTTCAGTGTTGGTCTCGTAGTTAAAGTATTTCATGATGATGAGTAGGTACAATTATCTTCCCGAATATTTTAACTGTCTTACCAGTCACCCAGTATATCACACATAGTATAAAACAAAGTCGCTGCCCGCTGTCTGTCCGTCCCTATGTATGCTTAGATCTATAAAACTACGCGACGGATTTTGATGCGGTTTTCACCATCAGTTAGATAATTTTTTACGGAAGGTTTTTATATGTAACAAGCACCCCGACCTGGCTTCGCACGTAAGTTACACCCGTGCGAAGCCGGGCGGGCGGGTCGCTAGTTTCACTATAAGTCAGACAACTCGTTCATTTGCAGAGAAATAATATGGTGTTTTTTATGTGCGCGTTTTTTTCTTAATTTATGCATCAGATAATGGAGTTTTTTTGCAGCATTATGCATCAGTCGGGAAAAGAAGACAAAAATAATGGAATCATCATATTTCACAAGTTCGTCAACAAAGATCGAGTAATTTTCGCCACGAGATTTGTCTGTGGACCAATATGGTATAAAATCACTCGATCTTTTTCTGTACAAGTAAAGCCTCCACAGACCGCTAAGAGAATCTAACTCCGGCTGTGCAGAGTACACAGGTGGCTCAGCTAAAATACTAAAATATACGGCGGCACCGCCTTCATAAATTGTCCGGGCTGTGGTCTCAGGATGGCTCAGCGAGTACATAAAACTAAAAATATTCAATAGCAATGAGGGACACAAACCTTGTGGAACTCCTTCGATTTTCTTCATTTGCGGGGCCAATACCTTCTTTCTGGTCCTGTCAACAAAATGTTCATTATTGTATGTATAATACTGGAGTCAAGAGAGCCGGAGAAACATCTTGAGAAACATTTTATTTACAAAGAATTGAAAATGATTTATACTACGAATAAGGTATATATTATTTACGGGGATACGTAGAAAGGGTGTAATAAGCTGACATCCCTTATACTCATCATTATCAACAACTTTTACTTAAGGACCAACCATGAAGTCGCGAAAAAATTCTAGTTGTACAATACATTTTGTAGAGTTTAAATAACTGCTGACTTTTATTCAAAATAATTCCTACAATACTCGTAAAAAATTACCACTCATCAACATATCGCCTTTCTTTTGATCTCGTCGCGGATCGTCTCTTTCATTGTCTCTACACGACATGGTCATTGGATACAGTGAGACTTATCTAAGAATAGAACGGGGGAGCCACCCGACGTACTTTCTGAACAGACAGCCATCGATGGAAAATTGTTAAGTAAAAGGCTACAGATCAGTATGTTAGGATAAACCGGCCAGTGTTTTTTTTACCCTCGGTCGGCAGACGTGAGACGATTTATTGACTAATTTACATAATTCTATTTATATCTTATTTGTAGGATTTATAAGTGTATTAGTGATTTACTAACCTTCCTCATGATCGAAGCGTGCGTCTAGCTAAATACGGACACCTGTGAACACAATAGCAAATGTCAGTAAAAGAAGTTAGCGAAACTGTTACCCACAGATTCGCTATGTCTGATTAGATTGACCAAGAGACCGGTTGATTTAAATTGAAACAGATATTAAAATATGTGTTTATAAAACGTAAAATATTCACTTTCTTCGGCTTACGATAAATTCAGACATAGTAAAACTGGGGCTTCATAAATAAATAAAGAATACTGCTTTTGGAAGTTATTTGAACAAAATATCAAATAATAGGGGAAAGTTATGACAATTTATCTTAATTTTACAGAAAAGAGCATTGTTAATATGAGTTTCGACATATTCATGAAGAAAATGTATTCATATTTAAATAGTTTATGAAGCACCACTAGCTATAGTCAATAACTAGGTAACACCAAAGGTTTCGATAGTCTTCAAATGTCTCATAAGTTGTTTCGCTGGAACACATTATGGAATCTAATTGAATATCATCTTAGATATTCCTAAAATAGATAAGTAACGACAGTATATTCATGAATTTTCTACGACATCGAAGGAAATTACTCAAAGAGAACATTGAAGTATTGTTAACTCAGGAACATGCAATTCAAACCTAGGTATATCAAAAATTAACATAAAATAACTGTTTATAATTTCAATCAAACGGGAAAATAACGGATTTAATCATCAGGGATGATCCGACAACTCTTGTCACAATATTTAAGGTGGCAAAATTTTTTTTTTTCTTTTCTTTACGAAGCGTCTGTCCATGTCTTGTCTAATTCTCAGCATGTTTTTTTTCCTGGAGTCTTGTCCCGAGTAATGGAGTAACTTATGCGTGTGGTCGACGATTCATTACGTACTATATTATGATACAAAATTACCGTACTATATTATGATGTGTTGTTTCACTGTTGGGCAGAAGCCTCCTCTCGAATATTTCAATGACTAACCCCTAATATTGTTCAGACCATAGAACATAAAAACTACTTATTCCAAGCATCAGAATCACATCACCTCAGTGATTTGATTCCTAGATGATGAAATTAGAATAATTTATTACACTCTGTGCGCCTAGGTTTGCGCCTGAGTGCACAAGGTGGAATAAATCACAACCCTTTTAAGTCGTTTCATTCTTCTGGATTAGACAAGCAGATTTTTCCCATAACAAAACAAATTATCTATGCCCTCTAGATGTCGTAGAAATCCAAAGCAAAGTATTAAATATTATTGGATGTTGTCTTGTTTAACTTATCGCGTCATTTAAAGGTAACAATGCGAGACATATATTGTCACGTAGCTTACGTTGTAAATGATATGATAAATCGTACGCATTTGCAGACTTGCAAAAAGATTATTAGCCGGATATACTCGAAGTCCACTCGAATTTACGAGTATAAACCTTAAATCAGGTTGTTTATTACAAAGGCAGTTTAATTTTTCCCGTAAGAAAGTTTACGAGTTTTACTTTGATAAACTTACCACTTTACAACGGCGCAGAATTGTGTGCAACAGTAAGTTGGAATCTTCTCGAAGTTGAAAAATGGCCTTTGACGAGCATAATATCATCGCTATTTCCAACTTTATCAGCTTTGTAGCCAAACATCTTCAGGTTTCTTCATTATCGCTCCTTCAGAACAGTTTCTCGTACTTAGATATTGCTCGTATTAGAAGTTGGCGACAGCTCTAAAAGCTTCTAGAGGACTCATTTTAATGATAAAACAAATAGGAATGAGACATTAAGTCTGTGAAACATTAAATCTGCTTCATGAAAGTATATGCAGTTGACTGTCAAAAAAATAAACGTTATCTCATGTGCAGCGTTCTGCTGCATGGGAAAGAGTGAAGTGGGGCATATTCCAGCCAAGATTCTCAGTGGGAATTTGTTTCGACATGAAATTACGTGTATATGTAGTAACCACAAGTTGTAATGATAAAACAAAAAGGAATGAGACAAAGTCTGTGAAACATTAAATCTGCTTCATGACGGTATACGCAGTTTTGAAAATCAAAAAATAAACGCTACGTCATGTGCAGCGTTCTGGTGCACGGGAAAGAGTGAAGTGGGGCATATTCCAGCCAAGATTATCAGTGGGAATTTGCTCCGACATGAAATTACGTGCATACCTATGTAGTAAACACAGGTTTCAATGATAAAACAAATAGGAATAAGACATAAAGTCTGTGAAACATTAAATCTGCTTCATGAAGGTGTATGCAGTTTTGAAAGTCAAAAAATAAACGCTATCACATGTGCAGCGTTCTGCTGCATGGGAAAGAGTGAAGTGGGGCATATTCCAGCCAAGATTATCAGTGGGAATTTGCTCCGACATGAAATTACGTGCATACCTATGTAGTAAACACAGGTTTCAATGATAAAACAAATAGGAATAAGACATAAAGTCTGTGAAACATTAAATCTGCTTCATGAAGGTGTATGCAGTTTTGAAAGTCAAAAAATAAACGCTATCACATGTGCAGCGTTCTGCTGCATGGGAAAGAGTGAAGTGGGGCATATTCCAGCCAAAACCCTCAGTGGGAATTTGCCCGGACATGAAATTAGGTGTATATGTGGTAACCGCAGGTGGCCGCAATACAACTTATAGCTCCAGCAACGATGACCGAAGGTATAGGCGCTATTTTAGATTTTCAGAAAGATTGACACAAACAAGTCGATGAAATTCGCTGGAAATGACCTGTATAAATAGAGAAAAGCTAATGACGTAAATTGATGGTTGGATTTATGGTGAAAAGGAAAAGGTGGTTATTATTATTAGGCATTACATAATAATATATGTGAGAATAATGGGAATGGAGTCGAAAGGATAATATGCATGCATGTGATTTACAATAAACTTTGTTATGGCTAAAAAAACCTTTGCCAGTTATTCAACTGCCAAGCAGTAGTGTGCTCTGTTCCGGACTAAAGGGCGGATGTATCCAGCGAAGTTATAGGGCGAAAAGAAATTTGACATCTCAGTATGACGAGCGCAATACATTGCCGCACAGGTGACTTATTCAAGGATCTGCAATATTAGCTGTTAGCTAGGTCACTCTCAATTGGGTTGACATAAGTGTGACGGACATTGAAATAATACCGCATATACCAGATTTTTTTTGGCCAGGACTTTGACCTTTTGAAATTCTTAATTCTGGGAGGCACTGAACTGTTGTGGGTAAGCGCCACGCTTACCATCATGCGTCATTCAATTGAATAAAAAGATCCACTACATTTATAATAATACATACTAAATGATTAAAATATTATAATTATCCTTATATGGAGCTTTAAAACCTTTAAATTATGTTAGATGATATAATAGAATAAATAAAAAATATGTCAACTCAAAATATTATATGATATGGATGGTTTACGTGCAATACTTTTATCATAAGGCGTTTAGGGAGCGATGTGATCGACTCGTCACTTATTTGAATAAAAATGAATATTTATATGTCCTATTTAATACAATGAGCATGATGAAGTGAAAATGATCCACAATTTTACCATCCCACTTCCAGTATATGAAAGTAATAATGATAACAATACTGTACATTAGTACGAAAATTTATTTATATGGCTGTGGCCACTATTGTCTCCAGAACCTTTACACGTAGAAGAAATCTCACTTTTTATGGACACAAGATAACCTTTCAATGAAGATAAATTACTTATTCCATAATTATCAATTTAAAAAATTTACATCAAAATTAGTAAAATACGCAACTTTGGTTACTTGAATGACAATATTGTCATCCAAGCAAACGAATTTTCTAGTTATTTTGATTTAAAAGCCAAACTACTGAACCGGTTAGATGAAATGTCTATGGGACCAATATCAAAGTACATCCTTCCAAATAAAAAAAAAATGTTCAATTCGGTTCATAAACGATGGAGTTTTGAGGTAACAAACATAAAAAATAAGTCTGTTATAAAAATATAAATATTTTGTAGGTTAGGTAAAACATTCTCCAATTACAAATTGCTTGCATGGATCATGTTTTAAATTCTGAAAGTGACTTTTCAGCATTAAGTACAGGAAGAGCTCGTCTGTCTCATTATTCAGAATAAGATTCCAGTAAAAACTTGAATAAAAAAATAAAATGGGATAAGCTATAATCAAAGATGGGAGTTAAAACAAAAATACCTTATTACCTTGGTTGGCCTGTCGTAATGAAGGTCCAGTGGTTCAATCAGACCAAAGCAGTTTAATGGCAGGCAGTCAGTGAAAAGTAATATAATAATTACGTATATCGCTGCTACTCCATAAAGCGACGACACGCAGAGTAGAAAATTACGTTGTTATAAGCGCATCTTGTGTTGACACACTTTCTTTTGAGGGAAGAAGTGTTTTGCCCCGCTCATAGCACATGACCTTATATTTATAATTTTGCTAAGTAATGCTTGCGTTTGACCCCCAAATACTTAATTCGCGGTCACCACTCTTACCATACCGCCGATGCTTTACGCGGATGTCTCGGTAAATGTTAGTCGGTGCGATATTTTTATTAGGCTCACCCTACAGACACGGATACACGCATTGGTGGTAATACGCTGAAAGGAGGTCACTGTACTCATAATTGTGAACTTCTTTCACTTTGGAGCAAACCCTGAAATCGCGAACAAAAATTCAGCTGCTCCACACCGTTGTGTGTGAATGACATCGTCTATATTACCATTGTTTTTATTTGCAATTTCATGCTTGGTTCTGGTAAAAGTTGATCAGAATGAAGAGTACAATTATATCCTTTAGACTCATAAGAATGCCCGTATCGTCTTTTCCTCCCTCTCTATCGTCGTTTCTAGTTACCATGCGCATAGGATAGTGCGACCAATTTATTTAATAAACGAATGGTATAGAGCCACCCCAAGTATTTTCTGAACTACACTGACATCCATCTGTAGAAATTTGTTTAGTAGATAAGTCAGTGGTCTGCCTGAAGCCGGCATATATGTAATAGGTGTAGAAGGACTTTTGGTGTGGCCTTTTTGGACTGAGTTATAATATATTTAAACAATACCTTTTTAGTGGGGTACACCTAAATGTGGCTTTAGGTGTAAAAAACGAAGAAACCAAATCTCACAGACTTCTAATGGTCGTTTAGTTCCGACGACAATACAATATGCCTGTGTCCTAATGTTTCATTTATTAAAATGCTTAGTGAAGGATAATAATTGTAATTAAATACAACACATACTGAAAAAATAATTAAATTTCTGAGATATAAGCGTTTAAAGTTTCTGGTAGGGATTGAGAGTAAATGCTCTGTCCCTCTCCCGCCACGCGTGTATTAGTATAGCGTATGGCACGCGCAAGGCTTGACATCATAGCGTGCCATATTGCCATGTGTCTAGCATGAAATTAAAATACTTTTTTCTTTTTGAACAAATTTTAATTTCGTTTTCATTGGCACTATGAACAGCTTTTTTCACGAGGTAATAAAAAAATTAGGACATAGGCCTATTGAGCTGATCTGTTGATGAAGCTGGAAAATGGAATAATGGAACTCTTCACAATAGTAAACTAGTTGTAAGTAGTAACCAGTTTGGGCTCATTACATTCGTCAACGAGCCCTATTCATTCCACCTGGTAACGAAGACCTGGAGCCTTATTGTGTAGGTCTGGTGGCCATGGTGATCGCGTGCCAACTTACTCGCACCATGCGCCCGAGGGCGACGGCACTCAATCGCCATTGCCACCAGACTTTAGATATAAGGCCCTGGTAGGTGATACCAGGACTTGCGATATTAGTTTTGCCACCTTTCACTCTTATTCGGATTGACATAAGTGCAACGGGGACAAAAATTATGTCGTGTGCACAATAGTAATAGCTGGCAAGATGATGGAGCCGGAAGTTAGTTTTTGAATGAATACTAAGTAAACCATGGTTGGGCTCATAAAGTTCGTCTCAACAAGTCCTCTTTATTTCAATGCCAGTTTTTTAATTTTCTTGAATATAATTATTGCACCACTCCATGTTGTCATAAACTTTTTTATTACTAAACGAGTTGGATAAGAGACAGTCTTGAATTACATGAAACCTGACAGATACTGCTTGTAAAATTGCAAACGTGTAAACATTTTGGTAACAACATCATATTTTAATGTTATTTGTGTTATTAGTTTCAATTTCCCACATCAATAGATAAATTTCATAAGTCGGGATCTAAAAAATGAAAAAAATTGTTACGTATTGACGTTATATTTTTTTATGGCATACCGACAGTTTAATCAGCGGCCCAAAGCCGTGCTCCGTTATTTCAAGGAGCTTGGCTGGTTTGCGTATGATGGCAAGCGGGTTGTCAGTGCAGGTCTTATCACCCACACTTTGAATTAGAATTGCATACCTATTCGAACACTTACTTTCAGTGTTTGGTCGTACTCTATTTTTTTTTCGTAATAAGTGCACTTCATATTAGCTAAGCAAAATAAAGCACACCGCTCGTGAACGAAATCAGCGACTTTTTTTGTTGCATCTCTTTGCAACAAAAAGTTGTTTTTAGAGAAATCCGTTTTTTTTCACCAACTCGCCTGCTGGTAACCGAAGCGCCGATGTGGTTGGTCCAGTTTTGATTATTTCAACTGACCCTATGACAACGGCTTTGAACAAAGACTAAAACTAAAATTACATATATTTTTTCTGTAACATCCTTTAAACCTGATTTCTGTGAAGGTGGATATACTACACAAAAATCTGGTAGGACAACTATTTTATACAAACCATTAGTACCTGATATGTTGTTAAGCCAGAAAAGTCCCATCTTGATAATCACCATTTATTGAAATGCATAAAAATTGGCGTGCGGTCCCGCCGTGCCGGGCTTTGAAAAGTCGCAGATGGCAGTACACTTCCAACTGCGATTGGAGTACTATTACTGACTTTATGAACACTATGGGGCGCATACCACCTCACGCCCTCTTTCTGAATGGTGGTGGATATTCCACCAGGGTGCGCATCCCCAAGGGTAATTGGCATCCAAATAAGCCAAATCTCTAACAGGACTTATGCACAAAATCATAATACTGGGTACGGACTACGGACCTCACTTAAGTAGGAGAAGTGTAGTAAGGTGACGATTAAAACATAAAAAATCAAGCGCATTTCTTATCAGACGGGGCATAAGAAATACCGTGTGCGCAATATCATTGTCGATAAAAACAGAACGTAGCCATAGATAAGATGTATAATTTGATTCGCAGTTAGTAAAAGCAATTAATTGTCTGATTGACACTAGATTAAAAGTTTGTTACTGGCTAAGAATTATTAAAATATGGGGCATTAACTAAGTGGTGTACACTACGCCATAAAATAGAATAGCATTTAAAACAGTAGTTAATTAGATTCAAAAATCTGAATAAAAAGCAAAACCTTCTTTTTTCGGATGTCATAAGGGACCGTCCATTAATCACGTGAGGCTTGAAGGGGAGGGGGTTTAGAAAAAATCACGAAATATCACAATCAATACACAAACAACAGTCTAAAACCTCACCAAGGGGGAGGGGGGGTTAAAAAATGCAATAAAAAACATCACGTGATTAATGGACGGCCCCTAAGCACGCTATTGGTAAGGCGAATTCCGAGATGTCCCAAAAGCGCATATACCATAGCACACACAAATGTATGGACACTGATCTTGTTATGGCATTTTGGAACGCGCATTTGGGTAACTGTCAGTGTTTCATTCGTTTTGAGTCCAGACATCTTGTCTGGACTATCTGGCCAGCGTCAAATATGTGTTATTTTAATTCAGATTCCTCTTTTTCAAAATGGTTCTATGAAATAGTGAAAGGTTTGCAATATTTTGTTGCGTAAGAAACTATTTGCTTTATTTTTGTCCAAACATCATAAAGTAAGACAGAATGGAATAAACGCTTTTTTCGAATCGGTTTTAATTTTTTCACGATTCATTTTCTCTTCTTTTTTTTGTGCTTTCAGTGCACAGCCTGTAGCCAGGTTAAAGAACACCTTTAGTATCGAACTAAACAGTTTTGAGATTACATTGTTTAATAAGGGATGCACTATTGTTGTTAGAAAATTACACTAGAAAATAATGTGTGCAAGCGAGCAAAGGGATGCTGCTAAAAATCGTGGACATACGAGGGTAAGTCAAAAAGTCCGCGGAATGACAAGGTTAGATAGCGACGGGGATATTGTTTTATAACTGATAGTTCAATATGACTAGTTTAAGCCAAATTTGGTCACTCGTTCATAAGATATCGCTGGGATTAACAACTGAATAGGGAAGAAAATGTGAACTATAGATCAAAATGAGTTACGTGGCGTCATAAAGTTTCTCACTAAGCTAAGAAAAATCACCGCAGATATAGATGCAAGGGCATTATGCAAGAGATGTCATCTGCTTGCGTGGACTCTTGCCCTAGAAAATACAGTGGCACAGCCTTATCAAGCAAGACAGAAATTCAATTGAAGAGGATGACCATCCAGGTCATCCAATTGAAGCTGCTCGGATATCGTTGAAAAACTTGTTCTTAAAGATGTTTGAAGAAGAATTAGCAGAAATTCAATGGTTGAAGTATTAAATATGACTATGGTTGACTATTAAATTCCTCCATTAAAAAACTTGGCATGTTTAAAGTCAGTGCAAAATGGGTACCGAGAATGCTCACAGCGCAACAGATTCAACAGCGTGTCGAGTGTTCGCGTAGTTTTTGGACCTCTATAATGAAAACAGATACATTTATGATCCAGATTGTAACCGGAGATGAAACGAGAGTTAATAACTATGAGTCTTGAGTCGAAACAAGAGTCGATGCAGTGGCATTAAAAGGTGCAGCCCCACTTAAGAAGTTTAAGATGTTACAATCGGCTGGGAAGATCATGTCTATGTTATTTTGTAATTCAGAGGGTATTTTACTGACCAAACAGAAGGAAAAGTGTATCACGGTAAAATACTATGCTACCCTACTAGAAAAACTAACTTATCAAAGGGGAAAAAGGGGAGGGAAAGGTCTCGTGGTGTGCTGGTTTTGCACGACAATGCACCAGTTCACATCTGTGGCGATAACATATACAAGAACACAAGTGTGGCTACTGAACTTTAAACCATTCATATAGTTCAAGACTTGGGAGACTGACTATTGTTTTCAAAAAAGCAGAGGAAATATATATCTAACGATATAGAGAAATCAGCACTCAGCAGAATCAGCAGAAATCAGCAGAAACTGCTCGTGATCTTCAGATCACGATGTAAAGAAGTTCAATGTTTTTATTATTATTATTAATAGGCTTGCGTTTGACCGCCAACCCGCCTGATATTACGCGATGATGATCTGAAAAATTTGTTAGGTTTAATGGAGAATATATATTGCAACGGAAAAATTATTGTAATTGTCACAAAGAAGGGGGGAGGGGGTTCCATGTCATTCCGCAAACTTTTGAGTTATAGTAGTATTATATTCGTATAGTATGACCAGACTATGCAGACTAGTAATAACAAACGTATTTTCAAGATTAACTAATTTATTACTAAATATCTTTAATTAAAAGAAGTAAATTAAATCTCACGCAGTCACGCACCACACATTCCAAATAATATTTAAATATTTGTCACTTATTAAATAGAACCAAAGCTACATACCCATCATCTTTCAAATATCTTCTAAACAAGTTGGCAAATATGCCATTTATTTGAATAGATTACTTAATATAATTTAATTATTTTACATTATATTTATGAACCAACCAAATAAAAACACTTTGTTCAAGTAAACACTGTTTAAGTTTAGCTCTTTAACTTTTTTTTTATGTGATACACAATCATCCACTGAATATTTGTAGACGAATTTCTGTTTTATATAAAATAATAAAATCGTTATATATTTGTCTATATTGCCGAGCAATTATTACACATTGGATAGACCCGATTTAGTCCCATTTGTATGTGTGTCAAGCTATAAGAATGCATTATTGGTGTATTATGTGCATCATTATCATCATCATGATGATGATGTGTTATTGTGTCCTATATCTATAAAAAAACACTAACTTGTGAGAACTGAAAACTAACATTCATTTACATTCTCACTATTTCTCATTCGTCTCGTCGCACCCACACTAATATGCATATACGCATACTTATCTAACACTCTCTCACTGATTAACATTAGACACAATATATGTATATTAAACCATCGAGTTATCTACTGTTGAATCATCAAAAGTTCATATGAAATCATCAAATACAATAATATTAAGTTATGTACTACAATACAATAGAAGTTGTTACTCGAAGTTAAGTCTGCAGCTAGAACAAAACAAGAAGTAAATGATAGTCAATCGGAAGTTATTGAAAAAAAAACCGGCAGTTAAGTTATGAAAACTAAACTGACACGATAAAGATCGTGCCACCGACACTACCCGAATAGACGTCAAACCCCTTATTTGTTAACTAGCTGAAGACTCGAAATTACGAGTGGAAATAGATTAAGGGTCACGGTGGTTTAAAGATCCGCGAAGGGATTTAGTATCGGCGACGTTTATTGGGGAAATCGTCCATTTGGCGAGGGCCCTCCCACCCGCGGTTGTCGTCATAGGTCCCGCGCGGCATGTCGTACTGCTCTCTGAAGCCTCCGTCCTATGTAAGCAATCACAAACACTTTCCAATAGTTTTCGATCTACAGCAGGTTATAACAATGCAGGAATATTCAAACATATTCACAAGCGTCCTTATGAAATAACTTACATCTAAACGTGATGCGCTGAGCTTGGATAAATTAATACGGTCTCGCCGAAAGTTATCGTCGAATAAACTTAAAAGTTTCATTACATGTCGTCGATGAATTGTTAATTTAGACGATCTCCTAACGACAGTCTTAAAATGGCTGGATCACGAACGTCATGGCCTATGTTTAAAAGTATATTACTTAGTGTTTTGCAAACAACATGCATGTCACAGGTTGTTTTATGTAAGAACTTAGAAGTACTAATCAACAAAATTTTAATCAATCATTTTCATCAAATCACTTGCGTATTTGTAGCCGACATTTTCTTTGATAATGGAAAACTTGTTGTTAAAAGGTCGACTGCCATACTGTTTAAAGGACAGTAATTGCGAAAAAGATATCCCACGGACCTGTATATTCATGCTGAAAATAAGAATGGATTTTGGCCGCAGGTTTGTACAAATATAGCTATATACTAGTAAATCAATAGCACTACTACCATTCGTAAAATAGATCAATGAATACAATACTGCCAAAAGTGGAAATAATGCTCTTGCGACTGTGACTAGCAAATCTACTGACGACGGCTGGTCATAGGAGCAAAGCTAACTTCATCAGATCAAGGTTCTGTCGCTCCTTGAGCTCATGCTATGTATTAAATTGTTGTGAAGGTTACTCCTATCATTACTCCGACTCCCACTACGAGGAGTGCTACTTCTGCACAATAACCATTATGTAATAAGTATTTATCTATTTTAGTATGTATTTAAAAAAAAAAAAATGTATATCAATCTCTGGCAGCCATAGTACAAGATTCAGATCAAAGTTTACTAAAGCTTTAGCTTATCTTTCTCGTATAATAATCGCAATAATTCCGTGAAGCTATAACTCTTTTTCAAGACGGTGACTTTATCACAGCCAGTGCTGTAAAGTGTACTAAAAAACCGGTCGAATTGATAATCTCCTCCTTTTTTTAATACGGTTAAAAATAGTGCATAAAGCCATCAATCAATATTCTTTCAATACCACAAAACAATTCGACAGAAGCTCAATGTCGCTGCAATCAGAACTATAACACGGTGATAATGGTTAATTATAAATTTGGGTAATTTTTATAGTTCCTCAACTTCGGCAACTTACTAAGGCTTAAGATAAATAAGTCCATTTATTTTTTGGCTTTAGGCCGTGGCCGCTTTAGTAGACGTGGCTTGAAAAATCTAACAACTCCATCAATCAAGATGAGCAGATAAGATTTCACGACGCCATAATCATGGCACAAGTAGTAAAAAAGCATATGATTACTTTACCATTTTGAGAAATTATCATTGTAAAGGCTGAAAGCCAAGTAAGGTATGTAATGTTTTTGAATCAGTCTTAAGTACTATTGTTTGCAAGTCAGTTTCAAGGCATACACCAAATGAAGCACATTTATGTGCCCAAATATAATCAAATATAGGTATATAGATCGATTTTGATGTTCAAATTAATAAGCACTCTCTTCTGCCAACAAAGCATGAGAGCATTTAAATCAGAATTCATAATGCCGTAGGTCACAAGTAAATTAACAATCCGTCTGCAATAGTAATGAAACTAAAGTTTTTTTTTTCTCACAATTATAGCATGCTAAAATGAATCTATTGTATTCAATATTATAATAATCGTAGTGTTATTTCGTAGCACAATGTCTCAATATTAAATACGAAAATAAAACTTATATGTGATTTCATCAGAGGTCAGAATGAAAATTATTGTAAATTGAACGCAGATATTACGCTAATAGAAATGCCAGTAATTTGTAAAGATTGTAAAGACACACTTAGCCATAGGTTTAAAACACATGGATGTTTTTAGTCTACTTTCGGTTCGGACTTTTTTTGAGCGCTGACTCAATGTCCGTAGTTTTAAAGTTAAATATCTTACATAATAATATAAGTTTTTAATTCTGTGAATCGGGCACGCGCCATTGTCACACCAGACTCTAGAAAATTACGAAAGTAACTGTTAAAACTGAGACTACAATAACCTAAACAAAGCAAGGACAATTCCTACATATTAGTTAATTCTCAGTGTTAAAAAGAAAATCATAGTAAGATAGCGCTCCGTTCTCCTCTGTAGGCAGATCCAGTTTATCATGCCTAGTTCAGTGCGTGCCATTTTCATAATCATCGCAGTTCCCAATCATTCCAGCATTACAGAACAAAATATAATTCGAAGTCGCAATGAAGCCTAGCAATGTGTCTGTTCTCAATGCAAGGGTCTGTAGAAATGTTCTAATCAGATACTGCATTATGAAGCCGTTCAAATTAAAATAGCTTGTACTCTCGCCGTCCTGTACTCAAGACTATAAATATTTGTTTTGTCTCATTTTAAAACAAATTATTATGTCAAAAGATCTCTACTATTGCTTTTGGTACATAGTTTTGATTTGTGGATGTTACCTACACCAAAATATAAATATAATTATTTATGAAAAGTACCGACTCACTGCCCTGCACTGCACCACAGAGTGTACCCTACTTTCTCTACAGGACAAAATTCGTAACGTAGAGATCAGAGTAACGGACACTGGTTGAAGAATTGGTAAGTTGATGTGTCAGTGGGCTGGCCACATTTCCTAAAGCACCATTAACCTCTGGTGTAAACGAGCTCTAAAGTGGAGTCAGAGGTAAGTTTAGGACGCTCTGCTGCAGAGTGGAGTAAAGACCTGCATAAAGCAGCAAGCAAAAACTAGATGCAGAGCTGTCAATGGAGCTTAGTAGCATCCATCAAGCGTACAAGTGGCCTACTTCTAACAATGGACAAACATAGCACGACAGTGTTGTGTGCGCCAGTCAGAATCTTAACAGAGCCGCTCTTATGAGCCACTCCTGCCTCACACGAAACGTGGTACTAAGCCGAAAAGAGCATTGTACTTTTCATTATCGAGTTGTTCATAATAATAAGTACAATAAGCTCCTTTACTATGGGATCCACCCTGAAATCGTATTGGTTGAATGTGAATAACAATTCACTATTGGGAACATTTTTCTTTTTTTGCAATTTTGTGTTGGTCCCACTCCGGTTCAACAAAACAACCAAAACATAAAAGTTGTTTATAACGTAACCTTTTCTGTGTAACCCTGTATAGGCTGGCGTAATTGACGATGTGACTGCTGTGCCTATTATTTGCCTTAGCAAATTTATTTGAAATCTAATAGGGAGAGTACAATATTTTCAATTCTGACCTCGATTTATGTTAGAAATCCTATCAATCAGATATATGTTTAAAAACATTTTGCTCGTAATTTGTAGACAATGGAGAGCATCAGTTTCATAGAATTCACGAGAATAGAAATGTGTTTCACTTCTTGTAATATAATATTGTTTGTTTGCGCAGTGAGAATATCAGCGGCTCATACTAAGATTCAATTTGTCACATGTGCTAGTTCAGTGAGCAGTTTTCCAGCAGGTGTTATCTGGAAGCGTCAAGAGATACCACAATTTTTTTTTGTGGTTACCTATCCAATTTTTTAACAGGACTTATCACAAAGCCTACTTTATTACTTAAGCTAGCTAAGTTATAATAGATCTGTACGTATAATTATTTACTTTAGTACCTTGATACTGGTAACAAAGATGACTTGTAATTATTAGTTACCAATAAAATGATTATGATTATGCGTCCATCTATAAGTCTTACCTTAAAAGGGTAGTATCATTTGATTCATAATATATAGCCGGTTCCAACGGGCTTCACAGAATATTGAGTGTTATGACAGATATCGTAACAAAAAAAAACAAGTATAAAAAATTTGGGTCCCCCATAAAGAAACATGCTTTTTCTGTTATTATTATTTATCAAAAAAAATAATACATACAAATATTTAACCTGGCATTTTAATGTCAATAAATAATAAGAACCGGCCAAGTAACCAGTTTATCATATTTTACTTCTTTCTAAATTGTCACCATCTAGCAAGCATTAGGGAAACTACTGGAAAACTGCTCTTTGTAAAGTGATATGGTGTCATCATCGTAATCAAGTAATGCTGCATTCAAATTCATTAAAAAACACAGTAGAAGACCAAGCCTGTGCTAAAAGATCTGCATTTATTCAGAAATTCCCAAAGCACAGACTTATTAAGCAAAACGGTAAAAACTTACCATGGGTGATTGCTGGTCGAACATGCCTTGTTCCTGACGGTCAAGCATGGAGTTCAGGCGTTGAGCCTGTAATTAAATAAAAAATACTTAAAAACTGCAATTTTAAAATAAGTAGGTAGCAAGTTTCATTTGTCATTTGTTTGTGTTAGTTTTGTTTCCGTGTGTGCAAAAATGTCCCGAATATTTATTTATTTATTTAGTAAATAAACATCTGTTAGTAACAGGGTGCAAAGTAGTGTAATACCGATAGTATTATGATACATTATCGATAGTCCACGACAAATATACCTACACAAATCCACATCACCACAACAGGGCCCTGATTCACTAACTACAAACACGTTAATTAAAGCTCCAAAGTTGGCTTTTATTTCCTAGGGAATAGAGGCCAAATTTTTGCAGGTTAACTTATGGTGCGTTACGTGCGTGTTTTATTTAGAGAATAAGGGCAGGGCTAGACTGCTTTTCATCATCATCTACACTTCCATCTAAGCCACTGGGAGTAACTGTGCCAAGGCCATAGAGCTTTGCTCCAATATTTCAAGGAGCTGGGTTAGCTTGGGTAGATCCTTGCAGGGGGAGATGCATAATACAACAGGGACGTGAGTGCAGGACTCATCGCCCCCATCTCGAATTAGAATACCTGCACGAAGAGCGTGTTCTCCTGCTGCCGGCGGCGCAGCTCGTCGTCCTGGTGGCGCATGCGCTGCGCCAGCTCCTCCTCTTGGCGCTGCAGGTGCGCGCGCTCGGCGTCACGCCGCGTGTCCGCCGCGCGCTCCGCCAGCTCCCAGCTGCGCTTCTGTCGCTCGCGGTCCTGCTCGCGCTGCCGCAGCTGCTCGCGCAACAACTCTGTCTCATGCTCGTACCTGCAATTACACCACACAATTACTCACTGCACACACAGTGAACCATGGGCGTAGCGTGGGTTTTAATTTAGGGTAGGTAAAAAAATATAAATCTTAGAGTAGGTACCGAATCATTATATAAACACCCAAATTCTAACATTGAAACTTTCGTTTAAAACTAGCCCACGCTGACTAAATCTTGTCAGAATTTCAGTTTTAAATAAATTTTTCGCTTCTAGAACCCCTTTTCTATGCACACTCATCATATTGCCAACAAGCCGGCTTTCTGTTGTTATTGACCATACTAAGACTGTAACCAAGTTTCGTCTAATCATTGAAGCCTGTTTTTGGGAATTCCAAACAGTTGGCTTCTACAACACATTCATGATTTAGACTCCATGGATACTAAATGTATGAACGGAAGAAAGGAATACAATCCTATGAGTATGAAGTGCTGTAAACTTGAAAACATCAGTCACACCTAGGGGTCATGCAAGGGGCGTGATTTTCTAACTAAGCGAAATCAACGTTAGTTTGATACCGCGTTAGCAGTTGGCCGTAAGGTCCCAGATGTCATGCCAGGGCCAGTCCGGGTGCAGTAAGCGCCCCACCCTGCCTACGCCCATGCAGTGAGCCACAATAGACCTGTCCTAATTTTTTTATTACTTCATTAAAAAGTGATCATAAATAGAGCCCATTATCGAAAACAAAATTAAAAATCGTTCAAATAGAAATTAAAGTATTTTAATTTCATGATGGACAGAGAGCATTCTATAGCAAGTTATGACGTCAAGCCATGCGCGCGCCTTCCAAATCGCGCTTTACTAACACGCTATGCTAGAGAGGGATGGAGCATCCATTCTGTATCCCCACGAAATCTTTAAACGCTTATATCTAAGAAATGTATCTGCCAATTTAAATATTATTTTTTTAGTATATGTACATGTTTGTTACATTTTTGTTATATTTAATTATATCCTTGGCTAAGCCTGTTTATTTGTAATAAATGAAACATTAGGACACAGGCCTATTATGAGTGCAATCGAGGTTGGTATTCGTATTTTGACTTAATTTGTCATGCCTCCTCCAACAGGTGGTAAAATATCAAAATGTTGGATACACCTTCAATTCAAAATGTATCTGGATTGTTGAATGTCTGCCTTACAAAATATTGAATAGTTTGTCATATCAGACAAATTTACATAAAAAACTTTGTGAAACACAATAGTGATATCTCGACTACATACTTGGCATACTCCATCTGAGCTTCAAGTTTCTCCTCCTCAGCAGACAGTTCTTTCTTGAGGGCTTCCTCTTTCTGACGATGGAGCTCGTGCAGTTGCTTCCACCTGGTTCCATACTCATGCTCAAAGCTGCTAGCCTCGGAAAATCTTGGCCCAACCTATAAATAGAATATAACAATTTAGGTAGGTACTTGATATTTGTGTCAAATCCACCAAGTCCACTGCAAAACATAGGGCTCTCCCAAGGCAGACCACTCAGCCCGATCTTCGGCTTTTCGCTTCCAACCACTGTCAACTACCCACATTTGCTGATTTATGGTTTTTATTCTAGAACACGCCTATTCCAATGGTTATCTGTATGCAGTATCAGTATCTTTGGTTCTTTGGCGAATAACCTCTTCAAGTCACTTGAAAAACTAAAAACTACAAAATTAAGGTTAGAATGGAAAATTACCTCTCGGGCTTTCATGTACTCAGGGTGCTTCCTGGGAATGTTCTTTTCTGGGTATCCATCAAACTCATCGGGTTCTTCAAAGCTTTCTACAATCACTGGCCGAAGTGACCTGCAATAAATAACAGATTAGAAAATTGCTTTCTTATAAATAAGTTAAGAGTAAGATCACTTGTAACAAACTTACGAAGTCAAGAAGAAGCATTTTTCCGTGCAGTTCCGGATGGCGGCCAGAGCGCTAGGCTTCCGAGAGTACTCGACTATGCCTTCGCCCAGAGGTTTCCCTCTTTCGTCGACCCTCACGTACGCCCTCTCAATTTTGCCGAATATTTCGAAAGCACGATATAAAAGCTCGTTGGAGACGAATGGGGGCAAGTTCTTAACGCGAATGGCGCAGTTATGGGGCGCGAAACGAACCCGCAGTGTTCGACCATTCCTCATTTTTCCATCCAACTCACGCTTTGCTCTCTCAGCATTTACTCTGTAATCCTACAAATAGAGCATTGCATTAAAAACATTATTTGCAATTTTTTATTTGTGCATCATTATTTCATAATAATCATAATTTCATAAATAATTATTTTAAAAATAATTACCATTTTAATAAAGCCGAAATTCTTCTCCTTGTTGATAAACAGCTCGGCGCATTCACCAAACTGCGAGAATAAGGTCTGGATTTCCTCTTCTGATGTGTCATTGGTGAGGTTGCCAATGTACAGTCGGCTTCTGCCGTTAAACTTCACTTCAGGTTGCTCCAAATGGGGCAGGTCCATCAATGGTCCTACTAGATCCTTCAGCTTATTTGCTAACATGTGTTCCTGCAGCAATAAATTAAATTTGTGAGTACATAAATTACCTTTCTCAAAAGTAATTTGTATCTGTAATAACTTGGCTGAAACGTCGAGCTGTTGTATGGACTTATGGCAAAAAACTGGACAAGAGTGAGTAGGACTCGCACCCTGAGGGTTCCGTACAAACTTAATACATATAAATATGTATGTTAATAGTTCACCCATCCCGGGTAGCGAGTCACTACGAAAAACGGTTAAAAAGGTTGATATATTGATGGACAAACTTAACTTTGTAGTTGGTAAACAAGTGCTCCCACACATACCAACTACAAAATGTAAGTTTGTAATATATATATTTTTTTAAAGTGATGTATCTTAAAATGAACAACTTTCGGATTTTTTCCTTTATATAATTATCCTGTGAGACCTAGCCAGCTTCTTGCCAAATTTTATTATTGTAGGTCAACGGGAAGTACCCTATAGGTTTTTATTCCCTTAGTCTTGACAGACAAGACGCACAACAATGTGATCCTACGAGTTGAGGTACGGAACCCTAAAAAACAATTCATTATTTTGATTATTCTGATTTAGCCATACGCGCAGATGTATTTCGAACACAGTTAAATCATCCCTTGGAGATATTAATAGACCAATAATAATAATCTAAATGAATTCGGAATAATGATATTAATGATTATAAGATGTTGTACCTCTCTAGGGCCATCTTTAGGTCCACCAGGACCGCCGCGGCCACCACGTTGGTTCCGAGCGGGGCCCCCCGGCCCACCCTGTGGTCCTCCTTGTCCACCATGTCCTCCTGGGCCTCCCTTGTTTCCAAACTTGTTGCCCTGGTTGAAGCCACCGCCTTGGTTAAAACCTCCCTGGCTGAAACGACCTCCGTCTTGGTTGTTGAAAGACTTGCCTCCATCTTGGTTGTTGAAAGGCTTGCCTCCGTCTTGGTTGTTAAAAGGCTTGCCGCCATCTTGGTTGTTAAAAGTCTTGCCTCCATCTTGGTTGTTGAAGCCTCCCTGCTTGTTGCCTCCCTGGGCCCAACCGCCTTTATTGCCTTGGAAGTTTCCATTCACATTCTGTGGCAAAAGTAATACAATCAAATTCAAATGTAAATACACCACAACAATAGTGATAAATTTGCCTTGGGAGTGGGACAATCATGGCTAAAATAATAAATAGTAATAATTTTATTTTCTTTGCACAGTTGCAATAAACTGTAAAAATCTGAATGAAAACCGAATGTTCTGATCACTTTCGCTAAGTTAAAGTTGAACATACGATTGTACCTGCTAGCTGAAATGCTAAAAATTAAAACAAATATTTTTGTTTGCTTTTTACAATGTTATTGAAGCTGTCAGATCTTAATATAACTTGGGCTGAGTATAGGTTATAAATAAGAAAAGATAACAAACCATGTTGAATAAAATGATTTAAAGGGCAGACTAAAGTAATCTAAATAATTAGTCATGAAACATCAATGATTGATACCTTTTGCTGGGCCTGTAAATTGCCTAACTGCATTAAAGGCTGTGGCTCTTTGGCAGCCTTGTCAACATTGTCCTGAGATGCAGGCTTAGCTGGGGTGTTTAGTGCGGGCTTTGGCTGTTGGGCTTGTTGAGCAGGAGAATTTTCAGGTTTCTGTTGCTGAACAGGTTTCGGTGTCTGTTGCTGCTGCTGCTGGGGTTTAGGTGGTTGTTGCTGCTGCTGAGGCTTATTTGGAGTCGCATTTTGTTGCTGGACGGGCTGCACTGGCTGCGCAGGCTGCTGAACAGGCTTTTCTGGAGTTGGCGTTGGTTTTGCCTGCTATGACAAGCAATAGTCATTGTGAATGTCAGAAACACCAGTAGCAGTAGGTAATGTTAGGATTATATGTAAATTTGATACGATTTTGAACAGCATTAAAACAAGGTCAACCAACTGTACTCTTGAGAAACCACGCAATAACAAAATGGCGGTCATGGGCTAAACTGGTTAGAATTCTCTGCCATTGCATGGGGATTGTCGAATATTTCCGATCAATACAACTGATATCAACCAAGACAATTTGCAAGGAACCTAATGCTAATTGACTGATAACTTACTTCGTTAGGCCGTTGACCTCCTTGTCCCTGATTTTGGTTCCTCGGCGGTTGGTTATTCTGACTCATTTGGTTCTGATTATTGTGGTCGAATCTGGAATTGCGGAAACCACCACCGCCACCATTACCACCACGATTCATGCCACGACGGCCTCCTTGCCTCTGAGGCTGTGGGGGTCCACCAAAACCGCGGTTACCGAATTGATTCATGGCATTCATTTGCATTCTGAAACAATGAAGTGAAAGCTTTCAGTAGAAAAAGTTACAGGCTGCAAACTAATGAGAATTTTTACGACACCCAATTAATCTTACCTCTAAAATACTACGAAAAGTAATTAATCACTTGTTTTATTCACAATTTCACACAGAATAAAGTAAAAATTAATTCCAGTGACGTCCGACGACGACGACGACGCGATCGTGTAATGGCGTCCTCGTCATAAAAGTTCAAAATGGCGATACATCCTGTTCTCTAAACTTGTCACGTCACAGCTCGTCGGTTCATTCTTTCATTCTTTTCACTGAGAAGTTTTACGGGATATTAGTTTTTGTTCATGACCTTCATGACCATGGATGCAGTCCTTCGGTCGTAATATTAATCAAGTTTACATAGTTTTAGCGTCATAGCGTCAAACTAGTCATAGTCACAGTCAGAGTCAAGCAAAGTAATGTCAGGGTCAATTTAAACTCATGCCAGTAAAGTGGTGGAGGCTTTACAAGAGTCTTCTATGGAGTTTTGGAAACAACACGAAATGACATGTTTCACCTGGTTACATCACTTTACACACTTGAGCACATTTACAAGCACTTAGTAAATAGTAATCCACCATTATTACACATTAACACTCGAAAATACACAAGTCTAAGAATATAATACAACGAACCGACATGTTTTTTTCCACGTTCGCGCGAAAATCTCTTTTCACTTCGTTCACTCGCTCATCGATGTGATGCCAAAATAAAAAATAGAGATGATGTTACCTTTCCGTCTTTTCCGTGCGGAATAACGATCGACCAAGGACGTTTTATACCCCTATACTACTTCCATACGATCGACTAATAACCAAAACAAAATTACAGTCTCTTTTTTTCTAAATTATCTCAGTTGACATCAAACAAGGAATATACTACTCTCTAAGGAATAAACTACTCTCAAGGACGTTTTATACCCTAACTTCCATGACTAGTGACGAGAGCTCTTTGTACGAGAGTACATCAAAGTTCGGAGGACAACCGAGACCGGTTAGTCACTGGAAATAAAAAAATAGGGATTAGCGCTAGGCTAATAGGGGGCAGCAACCCTCCCCCCTTTTGTGACTGTCACTGAAAACATCTCAAAAGCTCTCTACTAATTCTCCCTCTACGCTTCTAATAGTCTTTGATCCACTCCAAATACGATTAATAATGTTCCTTGCTCCAAAATTGCAGATCTATTTAGGCCTATGATTTAGGCTAAGTATTGCATCATGGGCACAGATCATGGGTTTGTTTTAGTTGTTTTTTCTTTTTTCTTTTCTAACTATAGTCTTCGTTTTCGTATCTACTCTTTCCTAAGATCTAGTATATTACTATAGATGGATTGTGTTATTTTATATATGTGTGCGTACAAGCGTTTCTTGTCACTCTTATGACTGGAAGGTGTGGGACAAAAAGAAACAAAAATAGCCTCTCACTCATGTCCCGAAGCATCACGCGCTAACAGCCGCGAGCAGCCATTAAAGTTTATAGCCAATTGGTGACGCTGCTTTCAGTTTTCATAAAATAAAATCGTCACAATAAACAAAAAAGTGTTGTGTAAACTGTGCAATGTAATAAACTTCAACAATGGCGTGTACTGTACCGGAGTGCAAAAGCCGTCCGAGCGTGTTAATAGAAAATAATGACAATATTTCATTCCATAGGTAAGTCGAACACATTGTTATTGCACTATACGAGCACAAATTATGAATGTTCGTTTCAAAGTTCACAAAAACTAAATCGTTGTCATTTTATTCACTTGTAATTATGTTACTTTTTCAAGTTTCTTGCTGCTTTTGTCTTGAAATAATAACAAAGCAATTGCAACCTCGTGTTTTTGACATTTTACCTACTCTATAGTGCTGGGGTTGGAATGGTATCTAATCGGTTATATACGATTCCAATCACGTTGAAGTTAATCGATTTCGATAGTTAACGAATCAGCAGTGCAAGTACCGTTCTTTTAGCGATCGTCAAATTGACAGTTGAGGTCGTCAAATTCGATAATATGCAATTTTTTCAGTACTCGCTGTGATCGATTCTATGGCATTTTAGCGAATTTGCGATCGCTAAAAGAACGGTACTTGCACCCCTGATTTGGCAATGTGGATTTTTTTGAATTATTTCGTACCTTGGACTTAGACGATGTTGTCTTAATTAATTAAAGGACATGTGACATTATGGCCTAGTGACTTTTTGTATGGTTTTTTTTTAACTCGCAGCGGAAGATGAAACCTATAAAAATCGATAAAGGATAAAAATGCGATAACTAAATGCTCTAACACTAACTCCGTATCCGTTTCCGTTTACGAGTTATTGTCGAATAAAAATGCACTATTTGTTCGAAATTATATTTATAATCGCGGCGGAAGATGAAACCTATAAAAATCGATAGAGCATAAAAATGCGATGCTTAAATATTCTAGCACTAACCCCGTATCCGTTTCCATTTCAGAGATATTGACGAATAAAAATGCACTATTTGTTCGAAATTATATTTTTACTCGCGGCGGAAGATAGGAAGCGGCGCGCGAGCTGCGCTTGCAATAAATAGTGCAACCTATTCACCCGCCGCGCCGTCACGTCCTAATTGTATTTTTCCATTTCAATAAAAATACAGTACTTACAAGTGAAATTAAATATTTTTCTTATCTCTCACAGTGCATTATCACGTTTTTTTTGCACGATTAGCGGCAGCGTATCACCGGACAGTTAGAAGTGAAAGACTATAATTACTGGGCAACTACCTTGTATTCGTCTAGTAAATATGGCGGGGGAGACAACTCATCAAACAGGTAAAAAAATCATAGGATTTTTTTATTTTTTTTTCACCTAACTAAACTACGTAACGGATTTTGATACGATTTTCACAATTACTATTTAGAAATGTCTCTCAGAAGATCTAATATTATTAATGAAACGAACATTGCACCCGTGCGAAGCCGAGGCGGATTTTCCTAGTAATTTATAATGTGAATTTAAGAAATACTTTTTTATCGATTAAATTTTACGGCAACCAATAACCAATGCACCACACTATTGCAAAAAATATCTATGTATAGTATTGTATAGTCAAAACGGTGCCATTCGTCGATTTCGGCCCACTAGAGATATTCTCGATGTCCCTTTTTAACTTACGATAGTTTCTCAGGGAAAGAAAGGACAGCGATATCAATTATGTTTCTGCTGAAATATAATATTTCTTCCTTATTTTTTTTCTTTGACTCTTTCCAATAGTTTGTATCCTCTGGTATATGACAAAGACTACTATATACGGAGAATATGTGTTCTGTGGTTTGTTCCCGGTGTATATATTACTCTATGGTTCCTTGATTTGTACCTTATGTTGGTAGAACTGATGTTTTAAGCCGTCAATTCGCTTCGTCAGATTGGCACTACATGCTTTGCCATGTTTTGACGTTAGTAAACTTTTTTTCTCTATGCAGTCCCGTCTCTTCTCTATTGTATTCTCTTTGATCGCCATAGCTATTTTGACTCAATGCAGTGTCACTTTGACATTTGTGACAGTGACATTTGTGACAGTTACAATGGTAATATATGATAACTGCGCAAAGTCAAAAACTGGTTACAAAAAAAAATAAGAAAGCATGAATAATCTGCTTTGTATTTCGTAGTTTTTTTAAGAAATGAACCCTATATTTTCAAATTGATCTCGTATTCGGTAATGAGTCGAACGCCTATAATATTTTTTTATGATCTCTGTCTAATTTCCATTATTTTCATCCGATTCCAACAACAAAAACGTGAGGTTACATGAAGATTAGAAAAGTGATAAATTAAAGAACTTGCGTTACTGGTTTGTGCTGGCAATTTCGGGATAGATAAATTTGAATGTGTGTGTGAAAATCTTTGATTGTGTTCTTGTCATTTTGCATTGGTGTGTATGTGTGTCTCTATAAATGAGGTTTGTTTTGGCTATTTCCACGTCATACCAACGTATGTTATGCTGCACATGCATTCTTGGCAGTGTGGGTTTAGAGTACATTATGCCGTGGCGCAAGTGAATAAGGGTGTGGTAATGTCATAATGTTTCCATGTGTTCGTACAAGACCCTGTGTACAGAAATGATTACGTTCCTAGATACGGAGGTCTCACTAAATTAATTATTTTTCAGCTGACAAATCTATAATCTGATTTGGGCATGTAGGTGGTATTGAAATACGTACGTGTGTCTTATTCCACCCAACAATTAATAATTATGTTCTAATTATTGGATTCCACCCCTTCTGGTCTGTATTTAGTTCAAAGTGGGGGTGATAAGACTGTCACTTACAGTGCGTGCGACATAAAAGATTAGAAACGGAACGTCTAACGTTGTTAAATGTCAAACGTGAAACGTCTTCTTCAAAGACTACTATATATATACGGTCTTCTTTCGTTTACGTTAAGAGGTTAGAGTAAAGTAAAATGCAAAAATATCGGTTGTGTATTAAATTAAACGCTTAAAATGTAGAATCCACCGGATATTTTACTGAACAGTGTTTATTGCTGTTTTAGTAAGTTATTTATTTGCGATAGTGGCGTCCTTATTATATTCTACTCTTGTATGTCGCACTGTACATCCCGCTTGGAGTGTGCGTACGTATTATGCATTTGCCGGCAGCCTACCCAAACCAGCCGAGCTCCTACCTCCTGATTACCAATGCAGAGGTACTGGGTCAAATCACAATCCACTCTAGAAATTGTAGAATCCAGAACAAAGAAACAAGAATCGTCCCTGACGCATGTCAAGACGCGGAGAGTGGCCAGAACGTACATGGACAACAAGAACTATGAGCAGGTCTCGAAGAACATGATTGAACATCGGGAGTCATAAATAAAATGTATTTTGGTACCGAACCTAAAGAACAAAAATGAGCAACTGACGTTCACTATACTGACAGTGCAGCCATCATCTATGCAAACATGCAAATGCTTTCTACCCATCGATAGATAAGAGTAACCAACAAACTGCTCAAGTTAATTAGGTCGGACCTCCGTCTAATGACAGGTACCATCACAGGTTACTGTGAACAATCACTTGTTCAACATTAAAGATGCAGATAATCCTCTGTGCCGAGGCTATCTACAGGATAACGAGCCGTAGAGCATGTACTACTGCACTGCAAGCCCACAGAAGACATACAATTAAGACCAGGACTTCTTGAAGAAACTCTTCAATAATGCTCCAATGCCACAACACCTGGCAAAATAGGAGTACAACCTCAGATCAGACAAACAAGAGAGATATGCCTTCGTACAATTAGGGTAGAACGTAGCTGAGAAGAGTGTTAATTTTAATACCTCCATAGTCTAAATGGCTAGACCAATTTTGATGTGCTAGGCGATGATAAGATTTTTCTCCATGCCAAGATTATCTTTGAAAGGCTACATTTTGAAATTGGATATTCTCAAATTTTCTTCTTGCTTCTATAAGTATGTAGATCGCCAGTTGAGCTCGCCTGATCAAATACATGTAATTTGAACAGCCGTGCACCGCCAGTAGACATAGGAAAGCAGTGTACAAAACTGGCACAATCCATGTGTACAAAATGTATTTGGAATAAATAAAAAGAACTTGTTTAGAATTAATTTATTTTTATTCTCCTTGGAACTATTCTATCCATTGGTTACAAACACAGGGGTGTTGGGTTGTGGACAATAGCCACCAAAAAGGCATCGTCATCATTATAAACAATTTACAATGTTACAAAATCTGAAATCATGCAAAATAAAGCAGCTGTTCCATAGAAAAATGTCATTTAAATTTAACGAAATGTATGGAATAGCTGTTTTTTTGCCATAAGTGTTAATGATGAGTACAACAACTTCCTTTCAACAACCTAATTTCACTTGTAGTATATATTAAGCATTGCTATACTTCGCTGCACTATACTGTGCTTGCTAGTCTGGTTCTCTCTGCAGTCCTGTGTCCCCGCTCCGCTTGTAATTCAACTCGATACCATTTTTCTTATCTCTGGTATAACTGATTCAATTAAAGAGTGGATTTCAAGAAATGTGATTGTGATTCCGGCACATCTCTCTGCCCGCTTCTGTGGCAACGCCCGCTTATAACTCTTACTAATTTAGATTTCAGATACATTTTAGAAATACTGACAATCCAATTTATAAACAAACTAGCGACCCGCCCGCCCGGCTTTGCACGGGTGTAATTTACGTGCGAAGTCGGGTCTACAAGTAATGGCTACAGTAAGTTCTTCGATATAGTTCTGTGATAACAACAAACTCTCCAGAAATCAGAAATCGTTATCACAACACACGTATTAGATCCATATTAGTCGTACTGACTGGTCTAATTTCTGTTACATTTACATACAAACAATATGAAAGTTTACGATCACGACGCTACAACAAGCCAACCAAATTATCTACAAACTTGGCCGAACTATGCGTCTTCGAATTTTAATGAGTAAACTGCAAGTTTTTTTCAGAAAAACGATGATAACAATGAAAAAATACGAAGGCTAGATCTATAATCGCACTAACATTGTTTTGTTTTTATTTTTACGCTCATCATAGGGTTGGGATGTTGTCGATAGTCTATCTTAAATAATGTCGATAATCGATAGTCTATCTTATCGGAAAATCGTTTTTCAGAGTAAAATTATCGCACTAATAAATGCGAAAGTGTGTGGGTGTGTACGTTTTTTTTGTTACTCTTTCACGCAGAAACAGCTAGACGGGTTTGGATGAAATTTAGAATATACATAGCATAATAATATAGCAGTTGGCTGTAAGGTTCCAGGCCTCTTTCCATCGTCACGCGCATAACCGCTCGGTTAGAGCACAGCTGTGACATTGGCGGTAGAGTGCGACATTGGCAGTGGAAAAAGCCCTGCGGATGATGTCGTATAAAGGCTTTTAATATAGCTTTTTTTTAATGGCAAGTGCCTTTATTAACTATACAAAATACAAGCTAAAACTAACAATACAAATACAGTTAGACTGCCCATAGACCGTTGAAGGTCTAAAAGACAATCCAAATACTCATAGTATTATTAAACAAATCAATTTAATATAGCTAGACGGATAGAGCTATTTTTAAGGGTTCCGGGTTGAAATACTACGGAACCCTAAAAACAACTGACAAATTGAAAGTCGAAATTACTTTAATAACATAAAGACTCGATCTCGTCGATAAGCATTTTTTTTTCAGTATGTCTCTACATCCCTAGTTTGTCAGTTGTCAGTGTCGATTTTGACTTTTGAGTGTAATTGACACTAGCATTGACATACAAATTCACAACAAAAAGTAAAGATCCTGTTCATGCACTTCGAATCGTCAGAATATCGATACTTTGAGACCACATGCTATGGCAATATTGAACGAATGATTTTATCATCTGTGCTTTTTTTTTTCTCTTTTTTTTGTCTGTGGTGATGTGGAAATAGACGTTGCCCTCTTTGATTTGTACTATTCTCCGGAGATTAATATTTAATATTCATTTCATTGATTCTTCGTCAATATTACCTATTTCAGTAATATGGAGTCCAACGAACTCAAGGATGTAGAAACTGAAAATGCTTCTGAAAATATCGACATCAAATACCCAATGCTAACATTTGAAAAGCAAATCTTTGTCGATGTATTTGATAAGGATGCTCTTACTGTTATGGCCAAGTAAGACAAAACCTTTGTATTTTTCCTTTACCCAGATACAATATTACAATACAAATATTTAAATTTTATTGTGAATGAAACATGTACTGGCATTCCTACCTACCTGCTTTTTATACAATTTTTAAAATTTCAGGGGTATAAATTACAACATAGTTCTAGCAAACATATTGTGGGTATTCAAAGATCCTACAAATTTGGTACTAGTGCTGAATAGCAGTGACCATGAAGAGAAATACTTCACTGAGAAGTTCAGTCTCAATGCTTTGCCCACCAATGGCCAAGAAAGGTATACACCAATACCAATAACAAAGATATTACTGGGCACTAAATACCTATTTAAGATTGGACCCAATAGTAAACACTGTTGTCATAAACTAAAAATGCCATTAAAAAAACTAACTGCCCATCACAGCTTTATTAGTTTAAATAAAAAGGTTACTACATAAGTATACTGAACAGAACTAAACAGAATAGGATTTTATAAAATTACTCTTCAATGAGAACTTACGACAACAAAAATATATATAGAAAATCCTACAACTGCTTAAAATTAGAAAAGTTTAAAACGAGTCCAATAAACTGTGACCGGGTTTATTCAGCATCCAGTAACCCAAAGCCGTGCTCCGTAATTTTAAACAGTTCAGCTGGTTTGAGTAGGCTGGCAGAGGCAGGGCAATTCACCCCAAGCGGGATGTCAATACAGGTCTTACCACCCCCTCTTTGAATTAGAATCAGAAACTGTACCAGTGATGTTCCCAAAATGCTGGCTTCATTATCAAGTTTAGTATGGCAATGATCATCCTTTGAGTAAACTAGAAATTAGCATTTAGCTCACGCATTGTGTCGACCAGACTTGATGACAAAGATTTACTACGTTGCAGAGAAAAGGTGTACTTAGAAGGTGGAATACACTTTGTGTCCACTAGGATTTTAGTAGTAGACCTACTAAAAAAGAGAGTACCAATTTCTCACATAACAGGCATCATAGTGCTGAGAGCTCATGCTGTCCTAGAGTCATGTCAGGAGGCATTTGCATTGAGGCTATACAGGCAAGAAAATAAGGTAAGTTTTTATTTCTAAAGTAAATTTATCACATTGCCTGTGAATTCCCCATACAGGGTTACGCATATAGACTGTACTAAGCCGAAAGGAGATAATTGTACTCATCATTATGAACAACTTTTACTATGGGAACAACCCTGAAATCGCGATAAAAATAAGAGCTGTGAGCTGTGTGCGTGTGTGTGAGAAACAAGTCATGAATACTGTACAAAATGTATGGAACAGCTGACTTTTTTTTCGCGATTTCAATGCTGGTCTTATTTTGTTTTATTCAGAAAACATTATTCTTATCTAGTGACTAATATTATTTCTAAACACCATTTACTTGTTTTCACATTTAGAGTCTAGATTGACTTGTTTACTATGAAAATACATTTATTTATTTGAGTTAAGAAGTACCGTCAAACCAATTTTTGGATAGTAAATTGCGGATTTTATTTGGAGATAATGTTAAATAGGCCAAATTCGGTATACTAAAGTAAAAGTTGTTCATAATGATAAGTACAATGACCTCCTTTCGGCTTAGTACAGTATATATGCGTAACCCTGTTCCGTGCATAATTTAGATAAACTTTTAATATCTTTGAAAGACAAATTTTTCACAAAATTTGGAAAAACATAATTTAAATTTAAATCCATATAAATTATTTTTCAGACTGGTTTTATAAAGGCATTTTCTAGTTCCCCAATATGCTTCACATTTGGGTACAATCAAGTAGAGAAGGTTATGAGAGCATTATTTGTGACAGAACTATTCCTATGGCCAAGGTTAGTATAAAACGTAAATTTAGTTATTATTATCACTTTAATTCTCAATCACAACATGAATGTTTTATATGGTAAGAATAACGAACTAGGTGTTTGACCAGTAATCTATTGATGTTGAGTCGAAGACTGTAGCATAAATATGGCAGACGTTTTAGTAGATGGTAGTATTTCCCTGTATGGTTTCAAATGGTTTGTGTTGAAAGAAAGAAAGAAATATAATTTTATTTTGTAACATCAGCAACATTTATTCATTATAGACAGACACATTAGATAATAATAATAATAAGTAGAAGCACAGAAGACATAATAGACAAAGAAGGTTCACTCTGCGAATAAATTTAAATAAATGAGGACTCTATCTACGTGGCAATAAAGTAGCAATTCAACTCGTACCTAACCTAACTGGATACCGCTCGCTATATTCACCTAGAAGGCCGCGCTCTTTCTATCACGTAGCTCTATCTCTCCTGACGCGGCACGTGTAACGTTAGGGTTGTCTTCTTGATATTTACAGAAAATCATCATCATCATCAGCCAGTAAACGTCCACTGCTGAACACATGCCTCCCTCTTCGAGAGGGGTGTTACACAGAATACTTATAAGTATTTACTTACCAGCTATGGTAAACACATTTTTCAAAAGTAGACAATCATTTTATGTCTTTGAATAACATCAAATGCGCGAGCGAGTTTGCTGCACCCGATATTCTGGCCCTTAATAGATACTAAATATGTAAAAAATACAAATATTTCAGCTAACAGCTACAAAGCTCTGTCAAACAAATTTCATATTTTAATTTCAATTTGTAAATTTGTTGTAATAGTAATGTATTAACAGATTCCACGGCATCATCATCAAAAGTCTGAAATGCCGGCAGGCTCAAGTAGAAGAACTACATATTCCTCTCACTGTGAACATGAACTACATACAAACTTGCCTTCTAGACATTATGAACTACACTGTGAAGCAGCTGAAAAGCATTAATAGGACTTTGGATATGCAGGTAAATAATTTACTTATTTTATGCTACTCGCCTGTCCTTTTTAGAATGGGAGGGGAGGGATCACAATGTAAAGAAGGCCTACATTGGAGTTCCCAATAGCCGCCGACCCATTGATTGGCCTAGATATCGCTGAAAAGATGCCGTAAAGTCGCGCGACTTGTGCGAGCTCCAAGTCGCCGCCCGGCAAGAGAACCTCAAAAGTAAACCGGTTTGTCCAAGAACCCCAAAAGTTAACCAGTATATCCAAGAACATCAAAAGTACGCCGCCCGGCAAGAGAACCTCAAAAGTAAACCGGTTTGTCCAAGAACCCCAAAAGTTAACCAGTATATCCAAGAACATCAAAAGTACAAAGACAAGGTGTTCCCCACAATACAATCTGGGTGTCTTTAAATCACGAGTGAATCGGTTTCTTCTAGGCGAGCGTGCTCCAACTTAGACCGCATCATCTCTTAACATCAGGCGAGTTGGCGATAAAACGCAAGCCTATTATTAATAAATAAATAATAAATTTAATATTGATAAAGTTCTTTGGATATACTATTTATATGTTATAGACAACTAAGTATTGCCCGCGATTTCATATGCGTACTTTCTATATAAACTTAAACCTGTTCCTCCACTTTGACCCATTTAATTCAAAATTATTTTATTAGCGAACCTCTACACTGTTTAAGGAATTTACCTTTCAGCTTTATAGTATAGTGTAGTATTTGAGATTTTTTGACTAGTCTGTGAATGGTATTTCGCTTACATATACCTATTTATATATAGATTAAATAATTTGACTGAGTCGGGATTCATACATTGATTGTACCTTGGATTTTTAAGTTGTCTATAACTTTTAAGTATTTCAAAAACTAGTATTATGGATGTCATACAGAGTTCGCAGAGATAATACCTGACTGATACCTACTGTTATGGTCTATTTTAGGAAATAACCACCGAAAATTGCATCACGAAGAAATTCCACAAAATTCTGCAATCGCAGCTGGACTGCGTGTGGCATCAACTCAGCACTAGAACTAAGGAATACATTCAAGATCTCAAAATTTTAAGAAGTATGATCATGTGAGTTTTTTTAACCTGTACTGAACACCTGTATACATGATGTTCAAATTGTCCCGTCGCGTCCCCGTCGCGCCCTCTTGGGCGTACCACATCTCTCGGCTAATAAGAGGGCATGGCAAATTCAATATAAAAATGTTATAATATAATGTAGGGTCCCGTTTTTACCCTTTGGGTATGGAACCAGTGCTCGAAACAGACTGGAACGCACCGACGTTCCGGTTCGTGAAATCACCGTTCCGTTTCATAAAAGTTCTCCTCATCTCAGTTCTCGTTCTGATTTGGATAAAACCTAGGCAGGTTCCAAACCTTTAGTTTGTTTGGAAATACTCGGAAAAAAGCGGAAAATGTAGCCTGTCAATCACGTCAAAATCGGTCAAGCCGTTTAGGCTACAGGAACCCAGAAACATCTTACATGCTTACATACAACCCAAAAACATTACCCTCCTTTTTAGATAGTCGGTTAAAGTTCGCAAGGTTTGAAGGGAAATGCGTTCCGGTTTGTGAGTAAGTCCAATTCGACCAGTGTACGGAACCCTAATAACTAAGCGCTATGGATGCGTTATATTACATTATTCAGGATGACATAATATTATACTTTGTCTTATTTTCTTAACTGTAATCTTGTTCTTTTAGAAATCTAATCCACGATGATGCAGTATCGTTCTACGCATTAGTAAGCAAATACAGAACCCCTGAATACGCCAAAATAAATTCTGGCTGGATACTTCTAGAATCAGCCGAACAACTCTTTCGAATAGCCAAATCTAGAGTATTCAATTCTAAGAATGGTAAGGTATGGCTTAATTACATAATATATACTAGGTATGTTATGATTGAAAACATAGCTAAAAACACTAACAATCAAGTCACATTTCAAACAAATACAACTAAATCAAATTCGGTTCAGCCGTTTGGGAGCTATGATGCCACATATAGATACACACGTTAAACTTATAACACCCCTCTGTTCGCGTCGGGCAAGCTTGACTTGCGACTTGTGATTTTCCAGTATTCTCGCCTTTTACTGGGTAAAAAATAACCCATTTATACATATTTCCGTGCCAAATTTCATCACGAATAAACAGAAATAGTACTTCTTGGATTAAATTAAATTATTATGGAATAAATGGCTTACATTTCTGGTTCCTTTTTAGTTACTAATACAGGTTTACGCGGAAAGAATGGACTAAGGCGAAAGAGATCCACAATACCCATCATTGTGAACAACTTTTACAATAGGACCAAGCATAAAAAATATCAGCTGTTCCATAGAAATTGTCATTTACACTTGAAAGAATGTATAGGAACAGTATCGAGATACAATACATATAGAGTCACAATCGTGCCGAAAAAATGTCCGAACCAAAACGCACGCTCGGCGCACGCTACGAATTGCACAGACTTTTTGGTTAGTTACAGGGTAACCGCGATCCGGCTACAACGCCGCGCGATGTCAGAGCTACGATGACATAGCGGACAACTAACGACACACTATGCAAGCGACATAACGTCTAATTTTATGTGGCATTGTGAAGTATATAATTGATACAATGTATGTACAATGACGCTCGGACGTTTTTTGACTGTTTTCTGAAGAACTGAGAGATTGTGAATCTATAGGAATTGTATCTCAATGAGGAACAGCAATTTTTTTCTCAATTTCAGGATTGGTCCCGTTGTATAAGTTTTACAGAATAATGAGTATAATGAACCCATTTTAGATTTAATACCACCCCTTCCGTGTAACCCAGTTTATGTTTTAGAAATAATAATCATGACAAAATCTCCCCTCGAGGTACATAAAATTGACATGTATATTATTTATATTTTGATTCCAGAATTCGATCCAGAACCGTCACCAAAATGGAAATGCCTAAACGGTTTACTCACAAAAGAAATACCCGATGAAGTGAAAAAGAAGAAAGATGGAACACTCACTAACACCAAAATTCTTATCCTTTGCCAAGACAATAGAACTTGTTCTCAATTGAACCACTACTTAACAATGGGCCCTAACAGATATCTATTCTACACGGCTTTTAGGAGAGACCTTACCATCAACACTGTTTCACCAAACTACAGTAACATAAAAGACACAATGCCTTTAGAAAAAGAAAAGAAACCTAAATACCCAAAAGTCGAAGATAAAGATGTAACGGAAAGTGATAAGAAAATTCTAGAAGATAATGTAGATGAAGATTTCGATTTAGAAGAGGCGAATAAATCAAATTACGTGCTGACTTTGACTCAAATTGTAACGCAGAGTAAAACTAAAAAAGCTAAAAAGGAAGTACAGGACGATAGTTTGTTTGAACCATTATCGCAGGTTAGTAAAATCGCAATCGAAATATTTAAGTACTAACTGTTACCCGATTTCTAGTTTAGCTTAATTTTTTGGGTTTCGTTGTACTACAAGGAACCCTTCTAAGAGTTCTGTTCGCCTGTCTGTCTGTCCGTCCGTTCCCATTTGCACATAACTATAAAAAGAAGGTACAGTCGTACAACATTACAAACATAGAAATGTTTGTTTCGATATCTTGTAATTTGACGGAATAACATACACGAGAAATAAAAATCACTTGTTACCATTTTACTGTGTTCTATTAAAATATATCAAATTGACAATTTCTTTGTTTGTAATGTTACGTTTGTTACTTTTTGGAAATACTTCAATATTCTTTATTGCAAATATGTACACTTTCTTCCTCTAAAACTAAGTTTTGGAGTACATTGCAATATACCCTGCATAAAGGGTGCAGCAATGGTTAATGTTGTGGCTGGTCACAAACCAGACCACAGACATTGTTTATACTTAAATCTTATAGATATAATTAAGTCTATTATATCTATTACTTAATAATTATCTACTATTTAAACTTAACTTAGAATGAAGTTGTTTTACTATAAATATTTAATGCGATGGATTAGGTAATATTTGAAATGGAATGCAAACAATACTAAACCTAGGATACTACCTTCTAACTAAACTTAAAAGATCGATATTGGGCCCGATTTTAATAATTAATATTCTAATTATAATTTTATTTTATCATTGAAAAAATCATCTATCACATAATAAAATTTTTGGCTTAGAAACTTACGTAATTGGTTCTGAAAAGTATAATTATTTGTTTCTTTCTTTATTGCATCCGGAATTTTGTTATATATGTTTGTTGTCATGTACAGAGGGCCTTTTTTGAATATTTCTAATCGCGGGACTGGTAATTTGAGTTTATATTGTCTGCGGGGGTTAGTATCGGGCGTGTATAGGTGTAGATGCTTTCTGACAATAATAGCCGCTTCATAAATATAAAGACATGGTAGTGTTAGCATTTTTTGTTGTTTGAAGTGGGGTTTACAACTTGTGCGTTGACAAATGTTGAAGATAATACGCATGCATTTTTTCTGCATTTTGAAGAGTTGTTCAGCATCAGTACTGTTACCCCATAATATTATCCCATAGCGAAGCCACGAATACGCGTAAGCATAATAAGCGGTGAGGGCAGTGTTTGAGTTGCTGTTGATTTTTAGTGTTGCTAATGCATAGGTAAATTGTGACAACTTGGATTTGAATTTTTCAACATGCTCTTTCCATGTTAGATTAGTGTCTAGATTTAGGCCTAATAAAGCGCAATCGCTTATTTCTTTTACGTCCAGACTCTTTGCAAGTTCAGTTAGTTGTAGTGGCTTTTTTTGGTATGGAATAAATTGCATGAGTTTTGTATTATTTGCATTTATTTCCAGATTGTGTGAAGCTAACCATGATTTTATATCAGTAAATCTATTTTTTATGTGTCCAAGTGAGTTAGAGTCAGGTGTACATTTAAATAGAAGCGAGACATCATCATCGAATAAAATACACGGTGAATTTGTTACTTTAGGTATATTATTAATGTAAATAAGAAAGAGAATACAGCCTAGTACACTGCCTTGAGGGATAGAGTCATTAATGGTGTGTATATTAGAGTGTATATATTCTATTTGGCCTGTGTCTTGTTGGTAGTATTCGATTTGGACAAACTGTTTCCTATTTGAGAGGTAAGATATCAGCCAATTAAGTGGTTTACCCCTAATTCCAATTTCAGATAATTTTTTGATAAGTATACGGTGCGAGACTCTATCTACGCCTTTGACATATCAAGTAGTAGCCCAACAGAGTAATATTTATCTCGCATGTTATTTAGGATTTCTTGTACATAATTGAATATTGCTAATGTTGTTGAAGATTTCTTGCGGAAACCAAATTGATTTTTATTAATGAGCTTGTATTTTTCTAAAAAACTGTGTATACGAACAGAAATTGCGCGCTCAAATATTTTTGAGATTATCGGGAGTAGTGCGATTGGCCTGTAGTTGCTGCCATTATTAGCTTTCATTGATTTTATATCTTTAATAATGTGAAAATGTGCGAGTGAGTGAGCTGCAGAGGGTATACAGGCCCCTTAAGTCAGTTCTAGCGCACTACGCACTTTAGCTATGAAGCTACAAGTACGTGTCCAGGTCCGACTTGTTGTGATCTGCCGCGCGACAGACAGAAAGGCAACTTCTAAGTTAATATAGCTATAATGATCATGTTAGCACTCATATTTTGAAATCTGAACCTAGCAAAATTAATAAATAATACAAAATATGTTTTAAATGTTTATCGGGACTTTTCAAGTATTATTTAATTTAGGTAAACATAATGTACCTTTCGCTCGACGTTTCGACCATGTTGGCCATAGAACATGTGTTCAAATCGCGAAAGTTTAAAAATTAATAATAAATATTCGAGACATTTTTTTTGCACACACGGTCATCTGACCCGAAACTAAGCAAAGCTTGTGATATGGCTCCCAGAGACTGATATACATACAAATATAGTTTTAAATACATACTTAAATTAGATATTAACAACAAGAACAGATAGAACAAACAGAAATGTTCATCACATAAATGTTTGTTCTAGGTGGGAATCGAACCCACGTCCCCAAGCTCAGAAGGTAGGTTCACTACCAATTGGACCAACGGACCAAATGACCGAAGTACATTTAAAATAAGTACACAGTTTTTAACACGCGAGTGAGTTAGCGGCGTGCTATATATAATTGAATACTAGCCTGCAGCGCTCCGTCGTGTCATATTATGCTACCATGCAGGACCCTCTAAAGTACCCCATGTGTACAAAGTACAAAGCATAATCTACCTCTATCCCAGATTTTATTCAAATTCGTTAACCCGTTACGGAATTGAGTGCAAACAAACATACACACTGGACTAGGTCCATTTTTTTAACGCGGATATGTTCGCGTTTGTCCTGACAGCTGCAATAACATTGTAAAAAGCCGAATGAAAACTACGAATTCTCATCAGTTTCGTTAGGTTTATGAACGTAAAATTGTAGCAGGTAGGTACCCAATATACTTCAGTGAAATATTAAAAGTTTTTTTTTAAATTCTGCTTTTTACAATGTTACTGCAGCTGTTAAAGCAAATAAATACTTGGATAGAATCTAATACTCTCACATACAAACTTCACATATATAATATCAGCGTGATTAGTGTAGGTAAATAACCCTAACGTTACAACAAAAAAAAAATGCAATACATTTGACGATTAGGTAGGTACATGGCTGAGCACTAAATCTTAACTAGATTGCCCTGTATTTAGAACATCGACTAAACGCCTGAAACAATCTTGATGATATTCGTCAAAAAGAAATTCTAGAAACTAAATATTTATAATTGTCCACAGATAGACAATTTAGACTTGTCACAACTAGAATCAGAAAAACCCATAATCTGCATACAAACGTTCAAAGAAAATGGGTGTGCGTTCTCCTTAGAGAAAACATTAGACGCTCTTCGCCCGGAATACATTATCTTGTACCATTCCGATGTAGCAGCAGTGCGGCAAATTGAGCTTTATGAATGCAGGAAAAAACCCGAAGAACCAAGTAGCAAGATCTATTTTATGATACATGATAAAACTGTGGAGGAACAAGGATATCTGACGTCACTGAGAAGAGAGAAGCAGGCGTTTGAGTTGCTAATTCAGACCAAAAGTGTAAGTATTTTTGCTCTTGAATCTTTTTGAAACACTGTTATACGCTTGGCCACTTTTGTAACTAGTTTGGGAAACGAAAAATGATTCTGCTTGTGAAACGGGTTGCCAAATAGAAACTATAATTCTGTTTCCGAAACTTGTTTTGAAAAAATACTAATAACTCTTCTTTCGAAACTCCTTAGTTCTAAATGGAAAAGAACAAAAACGCTGACATGAAAAAAAAAAAACTAGCTTTCCCATCGCGGCTTCGCCCCCATAATTATACTACACAACTCTTAATATTTCTTGGGAAAAAGTACTTAGCATACGCCACTCGGGAATAGTGTAGGTGTAGCTTTTTCAGATACTCTACCTCCTTACCTTAGAGTAAACAAAGAACAGAAAAAGGGGTGTATTATTAAAAAGAAAAGGGAGGGTATTATTAAAATTAAAGAATAATTAACCTGACTTATAAAAAAAAAACGTATAGTATTTCCGATCACCATACAATGCTGCCACTCTACCTCTTTTTGTCGAAATTTAATATCACATTTCATTTAATAATAGTCAAAATTTTGTCGAAAAGTAAATTAGTGACAAAGTATTACAATGACTTCAACTAGAAGTCATTGAAATTCTTTGTCACTAATTTACTGAACAATAGTACGCGTTCACTCTTTTTGCGAACCGCCGGACTAGAATGCCTGGGTTTGCTTCCGATTGTTGTAATCTGGGTGTCTTCAAGTCGCAAGTGAATCGGTTTATCCAAAGCAAGCATAATCCATTGTAGATTGCATCATCGCTTAACATTAGTTGAGCTGGCGGTCAAATTTAAGCCTATTTTTTTTATGGGAACGACAGTGGAAGTTTCTTTTGCATTAACGATGCAACTATAGGCACTTGGGACATACTTTTTTCTAGGTAATGGTGGTCCCTTCATATCAAGATGGCAAGACTGATGAGTATTTCAGCTTAAATGTGGAGGAAGAACCAGAAGATGTAGATACTAGAAAAGCAGGTAGAAAACTTAAGCTTTATTCACATTACTACAAACCCCGCCTGGGCTTAGACAGGCTCTGAAATTGATAAGCGAGCCCTATAACATGTCTCATACAGCTGAATTTCCAATGGCAAACTACTTGACTCGTGTCACATCACACTAATATCATAAACTCTATTTTATCAATCATAAAAGGACACTTTTGTGTCCGCGCGCAAAATGGCGTTGACCACGAGCGGACACTAAAGTGTCCGCGTATGGTCCGCGTGATTCATCACGACGGACTTGACGATTAACGATCTATCCTTCGTTTAATTATTGAAAAGGGCTATGTCTGTCTCGTATAGTTGAACCAAACATCACATCTAGATAGTTCATGGTCTATTAATTCAAGCCCCACGACGAGAAAAAAAAAGTGAAATCACATTCTTCGTGATCGTGTTGTTTGCCGCGCGTGCTTTGGGTGCTTTATATTTGTGTTTACTTTTGTGCAATATAAAAATGGATAAAGGTAAGTGTTTTATGTTATTTCGTTGAATTAGGTCAATAGCTAGCCTGATTTAAGCTTATTTCTCTAAAATAAGCGAGTTTTTTGGCCAAAATTCGGTATTTTTTCCAATGCATGACCGGCATGGCTGGTACCTTGAAATTCACCATTTACATTTGGAATGATTTTGGAGTTAAATGTTAGAACTGAGCCCTAATAATGAATAGACCATCCTTCTAAATTAGTAGTAAACGCATTAATTTGAGAAATATATCAAAAAATTACTAGATTTGAAAATATATTACATGCTTCGAGTTACGCATCCGCCATTTTGAGTTGTTGAGTGCAGGCTGGTTTGGCGGACGTGACATATTTAAGTCTCGATTCACACCAAAGTGGCCGGAAAAAATAACAATATGTAAGCTTTGAATTGAAAAAGAGTAGACACTTTGCTTGTCCGATTTTGATGATTTTTACCCAACTGCCAAAGTGAGTTTCTTTTTATTGTACTTATGTCTGTATGTGTGTTTCTACAAAATTTATGTAGAGTATTGTTTTTTTTTTTGGTATATTTTTTTATTACTTGGTAGCTTACATTAACCTCTCAAATGAGTTTTTTTTTTCATATGCTTAGGACCCCCAGATCCAAACTTTTATTTTGGCAAGTAATAATAAAAAAATTGCGTTTAGTCTAGCAGGGCGGGTGGGCGCTACGGAATGGAACCCTACGTGGGGTAATTTGAGGACAAAATTCGATATCTTACACGCTCTTAAAATATCGCTACCCAGTTGATGGACACACTGTGAAGATGTTCCCGCTGTTTCTATTATTTTGGGGTTGTGATATGTTTTGCTTACATATTGCTTTGTTTGCTATTTAGGCATAGACCAGATGGCTAGTGGTCGTGGCCGTGGTAGAGGACGTGGCCGGGGTCGGGCCGCTCGAGTTCGTAGCACCTCGAGCCGAGGACGGGCACACCGTTCCCTAGACTTTTCAGAGTGAGTATTTATGCTTTTTTTATTTTTGTATTGTTGTTGTTTTGTATTATTTGTTCACTTTTAAGTTAAGAAATGACACAAAAAAAACTGTTTTTTTTTATATTTTAGACAATTATCGGCACAACAACCACCAGCAGCAGCTTCAATAACAGCAGCACCACTAGCAGAACCAGGACCGTCTGGGTCTGGTGTGGTGTATTCTGAAAGCAGCTCGACTCAACTGTGCGTGATCCTTTTATGTTTGTTTAATTTTTTGTATGCATACTATATTTTGTACTATTTTAGCTCTTTTGCCGGCAGGTTCAAGCAAGAGTTAAAAAGAGTTCGGGATGCGAGGGCAGGAGATAGGAAGCGATTAAAAAAAGTTGACCCCACCAGTAAGGTTAATGTGTTAGCCAAGAGGGAGGAAGGTGAAGTAGCGAGCTACCTCATCCCCAGCGCACCTGAGCGTAAGCAAAAAAGGTTTGAATCTTACTTATTCCTTTGTATGTACCTCATTTAACTTTTTTTACATTACGTGTAATTTACAGACAACTATATATACAGAGGTGCAATTTTTCAGGAAAGTGCCATCACCGCCTCGGAAGCCCTGTCCGCTGCGCCCAAATGTACCGGATGTGCCACCGGAACCAAAAATTCCAGCTTATAAAGCTAAGCCACCTGGTATGAACTATTTACAGTTAGTTAATAATTTGTTTCTTCATCGATCTAATCAGAGATTTTTTTATCTCCGTAGCAGCACAACCCAGCACCAGCACCGGACAACGCAGTGAAAGAAACCGCCCATTTCGATACGAGGGGTCGCCTGAACCAGAGATGAGCACCCCTCCACAGAAGTAAGTTTTAATATAGATAGGTAAACTCATTATTGTTCACACCATTTATAACATACATCTGACAGAAAGACAAATAACTAAACTCGGTCTAAGTATTTATTTGCTCTGCTGCTATGGTCATACAATACACTTGCGTAACACTAGGGTACCGTTCTGTAATGTGGTATTTCTGTATGCTTTTCAAGAATATTTTAAAATGTCGAACATAGGTCGATGTAGTTGTATAATTATAATGTTTTTTTTAAAGATGGCGGAAATCATTTACTGCGTCAGCAGCAGCAGCAGCAGCAGCTTCCTGCACTCCTACTGCAAAGTCGTATTATGAAGGAGACATACCCGTCGGGCCGGACGACGAAGTTGTCAACTTCTCTCCTTGTGAGTAAAATTGCCATTTCCAAACGACCATAAACATAATAAACGGGCACTTAAACTAACTATTATTTTCTCTTTTCAGCTTCAAATGTGTCGGATGTGGCGATCCTCTTGGACGTGTCGTCCAGCACCACCCACCAAGAGCCTGGGTCCTCGCAACCGGGTAAGTTTTCAGCAGTTTATCATGACTTATCAAATGAATGCCATATAAATGAACCCTATTTACCTTGGTCACGCCATAACTTGGGAACGACTTAACCGTTTTTTTTTGTGTTCTAATACTTTGTAGAACGTTCTTACGAAAAGAAAAATTAAGAAAATTGGAATTTTTTTGAAAACTTATTGACGATTTTACTTCGCGCGTTTGACAGTTTTAAGAGAGGACAACGTCTATCGGGACAGCTAGTTATAGCAATTTTTTTCATTACTTGTTCTCTTTCATTTCAGAAAGCCACATCTACGAAGTTGTGGAATGTGAGCGTACGATTGGGGAGTGTGAGGAATTTTCTGTAGTGCACCCTGGGAGTGATGTCGACGAGGACGATGAGGGCGACGGTATCACTCTCAGGCGTTCTACCGATTTTTTCCAGCAAACCCTAATCGACGGTCTTGACCCAGAATTGGTGTTGGAGCGCCTGGACCTTCAAGAGGATAATGCTATCCGAGAAATGGCAGCAGAAGAAATGCTGCGATTTCAGTGGTCCAGTGATCCTAACGTTTTTACAGGCCAGCGAGAGGAGTTTACTGGCCCGGCTGGTCCCACCTTCTCCACCGACGGATTGTCCCCGTTGGAGGTTTTTATGAGAATTTGGGACGATGACGTTGTAGATTTGATAGTCCAGGAAACGAACAGGTATGCCTTCCAAAACAATCAAAAAGGTTGGAATGATGTGACTAGCGCTGATATTTGGGCATTCTTTGCAGTGATGATGCTGCAAAGCATTGCCCCTTTACCAGTAGAGAAGGATTATTGGTACGCGTGCCTGCCGCAGTTGAATATGCCCCGTTTTAAAGACTTAATGACGTACAACAGGTTTCTAGCCATTAAAAAAAATCTTCATTTTGTCGACAACACTGCACTGCCACTGACACAAATGACAGGCGAAAACACTAAATTACAAAAAATATTGCCCATCATTAACCACCTGAACAGCAAGTTCTCCTCATTATACCTACCCGAGCAGAACATTGCCATTGACGAGTCGCTCCTTCTCTGGAAGGGTCGACTGTCTTTTGTGCAATTGATTGCGACAAAAGCTGCTCGGGTAGGCATAAAGAGCTACGAACTGTGTGAATCGCGCACTGGGTACTTGTGGCGAATAATGGTGTATACAGGCAAAGGGGAGGTACACACAGAGTCGCAAGAAAACGAACCGGAGGGGGCCACATCCAAGATAGTGTATGGCCTAGTTCGTCCTCTTTTAAACAAAGGCCATACTCTTGTGATGGATAACTTTTACAATTCCCCATTGTTGTCGCGGATGTTAAAACATCAAAAAACGGACACAATGGGGACATTGGGGCTAAATAGGGAATTTGTACCAGATAGTTTGCGTGGTAAGTCCAAAACCAACACACGCGCAGGTGAGATTTTGGTCAGTCAAACGCATGATCTGTCCATAGTTGCGTGGCATGACGCTAACATGGTATCCATGATATCGTCATACCACAAAGCAGAAATCGGCGGTATTGAAAAATATGGCAGGTACAAATACAAGCCGCAAGTGGTGTTGGACTACAACCTTTCCATGGGAGGCGTCGACAAAAAAGATCAGATGCTACAGGCTTTTCCCGTGGAAAGGATACGCAACCTCATCTGGTACAAAAAACTATTTCGACGACTCTTTAACATTTCAATACACAACGCATTTGTTATGTATAACGTGGGAAAAAACAAAAGTCAACGGTTCTTCCGAGTAGCGTTGACGCAAGAGATCATTAAAAAAATTAAACCACCAAATCCTCAGCTGGAGCTCCAGCAAAAGCAGTTGCAACACTACGCCATGAAGAACACCAGTGGGCGGGCCCGATGCCAATGGTGTTCCAAGAAAAAAATTCTTACTCGCACGGCATTTAAATGCGATACCTGCGAAAAGAATTTATGCGTTGTGGGATGTTTCAAGGAGTACCATCTTTCCTTGGAACAGTGAATACGGCGGTGGTTATTTTTTTATAGCACCTTTCATCCGCTATTTCACAGGAACCGTTGAACTTTGAATTTTCCCGCATTACCAAGTTTCATCCAAATACGTTCAGCTGTTACTTTTGCATTTACATTTGATTACAAACAAACAGACTGACATATACAAGCTTCGCATTTATAATATGAGTGTGATACCTTCTACTTTCCGTAGCAAATTTCATCCTAATCCGTTCAGTCGATGTATATTTTTTGTTTCTCCTATCATCTCTGTCAGTGTGTTAGTGTAATGTTATACAGTAAAAGCTCCTTATTCAACGTTCCCTTATTCGCGTTTACACTATTCGCGGATCCAGTCGGTATATTAAAAGGATTCGGTGTTTTTTTTATTTAGGCATCGGCATCCTTTGATTCGTTGGTAGCTTATTTCCACAATGCCTAAAGTTCGTTGTCTAATGCACTTGTGCACGGTTCGATATCTTGTGTGCTACTGTCGATTTAGTGCTGCCAACATCAAGACAGTATTTTGCTACTGATTGCGCATCATAATAACATCTCACACACACTACAAGTAGTAGTTTACTACTTTATGTCGCAGTCATTTTTGAAACAAATATGCTAAAAAATGCATTCTTACAAGTATGGGGTTCAAGTAAAAATAGAAATTCTTGACCGCTTACGCCTTGGTGAATCGTTAGCATACATATAATCCTGTACAAAATTGCCATTCCATATGGATTCACATTTTTTTGTATTTGTAGGACGTATTCCCCGCAAAGAAAGAGCTTTTACTGTATACCAAATTTCATCAAAATCCGTTCAGCCTTTAGGTTCGCATTTTTTTACATATACAAACGAACTGACAAACACCAACCTGCGACAGCACTGGTACCAGTACATTTTCCGCTTTCACTTTTGACAACCTTTTAACCTCCATATTTAATTTCATCCAAATCAGTTTAGTCGTTACTTTTGCATATATAGGGCTACCTTCCTAGTTTCATCAAAATCCGTTCAGCCGTTACTTTCGCATTGTATTAGGTGAGGCCATCCATACCAAAATTCATCTAAATCGGTTCAGCCGTTACACTTACAATTAATGTTGGATCGGACCACTGACTATATGCCAAGTTTCATTAAAATCTGTTCAGCCGTTTTTTTTATAACCTTTATATAATATATTGCTACTAAATAAAAATTTAGTTAAACTATTATTTGTCGGAACATTTTTGGCCGGATGCGTTCCGGTGTGAATCTTGCCTTAGTTTTGGTTAGATTTTGGACTTTTTAACTTGTAATGTTGATAACTTTTTTCAATTACATCGTAAAAATATGGGAAATGTTTCGTTCGCAAGCTATTGAAATGTAGAAACTTGTTAGTACAACGATTTATTTCAATAGTGGGGTCGATTTTGAAGGCACCATTTAAAATTAGAAAGCTAACTAAAATTTCTAACTATAAGTTTAACTTCTAACAATTGGTATTCTAGAGGCACCCATAAACTAAAATATTGACCGGAATTTGAGTTACTTTTGTTCATTTATTTTGAATTAACAGATGAAAAAACATCATTAAAAAACCGGTAATTCCTTCCGATTTCGTTCCGATTTCATGATTACCTGTGGTGTCACTCATTAGGCAAATAGCAAGTGTTGCAAGCTTTTTACCTAAAATGCTTATTGATATTATTCTTAGTAAACATTTTACTTCATAAATTTTTATATTATTAATTGTATCCGACGGTTGTATCAATCGGCGAATCCAACTCGGCTGGGCAGCGTTCGGTAAACTACGCAACGTCTTCTCGTCCAAAATACCTCAGTGCCTTAAGACGAAAGTCTTCGACCAGTGTGTGTTACCAGTGATGACATACGGCACTGAAACGTGGTCTCTCACTATGGGCCTCATAAGCAAGCTCAAAGTCGCACAACGAGCTATGGAGAGGGCTATGCTCGGGGTTTCTCTAAGAGATCGAATCCGAAATGAGGAGATCCGTAGACTAACGAAAGTCACCGACATAGCCCACCGGATTAGTAAGTTGAAATGGCAGTGGGCAGGGCACATATCACGCAGAACAGATGGCCGATGGGGCCGAAAGGTTCTGGAATGGAGACCACGGACTAGTAAGCGCAGCGTAGGACGTCCACCCACAAGATGGACAGACGACCTAAAAGAGACCGCAGGGAAACGCTGGATGCAGGCCGCTTCCAACCGGCCCTTTTGGAGATCGATGGGGGAGGCCTATGTCCAGCAGTGGACGTCCTACGGCTGAAATGATGATGATGATGATCCGACGGGTGCTACAGCTATTCTGCAGGTTAATTTTTAAGAGAAACATGTTAATAGTTCGCATACAGTTCAATTGTTACAAAACATCACTAAAGTACAAGAAAGTTTTCGTTACCATAGTAAATTTATTTATTAAAGTTCAAAGGGACACTTTTGCCACGGAAAACAAACACAGGTAATGAAAGTTAGACATTTGTTTGCGAATTATAACACATTCTTGGGAAAAATAAAAGCTCGATTCAGATTTCATAGCTATGGCAATTCATTATATGTAGCCGGCTCATGGAGTTTTGGCGCCAACGTGAAAACAAACATGTCTCCTGATTGTATTATTTTCCTAAACTTGTGTTATTTCGAGTGTTATCGTTTAATAATAGTAAATTACTGTTTAATAAGTTTTATCGACCGTTTTCAAGTGTAGTCAAACGATTTATTGACCTGAAACATGTATTTTCGGATTTTTACCAAATTCCACAGAAGCCTCTTGTAAAGTATCCACCATTTTATCAGGGAATAACTTGGACTTGACCGCAACTTCCTTTGCTCGACTCTCCCTGTGAGAGTCGTTTCACGTTATTAATTAATATCATGTAAACCTCAATAGTATTCTGACTGAAGGACTCTGTATCCATGGTCACAAAAAGAAATAAAAATTTGCCGGATGACGTCCATTTGGTAAAAACATTAAATTTTTTGGTTATTTCAATTTCTCTCCGTGTCCACAAATAAAAAGATAAACAAACCTCTTATTGGTCAGTGGATCAACAGAATTCACAGAAAAACAGAATCAAGTCAACGATAACCGAAAAAACAACGACCACTCTGGCTGGACAGTCGAAAATACACAATCTAGAACGAAGTTGGATTAAAATGCTACGGCTCTTGACCTATTCATCACAGGCATAGAGCTGGTATCTACAGCGGGAAGTATGCTGACGCAGCGTCATGGTTTTACCACTACAACATCACTAAACATCAGGTAAAACGGCCGTAGCTAGAATATATGCTGGATAGGCAGTGTATCGCGGTTTTACTCACTATGATAAAGCATTAAGTCGTTCTGGTCAACGGCCGTAGCTAGAATATATACTGGACAGGCAGAGTCCGTGATTTTAGTCACTCCTACAGCAGAAATAGTTCTTTTGTGAGTAGAAACCAAACAGACGCATTTACAAACTCGCTTTTGTAATATTATTAAATGTGAAAAGCAAATGTAGTTTTTAAAGGGTCACTTTCAAAATTTCGCAGCGCAATACACTTCCACTTGTTTAAAATGTTAGCAAGGTCTAACAAATTCAAAGCGAATCAATTGAAAATGAAAAGATAATCCATTATCGACTGCTGTTTTTCTATTCGATCTTGCCAAGTATTAAATTAGATTATTTGGTTTCAGCACGATGAATGGATCCATGCACTCAATGACATAGTACGGAGAGCCTTTGTGTCAGCAAACGTTCCCTCCGGGCTCTGCAGGTCTGACGGGAAGAGGCCGGACGGGCTGACTCTCGTGCCTTGGAAGAACGGGAAGTGCCTGATATGGGATGCTACTTGCGTCAGCACTGTCGCAGCCAGCCACCTGAGTCGCACCGTCCACTCACCGTCAGCAGGGCGGAATATGCCGCTGATAAGAAAAGGGAAAAGTACGCGGCGTTGGAGCCGCGTTACAATTTCGAGCCCGTTGAGCAAGAAGCTCATTTCGGAGATAGGGCACAGGCTCAAGATAAAGTGTGGTGACTCCCGCTCTGGCTCGTTCCTGGTGCAAAGGTTGGCCATTGCCATCCAATGTGGTAATGCAGCGAGTGTTTTGGGTACCTTTGTGCCGGGAACGGTTAGGGGTGGGTTAGATATTAGTGAATAACAAATATTTTTGGATTTATTTGACATATGTATTTAAATGTAAATGAAATAAAAAAAAAAAATTATTTATGTAGTATTTATTTCAAAGAGATTAAGTTTTGAAACATTTTTACAGTTTTCCTATTAAATATTATTAAATCTACTTATATTATCAATGGCATCTTTCAATTATATAAATATTGTAGTCTATGTATTTTGCATTCTGAACCTTGCTAGAATCTACCCAAATCATTATAACTCTGAAGTCACAGCAGATTGATGGACAGCGGACATAGCTGTACTACTCGGTAGAGTAGTATTAGGATATTCCTTGCAGTACCATTTCATGGGGGTGATGTATTGACACACATTCGTGCGATGCTCAGATTGTGTAGCTTTAAGCAGCACCTGGAAGTAAAAACAATTTTATGGTTTTTTATTAAGTACTCTGTCCACACCGCATTAAGTTGTGAGTGTGACTTGTAACAGTGTAGTGTAGGCCGGTCACAAGGAATGGAACAGTCATATGAGCATTATTTCTTTCTTTTCGCATGTGCCAATTGGTACTTCGACCAAAATAAAATTGATGGACAGGCCCAGAAGAAGCGCATTTTTGAAGATTACAAAATGAGCACCAGCGCTCACTTCGTTTCAGTCACTCTCTAGCCGTAGGAAGTGTATAACGAAACATCTGACAAAATTATGCCTTCGTGTGCTTTCCCGAAGTGTAAATAGACAACAAAAAACCGCTATCTATTTTTTGTAACAAAAGTACTGTACTTACATGGTTATAATTAAGTGTTGAAGTATATGTATGTCTGACGGTTTTGACTCGTTTTTACTGAGCAAGTTCAATGGTTATAGCCCGTCCATTCATTTTATTTTGGTCGAAGAATTGGTAACCGTTCTGTAATGTTATAGAGCGAGATCTTTACTCATCACCATTGAATTATTATGAATGAAATAAGTATGGGTTCTCTTTCAGTTACTTTTTTTGATCCTACTATAATGCCCTTTGGTAAGGTAGTAGTGTGCATTATTAGTTTGGATATATAAGTACTAACAGACATGTGTATTTTGATGACAACCAACGGAAAGGGGAAAAAGTAAATTTTCTTTTTCCCATTGGTTGGACGGCGGTCTGTCAGCCAAGTCCGTCTCGTCTGTTAGCTACTTAAGACATTTGCACAGACGGAGACCAGGACAGTGGGCAGGAGACATGCTATCTAGTCTCCGCTCTGCTTCAATGGATCATAACGGAGACAGGGAATTAATTGTATGGCAAGCAGATTAGCGCAGCTGAAAGGAGCGAAGTATAAAGTTATGCTATTGGATTATGCTCCCGCTCCGCTCGTCTCTGCTACACGACTACACGTATCTGTTCGTCTCCACTACTGAAGTCTACTCATCTCAGCTCCTCTCATCCCTGCTTCAATAGAAACACCCTTTACTCTGTCTACGTACCTATTCAACAATTTATCACAACATAACTAGACCATTGAACCAATCTTGATTAAATTTAACAGTAAGTGATGTGCTCTATGCGAACCGACAAAAGACATTTTTTATTATAGGAAAATAGAAAACCGCCGGGCGCCGCGAATCTTACGTATTGGTAGGTGCTGACCTTGGTGTGTTCTCCTTAGCTCCAACTCTATGTTATGCAGGTTTCTTACAGCACTGGAATGAATAAACGCATCTTCGAGATGCATAATAATAATTCCTTCAGGGTCCATCACGCATCTAGATCTTGTAATATGTATTGTCTTGTATTGTTTTCAACCATAAAGCAGATAAGTATAATCTACTTTTCTATTACTGGTGCCACTTGTTAGTCGCAAAAAGTAGATCATGTTTGATCCACATTTGATCACATTTCCCGTCGAACCAATACGATTTTAAGTCTTTGATATGCTTATCTGTATGTTGATCATTAGGACACGTTTGTTTTTTTGAGCAAAAAACACAAATAATGAGTTTAAACTCACTTTGAAATTCAAGTTATTTTAAAGAGGACCTCAAATGGTCCTTGTTAAAAAACTAACCTATAAGCTAAAATATCAGCTGTTTTGGCAACTAAAACGATTTAAAATCATTTAAAATGTGCCTTCAGAATAGCAAAACTGCATTTAAACGTGAATTGAGTAGTTTACGGCACATTACGTTCATTCGATTTAAAAATTTGATTTTGACGTTTTTATAATAATTTAAGTGGTGCCTCTGGAATACCGATTAGCTTTTTTAAATATAACAAGTTTTAAAGCTAAACTAAATTTAACTTGTGCCTTCAAAATCGGGCCCATTGTCTGTTAAATAAAATATTCATAGGAATTGTAGGGCAATGTTTGAAGAGAATTGACTACTATAAAATGTTTTGTATATTTTTCTGTGGTAAAGCGTACTATGTTGACATAATTATTACCTAGGCTTAAGTTTGAAACAAGCATTCCGGCAACACATATATTTGTGATGTACATGTAAAAATGTAAAGAAAAAAAAAATATGTCGCCGTAAAAATACCGCCCTGCCAGAAATTTCTTGTAATTTTCAAATGGTTGTAAATAAATATTTTTTCACAAGGATATATGTTTTTATTATTTTCTCTGTATTGTTGTATCAAGTAAATTTTATTAAAATCATAAAATAAATAGGACATCGCTCTACTTTTTAAATTAAAAATCCCTTAACTACCTCGAAGCTACCTTACGCACTATGTTTATGTTACTGAGCCGTTTCTTTACAGCTAGAGAGGCCAGATCTAAACAAACTCTTATTTCATTCGATTCCTTTACTCAAGTCGATTCTTAAAAGTAACACAAGTGGTGCCCCATTCCTAAGCCCAGCATTGTGAACGGTTTTCTGCGTGCGTGGCCGCCGCGCTGCATTTCGCGCCAAAACGATTTGGGGTTGGCGACACCGTCGCGCGAAAGTCTTATTACCAAGCGGATAGAAAAAAGCGTAGGCCACTCAGCGTTGCCAGAATGTCACTTTTGTAACATTTTATGTTACTTTTGACTCTCATGTTACCTCCATGTTACACGACTCAAAACGTTACTTTTGGAACATTAAGGCAACACGCTATTTATGGCCCGATATTAAGGGGAGTAAAGCCCTTTGAAAGGGTGTTGATTACATAGGGCGCACTGTATGTTTTCGGTACTGGCCAGTGACCACTACATAAACAATATTTAAAAAGTACCTAATTACATTTGAAAATAGAACTCTTTGGCTGTAGAATACAGTTTGTTTCATCTGTCACTTGTTTTAGCGTTTTAGCGGCATTTTAGAAATTGCCTGTCTTCATCACTATGGCTCCAAGGGTCTTTGACCAGTGTGTGTTGCCAGCTTGCCAGTGATGACATATGGTACTGAGACGTGGTCCTTAACTGTTGGCTTTTTGGAAAAACTCAGTCACACAGCGGGCAATGGAGAGAGCTATGCTCGCAGTTTCTTCTTTGCGCGATAGAATCCGGAACGTGGATATTCGCCAAAGAACCAGAGTCACCGACATAGCTGTTAAAATTTGCAAGTTGAAGTGGCAATAAGCAGGCCACATTGCTCGAAGAACCGATAACTGATGGGGAAGAAAGGTTCTGAAGTGGAGACCACGAACCGGAAGATGCAGCGTAGGTAGGCCTCCCACTAGATGGACCGACGACATTGTGAGAATCGCGGGCATCCAGTGGATGCAAAAGGCAGGCTGTCGTTCAGTGTGGAGGTTTAAGGGGGAGGCCAATGTTCAGCAGTGGACGTCTTCTGGCTGATGATGATGGTGACATCAACATGGATTTAATTTTTTTGTAGTATGATTTTCTACGATTTTAAGTGTAATTTGACAGCTCAGCAGACCTTCGCTCAGCTTCAAACTGCTTTTGGCGATGAAGCGTCATGCAAGACGAGTATTTATAGCTGGTTTGTAGTATTCAAACGCGGTCGTGTCAATTTCAGTGACGAATTTCGTGATAGTCACAATACATGTCCAGTATGTCCACCGCTGTGAATAACAAAAACATCGATGCTGTGCACCGTATGATCGAAACAGACAGGCATGTGACCTACCATGAGATTCGGCATCTTTAGGCCTAAGTATGAGACAAATACAACCAATCGTAGTAAGCGTAGACACAAACATTTGGGTGTGAAAAAGCTGTGGTCTCGGTACTCTCGGTGGATCCCACACAATTAGACTGAGGTTCAAATAACGGACCTCGTCACTTGGTGCAACAATGCCATGCTTACCAGATTCAACGAAGGAGCGTCAAATTTGGTGTTCCACATAGTAATGTGACGAAACATGGATTTATTAGTACGATCCCAAAACAAAGCAGCAATCGAGCGTAGTGTAGCGTTAGGTCTTTCAAGATGAGCCGAAAGGTGTGAGTCCAAAATACCTGTCCCTTGAAACGAAAGTATTCGAACAGTGTATGTTGCCAGTGATGTATGAAGTATGATGACATGCGGCACTGGAACGTGGTCTCTCACTATGGGTCTCTATGTAGGCTCAAAGTCGCACAACGAGCTATAGAGACAGGTAGGTATGCTCGGGGTTTCTCTACGAAATTGAATCAGAAATGAGGAGATCCGTAGACGAACTAAATTTCCCAGCATAACCGGATTAGCGAGTTGAAGTGGCAGTGGGCAGGACATATAGCACGCAGAACTGATGGCCAATTGGGCCGAAAGGTTCTCGAATGGAGACCACGGAACGATTAGCGCAGTGTAGGACGGTCCACCCATAAGATGGACAGACGACCTAAAAGAGACCACAGGAGAAGGCTGGATGCAGCAGGCTGCTTGCAACCGGCCTTTTCGAAGATCAATGAAGGTTTATGTCCAGCAGTGGATGGCATATGGCCAAAATGATGATGATGATGATTTTTCCACATAAAATAGGTGATGTTACTTTTCTCGTGAAAATGTTACTTTTTGAGCTGTGTCATGTTATATTTGACTATCTGCCACTGGCAACACTGTCTGGCCACTGCCAATAGAAGTTCTAGTTGTAAAAAATAATAAGTTGAAATCGAGTTAATAAAACATTTTAACCATTAAAAACTCCCTGCATTAGAAGTCCTAATGTAGTTCCTAAAGCATGTATATTTGTCAAAGCACATAATTATATTATCATAGATTCACACGATGTTTCTTGCCTCACACCTGCAAAATGTGGAATGAGTTACCTTCCGCGGTGTTTCCGAGAAGCAACAACATGGGGTTCTTCAAAAGGCGAGTTATAATAGGTCATTAATGGGTTGGCAACGTATTTGTGATGCCTCTGGTGTTACAAGTAACCATAGGCTACGGTGACTGCTTACCATCAGGCAGCCCGTCTGCTTATTTACCATCAATGGGATTTAACAAAAAACTCAGCTCCGTAACGGCTGAGCAGATTTTAATGACAATTGGTTAAATATAATATTCTGGATTAAGGCTTCTTTTTGTCCTAGAAAACTTGTGGTTCTTCAAAACGTGTTTCCCACAAGTTTTCCGCAGCTGGCTCTACACGGTAAAGGATCATATTTCAATTTCAGTCTGACTGGCCTGAACAGGGCCCATTGTAATGTCAATCAGGCTTACTTTACAATAGAAACTACTCGCAGATAAGCTTTATCATACCCTGATAACCGCTTTTTTATGCAGGAGGTCAAACCACGAACAAGGAGAAGCCACTGGTGATAGTCGACATGCGCGAGTTTCGTTCAGATCTTCCGGCTTTGCTGCACAAGAAAGGCATTCATATTGAACCAGTCACTATAGCGGTAAGGAAAGGTACCGATTTTACTGATAAAGGTCACAGCACACATACGAATGGTGGTCGAGCAGTAACAGCTCGCTTCACAATCTAACGGCACCCGGTTCAACCCTCAGCCCTGCACCAATGACTTGTTTAATCATACTAATATTATGTTATTGTTATTATATGTTATTATAATGTTAGTTTATTGGTTTGTTTGTTCCTCTTTCACGCAGCAACAGAGCATAGGATCGACCTGATTTTTCCATGAGTATAGTTTAAGGGCCGGAGAGTGACATAGGCCACTTTTCATCATCATCACCATTTTACATCACTTCGCGGATGAAACCGCGGGGCACAGCTAGTACTTACATAAAATGTAAATGTACTCAGTACCTAAAATGAAACATGCCACTCCTGCATCATGACGCGAATTGACTAAGAAGCAGAATGCCTAACCGTCAAGTGAAGGAAAACATTGTGAGGAAATCGGTACGTCCAAGAACCTCAAAAAGTTTAAAGACGTGACATTTACCAACTGGGGCAGATGGTGGCTTTGGGCCCATCTTCTCTTTCTAAGAAAAGGCCTGTGTTCCAGCAGTAGAAGCATGATATGCTGACAATGATGAATAAATAATATTGACACAGCTCGAGCTATTCAGTATTCCTTATATGAAACTCTAAATTGCAACACATATACTAATCAGCATCTTATGGCATCGCCTCGCTTCGGGATAAGCGAGTGAATCGTTCGAAGCTCGCGGTCAACTTGCTGTCACAGCAGTTATACCTACGTCTCGCTCTTGCCGACAACTTTGAGATGGCGCGGACCACCCGTAGTCCACACGCTTGTAAAATACATCGTCATTGGCGGCGTGCGCGGCGAAAAAAACACAAAAAAAGCTGACGTTACAACATTTCGGAGCCTTACAAGTTCACACAACGGTCGTGTCAATCAGGCGATTCAAATGTATGGAGGGCCTCCAAATCCGACAAAGCCCGTTAAAATAATAATAATAATAGTTAAAAAGCCGAAGACGAAGATACAAGTGTTAGCATTTCGGCCAAGAAATCACCTCATAAACTATTTTATACACAATTCGTTTACACTTGTTCTCGCTTCGAGGTTCGAGCACAGAAAAAGGGGGAATGCAATGCAACCGCAACTTATATACTGTGTTCGTTGACAGTTATCAGCAGTCAACTGTCAACGAATACATATGACGTTTGCTAATACATTTCAATATACAGTTTTGTTAAAATGGTGTTGCTATTTTATATACATTAAATACAAATTGTTTTACACAAGATAACAGTCTAAGGAGGCCTTATATTCCAATGATCCACTCCCAGTCAAGTTGTTAATCTGATTTCAGATAGGTGACTACATCCTGACCCCCGATATTTGCGTGGAGAGGAAGTCTATATCAGATCTGATCGGGTCGCTGAACTCGGGCCGTCTGTACACGCAGTGCACGCAGATGTGCAGAAACTACACACGACCAATCCTGTTGATCGAGTTCGATCAGAACAAACCATTCAACTTACAGGTCAGTTTGAACTTTAAACGTTTGGAGGAAAAGTTTTTTTTTGTATTTTTTTTTAAATGTTTACCTTACCAATTCAATGAACTAAAAATTTACTAACCAAACCAGTATTGAATTGTAATTGACATTTAAAGCACAAAACAAAACAAAATCGGTCAAGCTATTTTCGAGTTTTTGCGTAACTGACGCACGGCAATTGATTTATATAATTATATAGAAGACTAGCTGCGCCCCGCGGTTTTACTCGCGTGAATTACACCTTATAACATCAGCTGTCAGTAAAAATCGGTCTAGCCGTTTGGGACATACACACATCGCCTTTTATATATAAGGAAGAAAAATAGTTACAGTGCGAGAAAGTATGAGAATCACAGACCTATATCTAAGTAGACTTCACAAGCTGTTCAAACTGTATGAAAACAAAGCGTGTAAATTTTTTCGTACCTAAAAGTACAAAGAAATATCTTTATTCTGTCGGCCAACTCTATTTGTGGTATTCTTACAACTCAGTATTGCACAATTACCCATTTTCGTTTCAAACTGACACGTATTGTCGCGTCACCGATTTAGCAGACAGATTTTAGCCGGATTCAATTACGACTATTCGTCATAATTGTGTTGGAAATATGACATGCGAGGTAGGTCGACTTGTGGCGTCTACTTGGATATAGGTATGTGATCAGAACCGTGAAAAACTCTTGTTCTTGTTTCCAGGGGCATTTCATGAGTGCCAACGACATATCGGGCGCGGACATCCAGCAGAAGCTGCAGTTGCTCACGATACACTTCCCGCGACTCAAGCTGGTCTGGTCGCCCAGCCCTTACGCTACAGCTGAACTCTTCTATGAGCTTAAAGTTAGTACTCTACTCACTAATATGCCAACGGACAGTTGTATGATTTCTTAAACTTGGTCCAAGCTTTCAAGCAAGTCCAAGCTAGAGTTACGGCGCATTCGATCGTCGTCGTCGATTTTGCAGCACCGTAGCTGTAACTTGCAGGCAGCTTACGATTAGGAATGATATATTTTAACTCGGATTTGTTTAAATTTTTTGCTTATCTTTCAATCAATCGGGATTCCCCTGACACTGTCTTTTTGACTTTTTGAAAACCCCTTCCGGACGCCCTTTGTCCAAGGACAAATCCGGAGAATAGGCATGTGTCCTCATGTTTAATTTATTACAAATAACCGGCTTAGTGAGGAATATAACTAAATACATTACACATACTGAAAAAATAAATTGGCTGATAAATCTCCGAGATATGAGCGCTTAAAGTTTTAGGTGGGGATAGAGAGGGGATGCTCTATCTCTTTCTCGCAAAGCGCGTGTTAGTATAGCATTTGTATGGCGCGCCTGAGGCGTGACGTCACGCCTCAGTATAGTGCGCTCTCTGTCTAGCATGAAATTAAAATGCTTATATCTTATTTGTTTTTGAACTAATTTTAATTTTGTTTTCGTTGATGGGCTCTATTTGTGATCAGCTTTTTTATGAGGTAATAATAAAAGATTAGTCATCATGCCTATTCCGAATGGATGGCAGGCCTATGCAGGACCGGATCATTCTCGATAGATCCAATGCTAAGATCCATAATGGATCATAGACATACTCATACTTAAGCATATATTAATAATTTATCTTGTCTTGATTTATCCGTGTTGTTTTTTAATTTCAGCAAGGTAGGAAGAACCCAAGCGTCACAGAAGCGTTGGCCCTGAGCGGCGACAACACAGCCGACGACATGAACTATGAAAGATACAACATATTGGTGCACGACTTCGTTCAGAAACTACCCGGGGTCACTACGAAAAACATCAACAGGATTCTGAACAAAGGACAGTCTCTGGATCACCTGATCACAATGTCTAAGGTAAGATTTCTAGTTCGTCCAACAAAGATCAGACAAACAAGGGAGATTAATGGTAAAATAGTGTGGCGGGTGCAAACGCATCAGGCTTGATGCTTATGTGCCTTTCAGACGACCATGCTGCCTTTTTTTTTGTATGTTTAAGCTGCAAGTTTCTTCGTGTGCAGGAAAAATTTGTAAATGTGCTGCACGTAATTTCTTTGCGTTAAGCAATAACAGTATAGTGAAACACGGATTTGAACACAAACGATAATTGTACTAAGGCATAATATTTATTTTTTAGAGGGCACAACCAAACTTAGCGTAAACCGAAGACAGTGACTTTTAAAGCCGCGAATCCGTCTTGACTTTCTCGTCCGCTTTGGGCCATAGTCGATCAGACTGCACGTCGGGTCGTTTGTGTTCTATTTTAGCTCACAGTCTCGCAGACTCGCGGCGCCAAGTTTTTCCCAAAATTACAACTTTACTATGTCAGAGTTTTCGAAAGTGCATTAAGAGTTTTAAATATCAATATTGGGAACCTCATTCTAAAATCTTTCAGAGTGCCTGATTAATGCGATGCAATGACAATTTAAAATATTATCTTTGATGCGATGCGTGACCAAAATGCTGGCGTGTTTCTTGCCCAACGCATAAGCATTGCCATTCAACGTGGTAATGCCGCCAGCATGCTGGGTACGCTGCCAACTGGTAGTGGGCTTGAGCATTTGGATTGTCTTTAGACTTTCAACGGTCTATGGGCAGTCGCAACTGTTTTTGTAGTTAAGACTTGCCAGTAAAAAAATATAGGAACCTACTGGTCTAATTAACTGATAGGCTTTTCTTTAACAGGAGGAGCTAATAAAAATTATTGAAAACAAGAACGAAGGGGAGACTCTTTACTCCGTGTTGCATGTCAAAGCTCAGCCACCTCACTCTGGCAAAGATGACAAACCATTTGCGAAGAAAAGGTTTATAAGTAAGTTTAGAAATAAGAAATAGCGTCATTGTTATGAATATAATTTTTTTATTTTAAAGTATTAACAAAGAGCAACGCAATAAATTAATGTAATTTATAAATATGGGTTTGATTTACAAAGACTACCTACTCTATCTGAAACCTGAAATAACATTGTAAAAAGCTGATTAAAAAATATTTTCTTTTAATATTACACTGTAGTATACAGGGTTACGCATATAGACTGTACTAAGACGAAATGAGATCTTTGTACTTACTCATTATGAGCAACTTTTACTATGAGACCAACCCTGAAATCGCGAAAATAAAAAATCTGCTGTTCCATAGAAATGAAATGAAATGAAATGAAAATGAAATTAAATGAAAACAATCATTGACGCTCGACAACATGTTGGAGACAGCAGATTTTTTTCGCGATTTCATGGTTGGTCTCATAGTAAAAATTGTTCTTAATAATGAGTACAATGACCTCCTTTTGGCTTAGTACAGTCTATATGCGTAACCCTGTATTGGCTCAGCTACAATGTTATGTTCAAAAATCTAGCAAAAGTGATCAGAAGTTACGGTTAACTTTGTATTACAATTTACTGTAGCTTTCAAAGGAAAAAAACATGAACCAATAACACAAACCCTTGTCTGGATAGACCCCGCGAGTTCATCTACTTTGCATGTCTGTCCAATGCTCCAACTAGAACGCCGCATAATTTAGTTAGATCACCATCATCTCCGCAGTAGTACGTAAGACGTCAATACAAAAATATAAAAAAGGCTACTGAACCAATATTTTTTATTGGCTTACAAAAAAGCTAATCATTAATAGAGCCGATCTCCAAAAATAAAATATGTACAAAATTAACCATTTGACCGCTAAAGGCAACCATAATAGGCATGATGACTAATATTTTTTTATTACCCATAAAAAAGCTGATCATAAATAGAGCCCATCAACGAAAACAAAATTAAAATTAGTTCAAAAATAAATAAGATATAAGCAGATATAAACATTTAAATTTCATGCTAGACAGAGAGCGCACTATACTGAGCCGTGACTTCACGGCTCAGGAGCGCCATACAAATGCTATACTAACACACGCTTTGTGAGAAAGGGATAGAGCATCCCCTCCCTATCCCCACCTTAAACTTTAAATGTTCATATCTCAGAGATTTATCAGCCAATTTAAATTATTTATTCAGTATGTGTAATGTATTTAGTTATATTCCTCGCTAAGCCGGTTATTCGTAATAAATTAAACATGAGGACACATGCCTATTGAAAAGCCCTATTTGGCCTTATTTGCCATAATTGGCAAGATTGGGGGTAATAATAATTTCGTAAGCAGTTTGCCGTGCGAATGGAGTACTGCAACTGAATTGGTCTCGTGACGTCATAGTAGGTACAAAAACGTGCCATGCTGGGTTTTCATGCAATTTGGCACGCCTGCGGTTTCTATCCTGTTATAGGTCTGTAAGTAATAAAGAATAAACAACCGTAGGGCAGTCCGCAGTACTTATAAAGCTGGTAGTGCTAGTGTTATCAGTTATCATGTTACGGGTAGATACTCGTGGGTGCATCTGTAACGCTTTTATGAAATAGAACCTTCTTCATTTGTTACCTTTATGTTACTTATCCCCAGGTCCAACAACAAAATTATCTGTTATGTTATGACCTAAGATCAGACACACAAGGGCGATATGGCCCTGGGACAATTATCATATGTATTCAAATGTCTCAATTTTTTTTTACCTATCGCTTAGAGCTAAAAATAAGTACGGCTCACTTACAAATTGCTATTGTTTTTTCAGGCGTGTGTATGTATTTTTTTTATATTTCTTTAGTGCCTCCTATAGCCAAACGGCATGATCGATGTGTAACGTGTTGGTTTTAAAAAATACTACTTGTTTCCCTTAGTTTTTTTAAAGTTTAACGTACATTCTGCGATTTTTATCATTATGACATTTGCCAAATATAAAAAAGAAACGAAAAAATATACATAGTACCCATCATCTGGAAGCTGTTGGCGCACAAGTAGCTTTACCTAGTCTGTACACCATTATAGTTGTAGTTCTATTTTGAAAGTCACACGCACAATCTTGTAAGTGTTTACTTTATTATTTACGAATATTACTAACTTGATTTTTTTTTTCATGAAATGGTTTTTTTCGGATTTTATATCGCTAAAATCCAGATTAATGCAAAGTTAGATAGATTTGCTTGTGTTAGTTTTTAGTAGAAAATAAACATTCCTTAGGTATTAAAAATAACACTTTTTTTATTAAGTTGGTTGTTTATTATTGAAAAAAATATACTAATATGCAAATAAAATATTAAATAGTAAGTAAATGTGTTTAAAGTTAACATCCGTTCTATTGCATACAATGTCATATGGACCAAATTTTACTTGAGTATGGTTCAACGCCAGGTACCTAAAACAAATAACTTTGAAAGTTTAGTCAATAGTTAGATTTTTCGATTTGATGAAACTTAAATTGTATGTCTAATTAACTATCTATTTAAATAAACAATATGAATGTGACAACAAAATCTTTTGAGAACCGATTTTTTCTTCAAAATTTTTAATTGGTACAATTGGTTACTTTGCTAATTTAAATAGACATACATTCATCAAAATTTGACGATTTCCGATTTTTTTTTATTAGTAAGTACTTTGTTTGGTAATATAAGGTGTTCGGGGTCGCCTTCCCGTCTTGTGCTAATGTGCGAGCAAGAGAAATGCACACAAGAAGAGGTACGGTAGGTAGGTTTAAGGTACCTTTTAAACATTGTTAAAACAAACGAAACTTAATTAAACTTTAGACTAGACATAAACCGTCTTACCACAAAAGATTTAAGCACGCTTTAGACAAGTGTTTAGCAATTGTTTCCCTGCGAAAAATATGCTAAACACTTGTCTAAAGCGTGCTTAAATCTTTTGTGGTAAGACGGTATAGGTTCAAACAACCATAAATAATTAGGCATGAGCACAGGCCTGTATCTAAGTAGACTTCACAAGCGGCCAAAACTGTATGAAAACTAAATTCGTACCTAAAAGTATTCACTTACCTGTAAAAAGAAATATCTTTATTATGTCGGCTAACTCTGTGTCTTATTAACCGACTTCAAAAAGGAGGAGGTTATTAATTCGACTGTTTTTTTTTCTCTTTTTTTTCGTTTCAAACTGACACGTGTTGTCGCGGTACTGATTGAGCAAACTAGTTTTAGCCAGACTCAACTACGACAATGTATCGTAGTAGTATTGGAAATATGACATGCAAGGTCGACTTGTGGCGTCTACTAGGGTATCCTAGTAGACAGGTCTGTGGGTATGACAATAGCACACTATTACAACATTGTAATTAATGACTTAGATGTCTAATGATGCTTATTATATTCTGATTTTGTACCGTCGAGTTTTCGTGCTGAGCTCTAAACAAAACAAAAAACACCGAATCAATACAAAAACATGTACTCCTAACACCAGATAAGCTTCAAATATTAATAATAAATTTTCAATATAACACTGTTTGTTGTAACTTTTTAATGTTGGTTAAATCAATGAGATTAAAATGTTATTTAAAAAAACCCACAACCAATTTGGATTATTTTATTTTTCTTGTCGTGGCTCGTAACTTTTAAACCGCTGGACAGATGTTGATCAAACAGCTTGGATTAGATACATGAAACCTGCTTTCAAATACGGAACACCACATTCAAATCGGTCCAGCCATTTTGGAAGAAAATGGTAACAGACATACACAACTCCCCACTCCAACTCTTATCCCAAACGCGTATACTTCTCCGTTCTGTCTTGGATATAAAATATTTTCTTCAAATATGCTTGGAAATTCGTTTGAAAATATTCTTCGAGATAAATCGAAATTGCTGTACTAATCAAAGACACGCAAGCAGCGGCCGGAAAAGTTAGCATGAAATCAAATATCTGTCGTGTTTAGCAAGCCGAATTTATATTACTATGAAAATTCATACCTAACGTGTTATTTAAAAAATAAACGAACTTTTTACTCTGAAACATTGCAACCAAGGAGGTAACTTATCAAAGATTTTATTTAAATTTTAGACTGTTTATTAATTTGACGGATAATTGAAACGAGTCTCGATCGAAACGAGAAAATCCAGCAAAGAAAGTGAATGTGGTGAAAATATTTTAACGCCACCTTAAGCCCCGGAAAGTCCACCCAGTTAAGTTTCAACAACTGTATTTTCCTTCAATCAAATATACAGGAATTTCCGCGCATTATCTGCGAAAAGTACTATAGAAGCCTTGACTGCCGCTAAGCATTTATGGATAATATTCCTTGAATTTTATTCACAAATCTATAAAAAAGTATTTTATATGAATTTAAATTATTAATTTATTGGTGAGAGAGGAGCAGTTTGAGGCTGATGTGATGTCTACCAAACCGGTTTAGACGGTACAACCGTTATTTGGAAAACGTGGGGCCTTATGGACAACAGGTATTGCGGCACCAAACTAACGTTAGATCCGCTCAGTTGGAAAATCACGCGACCGCAAACCGTATCTGGGCAAGTTAAGGTTCACGTTCGCATGATTTTCCAACTGAGCGGGTCTAACGTTAGTTTGGTGCCGCAATACCTGTTGTCCGTAAGGCCCCAGGAAGTGTTATGGGGTCTAAGTAAGACCATCCCTCATTTATCGGTGCGGATGCGGTACAGTAACTGTTTGCGGTATTTTTCTTTCAGAAAAGTTATATGATTATTTACGGGATATTTACCGTGGTAAGGTTGTGGAATGAGCTCCCGATATTTCGGCGCAGTTACATGCACCATGTTCACGGGAAGACTGAAGAATGCGGGTGGTTGGAGAACAGTTAAAAAGTTTTCTTTTCTTAAGTTTTCTTTCAGATATCATCCCGCCCTACGTCAGAGGTCGGAGCCCACCCGTCTCTTTAAAATAAAGGGCTCGGTAACGAAACTGTACCAAAACTACAGATAATATATATCGATAATAACGATATCACCCCGATAAATGGGGGAATAGCCTAAATGGATCTACTACTATTCTTCATCAAATAATTTTATTCCATTAATTAATATTAATAAAACAATCTGTAATGTAATACAAATATGAATAATATTGTACAGTGTGATTATCGAATAACTGCTAAACCGAAAGGGATTCATTTTACTTTGCTAAGAGACCAACCCTAAAATCGCATTAGGTCATAATTTGCTGTTTCACAGAAAAAGCTAACACTTAAGAAAATGTATAAAACCAGTAAGGGGGCAGTTTTTTTGCATTTTTCAAAAAAACGTAGTATTAAAATACCACGTCAAAAAGTCGTCCATCAAAAGTCATAAATATTAAAATACCACGGTTTTTTAATAATTAAAATTTAATATGTAGTTCATAATGAGTAACAACGTCCCCTTTTGGTGTTTGCAGTTATCTGAGAATCACACTAAGTGTATTGCTTCAATGATGCTGAAATGAAATGAGTTACCCCTATCTTCTAACGAAATATGGTATGTACAGTAGTCTCACTAATCCGGCACTTCAGTACATCGACACATCCGGTAGTCCGACACTATACACACGGGCCCTGCTCTCTCCGCCCACGCCTTCCCGTTTCCTCAGCCGCTACCTACAATCCCCACACGCGCTCTTTACTTCCCAGGGGTGCAAGTACCGTTTTTTATCGGACGTCAAATTGACAGTTGACGTCGTCAAATTCGATAATATGCCATTTTTTCAGTACTCGCTGTGATCGGTTCTATGGCATTTTAGCGAATTTGACGATCGATAAAGAACGGTACTTGCACTGCAGATTACTAAGATAGTTGTCATTTGTAATATATAAATACTTCATCAAAACTCGCGTGACTCATTATAAATTATTATAACACCAGCTTGCACTCACGATGATGTTTTATCGGTCGAGACGGTCGACCGGTTTCGGAGCCATTAGAGCCCCTTCTTCAGGGAACTCGTCTCGACCGATAAAACATCATCGTGAGTGCAAGCCGGTGTTATATTAATTTAATATATAAATACATACTACCACTATATTATGTAATGTTTTATGTTATTTACCTTGAATTTCCCTATATAATCCAGTAATCCGAATATTCCAATAATCCGGCACCTCCTATATTTTTAAAGGATGGCAAACTAGCATGCGGTCCGCCTGGGGGCTTAGTCCCAGATTTGATAGTTTTCGAAAACTTTTTTCGTTTACGTTTTGTTCCATACATTGCTGGGCTGAACGGTATTCGAAAAACTTTTTTCGTATTAGAGTGAAGCAATCTATACCGCCGATTTCAGTTCCTCCGCGTTTCCGCTGGAAGCACTTAACTAAAATGTATGGAACAATACGTAAACGAAAAAAGTTTTCGAAAACTATCAAATCTGGGACTAAGCCCCCTGATGGTAAGCAGAAACCGCCGCCTATGGACACCTGCAACATTAGCGGTGTTGATGGTGCTTTGCCAGTCCAGAGAGGTTATAGACAAAAATATTTATAACAAAAAGTTCATTAATTTTTTTAATAATTAATAGTACCGGATTAGTAACTCTACTGTATTACCTTTTTTACTTTACATTTCAATGATCATAACAGTCATGACGGAAGCTGACATGATAGCTGAAGATGACATGCAAATCAAACGTACTGGTTGATTTGATAGGGCGTTTCACTCACGGTATTGGTGATCCTTGTCTGTTAAAGGGACATAGATCACACTCATTAGTTTTTTCACAGTGGTAGTGCCATCAGCTGCTCTATCAACCTGGAAAATAAAATTCGTTTCTTAATGTTTGGAAGGATCCTAATGGAATTATTTTCACCGAACACTTGTTAAAAACTTGACATTGGCAAAAGACGTGAGATGCCAAAATTCTTAAAGAGGAAAGATATGAAATAGATAGACAAATAAGCGACCACAGACAGCAGACCTAACCTTTGACCAATTTTGAAAGGTGAATCAAGTTACTAAGAATATAGTTAGTACCTGCGTTAAGTGTTGCTCTCCACCTTCTGGACCTACTGGCACAATAAGCCTTCCTCCAGGTTTCAACTGGTCAACCAACTGAAATTATAAACAAACATTTTTATATAGGTTTAATACTAAAATGCTACCAACTTCTTAAGGGCAATTACTGTTTGTCATAACAAACAACTGTTTTTCACAAAATATAATCATCATCATCAACCAGAAGACGTCCACTGCTGAATACATACCTCTTCCTTAGACCTCCACGCTGAACGACAGCCTGCCATCTGAATCCACTGGATGCCCGCGACTCTCACGATGTCTTCGGTCCATCTAGTGGTCTGTTAAAATCTAGTTAAGTAAAAAAAAAAATTTTTTTCTTTTTTGTTTACTCTTTGACTCTTTTAGCTCTGTATCATCACCTTACCTTGCTACCATTCAATTTAATATTGTTAATTCGGTACTGTTACAGTTCAGTACTTTTTTTAAAATACATTAATATGTGACATAAAATAAGAATTATTAATACTAATAGAACAAACATTGTTGGTTATTATGTACCAGAAATTGCCCTTAATAGACGTTGTTAACAATAACCCTGTATTATTAATAAGTTACCCTATTTACTTAGATCACAAACTTTAAAGTTCAAATGTGACAGGTTGTCTTACTGCTTGTGGCAATACTGGGGCAGCTGCTCCGACATGAATGGCGTTGAATGGTGCTTCGGCTGGATGACCCAATCTGCCATCACCAACTGCAGATTTTCAATTATCATATATTATTCATTATTTTACTAATTCAAATTGTAAATCCAGAGTGGGTGCCAAAGTTTGTAGCTTTGTGGGTCGCCCATACTGAGATGAGCCTCAATGGGGAGAGACACTATTCGTAATACAATTAATTATACTAGGTTACGCGGAAAGGGTGCATTAAGCCGAAAGGGGTCCATAGTACCAGTCATTAGGAACAACTTTTACTACAGGAGCAACCCTAAAATCGCAAAAAAAATACAAACTTCCATAGAAAACGGTGGTTTACACTACAAATTGTATGGAACAGCTGATATTTTTATCGCGATTTCAGCGTTGGTTCCACATAGTAAACGTCGTTCATAATGATGAGTACTATGAACCCCCTTCAACTTAGTACACCCTTTTCGCGTAATCCTGTATTAGGGGGAGGTAGACGTTGAGAGAGCCACCACCTGCCCAAACTTCCTTTTGTTTGAGAACATTACATTGTAAGAAATTTTAGTACATAAAGTACAAAAACCTTATACATGAATGAATTTAAAAATTTAATCTACAATTGGCTGTCTAACTTTGACTATGAATACACTGAAAAATTATTTTACAAAGTTCTAAGTAACTTAAGCATATTGGATAAGATTTTTTATATAATATTAAAAAAATGGTTGGTTATTATGGTTGGTATTGTTGATTTTATAATAAATATTTTTTTTTAAGCATTTCTTTACAATCAATCAATCATTAAAACAGCGTTTTCAATCAATCATATCGTAGAAACGAAGTGTTTATAATATCAAAGAGTACCTATGAGTTTAATCCGCTCTGATTTCAGCAATGTATTGTTATCTTGATTGATGTTCTTAGTGGCGAGCTTCACTAGTTCTGGTATATGTTCTATTCCCACCACTCTCCCGGTCTCTCCAACCATTATAGCCATGCACGCAGTCAGGTAGCCAGAACCTGATCCTACGTCTAGAGCCTTGGCTCCAGGGCTCAGCTGATTTCTTAGTCTCTCTAATGCATGTGCGTGCTGAAAACATACATTTTATATGATACTTGTTACATTTATTTTAAACTAGCGACCCGCCCGCCCGGCTTTGCACGGGTGTAATTTACGTGCGAAGTCAGGTCGGGTCGCTAGTTATATATATAAACCTTCCGTGTAAAATTATGTAACTGATGGTGAAAACCGCTTCAAAATCCTTTGCGTAGTTTTAAAGATTTATGCATACATAGGGACGGACAGACAGCGACAGCGACTTTATTTTATACTATAATATATAATTGGTTTATTTACTAACAGGATAATACAATGGCTTTGATTCTGTCATACCACTAAACTAAACCAATGAAAATAAAATCAAAAATTATTTATTGTAGCTACCGTGGTCCTTATAATAATATGATGTTACAAATGAAAGTCCCTCACGTTCGGACTTTGCAAGTATGTTATACAATATTATAAAGTCTACAATTATTATTATACATGGTGTGAAATATTTTTGCAATCTCCTATTTATAACATGTCAAGAAACTAATAAAATGTGTCAAAAAAAAAAAAAAAAAGCAAATAAAAAATAAAAATACTATTTTCACTTCAAAGAATTCCTTCATAAAATATACAACCATTTCTCAATAAGCCATGTACCTATGTAAATTATGTCTAAATTTTCTAATCGGTCCGAGAGGAATCTGAATCTGACAGGAGTAAAGTTATCTGAGTCTCTTTTAACTGTAATATTTGAGATAAAGATGGAACAGTTTTACAACTCATATTTTGAACATGGTTCAACAGAATAGACACCAATGAGCATATTTCAAATTACCTACAGCCTAGTCTGTCTAATATGAACCAACATGGCAAGTAAATCCTTGTGCCATGTGGGGTTCATATCAGCTCTGTTGGTTTATTTTGGACCGCGCTTGAATGTTGCTTAGTATTAAAGTTGCCTGATATTATGTTTTTGTGACCAAATTGTAACACTAATAATAGCTAAACTCAGCATGTTAAGGAATAATTGGATTGGACTAATATTCATCTCGGCTTCTAAGCGCCTACATTTTTAGCAATGATAAGTTCATAGATTTTTAGTGTTGATATGAGACTAGGTTACAATATATATTTGGGCAACAGGATGTTAAAGATTTGTAGTTGTGTTTGATAAGAGAACCTGTAAGTAGCGCATTTGACAGTAAGTAAAATTAGTAAAATATTTACCATATGTGGTGCACTAATAGTGGCCGAATATCCAATAGATTGTGGAGAGTCATGATATGGTGCATAGGGACAGTAATTTTTTCTATCAACTGCATTCATGGCATTAGCAACTGCGTCAGATTTTATTATTCCATTAGCTGAAATATAAAATTTGTGAAAGCTGGTTCCAACATCATACAGAAAATATTAAAATTAGGCACATCAATAGAAACTAAAACACAAGCCTACTTCGTAGTTGTCTGACCAAATCGGCGTTATTAACCCCATTACTTCTCCAAGCCATTATTGATACCAAAGACACCAATACTATTAATATGGAGCCTAAAATAAAATCTCGCTTAGACGACTCAATTTTTGATGTAATTTTTTTATTTCAGTTTAGTTTATTTGTTTATTTTATTTTTGTTTTGTTCAAAGTCCTTTATTTGTATATTTATTTTTTGTTGATCTGTTGTTTTATGTTTTTCACCCATAGCTGACCAGGCTAAAGTCATTAAGACCATACCACCTCGTCTTGCTATTGTAAAATAAATACAAACTATAAGTGTTCATACAAGCTAGTTCTACAAACGCACACTTAATTATTAAACGGCACACAACTGCAAACGATGTGCACAAAATGTAATCAAATGGCCGACCAAGGGCGAGTGTAAGTATTAAAGGGGAAACTGTAGATTTATCGCACAGCTTCCATTTTTTTTTTTCTAGTAATCAATGGTAAAAATAAAACTAAAGAAAAAAATACAATGTCACTGACTGACATTGACGTTGAATAAATTGAATTCTCAAACAAAAAAACAACTTTTATTAATTTAATTATTTATATTTATCAACTACATTACTGTTAATTTCTCCAGACCTCAAGATGGTCTGTCACGGCCCCGATCCTCCAGAAAACAATCCATACGAGCTGACTCCTCCTCCTAGACATGACCTGATGATGGGGACAATAGAAGACAGCGATGACGACAATGAACACATCGGTTACGAACCTCTACCTCAAGGGCCTGAAGCAGTATTATCGGATCACGACAGTGACGATGAAACCGAGGTAAATAGGTACCCACAATGAGGTCTAGCTTTTTTAAGCCACCCACAACCCTGAGCTTGCGTAAGGCGTTGCAGGCCTCTCATAACATAATTCAAATAACAGGGCTTATAATTTTATTTATATTACACGGGAATTACTCACGTAAGATTAAGCCGGTCACTCCGACTATAGACTGCCTAATGCGGTTGAAACTATAGTCGGAGTGACCTGCTTAATCTTACGTGAGTAATTCCCGTGTAATATAAATAAAATGTGTGAAAACCACGTCAGTTTCTATAATAGGGCTTATAATTTTACAGAACACAAATATATCGCCAACAAATGATCTTCCACCAATAGAAAGTATGGACATAGTTTTAACCAGGACTGTTTGGAATACTCCGAGGCCAGTAGACCCTATTCAAATGGATAGTGAGCGAGCGCAACAGGTGATAATTGTTTTTATACTGGTATGCTTAGGAAGTGCAACTAGCTGCCTACCCAGCCGGTATCAAGGTATCTTGGCTAAGTCAGTCAAATCAAATTTCTGTCACCCCTCGCTGCTTCCTCTATATAAACTTGATGAATCGATGGATGCACTGCTGAAGAGATGGTAAACTTATTTGCAAACTCCTTTACTGCAAATTCCTGTGTCAATACCTCAGGCAAAATGCCATAAAATAGAATGGGTTGCAAGCTCAGCGCGATTGATTCATTCACTACAATGGAAAGTATTTGTTCGTTAGATCTTACTGTTTTCTATAAATGTTTTCTTCTTCTTAGTAATCTTGGTTTTTTCGAGGTCAAAGTGAATAGGTATCTTCTAATTTTGCATGCTCCAACTTAGAGTTTGCAAATTTCCGCAAAAAAAAAAAGAAGAATTTTTCTCTGTTTTCATCATTTGATCAGTCTTTTGACTATAAGCAGATGAGGTGAAGGCTCCTTAATTGTGGACTCATATGCAACAAAAATGATAATAAAAGATCATAATTTCTTGAAATTTGATCTTTATAAAATTTAAAAACGATTGAAAAAACAGACTCAAACAGGATCAGATTGCACATCGAGAATAACTGGAGTAATCTGGAGGAGGCCAATACCCGAAGAGGGAGTCCTATCCAAATTTAATTTAATTTTTATGTAAATCAGAGAAGAAAACAGAATATATAAAATTAATCTATTAAGTAAAATATTTAGTAAATATAATAGATACTTATGTACAAAAATAATATACGATGTAACTACAATACATGTACAACAAACTTTAAGGAAAGGAAATAAAATGGCTTACTATACTATACTATATGCAACAAAAAAGGGGCTAAGGAAAAGCCTAGATTGTAAAAGCTAGCCGATAAACTACTGGTTTTGGTTACCTTTTTAGTGTAATTTTTATTACTAAACTCACCAACCAGTTGAAAATTAATTTTTCAAGAATTTTTTTTTAGTTTCATAGATGTTATTCTAAAACTAATATATATTTTTAGGTAATGACTGCAATGGCCAACTTTGCTCTCCCGCAAACGTCAATACCTGAATGGGCGCAAAGTATTGATGACGATCAATGGAAGCAGACTCTTAATGATAGATTAGAGAAATTGAAAAACAATGTTTAGATTTAACGGCTAGGATTTTATTAACCATTCCATTTTGTATTGTTTTATTTGCTACAGGATTATATGATTGGTAAACGTGTTTCGGTAGCCTTTGAGACATAATTAATGGCCTGGCCACAATGTGTTTCACCAGCAGTGTGGCAACAAGCATTGAAATGTAAACTGTCTGTCAAACAGGGCCCCGATTCTACTAAACAAATCGTTTTTAAATTGTAATTGTTTCAATATTAATTTTTAAATAATTGCCTCACAATTGACAGTTTTTAATAATTTTTTTATACTAGAACAATACCACCACCTAATATTATAACTAAGTATAAAAAAAAACTGTCAATTTGGAGGCAATTATTTCAAAATTAAAATTGGAACAATTACAATTTAAAAACAATTGGTTTAGTAGAATCGGGGCCTTGGGGCCTTACGGACAACTGCTATTACAGGCACCTAATCCGCTCAGTTAATCGGATCCGGAAAATCACGCGACCGCAAACCGTATCTGGGCGCGATAAGGTTCACGTTCGCGTGATTTTCCTACTAAGCGGATTTAACGTTAGTTTGATACCGCGTTAGCAGTTGGCCGTAAGGCCCCTGTAATGTAAAACAAGCCGTAAAAAAATAACCACGAAAATGCTAAAATACAGGGCTGGATTTAGGGGAACCAGGGGGGGGGGGGGCAGGGCTACAGTCTACAGACTCCTGACCCCAGGGAACAATAGACATTTCTATGTAAAATTTTCTAAATAAATAATATTGCAAAATCATAATAGAAAAAAAAAACATTTAAGTTCTGATAAGAGAACATCTTTTCCTTTTATATAAAAAAAAACATATTGTTTGTAAAAAGAATTTGTTTTTTCTCGCAATAAACTCACATAATTTGGAAGTAAATACCTAAGCAAATAACAAAAAATTAATATAAGACATGAGACATTTGTGGCGCCGCCAATTTCGGCGACGCAACGCGTTTATGAATTGACAGAACATAACCATAGACGTTTGCTTTGAAAATATTATTATTCAAATATACACACTCAGCCTAGTTGCCTAGTAGATATGTAATTGTAATGACTTATATAATCACTTTTATTTAATTAGAAATTAAGTAACTATGTAAATGAAATGACATAAAGCTAAGAAAATTTATTAAACGTATTTATGTACAATCTACTTTGTGTTCTGTTTTAAGCTGACCGCAGTCTTATTGGAAAGAGAGAAATGTAATTCCCTCTCTTCTTCTTGAGAGTCCGGTGTACCTAGGGTTACCATCCGTCTGGATTTGCCCGGACTTTTAGACCTTGTCCGGCTTTTATAGCTTGGGTCTGTTACCACTGTAACAACGATTGTGTTTGAATTTTGTGACTAAAATTTCCGGACTTTTATTGAAATGCCAGGACTTTTCAAATTTTGATATGGTTACCCTAGCCTAGCTGTACCCTGCTGCTACTATAGTGTAACCTTTGAGTATACGTTTACCTAGAGAATGTATACTCCGAGGTGCGGAAAAGGCCTGCATGACAAGCAAGCAAGACTGGTTTCCTCTTAAATTTTCAAATAGTTTTTTTTAAATATGAACACAGGTTTTTATGCCGTTGGATCGTTTATAACAGCACTGAATGTGATTAGTTTAGTCCGTTCGTTTCGGATGAACATGTAGAACGGCGTGTCTGTCAGAAACAACTTTGCTGTACGAGCCAGCACTCCGCTCGTCGCCGCTACTGCTTCTGTACCGTATTCTGAAACAGGATTCATGGTTATATATTTAAATGGTGATTATAAAAGGAAATTGACTGAATGAGCTGCTAATAATAATGATAGTGATTTTAGATTACTAAAAAAATAAAAAGCACCACACTAAGTACTATCATACAATGTTTACGTTCACACAAATATACTCTGTCAGAGATGACCTCTATCCCTGGAACTCATACAAAGTCACGGGCAGGACAACTTATCTAATGAGTTGAGTATAAGCAAAGTATTGTCGTAAATATACAGTTAATGAATATGACATAATGTACCTAAGCGAATTACGAATATGTTTTACGGTACCTATTTTATATGTGACCCCCTTCGATCATGTTTAAAATTTCGTTGGTGACCCCAGAGTGGATCTTAAAAATCTGTACCTACTCCAGTACATCATGTCTTCTGTGCCAGTACCGTATACGTAACGTAATTTTGAAGAATGAAGATCCGCCTTGCGCAGAAGTAACTGCTCATAATTTATTATTCATGTGTCCAACATTCGATTCACTAGTACATAATACTTTCAAAAGAGCCTTGATGGAACAGCACTGATGACGTGATTTTTTTAGATAAAAATACAATACTGATCCAAGTAAAAACCCGCCTATTGTACACTCGCTTTTGTCACAGAGCCCCAGATGCAAGCCTCCCAGTCACCACTGAACTATACTCGGACTAAGTTTTTTATTCTCTGGCAGCTGCAGTAAGTGGAATAAAAAGGTGAACCACATTTAGAACATAACACTAGGATTCTGGACATAAGAGTAATTAGCTGGCAGCCGAAATATTAAAAGATTTGTAAAGTTATTGCAGTTGTCAGCGCTAAAAAAAACTTAGACCTGTTATAGGCAACTTACCATTTATCGTCAACTTCACGTCATGGATAACAGAATCCACATGTATTCCAGGATTAGGTAGGCCTCCTAATGTCTCCTTCACACTACGGGCATCACCGACTTGGGCATCCTTGTCTCCAGTAATCCTTGATAGTATTTCTTCAGTTGTATTTGTCATCGTATTACTATCTACCATAAGAGCGAAGTTAGCTTGGCCCGGGGTGAACAACGACTGTACTCCAAGAGCTTTTAAAGGGTTCTCCAATTTGGCTTGGATTTTTAAATCCATCTTTGGGAATCTGATTGCGCATTCGGAAGTTTCCATCTTTTCTATTATCTGGTTGATTTTTGAATAGTTTAGACGCAACATCAATTCTTTTAGGGTACGACGAAGGCGAGTTGGTCCGTGCGGTTGTAAAGCATATAAATTCGTTGTACTGTCATTATATGGTAATGCGATCATGTGCAACCCTGTAAGTAAATAAAGTATGTTATTATTTTATTTAAAAAAATATTAAAGTCCTATTTCACCGGAAATGGGTGTAAAGGAGTTTCATCCCTTAATTTTCCACCCTTGGAAGTTTTTTTTTTCAATTTTAAATGGAATCTTATTCAATTGAAAAAACCATGAAAATCGACGTATTTATCGCGTAACAGAGTCTGTGCAGTAATAATAGGTAATCTATACTAATATTATAAAGAGGAAAGATTTGATTGGTTGATTGGTTGAAGATTTGGTTTGTTTGCATTGAATAGGAACCGATACTACTGAACCGATTTAAAAAATTCTTCCACTGTTGGGAAGCTACACTATCCCCGGGTGACATATATAGGTTATAATCTATACCCGTGCGAAGCTGGGACGGACTGCTAGTAATTAATAAAAAAGTAAACAGTATATTATCACACGCGCGACCTAAACACTACGACGCTTCTCTTTTTGCACAGATTCTATGTATCTACTGCATTTTTTGTTTTTGTATGGGTCAGACCAAGGTATACACCTGTATACCTTGGTATACACCTGACTCCACGATACCTACTCGTATAACAAAAATCTAACTCTATAACTTAGAATATCTCTGTAAGTATTTAAAGCGGTGGTGGCCGAGCGGTAGCATGTACGCATTACAATCTGACGGCACCCGGCTCGATCCTCGGTCCTGCACCATTGACATATTGATAACTTATACATATTATACAAATAGCAAGCATCCATTATACTTTTTAATCCCCGACGCAAAAAGAAGGGTGTTTTATTCAGTAAATTAGCAGACGCGCGCCCTCAATCATACGACGGGTCTCTTTTTGCTCTAAACTCTAAAAAAAAATACAGTCAAAATGAGCCTCCGATCGAACCTCCTTTGCTTCCTTTTTTTTCTTTTTTGGCTTCATACTTTATGCAGTTAAGCTGGTGTATATATTACTCTATGCAGTTAAGGCATAGGCACAGGGCATAGGCTAACTCTACGCATAGATTCAGGACTCTACGAGTCATAAACTTAGATACTACGTTCATGCTACGAGTTAAGTCCAATTTTTTTAGCTATGACAATAACATTGTGAAAAGCTGAGATTAGAATGAAAATTATATTTTAACCCCCGACGTCACGTTGTTTATATCTGTGCCCGACGTAATAAGTCTTTGTATCTGTCTGTGGCATCGTAGCCCCCAAACGGCTAAACCGATTTTGATTTAGTTTTTTTTTGTTTGTTTGAAAGGTGACTTGATCGAGAGTTCTAAGCTTATGGTTAATGAAAATCTATTTTCCCGTTTGAAGATTACCAGCTTTCAAGCTTTTTTCTAACATCAAGTTTTTTTTTTTTTCATTTATTCTTTATCAAAACGATCGTCGGTCATTCGTCTCGACCGATAAAACATAATCGTGAGTGCAAGCCGGTGTTATAATAATTCATTTATGCTTGTTTAATACTTCACTGTAGTATATCTGCTACCAGCTACTCGGCTACAATCTTACGTTCAAATTTCATGCAAAAGTAATCAGAAAGTACGGTTTTCATTCTGTTTTTACAATCTCCTGCAGCTGTCAGAGAAAAAAATATTGGACTGAGTATATAAGAAGTGTGTTAACTAACCATCTTCCAATGAAAATTTGTATCTGAAATGTCCCATATTCGGCATTAGGTCTGCCAGTACAATGGTATTCGAAGGTCTTGTGAAATTCATTCTGAAATGTTAATAAAAATCCTTAGATTTGTTTCTACAGAGCTACATAAATATCGATAGACATACATACATACCCACTACTTGTGCCTATTGTACCATAGTAGAAAACTATGATTTACGAAACTTATGATGCCTTACCCACTCATACATAGTTGCAAGGAATGGGTGAGCTCATTGTACTAGCTATCAACAACTCTTACTACCGTTTTTTTTGTTGACGGGGGAAATCTTCAAAAGATACCCAGCTGCATTGAGGTGTAACCGAGTTATGTTGGTTATGTGCGATTGCACCCACTAAAACCCCCTCGGTCGTATCAAGTATATCCAGGGGGATAGTTGGGATCTATCCCCTCAAAACCTTGCGCAAACTCATGAGATGGGATGATTTTTCAAGGCATAGTGCCTTGATTAGTTACACGTGATGAATACAGTGGTGGCGAGCCACACCGTCGCTTACCATCAGGCGAGTTGGTGGCCAAACGTAGGTCTATTCTATACTTATAAAAAAAGTTTAGCTATAAATAAAATTACAGCAGTTTCTTTCACATTGTTGTTTCAACGAATGTATGTCGTCGTCGTCTTCCCCCCCCCATACCAATAGCCTGGATACGTTCTCGTATCTACCCACCTACTTCATAAGCCTGAGTCGTGCTAAAGCGGTTTAACCCGTACCTATATGTGACCGAGTTTTACCGTTATGAAATTACTTTCCTAACATACATTCCATAGCTTATCTCGGTGCGGTTTCTATTTTTAAAGAAATGTTTTTCCAAAACTCACTTCATAGTTTGTTCTTCAGTGAAGGGATACTTCCATTGGCCACGAAAATAGAGCGCGCTCAGCAGCACTGCCTTCGTCGTGGCAGGAAGACTCTTCTGGAGAAAGTTTTCTATTTTCCCTTCGGTGTGTGAATCAACCCATCTGAAATTGACAACTTTTGCCATGAACAGTACGGACCTAAGTGCCTGGTGCGAGTTTTTCCGCACTAGGCACTCAGGTTCACTGTAAAAACGCAAAGTAGGTGAACTCGACAATACCGATTACCTACTGTGGCCACAACTCGGTTCAGCAGTCAGCAGTGCATTCGCATTCGGTAGGTCTGTGTCAAAGATAATTCGCGTATGTAGTCAAAATTCCCTTTCGAAAAAGTAAGCCACGTCGGTCGCGGGGTAGGGGTATCGAATGGCGGCTTGTGATTATTCGCGCCTAAGATTGGCTCGTTCGAAAAAGAGTATGCTGAAGGTATGCTGTTAATTTTGTAGGTACCTTTTCATCACGCGGGGTAAAGGATGAGCAGTCAAGTTGTTATATAGTCATTGGTTTGTGTACAGTGTACACGTACATTGGGTCAATGGGTACAGTCCAACACTTACTTCCAGGTAGGTACTAGGTACAAATAAATTAAGTAGTCAATCTTTGTTTATCCAATGTAAAACCGAGTCGGGTTTTCCCTGTACGAGTAAATAGCGGAACCTAACTAGTACCTGCGTAGCGAATGTATGGACAACTGCTTTACACCTCATTCATTCGTTCTTTTTAACCGACTTCAAAAAAGGAGGGGATTCTCAATTCGGTTGTTTTTTATTTATTTTTTGTTATAATTTATGAACCGATTTGGAAAGCTCTTTTTTTATTTGAAAAGATATACCTACCTACTTTTATATTGGTCCCATAGAAATTTCATTAAAATCGGTTCAGTAGTAAGGCTTTAAAATCAAAATAAACTTGAAAATTGGGTTACTTGGATGGATGACAAATACCTATTATATTATGTCATCCAAGTAACCGAAATTGCGAATATTACTAATTGTAAAGTCGGTTTTTTTAAATAGCAATTGCTATCTATGATGACTATGATGCCACATCCTTTCCAAAGATCAATATTGGTTTGTGGAAATGTGACAAACTGTTGCGTTTCTCTTCTCTCTACAATCTACATAGTATATTCCACGTCTGTATGTCTGTTAGTATTTAGTTAATTTCATTCAATCTAATAATATCCGTCTTTATATATAGTTTTTCCAATTGTTATTTTCTGTTAGTAGTGTCATCAACCAGGATTACCTACCAGGATTGGACAGTCTACGTATTTAATAAAATATAATGGATAGATCAGTTGAAACACTTAACCCTACTAAAAACACACAAACATGTTATATTTTTTTTTTTTTATTGAATATTTTTATTATTTTGTAAGTTGTGTTCTTTTTCTCTTTTTGGCTTTATAAATATTGATAAATTTATATAATAATTCTAAATTATATCTTATATTTTGTATTTTGCATGATATAACTGTTTGCTTTGGCATAATTGTACTGTTATAATAAGAGAAGCCACTGGCACCCGACACACAGTCCCAGACTAGTTCGGGAGCCTATGGAAAACCACGTTATGTAAAACTAAATTTATGTCAAAATAAATTACTTTTCTTTTTTTTTTTTTTACCTCGTCTTTAGGCAATCTCACTATCTTCTCCCATACTGTTGATGGCAAAATTGCTCCAACAACAACCTATGAGGCCGTAGCCAAATAAAAAAAACCCTAACACCTCCTAAGCCACGCAACAGATTAATTTTGATGCGGTTTTCACCATCAGTTAGACAATTTTTCACGGAACGTTTGTATATAAAACTAGCGACCCGCCTCGGCTTCGCACGTAAATTACACCCGTGCGAAGCTGGGGCAGGTCGCTAGTCACATCACACTAATATTATAAATGCGAAAGTTTGTGTGTATGTATGTTTGCTACTCCTTCACGCTGAAATGGACGGGTTTGGATGAAATTTAGAATATAGATAGCTTATGCCCTGGATTAACACTTAGGCTACTTTTAACCATCATCAAGATGTTCCATCACTACACGCGGGTGGAACCGCGGGTTGCAGCCAGTATAATATAAATGGGTATACGGACTTCGTTGTGGTCAGCCGCAATGTTTTCGGAAACAAGTCACGCACTCACTGGTTAATTATGTCTTTAACCTCGACAGCCTGCGTGAAGTCCACTCCGAGCGCTTCTCCGTTGTACACACGGTTCAGGTAATCTCGGTATATCTCTCGGATCCTGGAATGAGTGTCCACGAACATCGCATCCGCGTAAAGCGTTTTAGAACTGGAGTCGTTGGTGTTTAGACATTGTAAGAGTTCCCCAAAACGCTCGTGTTTCTTGCGGTTTTCTATAATGTCTGTTGAATAATAATATACTTAAGTAGTCATATACCTAATTAAATACGTCTTACCTATTATATAGTATAGATCAATGTTTTTCAATCTTCATGAATACGCGACACCTTTACAAGTAAAAAAAAATCCTGGCGACCCCACCAGGACCATAATAAAACAACTTATGCCAGTGATATTAATAACTACTTATTTAATTTTAAGACTTAAATATCGATCGAAAAAACACTGCGAATAGTAACTTTGCCACGGGATGGCGCCACTATTCTTACCTATGTGAAATAACGTTATCTACGACGGTGGACATAAAAACTAAAAATATAAATAGGCTTCAATTAGTAAATGATTTACTTAGTTATTTCCGTCTCAGAAATAGAACCACGTTTTGACAAATTATAAAAAAATAAACAGGCACAGCCTTCTTAATGAGATTGTTTTTTTTTTTAACCTACTCTTGCCTTTTTCTTTTAGCCGTGACCCCCGTGTAAGGCCTTGCGACCCACAGGTTGAAAAACACTGGTATAGATAACAAACATCCACCGTAAACAACGGCAGACATCTAGCTCGAAGGACCAAACTATTAAGAACATTGATTTGTACGCCTACAAACTAGGCAAAACATGATACAAAGTGACTAATAGTTTAACGCACTAATTGTGCATGCGTTTTTAAATGTGTGTAAGTATGATTTACTCGTGTTTTGTGCAAATAAATTATCTAAAGAAAAATAATAGAGAAGTGCCTTCTGTAGGTACAGTTTCGTATATTACATAATTATTTAGGTATTCTGTTATGCAACTTGATTTTCTACTTTAATTTCAGCCCTTTAACATACTATAAGGTCCGGGTGTTTTCGTATACCTACCTATTTACAATTTATAAAGTAGTTAGGTACAATACCAAGTTAATAACCTACCAAGGTTGGTTGGTATAGGTGTTTGGATTTACCAACCTTGAGAGAAACCAAGTGCAGCTGCAAGTTCCTCGTGAGTTTTTCCGATAGTGCCAAGGAGAGTCATTGCCAGAAGTCCTGCAATACAAAATTCAATCTGTCAAGATATTTTACAACACATTTGCTCAAAAAGTGCACTTACGAAGCCTGAATACATCTTTCGAAAGTTAAACATTACGGATCATACAACGGAGCGTGCTGTAATGAAACGCATCATACAACGGAGCGTGCTGTAATGAATTTGTCCGCACGCTCCGTTGTATAGCACCGTGCGTGTACTTTACGCTATTTTTTTAATTTCCATTTCTTGTTTTTTCTCGCAAATGTGTTGTAAAACGTTGTATGGCACACGTGCGGATTGGTAATTACAAACTCGTGACTATGGTAAGCCCTCGACTTCGTCTCGGGCTTACATTCGTCTACTCGTTTGTAATAACCAACTTTCCGCACTTGTATCATAAATAACTATTTTCATCGTATCCTAAGTTCCAAAAACCTACGGTAGGTACCTATCACTTATTCATTAGCGGAAACCTAGGAGTACAGTGTGTCTGTTGTAATTTTTTTGAAAATGCATTCACAACTAAGTTTATATGTAGTAAGAAAAGAACTTGTACTACTCACCTGCAACAGATGTTGGAGATATCACTACGTTTTGATCTTTGCTTTCTTTCAGCATCGTCAGCGTCAATTTGTACCCAAATTCGTTCACAGCATCGGCAACGTTTTCGTGTTTTAGCAAGATAGGGGTATTTAAACTAAAATAAATATGGTATTATGTATTACATGCAATGGTAGTAATAAGGCGAGATGGAGGTCAAACGCAAGCCTATTACTTTAAAAAAAACAGCTAAATTTCATAGCCACTCGCGTGCGAGTAGTGCGCGTAACCGCGCGAGTGGCTATTTACGTTTGAACGCCTACTTGTACTTGATAACTTGCAAGCTACTTCGCATGGTCTGCAAGTGAAAAATTAGTACGTGAGCCGTAATTACAGTTTTAACCGACTTCAAATAAGAGGAGGAGAGGTTTCTCAATTTGGTTGTTTTATTTTTTATGTGTGGTTATCTCAGAACTCCGTTTTTATTTGATTACCGATTTGAAAAATTCTAACGGAACCCTACCATGTGCGTCTTCGACACGCTCTTGGCCAGTTATCTGGTATTAAAATCAACAAACAAGTCCGTAATCCATTATCGTTTTACCTTGCCCTCATAAACCATGTGCAGTATGGTGTGGTGCGAAAAAAAAATGACATATACCTAGGTAAGTAGGCAAAATGTGGGTAGTAATTGGATCTATTTTGATTTTCCGTGCAATTTATAATTGGTAAAAATAACTAATTTAACAAAATTTCATACCTCTATTACGGAACGGATTGATTTTTCCTGAAGTGCATGCAGACTTCTTGCGATAAAATTATTCGAAGTAGGTATATTATACAATACCTACTTATATTATGCCCTCACCTGCTCTCAAGTTGTTCATCTTGTGTTTCTATGCACCGAGCGAAGCTAATTAAAGCCATTAGAAACATAGGTGTCATTTTGAAACACATTTTCTGATTTGTTTTTTAGCCGTGTCGGGCTGCTGACATAAGGCCTATTTCCTGATTCAAAACAACCAGCGGTCTTCGGCTTTGGTGGTTCAGTGCTTGTCGAGCGAGTTGAACTCGTTACGCCACCTTCGTCTGGGTTCTGAAATAAGTAAACATAATTGCTTGCTTGCTAAGAGAAATCTCTACTATAACATTGTTTATTCTGTGACTATTAATGTAGTAAAGTCACAGAACAAAAGGTAGTACGTTTCACCAAGGATACAATTCACCTATGGCAGGAAATTCAAATTTTAAACAGTTTTTTGGTCCTAGTAGCTAGGCCGGATAGTTATTTAAAAAAAACACAGTGTTTACATTATAATGTACAACTATCGCACATTATTACTTACATTTGTCAATAAACTGTTTGAAACAGCAAAAATTTGTTTGTTGACAAATGTAAGTAATTATGCATTAGAGATAAATAGCTTTACATGATATTGTAAAAAATAATAAACAAATTGCGCAATCATCATTATCGTTTACAATAAATACCCGGCCTAGCTACAAGGACAAGAAAACTGTTTGAAATTTGAATTTCCCGCCATTTGTGAAACGTACCCCCTTATTGTAAGTATCTGTAACGGAAAGATTTCCGAGTAGTCATTACAATGACTAGTCGGAAATACTCCCAAATTTTTATGAAAAATAACTATAATAAAAACCTGCAAAGATTTATTTTTTGAGCTGCCTAACAATAATTATGATTGCCCACCGGTATAATACGTACTTACTAGATACCTGTTTTTTTACAGACCATTTCAATTCGTGATTTAAAAGCGCGCGAATTTAAAAATACCTACTAGGTACCTATTTACTAACTACCTACTAGGTATGTATTTACCTGTAGTGCCGAGATTAATTTTTTGGATATGTTTGAACCTTTCATAAGACTGCAGCTGCCTGGTAGGCGTGCGTGCCCAAAGGCACAAAGTGAAAGTTTTTGTCCATCCTAACATCAATAATGGTCATGTCATATAAACTACCGAGCGCGTTCCTCATTCGCCCGATAGTGAGCGCAAGGCGCCTACTGTTATCAGCTGTAGAAAAATACTTGACCTTACGGAATCAAAAAAAGTTTACGTAAATAGATTGATATTCATAATATACCTACTAAGTTTTATACTTAAAAAGTAGGTACTTACCAGATCCAAACAAATCACAATTCCAGCAAAGCACAAATAAAAAATCAGGGTAGGTAATATTTACTTGCCCGTAACACATAATATTGTAGTCAAAGATAGTGGTAATATATAATTATATTTCAACTATTGTAGTAAAATGCATTTTTATACGAATTTCTATGTATGACCGTATGCTCGAGCGCGAGCATCCGACTGCTCTCCGTAAACGCTCAATGATAATTGAGCAATCAGCCTTGGCGCTTGGCGAACGTCATCGCAACACATTAGGCTATTCAGAAATTGGCATTGTATGGGCTGCTCATACATGTAATAAAAATAATCAGCAAAATCAAAGGCGAACGAATCTACGTTGTAGGTTATATTTAAGTTTATAAATATCTTAAGCCCTAAAACTAAAACCCATGAACTTCTGGGGCTCATTTACATACAATAGCAAACGTACTATTATAACCGACTCCAAAAAAAGGAGGGGCTCTCAATTCAATTGTTTTTTAATGTTTGTTACCTCAGAATTCAGTTATTCATAAAAGGTATGAATAATCTTTTTTATTTTAAAGGATATACTTAGTTTCGTCCCGTAGAAATGTCATCAAAATCGGTTTAGTAGTCAAAATAAAAAATAAGAAAACGAAATTGCGTATTTACTCATTTTGAAATCGGTTTATCAAATTGATAATTTGCTATTATTTCGGAAACTATCCGTCCAAATGTGGTGAAACGTCAGATCAGACAAACATGGGAGATATGCCTTACTACAATTATCGTTCGTGTACAAATGTCTCGTTTCATTATTATTTTTTCACTATACCTATGGAAGTGCCCCCAAATTCTTTCTATTTCATTTACCTAATGAAGTGAGAAACAGGATACGAAATAAAACACGGAAATATCAATCTTTTGTAAATATTGGTAAATATAGGTCAAATGTGGTACAATTAAAATCAGAGGAAATATTTATTTAATTTCATATCAAAATGGAAACATCCACACATTATTTTCTACACTTTATCATTATCTTAACAAAGTTATCGACTTCATAAATTAATGACATCGACATCAAAAATAAATTAATGTTAGAAATATTCGTAATTTCTGTAGGAACATGAGCTTTATTTGTGACAGGGTGGAAAAGTGCACACACATGTGTCATTATACTTTAGAATAGTAACACAATACATTGTAATTACAACTGTAATATTTCACCCTATCATTGTAAACCATCGAGGTACAATACGAATGGAGTCACAATCGTGCCAAAAAAATGCCCGAACCAAAACTCGGCACACGCTACGAATTGCGCACTTTTTGGTTAGTTACAAAGTAACCGCGATCAGACTACAACGCCGCGCGATGCCAGAGCTACGATGATATAGCGGACAACTAACGTTGAACACTATAAAAGCGACATAACGTCTAAATTGGAGTAAATGTGGCATTATGTAGTATATAATTAATACAATGTATGTACAATGACGCTCAGACGTTTTTTTGACTGTTTTCACTGAGAGACTGTGACTCTATAGGAATTGTATCTCGATGCTGTAAACTCATTCTGTGTACGGAATCTGAAATTGATATTTTAAAATCAGACTAAATGCAAATTACTCTTGAAGATTCTTGAAAATAGAAAGCACATTCTTAAATATTATTAACTACATAATACGTCTACTTTTTTATCAACATAAATGCGATAGAGTGTAGAAAATGAAAAAATAAAACCAATAAAGCATCGAAATAGATTGGATTTGTACAAATGCGTCTTTATGATGAATGATTTAAAAGCTGCTTTAGCCGTTTTCTTGCTTGCTTGAATTACATATCTAAAATTTAATATATAAAATTTAACTCTGAGAACCATCTCTGGGCCAGCAACAATTACTGTGTTATTTTGTCAACCAAAAATACATTGAATTAAGTAAAATAGAAGAAACATTATTATAATAAAAATCGTTAATTTTTCTGAAAATTTCCGTATTTCTTAATTTTTCTTTCCGTAAGAACCTTCTACAAAATATTAGAAAACTTAAAAAAAAAAGATAATTGAAATCGGTAAGTCGTTCTCAAGTTATGGCGTGACCAAGGTAAATAGGGATTCATTTTTATATATATATATTAAATATATAGATTACATATTGTCCACACTGAAAGCCTTTGTCTCATCAAATATTTTTATGTTTTATTGGTTTTATTCAAATATGACGAAAGAAAGTTTGATTAAATATACAGAGACAATCATCATTTACAAACTAATTAATAAGAAATAACCATTTTAATACTTTAAGACATAAATAATAACACATTTTAAACAATTTAACTGCTTCTTTGACTTAAAATCTCTTACTTTATATTTTCGACTACACTAATAGTATAACCAAGTCCGTTATATTACATTGTTAGTTATCCTATACTGACATATTGTAAAGGCGGTAGGCAGACAACTTCTTAAGATTACGGACTCAGTAACAGAGTGCAAAAGAAAATTTGTAAGATGAGCATGTCTAAAGTAAGGCTAGCATTTTGGTGAGCACTGCTATTAACAACTTGGCACTTCTGGAAATATCAATGATGCCACAGTGCTACTGATTATGAAATAATTTGTATTGTATAAAATGCAGCCCCACTTTCGACCACCAACTCGTCATATGAAGACCAGTCTACAGAGTTATGTCATATTATGGAATCTTAAGCTTAGTACTCACTTAGAGACAAGGACGTCACATATTTGATAGACTCCATTCTCACCTTTAAGTGAGTAGCTAGCTTTGTAACGTCATAACACACTGATAAGTCAAAAGTATCTGACAACATTAGAGAGATCTTTTTGTATTCTGTTCCTAAATTTTACAGTCATCTATAAGATGACATGTGTGCTCATAGTTTTATAAACACATGAATTTCAGGTTCGTGCTTCAAATAGGTAAACACGGGTCACTTTTCTCGTGTATTTTGTACCAGACCCAACATCCATGTGCAGTTGGTAAATTTATGTGACACTATTGGAATATCTATAAGAAAAGATCTCTGTATTACTGCCAGACGACATTATTACATGAATTAACTTTCACACCATTTCACACTTCACTATAAATAGACATAAACAGAAACATACGAGCACATGATACTATCATTAGGTGACTTGAACTAGCGTAACTTAATAATGAATAAATGAATCAGTCTTAATAATCCTTAAGGAGCAGAGGATCCCACATTACTAATTTCTGCAATGCATATTAAACGCCACATGGATCCACTCTGTTTCTGAGTCTAACTTAAAATACATAATAGTCAAACTTACAAGAATATACACTTAAGCACTGCACATTTAATTAATTAACAAAAGGATATCGACACATTAAAGCAAACATTAATTAATGTAATTGTTTATATTACCTAAACCACATATCACCGACGATACAGTGGACCTAAAATCTTAAGCAAAAAGAGAAACATGATTGACCTATTCATTATAAGAGATTGATTAGATCATCTTCTGTAGTGTACATTTACCTACAAATGTATCTAGATTATATGGAGTACTTCAACAAACCACCTTCATTTTCTAAGTAGGTTATTATTTAAAGTAAAAAGGTTCCACCACGAATCAAGGGAAGACATTTCCAGCTCAGCTCGAAGCCACACTTGCTAGCAGCTAAGCAATATAGAGAAATGACTACTACCGCAGTGGATCCTAGCATTCATTGCGTGAATACTTGTTCAAGATACATTAATATCATGTCTAATTAACATTAAATTTGGATAATCTTTTTTGCTATGTTGCATCTTTTTGAATACCTACACCGTAATCACTCACAAAAAAGGTATTATTATGATTTTAATATTGGTTTGTCAATTAACAGTTTTAAATAAGTGAAAGTAAAACAGGGTGAATCCATCCATGAAAATATCCAGACCAACAAAATATACAAAATTATTGTTGCATAAGATAACAAGAATTTGGTAATCCTTATTACCAAAAGTAACAAAAATTTGGTACAACATTTTGTAAGTTTGGAAATTATACGATAATAAAACTTGTGAGTTTAATTGTTTGTTTCAATAGAGACAACTATAGACCCCGTCACTGCTCACCCCGTTTTAACAGTACTGATATAAATATAATACACTTCAGTGTTATCAAGTGTTATACAATATTTTGTAGATCGGTCTATATATGCACTGCGGGCGACTATTTGTGACCTTCCTACTAGGTCGCAAATTCGATGATCACAATTTTTTGAAATTATTTTTTCAAGTGTGACAAGTTAAATTTAGGTTTTGGGGAAGTGACATTCAATATGTGAAAAATTACAAATTTTACTAAAAGGACCACTAGAGCTGTATACATTACAGTCGTAAATTTGTATTACATTTTTTGCATCATGCATCTTGTGTAATTAAATGTCAAAACCAACAAAACCTGCAACATTGTTATTTTTGTCTATATAAGATAATATTATAATGATCTAATATAACTTTTAACGAAATAATGCTAGATCAAGCAATGCATAATTAATTTTACTAGTCATAATAATTATTAGATGTCAAGTCATGCTTTCAATCAGCTATGTTTTATAATAAGAAGAAACTCTAAGGAGAATTCAACATGGAATGCTCTAAATCTCATGTCTGTATATAAGTGTTTGGTAGCAATACCAACCAACAATAATTTACTAAGTGCATAATTATAAAGCACTGCACTGGGATTATTTAAAAGAACAGAAGCAGCAACACTGGATAAACATTAGTCAATATTTAAATATTACAGCTAAAAATCTTACTATTTACTTCAAACAATTTAGCCAAGTTATGGGCAGCATAAACGTCACACAAATTAGAAAAAAAAAATGTTTTTAGGATATTTGAATTCACGGAGACCGTATTGAAAATAGGCACCTGTGATTTCTTTCAGTAAACTATACCTATCGCTCTATTACAGAACAAAATTAAAATGTCAATCTCAACAAAAAAAATATGCTACAGACGTCTCGCTGCCGCATGCCTAAATGCACTGCATTCCCTCACACAATCAAAAATTTACACCTAATTAATTAGCTGCAAGAAGAATGCAGCGGACATAATTATAGTATGCATAGACTGTTTTCAACATTTCCAATTATAGGTACAATATTGCTTCAATATTTCGAAATGATAATTGTTAAAAAATCTACTGTAGCTTTTGCTGACACATTATTGCTTCAATGACAGTCAATTGCATATGACACATTTCCAAAGAAAAAAATTATCAACATAAATATCACAAAGCCTAAAAATTATTATCAAGCCCAATCCCATATAAACCTATAGACCTTCTTGTAATATTGGCACGCGGCACGCTCCATTATTACCATTCTTTTCCTAATCTTACACAAATCAGTCAATCCTCTTTCCATTAACATAAAACTAAATAAGCCCATAAAATAAAATTTTATAATTACATTTGAGACTACACTAAGCACAGCGCCAATCCGCAAATGCGTTAACGCGTCCAGTTGACTAACATTATTAATGATCGATTTGGATGCAACGCATGAATATATAAACAATGACGCAGACTTTTCGATTCTTCACTTTGGAAAAGACAACTAAACAACTAAGGTTTAAAAAATTATATTCGAGGAGGGTCAGGAGTGTTCGCCAAGCGGAAGCGAATTTACGAGCGGATAGTCCAAACTGCGTTTAACGCATTCACGAGTGCTTAGCTACGATGACGCCGGGTCGCGGCGGTGGCGGCGGCGGTGGCGCGCGCTCTGCCTTCTTCGTGAGAGCCAGAGGCGCGTCACTCGCCTCCTCGCGGAACAGGTGGTCGCCCTCCAGGTGGCGGATTGCCTCCACGATCGTTTCGAGATTCTGTCGACTGGTGCTAGCAAGATACAAGCGTGACGGCGCATCACTCGCTGCCTCAGGTAGTACTTCCACTTCCACGCGAGGTTCTGCTTTGATAGCGGCTTCTAGTAAGGGTGCGGCAACCACTGCTGTCTCTACGACTACTGCTGCAGCAGGAACAAGCGGAACTTCTACTTCCTCGCTTTCTAGCTTGCATTCTGATGATTTTTCAGTTTGTTCAAAATGCACGACTGGGCGAGTGAGATCACAACCTGTGTTGGGGTATATTTGCGCTTCAAGGGCATGCACTCTCTCTTCAAGGTGGCGCCGCAGTCGTCTTTCTTGATCAAGTTGAACCCGCAGCTCTCCACTTTCGATTTCTTTTTTCTGAACGGTAATGCTAATCAGTGACGTAGGTTCAGGCGATCGCGACTTCGTTATGGCATCATCTGTGGAGTCCGGTATGATAGAAGAGACATGAGTTGCAATTTCATTTTTCCTTTTCTTTAATGGTATTTCACCACCTTCATGTTGATTCAGTAATCTTTTTAGTTGACAATTTTGTGAGAGCAGTCTAGTTTTTTCTTGCTCCAAATTGTAAATGTACTCAGCAGTTTGTTGTAAAATGGCAGCCTGAAACAAGGTATTTACAAAATGTTAGATTTTTTTGTATGTCAAAAAATGTATCACACTAATATTATTAAATTGATGAAAGTTATTCTGTCTCTGTCTTGAACAGAAGGTAGATAGATAAACTCCTTATTGTTCACACCACAAATTTCATACACACAATAAAACAGCTTAAAAACTAGTGCAACAATCGGCGGCCTTATCGCTAAGAGCGATCTCTTCCAGGGAACCTTAGGATGGAGAGGATTTATACAGGAGGTAGAAGGCGGGGCGTGTAATATTTGAAAATGTGATAGTTATAACATAAACTGTACATTCTAATAACAATACATACTAATACATATTATATTACTTAAAATTACGATTTAAGGTAGTAAGGTGTAGGTGCTAAACCTATTCTGATGAAACTTGATTATGAAGACGACATTAGACATACATAAGTGGAAGTAAAAAAAATTTAAAATCAGGATGCACTTCATGATATCCTGCTAATATAGTGGCCTATAGCTTATAGTTATTTAAGAAGTCAAATAATATGGAAAAACTGAAAAGCCAAGGGCCTTAAAGCCAACTCCTTACGCGGTCTCTCTTACTCTTTTACTAACGTTAAAACAGCGCAGTTCGGAAAATCACGCGAACGTGAACCTTAACGCGTCCAGATACGATTTGCGGTCGCGCAACTTTTTTTATCGCCTTAACTGCTTAAGATTGCTTAAAACAGCTAGCCGTACAGCCCCAGGATGAACTTCATGATACCCTGCTAGTATAATGGCCTTGTACTTGGTTAGTTTTTTTTTAAGTAAAAAAATTTGGAGAAATTAGAAAACCAGGATGCACTTTATGATAATATAATGGCTTATACTTGGTTAAAGTTTGTTTTAACTACGACAACTTCAGTTAATTGTAAACAGCTGAATTGCAACTGCAAACTCAGATCACTTTTTTTTTTAATGATGTTTTTTTTAAATTCATCTCCTGCTCCGGTCCACACTTACAGAACTTTTAGTACCCTGTACGTATATAACAATGTACAATAATTGTTTACCTTGCTTAGCTTTTCGCCTTCATGGCGCGGTAGGAGTGTCCGTAGTGCCTGAAATCCAGCATTAATGCTTTGCATTCGTCTACGTTCATTACTGTTTGCAATCTCTCTTCGAATCCTCTTTTCTGTATCCATGGTTTTACTCCCAGATGATGAGTGTTTATCACTATAAAATAAAACATAAACTATGGTAATACATTTCTTACAATAATTCATTTACATTTACAATGAGTATTCAAGGGATAATCAGAAAGTTTTGATATAAACAAGATATACCTGTAAGAGTTAAAAAGATTATATGTCTTTATTCAAGAAAGGAACCACTAATTTTTTCTTAAACTGACGGCTGTGAAAGTTCAAAATATGTTCTCAATGTGAATATCCTTAGAAGATATATGAAATATCATGGATAGATGGATACAGATTAATAACTTACATTGAGTATCATTAAAATAGGGTAAATAGAAACAGGTTGAATATAACGCCGGGACATGATTTTTCGTTGTTGAAGCCAGAACCCCCCAAACCATAATAATTATGTCATACACGCCAATAAATTTGAAAAAAAAAATGGTTTCATTTGTTTTGACACATCCAACAATACTATGAAACATTTCTAATAGGTAAGTAACGGTCAGCCATACATTTCATGATTTTAGTAAAATACTTGCCCGCTTATGTGTGGCTCTACAAAGCAATGTTAAAATAGTAATTGAGTAAAAAATTATAATTTTACAATTAGCATGTTGATTGTTCCCGCCAAATTTTCCTAGCACAGGATTAACATTAAGAACATTACTTATAGTTGCAAACATTAATTTTAATATATCTTAGATGGCAGCAATACTACCTAGTGGCAATGCAGCTTTATGCAGTGCATACCTACAACTCAAGTTGACTCAAGTATTCCTAAAAGTTTAACAACAAGTCTTACATGTTTTGAACAGTTAGTAAATACATTAAACATGAATGGAGCAACATTATTTACGCTAAACGTAAATACATGTGGTTGATAGTACAATTTTCCGCAATACAGGGCGCCTACTACGCCTATTTGATTTGACCAAACATGGCGGCCCAACAGCTGACTACGAACCGGCACGGGGCGTGTACATGGTCATATGGGCAACTCAAGCCCCCCAACATATTGTAGAATTTATCAATTCTACCGCGAAACAGTAAAAATAATGTTCGTTATCACATCACAGCATTCATAAGCAGTAAATAAAGCAAATTATAAGCGACCACGCCGGGTATTCGTACCTGGAAAAAGCGTGATCCGATGCTTCTTCTTCGTACAAGTTGTAATCTTCTACCTCCAGCAAACAGACGTCATTAGCGTGTAATGACATAATTTTGGTTTTGTATTTACTTCTTCCTCATCTATTTGCGAGGAAACACTTGCAATTAAGTGTTCTACGAAGATATAACGCGGCACAAACCACAATGGCGGGAAATGACAATGAGTTCGGTCAGGTGACGCCACACGTTTTTTAGCAAACACAGATATATAAGAAAGCTTCAGTTCACTTTATCAGAATTATCACACAGTCACAATACACAGAAATTATAATTTTTGCTATTTCACATTGAATAACTTTGCAAAAACACTGATTTTGGGAGGGAGTCAATGGCAGCACGACATCGATGCACACATAATATCATAGACAATTTCGTAACTTTTTATGGATTATTTTACAAATAGAGATGTGCCATTGCGTGGTTATCTATGGTATAATTTTACTCTTTACTTTGCGAGTCACATAATGCACCCCCGAGACAACACTTTAATCTATTCGATTTTGTAACACATTTATCTTTACGAGATCTCATAGTACTAAATAGCCGAACTAACAGACGTATGGATTTGATTGACGGACCGCCGTCCAACCAACGGGTGGAAAGTTTTTTTTTATTTTTCTCTCCCGTTGGTTTGACGGTTGTTCGTAAACCAAGTCCGTCTCGTCTGTTCAAGGACTTTGATACCTGTAACTTCCTTGCTTCTGTTAGCACTTTATCAGACGTGACGGATTTGGCGGACGGACCGCTGTCCAACGGTGGTTTGTGAACCAATTTCAACACGTGTATTATCTGGTACTTAAGTACATATCACTTGCATTTATTTTTCTAGTCATTTTAGAAAAATCTTCTTTATTTTGAAAATTAATACACGACATTGGCATACCATATGTCTGGAGCGGGGTATATAATATATGCCTGGAGCCAAAACATAAAAGAGAAAAAAAAACTTTAATTATTATTTAAATTAGCGCCATCTAGTACAGCTTCTCGAAAGTTAGACCACTTGCAACATTTCAATACTGACTCAATAGATAAAATATCTCGCACATCAAAGCATTCAAAGTATTTTTGATTGAGATTGACGGAATATAGTTTCTGTTGATTGATACCTTTTACCTCTTGATTGAGGATTAATTTTATCTAAAACAAAAAATGCGTAAAAAAAACAACAACTTCTCGTTTTTATGTTGGTGTTGGGTGAAAGTTCAATGCCATGAAGGCATTGACTTTTAAGTTTTATAATATTGGCAAGACTGCAGCGTCTCGAGCTAAAGAACCAATCACAAAAGCGTTTCAATTTTGAATAATTTTTGAGGTGGGGATTTCATCCCGCCGCCATATTGTGTTGAGCTGTGAGTGCTTGAAGTGATTTTTTCCTATTTCTGTGTAAATTCTTTGTCAATATATTTTGGATTGAAAAATATAAAGGTAAGTCTAAATTAAACATTAGTTTTTGTCATAATTTGCTTTAAATTCAATTAGTTTCACAAAAGTGCACGCTGTTACACCGGCAGTTGCCTGACGGACTTCGTCGAGTTAAAAAATAGTTAGAAATCAATTTATATTTCACGAAAGTTTTTGTCAAGCTTACAGTCTAAAATTTGAAATAAAGTGTAGATTCTGATAGTTATTTTATTCGTGGTATTCACAAATCTAGATGACTTTCGACACAACGAACAAAGTACCACCTACCAAGCCCGAAAAACCGTTCACCCTCTTACCTACGTTCTTAGCTGGAAATTAGTTTAGCTGTATGTAAATAAATATAACCATTACTCTTCTGAACACAATAATTGCTATTAAATGGTAACATCTTGAAAAACTAAAAGGTTTTAAGTTTTGTCAAAAACACAAATGAGCAATGTTACGAAAAGTCCTTTGTGATCGTCGAAAGGATGATTCATCGGCGTGACTGGGGGAGACTACATTGCACTGCCGAGGGTGTAGTCGAGGCGAGGTGATCTCTAAGTATTATCTACATATACCTACCTAGTCTACTTAGTACTTTTTATGGTGTAAATAATGTAGGTGTTGTAGATGCAATTAAGTACCTAGTGCGTTATATTGAAGCGCATTCTAATGATTGCACTTACCTTTACATGGATTCAATATAGGTACTCTGACCAATTTTGTTTATGTATTAAATGTGTCCTCTTACCCCCATGTTTTTAAAATATTCTAACTATTCGCTGGGTCAGCTGTAATGCACTTGCTATTTTTAGGTAAGTAAACTTATTATTTTATTATTGGTCCTGACAATAACTGAATATTATATAATTATAAATACAGACTACCATAATACTCGGTCCAAGTTTTATTTTCGTTTTGACAGCTGATTGTAATAATTATACCTAGTTTAAATAACTAAAATACATGCTTCAGTGATTTGTTAAAACATCAAACTCGAGGAGTTTATTAGTAGCCACTATTTACCTCCTGGCTCCATCATCAGATCAGATCGATAGTACCAAATGGTTGTAGTATTGTCATCTGAATTACATATTCTCATACTTGCAAAGTTTCAAATTGATACAATTAGAAGTATTATAAATATACACATAGTAGTAGCACGTCTAGTAGTAGGTTTAAATCAACTTTCAAGATATGTTTATATTTTCAGTTAGTAAGTTAACTACTAGTGAATTAGTAACTACCAATGTAAAGCGTGTAAAAAATTGCCGAATGAATACTGTAAATACTTATCAATTTTGCTAGATTTTAAAATAATTTATTGCAGCTGCCAGAGCTATAAAAATTTGGACCGAGTATAATATTTTGTTTATAGGTATAACACGGGAATTACTCACGTATGATTAAGCCGGTTACTCCGAATACAGTTTTAAACCGCATTAGGCGAATAATAGTAGGTATATAATAAAACAAAATTGGAGCCACAGGCAGCCCTCTGTGCCGAGGCTGTTTACAGGAAAACGAGACTTTAGAGCATGTACTATTGCATTGCCAGGCCACAGAAGACATATGATTAAGGTTGAGACTCTTCGAAGACACTGAACAACAACAAGTCTCCAATACCCCATAACAGCTGGCTAAAAAGGTGGAACAGTTATATCAGCGACCCAAAGCCGTACCCCGTTACACCCCAAAAGTATCAGTGCAGGTCTTATCATATTTTCACAATGCTTGTTTGAGTATTTGAATGTCTTTCTCTATTTAGTTTCTATCTACTATAATTTAGCTACTGATGTTAAGTGAGGATGCGGTCTATGATGGAGCATGCTTGCCTAGAAGAAACCAATTCACTTGTGATTTGAAGACACCCAGATTATAACTATCGGGGAACACTTAGGCAGTACATTCCACAGACCAGCAGTTCGCGCAATAAAAGTGGAATCAAAGCGCTTCAACGGGTGTTCGTAATATTAATCATGAAGTGGTGTCGCCTTTTCGTGTCCACTCTGGCAGTCGGATAGAAATATGGGCAGGGAATTAGACAGATATTTCTATCTAAAACTAACAGACCCAGTGTAGGGTTGACATAAGTTTCATAAACGCAAACAGGATATTTAGAAATACCTATTAGGGAAGTACTAACATTCACCGTTTATGTCTAACCAAAATGTCCATGTTGTCCAAACCTCAAAAAGTTTAGACATATTAATATAATGACTCACTAACATGCACTGGGCCAGCATGGTGATTTAGGGCCCAAACTCTCTCTCTGAGAGAAGGCCTGTGTCCCAGCAGTGGAAACATGATAAGCTGATAATAACAATGATGACTATTACATTTCCACAATGGACTTACCTACAATCATCATCATTCTCAGTTCATCCCGGTGTAGGGTTACCATGACAAAATTTGAAAAGTCCTGTCATAAAGAGAATTCAATAAAAGTCAAGACACTTTAGGAAGTTGTTTTTTTTTTAAGATTTTTGTTTAGTGAGACCGGAGGCGTTAATCAAGATTTATTCACATTACATCACCCAAACTAAAAAAGCAGGTCAAAGTCCAGACAAAGATCTGAAAGTCTGGACGAATGCTAACCCTATCCCCGTGCAATTAATTTTCACAACTTCTATTTGTTCTAGCTACTCTCAAAACAAGTCACATGGTTTGTCCATCTTAAATTTGAACCAGTTGTTTAAAACAAGTATAAATAATTTTTTTTTTAAACTTCTGATAAAACAGCTGATAGTCTTTAAACAACCGAACAGATTTTCTTGAATCATAGCTATGAACACTCGATCAAGAAACCTTTCATACAAACAAAAAAATCAAAATCCGTTCAGCAGTTTGAGAGCACGATGCCATAGAAAGTTGCACACGTTAATCTTATAACACCTCTCTTTTTGCGTCGGGGGTTAATAATTGATATTTTTTACCAAATACTGATTCAGATGAACAGTTTTCTATGTAGGTATTCTTAGCTGTATCTATTATTTTCAGAGTCCATTGTGAAACTCTTAGTTTTGATATTGCACATTTATCATAACAAAATACATTTGCCCAACCCGAATTAAACTCCGGAGTAGACTTGCGAGTTTCAATGGTAACCCCATTTGTAATATGAAAATCACTGACAAAAAGCCAGATTTAAAAAAGGTCCATAGATTTTAGTCAATAAATAAAATAAAATATACCACGCGCAGCGCCCGTTTCACAGAGATTTACCATCTAACTCAAAAAGCCGGACATACTCCAGACGTAAGGCTGGAAGTCCAGACAAATCCTGACTGATGATACCCTACTCGAAAGTTATATCCATATTCTCGCGTCATGACGTCTACGAAAGTTACTGCATTCACATCCAAAATTCTAAGATATGGAGAAGTCATTTATAACATTTTCGGAGGGTAATTGGAGAAACAAAACAACAAAATAAACAAACTCAATGTATAAATGTTTCCTAGTTGTATTTATAATAATATTGAATATTGAATAGTATGGTAGACTACTACTTCACTACAACATTTTTGTAAATTTCAAAGCTTTTGGATCTATATAAGTCGAATGCTTTTAGCGTAAATTTTTGCCCTCTATTCAGAATTTTATAAACAGTATAAAAACAAAATAATATGAACTTCAAAATGTGCGGGTTAAGCACTCTGTGACATATCCAAGCCAAACCAAATTCCTAATCGCCGACGACGACGACGTTTCACCATAAATTCCTTGCCTCTTTGATACCAAACCCTAAAAAACCAAGGAAGTATATTGATGTTGTTTGTTGTCAACTGAGTTTCTGAAAAAGATATAGCGACCGAACACGAATTTTGTATTTTCACCAGTCCATAATGCGCTAGTGAAGCTGCACTACAATAATATATTACCTCGTTGCACTTGCATAAATTAAATCGGTGAAAAGCTGTAGGGCTCGAAAGGTGAAATGATGGAAAAGTTGTTACCCAGATGTTACATTACGCACATAGATCATAACGACCCGTGCAAGCTTAGAGGCTAGATGATCTGCTGCAAAACTGACTGCAAAATCGTCTAGTCGGTGAATGCACTCTGCTAGACGGTGGAAATTGTAGGAAAATGATACCCAACGAATTCTTAGCATGTTGAGTGGGATATATCGTTCTTGTCGTATATAGGTAATATATAACTTTTTCATCACCATTTCGGCCCTTCTTGATCCGCTGCTGGACATAGGCCTTTTATTCAGCACTTCATTCTTTCCAGGCCTGCCCTGATCAGTACATGTGCCCTGAACTCTAATGAGTACCTTTGGCCATTGGTTTGCCTATATACTAAGTTTTTTGTTATAATTTCAATATTTTGCCTGGTATCTGGTATAATATCTATACATGTACCAAATTTCAGCAGTATTATTTTTATTTTATCTGCAAGAAAGCTTCTCTGTGACAAACTACGTCGAAATACTAGGATCCAAACGTTTCTTTGTCACTTCATTGTTTGAAAGATAATACATGACAATACTGAAATAGATTCAGCTTGATGCTTAGCAAATTGTTAAATATACCATGACTTGAGATAAAAAGAAACAATAGAATCAGATTTTGTAAACCTCGTAATATCACGCGTATTAACTACTAGACTAAGGCTCTATAATAAATGAGCGTGTTGGTCGAAAACAATACAAACAAGTAAAGAAACTAAATCAATATTCGATAGGTAGGTAGTAGGTACCGTGAAAAAATTGAAGTACCTACCTATCATAAACAAAATTAGTGATAAATCACAACTCGAGGAAAAAAGACTAGAAAAGTTATGATCGATTTTTATGTTCCCGTTTCTTTTCATCTTTTTTTCAAAGTAGCCCGTTTTCCATCTTATGACCCGTAACTGTCCAGGAAACTAATTATTGAAATAGTTGTTTCATGCCGTATGCACTACCTGCGCGGTACATTTTCATATAGGTATGGTCGGTGCAAAGTTACTTGCGGTTGGAATCCGCAAGAGGCGAATGCTATCGATTTTCCACTGTCCGTTTATGCAATTCCGTTTGCATTCTGGCATGATTTGTACTTGCGTTCGACGCGACATATCTTCTCAGTAAACTATTTTATATCCTGCCTAAATAACGATGAGATCGAAACTGTTGAATTTATATCATTAATACAAGCTTAATATGTAAAGAAACTGGCGGATGATTCTCAGCTGATCGTCTGTGTGGTCATTGAAGTCCGCGGACCGTGGATTCGAAATATTGAGATGACTCGCGAAATATTTCGTACAATAATGATGACTACCCAATGGGACAATTCTTATTCAATTTCTATAACATGCTAGCCAAGCAAGGCAACATCAGTTCACTAACTTTTTTTGTCAAAAACACTAAATTCACATGTATATTTTGAGTTCTAATCTACACATCACCTCATATTTTATTCTTCCAACTTGCTTAAAGATGGCTAGCGATAACACGCGAGGGTTGATCAATAAGAGAGAAACTTGTTTTACCACGAAAGTCAAGTGGTTTTTACATAAAATTATTTGCGATCTGGTTCGTTGTCTGTTTTTTGTAATTCGTGAAATAAGACTTTTTTTCTTTAGACAATTTGACTTAACCACCACTTATTTTCAGCAGCTGAGTTCTGGAGGAATTTACGTAGTTACCGTAACGTGAGTTTAATTTTCCAACTTCTCACGTACTACCAAACTTTGGTTGTTTTATAATCGTTAACACCTTTTTGTATTGGTGTCTGACGGTGTTACTGTGGAACTATTTAGTACATAATCGGGAGTGTAAAGCCACGCCTGTTTACAAGTTAAGAACACGTGGTCGTAAAGTTTTTCAAGCGTAACCGTCTCTCGTTCAGAGAGCGTGTGTAACGTTCACGAATTTATACAGGGAACCGACTCAGCGAGCCGGCAACCTTGAACGCGTTCGAGTCAAGGTCACCGATATACATTGGATCCTCTTTACAGTGAACCAGACCCGCTTATATCGAGTCTCATTGTAACAGCGACGACAATACATGTTTGGGTTGACTGGCTGAGCCTAAAAACGTTAAAGTAGGGGGCACCATCCAGGTCGGTGACCCCAATGCATGGACCGATTTGGACTAACTCGACTCGATGACGAACGGATGCTATCTGCTCTCTCTGCGTCGATCTATGTTTCAATGCAGTTTGATAGTGAACTCGAAATGCATTATCACATACTTTTGTTTGTTTACTAAACTAAAATCCCTAGCAAATCTAATACCGAATATCTATATGTGCTAAAGTAAATAATTATCTGTAACTTCAAACTATAGGTACAAACAAACTTACAAATGAAAAATCAGTGTCTACTTTCGAGAGTAAACAATAGCCTCGGGGTCGGCGCCGAGGATATTTTCGTCCTGGTGCAGTGAATGTTTACGCACAGATAACGCTCGGACTCTGCGTGACTAATGTCACAGCTATTTATGTTTGAACAGAGAGTAACGAGGGATAGCGAACGATGAATGCGATGCTCTAGGAATTCCATGCTCTGCTAATGAGTTAATGACCAATGAGAATAATAGCCTACCTCGAATACGATTTCCTAAACTACTCTCAGTTTCATTCCAAACTCAGCGATATATACTTGTTTAGTTTTAACAACCACAGTGAGTATTCAGTATTGCGTGTAACAGTGAGTTCAAATTATACCTACAGACAGGATGTTGCTGCAAAATCAGTGAGCACGTTATGACTGTGCTTTGTTGTCGGGTTAAAATTATAATAACGGAACGGCGATTTTCTCAGGATTGTGATGAATCTTGATTGCCTACTTATTACGTGTATGTAACTAGTGTGAATCATCCGCGCGGAGTATACCTGCCTACGTAGGCGTCTGTGTGTAAACTGTAGATCGTAAAAGGTAGCTCATTCAAGGAAAATAATAATAGTCTGATTCATTGAATAAATACAAAACATACACAAATACAAAACACAATTGGGGCTTACCATTTTAGCTACAAAGTAATTTCCTAGAATGAGTCATTGTGAGTAAATATCCTCAGCAATGTAATACAATATCATTCTAATCTCTGTTCAAACATTATGTACTTCTTACTTGACCCGATTACAACAAAGATTTCTGTCTTGGTCTCGTCTTGCTCTAAAACAATCAATTGTACTTCTCACGTCATATTTTGCATTTAATCATTCTTATTTTTCTTGTTTTTTTTCATTTATTTATTTAGTGTGGTATTCTTGTTTTTTAATTTTCTTCCGGATCTCATTTTCGTGTCGTCTTTCTAACTTCGACCAAAATAAAATGAATGGACGGGCCACGAACTGGCTCAGTAAAAACGAGTCATAACCGTCGGACATATACTTCAACACCTAATTATAACCATGTACAGTAGGTACATTTATTAAAAAAAAGTATAGCGGTTTTTTGTTGTGTATTTACATTTACACATCGGGAAATTACACCAAGGCATAATTTTGTCAGATGTTTCGTTATCGTGGAACAATAGTCTTGTGTTGCACTTCCTACGGCTAGAGACCGACTGAAATGAAGTGAGCACCGGCGCTCATTTTGTAATTTTCAAAAATGCACTTCTTCTGGGCCCGTCCGGCAATTTTGTTTTGGTCGAAGCTTTCTTATTTTTTTTTAATGTTTTGTGGCATTCTTTTTTCTTTATGTTCTCCAGAATATCATTTTCGTATTGTCTAGACTAGATTATGTGCCCTTCGAAATCATATTTTAATGCGTTTTATCCGCTTCACAAAGCGTATCTATTGTTTAATAAAGACTGCGATCTATTTGAGCAATGCATCCGATGCACTTTCGCTTAGAGGTACTATTTTAGTGAGCAGTCGGCAGTTAACATTTATTTCGGGATAGTTCCCAGCACCGTGACCCAGTGGCGCGCTTTGTATTCCAAATGCGTGCTACGAATGTACCTGATTTGTTTATTTTTATCTCGCACAACATAGGATGCTTTACTAATTTGCATTTTAATATCGGGTTGTGTGTTGGTGAGCCGGACGAAACCAGTTTCACTCCATGTTGCTTCAGAGGTTTGTGTACATGTGTCTCATACGCACCTTCCATCATTTTATTTTTTAATGCCATAGTGGGCAAACACCCAGACTAGCAGCCTGATGGCAAGTAGTCACCGTCGCCTATGGATACCTGTAACACCAGAGGCTTCAGAAATACTTTGCCGAAATTTAAGATTCTGTTACCTCTTGTTGTTCTCGCCCTTTGAATGTTGTTGTACCTTCACGGAAACACCGTGAGATTTGGAGACAATATGAAAATGTTATCAATTCGTATGTATGTAACAAAATGTTCTCAAGAGCACGCAGAGTGAAAGTAGGTATAAGTCTTGATAAGTCTTAGAACCGAGTTATTGCAACTTTTGATGTAAAACTATAAGATATGTAAATAGCCCCTTCATAAATAGTCTCTTTTGGCGGCTGTTTACTCCTAATAACTATAACAATGCAGCGGACATGGGAAGCGATGGAAAATAATGAAACGAATAAAGTGCTCCTTCAATTGGCACATAAAAGGACCCTTATTGTATAAAAGTATCTGATCATTGGACGAAATTGTTTGTAATAAGTACGTATCTGCTGTTCTGTGTTGAATCATGGAGATGATGACACAGAGCCCTTATATTTTTCTCCCGTCGTGTTTGCCACTATACCAATTAGACACTCAATGCGACGTCTGTTGATCAAAATTCTAGACAGTTAATCCACTTCAGAGTTGAATTTGGAACCTCGTTTTGTGTCTGTAATGTCATAATTTTAATGAGATTCCTATATGCCACATTATATTTAAGTCACGTATGTTGTGGTTAGGTTAGGTTTTCTAAAACTAAGGTTTTGGGCGGAAATAAGCTCTCTGTTTTAAAAGTTTTCTGTCAAAATGAAACGAGGTTCGTTAACGAAACGTTGGATGAACCAAGGTGTTTTGGCAGTGCATGTGTGGAAACAGAACCTATTGTTTTTCATGTAACAGAACGAATACTACGTTACTATAATTATTTTTAATCTCCTTTTGGTCTAATAAATACGAGCACTACATAACTATTTACTTAGTTCTTACTATGATAATTTTAAATCACTCTTCTTTCAAAACCATATATCAATGTCTACAACGTCTAACATAACCTTGGTATTCAATGGGACTATCTATTTGCATAGAATAGGTTCGCTTTGCTACTAATAGTCTTGGTATTCGGTAGCGATAACGATCGTCGTATCTGTTTTTGTCGACAATTCGTCAGCCTTCTTTGGTTCGTTGGACGCAGGCCTCTGAAGGAACTCTGCGTTTCGTGTGCTAACATTTCTAAGTTTTATATTCTCTCTCTCTCTCTCTCTCTCTCTCTCGGTTCAATTGTCAATGTGAGAGTTGGTACTATAAGATGATGCGATGCTTTTGTTGTAGGAGAGCAGGGAACATGGGTGCTAAACAGAGCAAGCGCTCGGTCGACATAAGCGGCAATGAAGCTGAGGGCGGCGGCGAAGTGGCAGCGGCAGGCGCGGGTGGCGAGGGTCGCGTGGAGCAGCTCGCCGATGCAGACGCGCTCAAGCCCCAGCTCAACGGCGCCGCACACATACAGCACGAACAAACGGTCAGTTCCACTCCCATTACTCGACACCTTACAGCAGCAGCTCGAGGGGAAGAGAATAATGACGTCGAATGCAGAACGAAAATCAGAACAGTAGCCACTAGTTCAGAGCATGTCTTACTACCAATACAGGGTCTCATGTCTAAGGGCGCTTGCTGACGATGCGTAGTACAAGTAGAAGTTTGTAAGTAGATACTACGCATCGTCTGTAACGTTTTGCTTTCTGCAAGTGGCAGTGGAAGCACTACTAAGCACATCGTGCCACTTGCACTAAGCAAAACGGTGCAGACGATGCGTAGTAGCTACTTACAACTTCTACTTGCTACTTGTACTATGCATCGTCTTCAAGCGCCCTATGTAACATAAAACAGCCGTAGCGTTAAGTAGCGTATAACACAGTGCGTGATGTGCTCAATCTACGCCGTCGCTGAGACTTAGCCGCTTCAGAATTGATAGTTCTGTTTGTTTCCTATCGGGATTCCCTCGGGCGCAGGCCACGTTTTAAACGCGTAATCTTCCTTCCCATTTCATTCGTGCTGTCACACGTCCGTCAAACAAATGTGAGTCCATTAAATGGGGAAATGGTAGGGTGCACGAACCTATCAGACAATATGCGGGTTGATAGCAGGGAATCGAGCGAGGGACCGCATTCCGTACGGTCGTCCTAATTAACATGGCCAACAGCGCCGGCTCTGTAGTTTCACTATCTTATTGTATGCGTGCCTTTAATAGCTTATCAAATTGACCACGCGTAGATACATATTTATGTTGTTGAAACTTAAATTATATCGACTCGAAGGTACATGTTAAATTGTAGCTGCTCCGATATGATGTTGATTCATATTTTTGTAAAAAAACAATTTCAACTGGAATTAAATGTTCTTCAAACACAACATAAAAGAGCTTTTGTCTGTCTGTCTTCTTGTTTGTGCCTTATTTGGTTCTGACTTTAATTCCTTATTATATAAGTTTTGAATCATCATAAAATGAGGCCCAGCAAATATTGTACCAGCATCGTTTTATTATTGTATGGACAAGTTTGCTAAGCTGGCTATTACTACTCGAGCAGGAATTCCAAACAACTGGTTGGTAGACTTGCTTCCCACCTCTTCCTGCCTAGATAAAGATTCGAATGTCTACGATTACACGCGCATAAAACACACTACAAAGATTGTCAGAACTCATTTTGATGACATAAATAGTTTAGTAAATTTTATACACCTTACTCAGCATACCGATTATTAACTAGAAGCTATTTAAAAAAAACAATCACGTTTATTGTTGTATTGTGTTGTAATTAATATGTTGCTTACAACTTTGTACGAGCTTTGTACGCTCTCGTCCTGTTATGAAAGGCTTAATTAATGGTGAAAGGTTTAATGGAATTCGATTTTCGATTTAATGCATAAATAGCTTTCGCTTGCTTAGAAAGGAATCTTATCCTTTTCAAGGATTAATATGATGCGTGCTACGGATGACTGGCCGACAGGAAACCGACTCAGGATTATGTACAATTTAATCTTAATTCTCGAGACACTTGGTTTATTAATGACTGCAGAGTTGACGCTCAAATCTTCCCCCCTATCTATGTTTACATTGTATATTGTTGTATCTTGTTTCCATACGGACTGCTGTTTGTTTCGTATATTGTAATAAGCAATATCCGTAACGATGCAAATTAGTTAATTGTTAGTGAGAACTACTTTAATGTTATTTGTCTCCCAAACAGAAGTAAAGACAATGGGGAATGCGGAACGCTCCTCATTAGATAAAGATGTTTTCACGCATAAACAGTATGTTATTGTTATTTTGAGAAAACAAAGTAAGTATAGGTACTCATTGCGGAATTCCCTTTGTTAGCCATTCATCGTTTCAGCGAGTCGGTAATTTAATATGTACCGGGAGGGGTGGCATGGCAGTGGCGTGCCGCTATTGATTTTAGCGCGTCATACGGATGCACCTCAAGGGTTACTGCACGTGACACGGATCTACTTGGCTTCCTTATTTGCACATACAAATCAGCTTTGTATTGTTTACATGGATTTAACTTTTATAATTTACGTTAGATGTAACAACCACCCATTAATACAGCTGAAAACAGCGTGGCAAGTTATTAATATAGAAAGAAACAAAATCTGAACAAGCCCCTCTCTAAAGTAACACGAGTTCAATTTATAGTAATTTATCAACGCAAAACTGACCCTCTCCCTTACGTTTCTAGTCGTGCGCGCGCATCCCAACAAAATATTGAATAAAACAAGTCATGGTCTGAAGTTATAAAAGGGGGTTGTGATATTTTTGTAGGATAAAGAAAAGGAACTGGACAGTGGCACTCCCGAAAACGAAAAAGATGCAACTACAGAAAAAGAAGGAAAGGAAGAAGAAGATAAAGAGAAAGAAGACGCCCCAGTCACCAACGGAGAAACAGAACCTAAAGTCGAAAATGGAGAATCTACACCAACTCCCGAAGACGGGAAGAAACCTAAGAAGGAAAAGGTAAGTCAAACGTGATTCACTTTTGAGATAACTATAGGTTTCTGTCTAACTTACATTCCGAAGAGTTTTATTGCATGTTGTGAAAATTTTACGTTATTAACCTGAAGCATGTCGTGGACAGGTAAAGAAGAAATGGTCGCTCAGGTCGATCAGTTTCAGCCGAAAAGACAAACCCAAACAAGAGAAGAAACAAAAGGAAGAAGAATCTAAAACAAATGGCGAACCCGAGAAAGTTCCCGAGGAGGTAAGTCGTCTTTTAATCTTTGTTTTTTTTTACTTCTTTTTGTAAATAACGAAAAAGTTAACGGAACGGAGTTGATAGGAGCTGTAAAAAAAAGAAGTGTTGGATAACATGGTGACTATGGTATTCGATGTCTGCGATTGAGTGTTTCTAAAGCAATAACTTTCTAATTTCCAAGCATTATATTCTGGTCTCCATTCGTATTCCATCAATGTTGTCAGAGAGTACAATGAAATGAACAGTGAACATGGCGTACCCTCGAGTCGACGCGACCGACGAAATCATCTATCATCGGCGAGCTGGCCTACTTTCGTCGGCCGCCGTACTTGATGTTCCCACCACTGCGGGTACCGAGACGGGCCGCTATTGTACCACATGGCCGATTAAAAATTAACACTCCGACGTACGTGCAATTATTTTGGGTGGAGTCATTGTCCTTTGTTATGCGAAATTTTGAAGCGATGTGAAATCGTGCGCACGTGTAGTCGAAACGGGTACGAAGGCGGCCGCGGCCTACACCGAGAGCGGCAGCTGCCTCGGTGCTTATGCTTAAGCGCTGTCCACACATTTCCGGACCAGTGTTCCGTCAGGGACAGAAATGCATGCATAATTTTTTTATGAATTTCTCTTCGCATCATTCCGTGTCCTGAAGCATGCTCTAACGTACGCACGCTCCGTCAGTGCTTTCCGATTTTCACCGACGAAAAACGTAGATGAGGACGGTTTTTAGACGACGCGTAAATATTTTTTTTACTTTATTCGAACGGCTATGTTTGTGTCTACAAAATAAATACAGAAAGTGTGAGAGAAGTTGCAGGTACGACAGAATAACGAAACACAAATTTTGTAGTAAACAAAGAAATCGCGATGTATACACACTAAAACGCTGGAATATACTATACCTAATATACCGATTTACCTAACATGGTTAATGGATGCCATGTTCCTGACGGGACACTGAGCCCGGACTGCACGGAGCTCGGAAAGCCCTGACCATGAAATGTGTGGACAGCGCCTTATGCTTAGTACTCGCGCGATACCGTTGCCCCTGCAATAACACAAGATCTCTCCTCGGCGCACAGGAAAAACGCGCTATCATTACGCTATTAGTGTTTATGATCGCTCAATTAGATATTAATAATGAGCATCGGAATCGGATGCGGTTCATGCAGATTGCAGATACTGGTTATTGATGACTACGGACGAATTGAAACAATCTAAATATCTTAGTTTGCCTCAGTGCAATTTGCTTCAATTACCGTTTAGTAAATCGGTGAGTAATGCAATAAAGTTTAACGAGACGACCTTGCGGCCCGTTGGAGTAGAAACCGACAATTTCTATGACAAATGAGTATTGCGACGTAGTGCATTGCACCCGAGCCGGCGCGCGAGGAACAATGCGCATTATAATTCAAAGTAGTGCTATATCCGTGCTAACCAAACGTGCGCCGGTATTGTCGACGACGGCGCGGCGATGTAGCGCCATTACCGGCACTTAGCTCATTGACGAGTTCGTGAGACGTACGACCACCGACACTCGCCCGCGCGCTGCGCCCTCCCTGCACCGAGCCCGACCCGCCGTCGCCGCCGCGCCCTGTACCGTACACTGTCAGTAATTAATACTAACCTATAGATAAGGTAGAGCTGGTTATGGGCATACCATACCGTACGTGGTCTCTGTTAATCCATGGCGCGCCGTTTCACCCTAACACTCGTCCGGGCACTTCAGTTACAGCTATTGTAGTCACTGAATACTAAAACCATTTAAATTATTCAACGAATCCTACTTCCGATCGCCTGGGCTAATAAACCACACTGTTCTTGCATACCATCGTTATGTAATTTCATAATCTTATGCAAAATTACTACTTACGGCGATGCGTTCTACGATAACGCTTCTATCGTTTAACCGCTAACATGTAATTTTCTTGATCATAACAAAGAAAGATTAACCCAATTGTTTTGTTTACGCTTCACGCTCAAGATGCATTTATAATTGTTTATTGAGTGGAGTATGGAATGGAGCCGGCCGGCGGCGGCGCAAGCGGTGGCGGTTCGCAGGCGCGATGTTTATTTGTCTCATATGAATTAACAGCCGCTGATGCGCGGTCATTAGCACTCGGCCACTCAGCCTCCCACAACGAGACTTTGACACATTAAACCTAACAATAAATACATTTTTAACACGCCATGTTCACGCCCATAACGATGTCAGGCGCTCGTAGCTTATGAATAGAAATAATAATAACTGAATACCATACGGAGAATACACAACGGACGAACGGTCACAGCCTCTATTATTTATACACGTTTATTTGGTGTCATTACATTGTCTGTTTTTAATGAAATGCATAAAATTATCAAAACCCACGAACCGGTCGTGAATATTCATTTCTCTTTCATTAAGTTAGTTTGAGTACCTTACTAACTACCATGTTGAGAGTCAAATGGAAGTAGAAACAGCGATACCCACTGTTACCCACATGGAATATGAAATGCATTGGCATCGGGCGTGCAAGCCGATGACGTAAAGACGGGAGCATTAGGAAACGAGTTTGTCGAGTGCAGAATAAAATTAGCAGTCCTCGGCAGGTTTAGCGCCGACTGTGGTGGGCGACTGCCCGCTAGCCGGACCAGTTGCAACCCGAGGCTTTGATAATGTCGAGTGTTGCCAGATCGCTGAGATTCCACAGATAAAAATAATTACCAAAAAAATACTTATTTTATTCAATGAGATGGATTATACGTCATCTCGTTTCTCATAGAATGCGTCAGTCATCCGAAGTCCTTAGCGTAGAGTACTAGTTAATAAAATCATTAAACAGTCGAGTGACAAATGGCAGTTCCTAAAACGTACGATGATTCAAGTGAATGACTATTCACCGAGCTATTCCGTGAATTCATTGGATCAATTAACAAGCCACGAACAGTCGCGTTGGTGATAACCTTTAAGATGGTTTATCTCGCACTCGCGGAAATTATGGTACTAACTTTACAAGTACGATGTTTGAACCTACTGAATTCAAAGAGATGAGTTTATTGGGTTAAAATTTAATAGTATTTTGGGCGCGCACCTGGCATGGCAACACTACGTAGGAGGTCGGCAAACCGCTTCTCCCTCCACCCACGGGCTCACCCGGCCGCCGCCGTCAAGCCGCCCGGCGCTTCGCCCCGTCCTGCGCCCGTCGCGCTGTTTGCGAGAGATAAACATTCTCGAGTACAGCGTACTCTCATCGCACGCTCCCAAAATGGATGAATTATTTTGATATACAATGCCGTTATTGCCTCTAGCAGTTGAACTAAAACTGTCAAATTATAGAATAGTGTATGATCAAAAGTAATGCGACTATGTTTTTTTTTAAATATATTATCGTAGTTGTTCATCAAATCATTATGTTACAACATGCTTAACCACGTTAGTAAAAAGATATTAATAAACTTATTGACAAATTCATCACGGAAAAGGTGAGTTGTATGTAACGTAACAATCGTAACACAGTTTTATATCTCGGTACTCCTAATTAACAAGTTAAATTTAAATATACGATAAGTAATTACTTATTAAAGTCATAAAGTAAATTCAGATCTTGACATGGAAACTCCTGCTAATTGGAGTCGCGCAAAAATACAGGATTATAATTGTACGCTTTCTTATTTTCGGCACTTTTATCTTGTTAATCTTGATCACACTTTCTACGTATTAATCTGCATAAAAGCTCATTTTCACGGAGACATCACAAGTTTACGGGTGTAGGAAATGCGAAGAACTCTCGTTTCAAGTTACGTGTTTACTAAACGACAGCGACAAGGCGGCACCACCGCATCCAACATATTTTCATAATACGACCACTGAATGGGACATTGGCATAACAAGGAAGGACTCGATTTCCTCTATTGAACGTCTATTGTGTCAAATATCGTGTTGCGTCGCGCACGGCATTCTTGGGATACCAGAGCTCAGCAATCAGCGCCTCTTCAACGCATTTGCAAATGCAACACGGACACATTACTCAAACTCTGCTTGTCTTTCTGTTACTGCTGTTTTGGGCCATGTATTACGTATCTACATTATTATCAACTAGTTTTATAACTTTTGTGTACAGAACTAACAATAGCTGTATTGTTCGTAACACGATAGGTGTAATCGGTGCCAAGACGGGGCATTAACCGCTGATAGTGGTGGTTGGCTAGAAGATGAGTACGACCCGCTTTATATGACAGCGACGTGGCGAGTGCGACGCTATCTATTTTGTTATTTATTGCCATGCAAATTGCATTCGTCCGCCGGTCACAGTCGCACGGGGCGTCTTGTTCCACGAAGATCACGTTCGAATACATGTATTAACAAAAACGTCTAGAGCTCCTTTCACCTTGACACCACCATCTAAAGCCAGGTGAAAACCAATAAATACATCCACTTTTGATTTCACCTGCCCCCTGCGTTGGCGCATTTTAAGTGCAGCGATGACTCGTCGAACTGCGCAGATTTAGCTGCAACGTAAAAACAAAATCATTACCAGTTATAAAAGTTAGGATTCTCATTTTGTTCAAACGGCAGAATGTCACATTTGGCCTCACCGCTCCGCTAGTAGGTTTTAGAGCGGAAAATCATTTCCATAATAGATGGTGTCTATGGCTTGCCAATCTGTGAGTCATAAAGTACTTCATAGGCTGTCGTTTGCTGTACTTACCGTTACCTAGTACCTACAAAAAAACCCCGCTGGATGTTGTTGGAACACTGTGTGATTACTGTTGGTACTATTTTTGTTGTGAGATGATAAACCTTTCATACGCTAGGGGTATGGCGATGGCGTATTTATTGTTTTAGCCGTAGTCAAAAGCCTAGAGTGTATAATTATAATGTAGTGACCTCAACTGACATATCGATAATCGTGTGCTCGGTCCTATTCCACGCGAACCGTTAGCTTCCCGTGCTCGGGTCCGATGGTGGAGCCATTGTTCGTGTTCCGTTCGTTCCGGATGACGGTTTTGTATTTGCCTCGCTCCGAGCCATCGCAGCCCACCGGCGGCATTATCGTACTAACCACTGGCATATTATTAACATTTACCATTTTGTGTCAACACTGCGATAGGCGAAGGAATGCGGTGGCTGCAATTACATATCACAGTAGGAACACAGGGTCAAAAGTTAGCTTGTATAATATTACAGTTAGGCTTATACATATACCTACTTTGATAAAACTGTTAAAGTTGAAAGCGTATGATAACAAAATAAACCGGCTAAGTGCGAGTCAGGGTTGCGCATTGAGGGTTCCATACCACCGCAAAATACAACCATCAGTTATTGTTCAGGCTTAACGCCTTCCAAAATAGTCGAAGCAATTGCTACGCAGTCACATATGTAATACTTTGCTACATTGTCGCTCGAGTATAACACAATTATAACTTTGTAATGAACAGAAATTTGTCACCTACTCGCACTTGGCTATTGTTGTTATACTTTAGAGTGTGAACTTTAATCATACCAAGTTTGACGCTTGTTCGTATTATCCTTTTTACATTAGAGCTAATACAAAAACCCGTAAAAAATACGTTGTGTAGGGACACCCCCCTTTCGTTTTGTTTTTATTATTATTTCTTAGTTAATCCGTTGTAACATTACATATTCTGTGAAGTTTTCAACTGGCTATCTATTACGGTTCGAAAGATACAGCCGTTTAAAGGTAGGACGGACGGATAGACAGACAGGCATCGTAGGTAATCGGCATCGGTATCAGGCATCGTAATAAGGTCCCGTTTTTACCCCTTGGGTACGGAACCCTAAAAACTAGGTACTGATTTAATCCAGTGGTTATTTCCGCACCGAAGCCCTTGAACAAGCAGCAAATCTGCAGTCATAAACATTTTACTACAGCGAAGATCCTAATACGCGTAATTGTTTTACCAGTTAAAGATTTCAACAACTATGTATGTAAAACATAACTTGTCTGAGGTCGTTGCACCTCGAGTTTCACAAACAATCATTGTACACACGGACCTATTTACGTATGTATAGGCGAAGAGACAATCACGGTACCACTAAGCTATTGATGAACTTATCTTTCTACTGGACGATATTGAATTACAAAAACTTATTGTTAGAAGTATACATGTCATTTTACGATATTCCGTTAAAAATGAGTTTAACGCGCATACCACACAAAATACCAATAGCCCCATCGAATTAGCTCAAAAAGTGTCAAACCCGGAAAAAAAATAAGTAGTAATTTTCCGTTGGAATCGCGGAATTCGCTCCTTTATTTTCAATTTAACACGAAAAATGGTATTAACAAAAGTAGTTTAGAATTAAATTTCCTAAAATATTTGTTCTCATATTTTTTTTCCTTGGATCGATATTTTCCGATTTATAGCCCAAACGGCGTGCCCACCGAATTCCGAAGGAAAATTACTACTTGAATTTTTTTCCGGGTCAAATCCTAAATCGAATCGATGGGGCTACAAGTGTGTAATAACATTACTGGTTATAGAGATCCTCTTTGTTAGTAGATTTTCACTTTAATTAAGAACTCCACTCATGGTAGTAGAGGCTTAACAATAACACTGTTGATGTGTGTTAAACACAAGACGCGTGTGTCGATTCTGGCTAACGTCAAAATGTACTAAACGAATACGTGTATTAGTGCAGCACTCGAGTCGTATCTTTCTACATCAGTAAACAAAGGTGGCCTTGTGCCTGGGTATCGTTTTATTGTTTGCCACAGCCCTGCGGTTGAATATCTCCACAGACCGAAATATATTGCAGCTTTATAGTCAAGTTAACTGCGTAAATGTATCGAGCACTTTATTGATGTTTATTGAATGCCACTGAAATAATACTAAGTACTTAAATTTAAGCCAAGGTCTCGAGAGGCTTTTCTATGTATGGCTGTATGTATACTTTTGGACGATAACTTACATTCCGTCCTTCTGATCTTCATGAAAATGTGTAGCTCATGCAAATACAATGTTAGTATCAAATATGAAGAGCGATGGTGGCTAAGCAGTAGCATGTGCGCTTTACAATCTGACGGCACCCGGTTCTATCCTCAGCCCTGCAACAATTATGTACTTATAAAGTACCTTGTTAAATTATGTGCAGTTTCGATGCCATCGCTCAACAACAGTGAAGGATAACATCGTGAGAAAACCGGTATGTCCAAGAACTTCAAAAGTTCAAAGATATATGACATGCACTGGGGCAGCATCATGGATAAGGGCCAACCCCCTCTGAGGCTGATAATAATGATGATTTAAATGTGAGCAAAATCGGTTGAGGGTTTGTTAAGAAATAGGATTCGCGAAGTCACAGTTCAAGGTAGCAAACAACTAGTATTTTTGATCGAGTCTCATTCTTCGAGAACAGAGTGCCTAGTGCGAGTTAACACGATGGAATAGGTAAACGCAACTAGCACTCGCACTAGGCACTCTGATCGACATTTGTATGTATGTATATATTTATTCGACGCTAACTTGCGTATCATTGATTCGATCTTCATAATTTTTTTTTAAAGAAAAGTAATTGTTTCAAATTATAATGAGCAAAATCGGTAAAGGGGCCGTAAAAATTTAAATGCAAAAAGCTAGTTAATTGTTAGGCAATATTTTGATACAAAAAGCAGCGATAGTTATTATTTAGATAACAAACAGTCATTGAATGCATTTTCGCTATAAAGTTTTAAGAATTTTTCTAAAATCAGATACATTTGCAATTCTAGGACGTTTGGCAGCCCTAGCCCTAATGTAATATAATATCTCTTTGATCATGAGCATTGAAGGGTAACTAGTTATCTAAAAATGAGAGTCAATCTTCCGTTACGGTGCGTACACTATAAATTATATTGCGCCCGTGTATCCCCCTTCAGTCTCACTAAGAATACCACGGGAACCACATCGTTGAAATAGGCTACCATGGCCGACGACAAGGTACTTACTATACTGTGCTATTTTGATACCATCTTCGGTGGTAGTATCATTCGTGTTCACAATATTAATGATGATCCTATTTCATAGACGGCCGAAGCAGTTCCTGAAGCCGCCATCAATGAGGTCGCCGAGGAAGCGAAGGCATCCGCTGAAGAAAAGGACGAAAAGACTCCAGAGACCCCCGTAACTGAACCTCTCACGAACGGTACCAGCACGCCCGAATCTACTAAAGCGGAGACGCTAGCGAGTGAGGAAGCCGCGCCCGCGCCTGCGCCCAGCCCGCCTGCTGACGTGAAACCCGAGCCGGCGCTGGAGCCCCAACCCGAGCCCGAGCAGCTGCCCGTTAATGGACTCTCATTAGAAGAAACCAAACCGGAGACCCCAGAGATTGAGAAACCGGAGGAAACCAAACCCGAGCCACCCGCCGCCGAAACGGTAGAAATCGTCCCTGCTCCAGAAATTCCTAAAGAGGTTTGTGTTAAACAACTGCCTTTGTTAGAATCCACGCCTCCACCACTCCCCGCGAACCCTCCTCCCTCGTCAGTGGCATCCTTCGCCGCCACCACTATGGCACCAGAACTGACAGACGCTTCGCTAGCTAACACTGCTGACGCTGCAATCGCGCCTCTCTCTGCACTTCCGGAAACTAAAGATATTCTCGCCCAACCCGAACCCTCCACAGAAACGGCTGTTACCAAAATCCCCGAAATTGAAATTCCATTTGTCTTGAAGGAAAATAATGAAGATACTCCAGCAGTCACTGTCTGTGAACCAGAAATCCAAATTAATGCACCTGAAGCAACTATAGTCACTGAAATTATTGTATCAAAACAACTGGATGAATCTCCCAAACCTGACATTGGACTTGTTACAAAAGAACCTTCGGAAATAATAACTGCAACGGTTGTCACTGAATCACCCGAAACCATAACTAATACTATGGTCACGAAAACTTCCGAAATCATAACACAAACCTTAGTCATGGAAACTCCCGAAACTAAAACTGATGCTGTGGTGCCGGACGTACCTGAAACTGTTATACCAGAACCGACACAGATCGAAATACTTGAGCAAAGTGAAACTCAAAAAATCGAAATTGAAATCCCAAAAATTGAACCAGCTGAAACTGATATTGTAAAAATTGAAGCACCTGAAACGGTCCCCACGATTACTGATAACGCCATTGGAACCGAATCAGTACCTACCAAAGTACAAAATAAGGCTGAAACATCAGTACAAGGAATCGTTGAATCGGTTGTGATCGAATCTCTACCTGAGCCTGAGAATATTCCAGACTCTGAAGTAGATATTTCCGAAGCAGACGATTCTCTCCCTCCGCCTCCGATGCAGGACGAAGACTCCGCGCCGGCTTTCGATGAGCTCGATGAAAAAGTCGAGGAGAGTTTGAAACAAATTCCAGAACCTATCACGAAAAACGAAGAACCTATAGTCGAATCTAATCATATTTCGAATGCCGAGACGAATGGCGTACTTGCCATCAGCCCAGACGCGGCCGACACGGAGACGCTGAAGAAAAAGGCGATAGCGGCGCTCGGTTGCGCAGCCGAGATCGTCGAGTGCAACGGCGGTGCAGAAGAACAGGAGGCGCCGGCCGGCTCGCCGCGCCTGCCCAACGGAGCCGCCGCGGCGCCCTCCCCGCCGCCTGCCGCGCACCACACGCCACAGGTGAATAACAGGACAGTACTCTTGTAGTGGATTAGAACCGTAACTTATGGAACCCCGTTAACAGTTCTCGTATGTAGTTTCATGTGTATATCTGCCAGCATGTGTGGACCGACAGCGATCGGAAGAGTCGTGCTCTGGTACAACCGACGTATCGATGCGGCGAGCTGCTGCGCTCCTATCCTGATCCCTTCCTTTTCGCTTGAAAACAAACAAGTCTTTGGTTTACATAATGTAACAGCATGTCGATTTACTGCTTCAGTGCTAACACATTGAAATACATAATATACATTTTAGTAATGCATATTAGCCCGATTGTAGAATTGGCCATAATCATAAAACAGCTGATCATTTCATGAAATGTCAGTTGTCTATTGTATTGACCAGATCACGATGTAACCTAGCGCGATCTATAGAATACAAATCGCTTTACGATATTGCCAACTCCAGCCACTTAATGAAATGGTACCACTTGCCCACTCATAATAGTCTAAACAATTTTAATGACGCTGATAGCGCTTTGTTTACACGCATTTCAAAATGACGGCCGCTTATAGTAATGAGTTAGTTGCAATAAAATCGAATTATTATTTTTCGGTTGACAGCATAAGCCAGAAAATAAGGTAGAACTCGTATGTTACTAGTCTATTTTGCCTATTATTCAAATGTGGACCTACAACTGCATTATACGATATGGCCAAAGGATACTGGATCGAATGTCAAGCATGCAACCATAATTGTGGTCTGAATTACTTGGCCATTTTAAGACATGTCCGCCGTCTGGCCTCTTCATGATATGGCCAATTCTACAATCGGACCATGACAATACATATGTACCTAATCTTTTTTCATGAAAGCATTGTGTTAAATCCGTCATTTTGTTAGAGTATGCCATGAATCAGCCACAAGTAATAGTTTGATTGTAGCTAGTGGATGTTATACACAGCTAACAAATCATTATTTCATTTTAAATATGGCATTTGATACGGGCATGAGCAAAAGTGGTAGCAGTTGTGATAACTTTATTTGTATGTTTGCAGGAGCCTCTCCCAGTGTCCGACAAGTTAGCGGACTTGATTCCTGAAGTTCCAGATGTGCCAGAACTCAAACCTGAAACGGTAACAAACTTGTATTTAAAGTTATATGATTATTTACGGGATATTTACCGTGGTAAGGTTGTGGAATGAGCTCCCGAGAGCTGGGAGCTTGGGAGCTCATTCCACAACCTTACCACGGTAAATATCCCGTAAATAATCATATAACTTTAGTGAACAACCGTGATAGTTTAAAACAGTGTTAAACTTGTATTTAACAGCTAAATAATCAGTATCGTAAATTGGGTGCCTAGAGAAAGTCGGAAGTTTTTTTCATACAATTTATGGAACAAGTACATTACTACTTAATTCTAAATGTACCAAAGTGCTGTTATTTTAGGTAACTTTTTAGGGTTCCGTACCCAAAGGGTCTAAACGGGACCCTATTACTAAGCCTACGATGTCTGTCCTACTTATTAACGGCTGTATCTTACGAACTGTATTAGATAGCCAGTTGAAATTTTCACAGAATATGTAATGTTACGGCGGATTGACTAACAAATAATAAAAATTTCAAAAAGTTAAAACGTATGGAGGGTCCCCATACAACAAACGTATTTTTTTTACGTATTTTTGTATTAGCTCTAATGTAAAAACGGTAATACTTACAAGCGTCAAACTACACTAAAGTATAACAACAAATAATAAAAAATGGCCAAGTAAGAGTCGGTGACAAGTTTCTGTACATTACCAAGTTATAACTGGTAATTTCGTTATTGAATTTTGTGGTGGTACGGAACCCTCAGTGCGCAAGCCCGACTCGCACTTGGCCGGTTTTTATTTTATTATTATCTACTCGCACCATTTTATCTGGTCTTTTAGTTTTAATGTTCAAAATATATTTTCTGTAATACAGTATTATTTTCATGTGTTCATTATTCTATGAAATTTCTTTTACGATAATTGGACTTTAGGGAATTATATAATTTGCATAAAATATTTCAATGTGCAAAGCAGTTTGATTACATTTTTGCACTAAAAAGAGCAGAATGCACAGATTAAGATAGATAACTCTTTATTGTTCACACCAGAAATTACATACTCGTACATAAGACAAAAACTACTTAGTAACTGGTGAAACAATTGACGGCCTTATTGCTATAAGCGATCTTTTCCAGGCAACCATAGAAATTAAAAAAGAGTCCAAAAAAACCCTATATAGAATTTACAACAAAAAATAGACATTTCCAGATAGTGTACTGTGATCCGCTCATAGAACGAGGCATCTCAAAATGTCACTTTCGAAATTTGGTTGCTAAGCAACGTTTTAATTAAATGTGAAAATTACCCTAAAATATTTATGAAAATGTGTGATTGATATTCTGATAGATAGGTAATAACGGGTGGTGTTGGCGTTCAGTTGCAGGAGACGGTAACCGACGTAGCAGTGGCCAACTAAGCTCCCCGCAGCTCCCATCGTCGCGACACCAGACTGTGTCCATAATGAGCCTATTATTTATTACGATTAGCTGCAGTGGGACCTCGAACTAAGTTCGAGTGATATTTACCTTTCCAATGATGTGAGTTTCACAAGCCGTGACCTTAGGATGATTATACTATAAGTTTAGCGTGCTTTGCTTCACTAAAATAAGATTTTTTATACATTTTATTGGATAGTAATGATAATTATATTACAATAACAAAGTTATATAGGCAGTATACGGTGCGATTAGTTGGTGCCATTATTACAGGGGTATTAGTTTGACATATTTTGTCTTAGCGTTTTGCTCGCTCCTAAATTGTTTTATTTTCCAACACCCTTATAATTAGTGATTATGAAGAACGTAAAAGTATTGAAATTGCATTTTGAACATGGCCACTTTTTATAATCTGCTTTCTTATCAAAATTAAATAAGTTGCGAATGAAAAATGGTTGTTGTTATAGTAACTATAAAAAAACTGAGTGGTCATATTCTATCACAGTTTTACAAGTGAAGAAATGCCATATCAAAAACTACATGATTTTAGGATAAAATTGTGCCGATAATTTCACTTGAGGTAACTGGATCTCTTATAACAGTGGACCACTCAAACAAAAGTTTTCATTAATTCGGCATATTTGTATATATGAATTTCACTTTTCATTAGTTACTCCCATCTCATAATTTGTCGACTACAAAGCCGACAAATTGAAAACATTGTAAATTTTTAAGTATGAATTAAAAATATGAATTTTTTATATTATAATAATCATTAGTGTATTTTTTTTTACTGTGACACATATATTCTAATTTATAATAAGTTGTATAAATATAGTTATCAGCTCTCTTTAATGCAAGCTCATGGAATTCAATTATAATGTGTCGAAATTTACTCCTACGTGTAGCAAGTTAAGTACTAGGTATTCAGTAAGTGAGTAGACGGGATCACCGCCGAGTTGCGACGGAGTACGTCTTGTGTGATTGCGAAACAAAATTTACGAATGAGAGATGGATTTTTATTGTTTACGAAATTGATATTCAGCGGCCAATTTGTGATTTATAATATACAATTTTTATCCATTTACAGACATTATATTGTAACACTTAGATATTGTAGTATCTACATATTAGTACATACATAGTATACCTACCTATGTAATGAGTTAGTAACGACAGGCCATACTATATAAGCTCCTGTCGGTTAGTGTATACTTCTCAACCTCATTCATGAAATTCAAATAGAAATTTGTAAGGTTTGATATTACTATACAATGTAATAAATCCTTTTCGACGGGAATTTGTGTCCATTCATATGGTTTATAAAACATTTTTGTAATTTTATACATTTTTATGAAATTTAATGTGGCACATCTGCATGATTGGGAGAAATGCTCCAGTAAATAGCCTATACGAGTGAGACATTCCATATCAAGTGCTATCTCGAGTCTGAACTGCTTTGTCAGTGAAACTACAATGTTTCAAACAAACTTTTTTATAGTTAAAACAGGTATTTCCCTGCTTGCTCAATTGGAACTGTCTTAGAAAAAAATAATGCCATAGTTCAAATCTTGTATGCAAAACATGTAGTTTTAACTTTTAATTCTGTCTGTGAATTAGATTGTTGTGTACTTTTTATATTTAGATAATCTTAGGTAATTTTACTCTCAAGATAATTAAAATTTTCAAAGTCAGTGGTTATCAAATTAGGTTGCTTTTTATTGAAAAGTCTAAAAGAACTCGACTGTAGGTGGACAGTTAGAAAAGACATTTTACTTTGAATTGAAGGGATGTAAGCATAGTTGAATGAGGTAACATTGCTCACTGCAATGTAGAAGTTTGTATGATATTATGATGTTTGTAATTATGTTATGTACTCCATTTATTAAAACCTAATGTTGATGTGTGAATGTCTCTTATCAATAAAATTTTAAATCTTATTTGATCTGTGTTTTCTTCAAAGTATTAGCTATTATGTCTTCTGTGGTATTATTGTAAGTATTCAATAATCTTGCACATATTTATAAAACAAAATGTACACAAGTATATAATATATGTTATGCGTGTATTAGCGGCACAAGGATCGGCTTAATGGTAATGACTCAGTGGTACTGTTAAGTGTAATGTGCACCAGTGAAAACCCAGTTGCAGTTGTTCTTATTCGAGATGGGGGCGATAAGTCCTGCACTGACGTCTCACTTGGGGTGTATTGTGCATTTCCCCCTACCAGCACCTACCCGAGCCAACCCAACTCCTTGAAATATCGGAGTGAGGCTCTGAGGCGCTGGCACAGTTGCTTTAGTGGCGTAGATGGTAGTGTAAATAATGATGAAAAGCAGTCTAGCTGTTGTGGTGATGTGGATGAAAAAGGCAATGGTGCCTCATGCAACCCGGTAACGATTCTAGTTTCTTCTGTGGCTTCACAATGCCACAGCACATGCTCTACAGTTTTGTTCTCTTTCATGCAGCCACGACACACTAGACTGTCCGTGGCTCTTAGCTTATACAAGTGACTATTCAGGTTTCAATGACTGGTTATCAGGCGAAGGACCTGTCGTTGCAACTTCATTAGGTTGTTGGTGATCTTCCTGTCAAGAATTGGGAAAGCGGCTTTGGTAGATGCTTACAGCCATCTTTCTTGTCCCACAGATTCTGTCTGTCAGACCGAAAAAGTTGCAGTTGTTGTACATAAGTACAAATGGTTGCCTGGAAGAGATCGCTTTTACGGATAAGGCCGCCACTTGTGGCACTAGCTCGTAAGTGTTTTCTATCGTATTGTAATTTTTATTTCTGGTGTACACAATAAAATTGCATTACGCTTCCGTTTGACTTCCAACTCACCAGATGTTAAGTGATGATGCGGCCTACGATGGAGCATGCTTGCCTAGAAGAAACCGATTCACTCGTGATTTGAAGACGCCCAGATTTTAACTATCTGGGAACACCCATTCAGGCAGCGAATTCCACAGACTAGTAGTTCGTACAATAAAAGTGAAAGCAAAGAGCTTCGTAGCTTCGGGTTTTCGGAATATTTATCATAAAGCGGTATCGATTTTTCGTGCCCGCTCTGGCAGTCCAATAGAAAAGTGAGCAGGAGGAAATTCATGTAGATCCGACGCACACTATGAAATTTATCCGTTAAAACTGATAGACAAGCTGCATTGCGCCGATGCGCGGAGACTAATCAATCTACAGCAGCTGTCACTGCATATCCCATGTTGGACGGAGTAAAGGAGGTAGAACTTCCTTAAACACTTTTGAGATAGGTTCGAGCTATGCAGTTAGCAGGTCGGGCTAGCATCAAAGCACATGAAAGAGTGGGTTTATTAGTCAAAGGCAATATGTATTTGTCACATTCATGTATCTACATAATCATCAAGCTTTTCTAATGTAGTTATCAATTTTAGTACTGTGTCCTTATTTAAGTCATACAACATTTTCTCCTGAATCCCATTACTCTCAGTTGACAGAACTAGCTGGAGTAAAGGATATTTTAAGTTGTTTAATTCACTTGTTCCTAGGACGAGTTTGAGGAGCCAATCAAATTTAGTTATAGTTTCACCAAATTCACTGTTGTGATTATTTAGGGATGCATATAGGAGTTCAGACTTTTTTTCATTTAATTTTTTTACGAAGTATGCTATCTTTTGTTCGTTCCAACCTTTGTGAACAAGCAATTCGGGAACTTTGTTGATATTAAAGTTGCTGTCTTGTAATATTTTTTTTATATCGTCTTTAGCCGATTCTTTATCAGTAGAGCTTTTTGGCGTATGAGTTCCAGGGTTTGAACTACAGTAATAGTTTACAATTTCCTCTATAGCCTGAAAATAATCAAGAATTGTAATAAAGGTCACTGCAAATGCTAATCTATGTCTAAACTAAAACTGATTTTAAAACTATACTGCTTTTACCTTTTGAAATTCTTCTTGTGAGTCTATAAGGAAGACGGTATCCATATTTCTCGATGTAGCCCTCTTAACGTTGTTATTATTAAAGTTACGAAGAGTTTTGGTATATAGTAGTCTTTGGTTTTGGTTTCTCTGATCTGAATTAAAGTATTATAAATACTCTTTGTAAAATCAAAATCGACCAACCAATTCAACCAAACCAATTTGAACCAAAACAACAAACAGCACAGCCACAGAGTACTTTTTATATTTAGCCAAAGAGAATGTAAAAGTGTCTATAATGTACAACATGATATTTGCCGACACGATATTCCACGGCATGATAATGTACAGCATGATAATTGGTGTACATGTACATCAAATATCATGCTGTACAATCCATGTCGTACAATACTGGCCGTCAATTATCGGCTCGTGTCTATTAAGTACGGCAAGGAATGCACAGCCAGGATTGTACAGGCAATAATCCGTGTACGTGGGAAAAGTCCACGTTTTATCGGGCTGTACATTATTGTGCCGTACATTATCATGTCGTGCAATACGGGCCGTGTTTTGACGAAACGGGCCGAAAATGTACGACCAATAATGTACAACATGATAAAAGGTGGCATCGCCCGTATTGGCTAATATTCCTGAAATGTCTCTGCTCTTATTGGCTGTTGAGTCTATGACGTCTGTCGATTCCATGCTTCGTTTGAACAAGATAGTGTAAGATAGTCACAGATAAAAAATATGAGAACCATCAAAACTTTTTGATGGTGACGCGGAGTGAGGAGTACAACTGTGTTAGATCTGTCACTCATTTCGAACCTAACCAACTCAAGTCTGACTCCAGGTGGGCTCCCTCCCGCCAGAAGCTCTTGCGGTCGCCCCTGAGTATCGCTTCGCCACACTCGACCTTCGCTTCACTACGGAGGTCACCGGCTCGCTTCGCTCGCCACCTCCCCCCTTCGCTCCGCTCGGTCTCGTATGGCTCGCTCTCACTCAGGACCTCCCTAGAGCTTCTGGCTCCCGCGCTTTTTATATACACTCTAGGGGTAGGGACCACAAGACTAGGTGGAGTCGGGGTGCTCTGTGTCGGTTCTGTGGCCCATTTCGAACCTAACATACTCAAGTCAGAGTGCTCTGTGTCGGATCTGTCACTAATTTCTACCTAATACACTCGAGGTGGAGTCCGATGTCCAAGTCTAAAGGAAGCTTCAGATTTGAATTTTTATGGTCACCAATTATCGTGCTGTACAATATTGGGGTGTGCATTATTGAATCGTGTCAATAATGTACGGCATAATATTGTACAGCATGATAATTCGTGTACTTGTACATCAAATATCATGCTGTACATTATTGTGTGTGCATTATTGGGCCGACCTGATAATGTACGGCATGATAATGCACAACACGATATTGTACAACATGATATTCCATGTACATGTACACCAATTATCATGCTGTGCATTATGATGCCGTACAATATCATGGTGTACATTATCTGTGTCGTACATTATTGCCTCCCGTAAAAGCAGCACAGCATCAGCGAGACCCATCAAAACTTGTTTTTGTTTTGTTCATATATTTTTTTTGTAAAATTTTCATGACCTTGGATTCAATGTCCTTTAGTCGTAATCTTAAACAGTTTACATGGTCTTAATAGCGTCAAACAAGTCATAGTCACAGTCAGAGTCAAGCTAAGTAAGTCACGGTCAAGTCAAACTCATGCCCCTGTAAAGTGGTGGAGACTTTACAAGAGGCTCCTATGGAGTTTTGGAAACAACACGAAAAGACACGTTTCACCTCGTTATATCACTTTCCCACACTCGAGCACGTTTACGAGAACTTAATGAATAATAACTCACCATTTAGTACACATTAACACTCGAAAATACACAAGTTTAGGAAAATAATCCAACGAGCCGACATGTTTTTTCCACGTTGGCGCCAAAACTCCTACCTATATTGGTATTGTTTTTTCTTGTACGAAACATGACATTGACAATGACTTTAGAACTTGTTAATATCAGTTTTTAGCGCCACCCACCGTGAAGAGACCGTGTCGTTTTAGCTCAGAAAAAAAAAGTACAGTAAAGTTGTGTGTGCATGTGCTACTCAATATTAAAGTGTGCATATTATGTAGAACTAGTAAGAAGCAATGGTTTACCTTGCCCCCTTCAGTTTTTGGCAGACTTTTTCGGTACTAGCTCGAGTTTAAGGCAGATCCAAACTATATAATTATATTATCAAAACTAAAAATCATTGATTATTAAGTCTAAAATAGTTAAATACGGAAGTAAAGGCGATATGGCCTTAATAGCTTTAGCCTGCATATTATATGGGTGAAAATAATTTAGAAGTTTTGGCGCCAACGTGATGATAATGTGTCACAGAAAGAAGTAAAAAAATGTATAGAAAGGCGTAGATAAACGTAGTGATTATATTCTCTTTGGGCGTAGAGGGAGAAAGCAAACTGAATCTATGTAGAAAGGTAACAGCCGCACTCAGAAAGGTTCCCTAAGTTAAGGAATACTTAAAATTGCTGTCTCGTTTTCATGTGTGACAATAGGGTATTTGACTACTTTTGGGAAACTATTGCACATTATTGCCTGATATAATTTAATGTATACTGCATTTATATTTTCTGGATATCAGTCGTATTTGCGATATAAATCGATGTTAAAGTTTGAATAAAAAAATATCGCGCCAAAACGCAGACCTGCGTCATAGCTCCGGTCGAGCGACGATTGACGTCACACAAAACAAAACAGCTGCAGCCAGGCAGCAAAAGTTTGATAATCACTAATTTTCTAATAGAAGTAATGGTTTATAAATGTTGTGTAGTGCCACAATGTACAAATACTTCCATAAAACACCGGAAAAACTATTCGTTTCTGTTCCAATGGACCCCAAAACTCGCAAAAAGTGGTTGGAACTAAGTAGCTCGTAGATAACCCAAAAGTATTGGAGCTAATTCAAGTGTTTCTATGTGCGAAGATCATTTTGAGGTACATATTTGAGTCTATATATTTCTATTACAATTTGTGTTTTTATTGCATTACTATTTTATGTACTGTTACTTTCTTTTTAAACATTGTAAAGACATAACCTAACAAAATAGTGATATCCACCTACTACAACATACTTTTTGTACAACTTGATTGAATGTTTTGCTTGGAGAACAATTAAAAATTAATACTTACATTGTAGTTTTTACGTTTTGAGTTCTGCAGCGTAGAAACAATGACGTAGATTATTATTGAAGAAATATGCAACCATAAATACATTAATTTTGGGTAAGTTACTGCTGTCTGCTTGCACAAAATGTTTCTCCATTCTTCTCACATTTAACCTCCGGACTGTTTTTGGTGATAATTTCTGGATAAATCGCTCTCAAAATAGCTTTACAACATTAAATTCGCAAATATCAATACAAAATCTGTTTGTTTAGATTTGTGTGACGTCACTAGGGATGAAGCCAATTACAGACCGTTTTCGATCACGTGATCAAATGTCGAAAATACAGTAATTTTATTTGCGTTTTTTACAAAAAATAAGCATATTTTTATTAAAAAATCAATGAAATATGCTTTTTCATTAGTTCATGTTTATGGATGATGTCAATTGGCATAATATTTTCAATGCAGTCAAACACCCTATTTCCGTCAACGAGAAGTTGACAGAGCAATTTTAGGTATTCCTTAGCTTAAGTGGCTTAAGTAACGTCTCTGAGTGCGGCTAGTATAAAAGTACCTATCCTTAGTCAATGATTTAAACATTTTTTTCTTTTCTGAGGTGTGTTGACTGAGAGACCATATAATTATATCAAAGTTTTTTTATAGTTTTAATAACTGAATAGTTTAGGTAAAAGTTATAAGTATTTTTAAATTACTATAATTGGTTTTCATTCTACATATTATTTTTTTACAGTGTTATTGCAATGTCAGAGCAAATAAACGAATGGAAATAGTGTAGCTCGACAAACAACTTGACAATGGCTCTTGACAGTTGACGTTGGCTCGACAACTTGTGTAATTTGCCATATTACGGATGGAGACAATGGAGAGGTCTACCAAGTGCACTGGCGGATCCAGGGGCATGGGGCCCCCCCAAAATACCTAGCAATTCCATACATTCGACTCAATTTTTAGATTTGATTCCTTCGAGTCTTGTCAGAATGTCCCCCCCCCAAAACGAAATCCTGGATCCGGCCCTGACCAACATTATAGCATAGATAAATACGATTATCATTATAGACACCCGTAACGCGGCGTGCAAGTCTGTAAGTTGACCTTTATTCTCTAGGCAGTGTTTATCAACCTTTTTGAATACGCGACCCTTTACAAATAAAAAAAATCTGGCGACCCCCCCAGAGCCTTATTACAACTACATAAAACATAATATGTTTCAATTAGGAAATGATTTTGTTATTTGCGTCTCTAAAATAGAACCACGTTTTGACAAATTATAAAAAATAAACAGGCGCATCCTTCTTCCCTAAGGGAAGTGCCCTTTATGTTTTGATTTCCTTGTAAAATCTCAAAATATGCGACATAAACGGTCATATCTTTTGATCGCGTAAAATTACAAGATAGATTTTTTCACAGATGAAAGAAACTGTAGATTTCAGTATTTGATATAAATTTCAACTTGATATCTTGAAGTGTTCTTGAGAAAAATGGTCTTGACAGACGGACAGAAGGACAACAAAGTGATCTATAAGTGTTCCGTTTTTTCCTTTGAGGTACGGAACCATAAAAAATAAAAAATAAACATAGCATTTCTTATTCTGAAGCTTTTAATTATAAGTATTCATAAATATTGATACATTTGACTGTCAGATTCTTTCTCTTTTAAATAATTTTACCATGAAACTACCTGTATCGAGTTAAACCAGTATGAACATGGTGAAATAGCATTAAAAAATTAAGTAGTAATTTGTAAGTATATATTTAACCTATCTACCATCAATTACATGTCCAATGAAATATTAAGGTAACAGAAGAGAGGTTTATTTAAAATGTAGCTACATATTCTGTGGTAACATTTCCAAAACTAAATTGGACAGGTCTATTTTTTTTAAATCCTTTTCCTTGAAAAGTGACATATAATTTTATTAAGCGGTAAAACGAAATCACCATTGAAAAATAATTTGGTAGTAAAGCATATTGTTTAAGTAGACAAGCCAATCTCTCTAACAAAAACATCTGACATTATTAAAGACAAGGCAAACTATCATGTATAGTTTTTGCTTGGTTATTTAAATTCGTATTTTTAACTAGTAAAATTACAGCAAGTAACAATGAACAAAACATGTATTGTATTGATTGTATCCTAATCTACCTATTTTAAATTAGGTACACATTAAAGGTCTCTGCACACTGCACCGGCACAAACACGACCTGCAGAACAATATCGGCACATTCAAAAAAGCACTGAATAAATTGACATAATACAAGAATGTTCCATTACCGCATCGATCAACACCATGACAGTGAATACACGACTTTATGGCGTTACTAAGGTGCTAAGGTGTAGCGAGAGCAGGAGTAGCGCCCCCATCTAAAAAAAACATAACAGGCACACTAAAAGACAAGCAAAAAAAAATCGTTCGAGAATGCAATGCAGCACTTTTGAAGTACCACTTTTATCAACACAATGTATTGCATAGGTTATAAAACGCAGATTAGCTAAAAACAGCCGTTTTTGGCGGTTATGAGTTTTATAACTATATGATACCCAATGTTACCAAAAATAATAGTACAAAAAACACTTCATTTCTTCATTTAGCCATGTTATATTGTACCTGTAGTACCTTTCCCCAATGATGGCGCCACTCGTGCGCCCCTTCCACCTTAATACGATTTAATTAGTTTTTTTTTTCACCTCTGGTACGTTCAGTGGTTCAATGTAGTGGGCAGAGTCCTTAAAAATTAACAAATCTATTGTTTGTTCATAAAATTCTCTATCAATTATCAAAGTATGATTAAATTAACACTAAACGGAACAAGTTGAAATGGTATTTGTTTCATAACACGCATATTACACCCTATTTTAAGTAGGCACAATTTGTGTGTTCTTAACTAATCTTAACAATAACACTAGATATTTCTAAAATTGAAAACATTAACATACTGTACATGTGTACATTGTGACATTATGTACATAATTCAAAAGGACAATAATAACTGTTTTCATAAATCTGGCAACATTCAAACGTATTCTTGTTTGTTGTTTCTATACTTTAAGTAATTTATTAGATTATTGCATCTTAAAAACCTACATAAAAATTGTAAGATCAATTGCTGTTTTATGTAAACTGCTTCTTTTTTTTTTTACGAAAACTGATATGCTATTAGATCAGTGGGCGAAGTTAAGAGTATTCGATACGTAAAATACGTATCGAAATTGAAATTTCTGTGGTATTCGATTATATATTACGCATCGAATACTCGTACTTCGCCCACAGAACAGAGCTCCTAACATTAACACTATCGAAAAAAACAACTCTATTACGTATTCGATAGCATAATGTATTTTTTTAATTGATCACCGTATATTGGGCGTAAACGGAAACTATAAAATTTATACTCTCTCCATTGAGAGATATGTAACGAGGATTATTTAGATACTGTGCTACGGCTCTCAGTGTAAAATATTTGTTACTATAAACACCAGTATCTTGGTAACTAGACGACTATTGTTTACCTCTAACAAAATCATCTACAATCTATGTAAATACAACGGGCTATGAGCAAATACATAAATGCAACAATACACAATAATAAGTCAGTAAATAGAAGAGATAAGCTCCATAGAAAGATGTTTCTAGCACCAGTTGACATATTGCTCACTATAGAGAGACAGCACAACAAATTTATCATTAGATTTGAGTTCAAGAATAACGATCGTATTTACTGAAAAAAAAAAATTGCAGAATTTTTATCCGACAATGGCAAAGCCAAAATAAATAAAGTAAAATAAAATAAAAAAATATCAAGCTTTTATTTATTTGCTCTAAATCTAACTGAAACTTAGAGTAGGTTATCTTAATTGAATGCTTATACAACATTTCACGTCTGTGCTGTTGACCGTTGAAGAGTTCCTATCATCATCATCATTTCAGCCATAGGACGTCCACTGCTGGACATATGCCTCCCTCATTGATCTCCAAAAGGGTCGATTGGAAGCGGCCTGCATCCAGCGTTTCCCTGCGGTCTCTTTTAGGTTTTCTGTCCATCTTGGACGTCCTACGCTCCGCTTACGGACCGGCCGCGGTTCCTTTATCTGGAGCTAATCTTGGATGTCGATTGTTCTGTTAATAACTGTTCGATATTATGAACTAATCAACAAAATTTTAATTTCGGTCCAACCATTTTCGGATTTGAATTTTTTGTACATAGTTATTCTTGTTTGGCCACCTCTACTGATAAATTGGTCATATTGTGTATGTTCTTATTAATTACTCAAATAATGTGTCTAAAATGATCTAAGATAGTTTAGTATCTCCATTTCACACTGTACAGGCGTTTATAACTACTACAGTAATTATTTAAATAGTGATCACTCTCTCTTCTTTACTAATTTATATTGCGGTTATATTTGAACGTAGGTACCTATTACACTTGATTAAATAGTAGTAGCTGCCTTTTCAACTTGAGCCTTTACATCTTTCAGTTACTAAGTACTCATTTGAGATAACAATAAGTATCTTTCTTGACCAGGTGGTCATAATCAAAAGGAACCTATCTTGTAAGACGTACGGAAAATAAATTTTGTAACTAATAGGTGAAACTATCTGATATAGGCATGTTCAGATTGTGTATGGGATTAGTTGCCTGTGCCAATGGCTACAGCTTAACACACACTGATTGCGGCGCGGGTAACGGATAAATACTATCTTTCAATAAGTAAATTACTAAAGCTTAGTAAGTAAGCTGTGGTAGTTTTTCACAGTTTTGTAACTAACCTGTGGTCTGTGGTAGTTTGTCACAGTTTTGTAACTAAGCTGTGGTAGTTTGTCACAGTTTAGTAACTAAGCTGTGTTAGTTTGTCACAGTTTAATAACTAAGATGTGGTAGTTTGTCACAGTTTAGAAACTATTTGTGGTAGTTTGTCACAGTTTAGTAACAAAGATGTGGTAGTTTGTCACAGTTTAGAAACTATTTGTGGTAATTTGTCACAGTTTAGTAACTAAGCTGTGTTAGTTTGTCACAGTTTAGTAACTATCTGGGGTAATTTGTTACAGTTTAGTGAGCAGGTAGTATTGATGACGTCATACACGCAGCTTGCGTTGCTGCAACGCGGAGCAGTGTGCGCTCAGCAGAAAACTGATCGGTACTTATAATTTATTTAAGAACTTTGCAACAAACGCGGTATTACAAACAGTATGAATATCCCTGAGATCTTGTTTACACTTGATCCAAGGTAAATCGGGCATAAAGTATCATTTAAGCGGTCTGTATACTCCTTTACTTTGGCAGTGAACGAACATTACCTTAATCTCAACAGACCAATGTTTAATTTATACGTTTTCAATGTTAAGGAGACTTTTATATAATCAATTATACAAATGGAATTATTTATAATATGTAAGGCACATAGCGTTTTTATATTGCTGCAAAATTATTGCACCAGTAATTGAATTGGCGAAGATATGGCATATCAGAAAGACAGATGATTTATGTTATTCTGGGATGATAGATATTTTTCGCTAATTGAGATGGCATGAGTGACGGGGCAGAATTAAGTGCGCCAGAATTGCTTCACCGATGTTTACCCCTGGCTACTTATGTTTTATTAGCAGAAACTATTTAGTAAATTGAAATCATCTCAGGTGACTAAACGTGTATTTTCTGATGTGGCATGCTAATCACTTATCCAGTTAAAATTTATAACTAAGATAATAGAAATATACAAGATAGATAAACACCCTGTTCACTTAACACAACACATACTTACACTAATGTGATGAAAATATCGGTCATAACAATAAAAACAACAGGTGATGTCGAAATATTAAATGTGATATTCGACGTTATTGCATTCGCTAGAAAATAAACCTAAGATATCTTACATTTATTTAATTTTTAACATAGTACCGGCAATTCTTTTGCATTTGTGTGATTAAGTAAATTGAAAAATACAGCGAGTCTAATAAATAAAATACTTCAAAACTAGCTGGAATTTAAAGATTTGCTGGCAATTACACTGGTAAATAATCATAATTTATTTACCAAACAAACTAATAAAATCAATTAAATTAAGTACTAGTTTACAGCATGCGGTATATAATACAGCAAGCAATTAGTATCAAATTAAATAAAAATTGAGTAATATTGATAATTTCAGTGTTTTTCAGAGTGTAAAACTACACACACACACACACACACATATACACACATATGTATTTGGCACATGTGTGTAAAACTGGTGCAAAATGTTCAAGTGTCTGAACTAATTATCAACTTTAGTGACAAGCCTTCCCGTAATGACGGGTTCAGTAAAATCTATGTACGATTTTACATTACGTTAAATATTTCGAGTGAGAAATAATAAAATACAAAAACTTAAACAACTGTTGGATGCATCGAAATATCGACATAAGCGGCGACGCGACGCAAAAGCGACACAGTGCGAAAAAATTACTAAAAATAGCTGCGCGGTATTGACCTATGGGGCCTAAGTTGTCGCGAAGATCAATTTACAAATAGACGCGACAAGATTCATCTAACAACATTTTCTACACTAATATTACAGAGGTCAACTTTGTATGTATATGCTTGAGGTTATCTCCAGAACTACAGATTCGTATTTTTTCGGTAATTGTACGCTACTTTATCTTCCTCTTGAAGGTGTTATTTCAAAGAACATAGTATGCATGTACGTAACATACTTTCTAAACAAGAGGATGGACTGATGACATCAGTTATATAATGCGTGCGCACAGCGATAATTCCGCTTCTTATGCTTATGTATTATTCTTGTGATGTCATCTTTGTAGTGTTATTACATTCTTAAGCAGCATCGCGTCGCATTACGACTTGTCGCTTTCCGTCGGTCACCTAGGACTCTGGGTAAGGCGGATGGTTGCATAGTAAATTCATAACCTAAGCCCACCCCACCCCATAAACACTTCACATTGGGATAAGTATGATTTAATGGGGATTGTCCAATTTTTAGCTATACGTAATGTTTTTTTTTCATGTATAATTTTTTAAAATTATTAATAATTTTTGTACGCCGAGACATCAGCATTGGCATAATATTATAATGAGCATAGCCAAAGTTATAAAAAAAAACTAAATCATCTGTCAATGTCATTATTAAGATTTTGATTTGCAGTCTGTTTTTTGTGGATTGTGGCAACAATTTAACATCATATTAGGCGGAGTTGAAGAATCTTCATTCTTCACGGGAGCAACAAACTAAAAGTTGAAGTTGAAGTTAAACATCGTTTTAGTAGATGACGTCATTCAATAGTAAATATTGGTCAATCATGTTTAATCAAAAATATTAATGATCTAAATAAAAACTGATGTCACGGGGAACTGAAGTCTTTTTCTCCAAATAGCTTCGAAATTAACAATTCCCATGAATGTCTATAGGGTATCAAGTCGTTGCCCTAACCAAGTAGTGTTTAGTTAACGAGTCCCGCGTCCTTAGCCATGCTGTAGAATATGGAGTTCTTGTCAGCTAACAGCTTATCCGGCGGCGCGTACTCGACCAGCTGTCCCTTATCGAGCACCATCACTTTAGTCGAGTCCAGGATGGTGTTCAGTCGGTGAGCGATCGTCAGCACTGTGCACGACGCAAACTCTGACCGGATAGTTTTCTGTGGGTTTAAAGTAACTAAGTTAGTATAGTTAGTTGGCGGAATCCAGGCCGACCGTGGATGAGGTGGACTGACGACATCAAACATACTGTCGGGAACGAGTGGATGCGAATAGCGAGAGACCGGGGAGAGTGGCATAAACAAAGGGAGGACTATACCCAGCAGTGGGTCACTCAGGGCTGATGATGAAGTTAGTATAGAGCAGCCAAGCTAACAGTCAGGTTATGTATCTGTATATTTTTATGACCGGGGAAAATGGAGTAAAATTATTCTTGATGAAATTTGACAAGTGCGTATCATGAAAACGGATATCGGCAAGAGAGCAGCTAGGATTTTGCTCGGGCAAATGTACCATTGCTTAAATTATTTACTCTTCGGTTCTGGAACCTTCCGAACGAGTGCTTACTACACCTTGGTAAGGGTTTCACTCCGCCGAACCGGAACTGCGGCGTATTATAGATGTTCGTTCGTGACTCGGTTTGTGATCGAAATCGCGTCATCTCGCTCACGCGCGTCGTGCGAGTAAGTAGATGCGAACGGTATGGCACGCAATCACGACCGGACATCCATAATAATCATGCAGGGTTCATGTCCAATTTATTTACCAATATATCTAATTTAACAAGATTAACCTAACTTTAGTCTCGTTAGCAGCTGTTCTAGTAAGACCTGTATTACAGCTGCTTACAATTCCAACCTCCGGAGTCTGTCCAATGCTGAGTTATTAATTTACCTTGTAGGGTAGGATCATAGAAGCAGCGCGGCAGTACGGTGTTTTAGTGTATCGTCCAAGTGCAGATATCAGACGTTTTGACCCAGCTCGGGTAATACCAGAGAGTCACCTGGCTCTCTAGTTATCTCTGTCTTAAGGCGCTAGTAGAACATGCGTAGTACAAATAGCAAGTGCTTACTACGCATCGTCTGCAACGGTGTGCTTAGTGCAAGTGGCTGTGAAAGTGCTTAGTAGCAATTAGCGCTGGTCCTTGCGCAAATGAAGCTTAGTATTCCCGCCCTGCTCGCGCGACGCCCACCGCGCATCGTTCGTCTCGTTCGAACACTCGTGCGAGTACGTACTCGCACGCGAGTTGTACGCGTCAACGCGCGAGTGGCTACTTTACGTTTGAACGCCTACTTGTACTTGCGAGCTACTTCGCATGGTCTGCAACGGGCTCAACTGTCATACCTGAATGAGTTCGTCAGTCTCGAGGTCGACGGCAGCGGTGGCCTCGTCGAGCACCAACAGCGGCGTCTTGCGTAACAGCGCGCGCGCCAGGCACACTAGTTGTCTCTGTCCCACAGACAGATTCTCGCCGCCCTCGGAGACCTCGTGCCGCAGGCCCGCTGAGAGACCTATGGAGAACAGTTATTTCATAAGACGAAAGGCATTTAGGTTCTCAATCAGTAATATTAATGATAAGTCCTGTCGTGTGGAATAAAGTTATCATCTTTGGGATGGCTAATTATCCCAATTAGCTAAGTCATCCCAAGCAGCTCCAATATCGTGAAGTCTGGGTTTGACCACCAACTCACCTACTAGTAAGCGACGATGTGGTCGAAGATTTAGAAGATACCTATTCATTCTGACTTTTACGATTTTTTTTACGGTTAGTGCCAATTGATCTCTTACCTTGTACGAACGCCTTCAGATGCGCGTGTTCAAGCGAGCGCCAGATGTCATCGTCTGTATAGGTCTCGAAGGGATCCAGGTTCATGCGAAGAGTGCCCGAGAACAGCACCGGGTCCTGCGGGATGATGGTGATGCGCGAGCGCAGCTGGTGCAGCCCGATCTTGGAGATATCGATACCGTCGATCATTATCTTGCCGCTCATCGCTTCCACTATCCTGTAACGTGAGAAGGAAGTTTGAATTTTGAGTGTAAATTTTTTGGAAGTGTTCATTATTTCTATAGCAAGAGGTGTTTGAATTTTTTCCCGAAGTATCTTTTTTTGATGAATAACTCGTTTTTAGGGTACGGGCTTTTGGGTTTCGTGCCCAAAAAGTGATAGCGTGACCCTGTTAATAAGCCCACGCTGTCTCTGGGGCGCAAAAATCCCGAACTGCAGGAAAGAAAACACATTTTTTGTGTGCAGAACCCTCAGTGCGCGATTCTGACTAGCACTTGGCCAGTGTTTTTTTTTATTAACAGTAAGTTTTCCAGGGTACTGCAGCGTTTCACAATTCACACCATGTGGTCCGTAACAGGGTGTGAAACGATCAAGGGTACTAAATCGATGGAACCTTGCGCGGTGTGAATCGCACACGATTTTTTTATACTGGGTTCATTCGCACCGCGGCATGAATGGCCCCCAATTTTATACTGGGTCCATTCGCAACGCGGAATGAATCAACCCCTTTTTTAAAACTGGGTCCTTTCGTACCGCAGTATGAATCGCTTACGGTTTTTTAACTGGGCACATTCACATCGCTGTATGAATCACCCCCGTTTTTAAGACCCAGATGCCTTATAATAGATGTCTTATCGTGATTCGGATTGTGATCGTGATCGCGTGCCATCTCACTCGCGCGCGTGGTGCGAGTAAGTAGATGCGAACGGGACGGCATGCAATCTCGATCACAATCAAACTTCTATAATACGGCCGCAGGTCTATTCGCGCAGCGGTGTGAATCGCCCACGAATTTTATACACTACGTCCATTCGGACGACGGTTTTCGATCCTAGTTCTCACCTGAAGAGGCCTAGAGTAAGCGTGGACTTGCCGGCGCCGGTGCGGCCAACGATGCCGAGCTTGTCGCGCGGCGCCACGGTACACGTGATGTCACGTAGCGCGGGGTCGGAGGCGCGGTACCCGAGCGTCAGCCGCTCGAGCTGTAGCGCGCCCGTCTCGGGCCACGTGGCGCCCGGGCCAGCCTCCACGGTCCACGCCGCTTCCTGGATTACAACAACACCGTCTATACATCACCATCATTCAACACCGTTTATACATCACCATAATTTTTTAACATAACACACGTAAAATACCATACAAAATTTAATTTCGAAATTTGTATGGCTTTAGAAACTTATTTTACGTCTTGAGTCGACCCACACTATTTCACACACAGTTGTTGTGCTTATTAAACAGTTTACTTCGTTCAATCCACCATGAGAAATTGAGCCCTTGAGGACTGGGAGATCACCTCATTTTCAAAAATCCAGTGACAAATATGCTGGCTTGTATTTGGCTCAACGCATAAGCATTGCCATTCAGCGTGGCATGCTGTATACGCTGCCAACTGACAGTGGGTTGAGTATTTGGATTGTCTTTAGACCGTCAACGGTTTATGGGCAGTCTAACTGTTTTTATAGTGTTAGTTTTAGTTAGTATTTTGTTTTATTATAGAAACTGACGTGGTTTTCACACATTTTATTTATATAACACGGGAATTACTCACGTAAGATTAATGAATGCAATTATTAATTATTTATGCAATTTATGAATGCATTCTATATAACATCATCATCATTTCAGCCATAGGACGTCCACTGCTGGACATAGGCCTCCCCCATTGATCTCCAAAAGGGCCGGTTGGAAGCGGCCTGCATCGAGCATTTTCCTGCGATCTCTTTTAGGTAGTCTATCCATCTTGTGGGTGGACGCCCTACGCTGCGCGTACCGGTCCGTGGTCTCCATTCCAGAACCTTGAAAGAAACACAGAATATAACATAGAATTGTGTAAATATCTTACGGTTTCTGTTTCTGCGTATTCCTTTATCCTCTCCACTGCGACGATGTTGGTTTCAACTTCTGATGTCATCCTCACTAGCCAGTTCAAAGTTTGTGTGATCTGAAAGTCAATTCTCCCTTAGTCCTGTACCATTTTAGATTTTGTTATAGCCATCTATATACCTGCGTTCCCATGAACGCCATCAGAAAGGTTTTGATTTGTTAAAAATAATAAGCTTAGTGAAAAATCCAATTAAATTTAATATGTATACTGAAGAAATTATTTCAATTCGCAATTAAAGTTCTGAGATAAAAGCGTTTAAAGTTTTTGTTCGGATTAGGAAAGGGTGCTCTGTCCCTTTCCCGCAAATTGAGTGTCAGTATGGAGTTTGTATGGCGTCCTTACAGGTGACGTTATTTGTAAGTATAGTCACAGAATACAAGTACAAGTACAGAAGATTCACTCCGCAAAATAATTTAAATAAGTAGCGACCCTTGCTACTACACAATAACGTGCAATTCAGGACGCGCGAGCGCTAACTACTTACAACTTTTAACCTTTTATGCTTTTTAGCTTTTACATATTAACCTGTCTTGTCTCTCTCTTGTTATATCTGTCTATGGTTATATCTATCTATTATCTCTGTCTCCGTACATTATCTGACTGCAGCGCTTACGGAAGTTCGAGACAACCTATAGGACGCTCAAATTACGGCACCATCTAAGTTCATACCGTTTTTAGGCAAATTTCCGATCTACGCTCTAATGTTCCGCTATTGGCTTTCCTCTTAGTCTATCTTCCTTGGTACTATGGACCTTTTCGGCTTAGTACACCCTTTCCGCGCAACCCAGTAGATAAATTGTTCGCAGAATATGCAAAAGTAGATAAACCGGCGCTGATAGTCCTTGACTTTCGGCATTAATGCCGACACGGACCCATTCGACACTGATTCCTTGTATCCTTTAGATCAGTGGTTTCCAATTAGTTCCCCTAGGGGTACGCGAAGGGATGATTAGGGGTGTCTGCATCAAGAGGTACGCGCGCCAATCTCTTGACTAGGAGAAATTCTATTAAAGACGTCAAACCGTAAGCAGTCCATTTTGTAGTCAGTCTGCAGTAACTAACTGCATACAGCGTGACGTCTTTCCGTCTTCCGTAGTATTTCATACTTTACTGGACCTCATAAACTGAGTCTGCACCAGACCGGACTGCATTTGGTGTGCTTGAGCCGAGCTCGAGGGGTACGTCAGTTTGAGGTCTTTCTTGAAGTGGTACGCATGAAAAACTAATTGGGAACCACTGCTTTAGATATAAGTTTTTGTAAACGTCTCGAATAAAATTTATTTTCTTTCCTTTTTAGATTGTGGGTACAGTACCTGCAGCGCGTAGCTGACAGAGAGACCCACGAGGCCGGGGCTGATGGTCTCGCGGCCGAGCACGGCGAACAGCGCCGCGAAGAATATGATGAGGTTGCCGATCATCTCGAGCCGCACGGCCAGCCAGCGGTTTGCGATCGTGCTCGGATAGTGGCACGACTGGTTGTAGTCCACCTGCCGCTCAGACTCCAGCACGAACCTGTCCACATACAACACTCTTCAGAATACCAAGAACAACGATAACACTTTTAAAAAACTCGTTCGTTTAATAACTCGTTCTACTTTTTAGGGTTCCGTACCCAAAGGGTGTAAACGGGACCCTATTACTAAGCCTACGCTGTCTGTCTGTCCTACCCTTTAACGGCTGTATCTTCCGAACCGTAATAATAAGGTCCCGTTTACACCCTTTGGGTACGGAACCCTAAAAAGTAGAACGAGTTATTATAAACTGGCAGTGCCCCGCGGTTTCAGTCACTATCCCACAGGAACTATACATTTTCTGGGATAAAAAGTGGATCCATAGCAAAGACTTTCTAGCATTACCTAGTCTGTGATCCATACCAAATTTATTTCAAATCTGTTTAGTTGTTACGAGTTAAGTGCGTACAAACATACACACAATCTTTCGCATATATTGATCTTATCCGTATTCGAGATGGGGGGCAATAAGTCCTACGCTGACGTCCCGCTTGGGGTGTATTGTGCATTTCAACCCGCCAGCATCTACGCGAGCCATCCCAACTGCTTGAAATACCGGAGCGAAGCTATGGGACGCTGGCACAGTTACTCCAGTGGCGTAGATGGAATTTGAGTGACGCGGGCGCATCCTCGAAAGGTGGTTGTGTTTTTGTATTCCGTGCGTCGATTCGCGTATATCGTAACAAAATGACGAACGTTATTAAATGTAACACGTGTAATATCATTATTGACGAAATGTTATCATACATTCAAAATAAAGTGTCTGTGATGGATGAAGTGACACTGGTACAAATCTGTGCATCGGCATTTTCCAGCGATGAAATCAAAAACTCAAAATCATTACTTTTTGATTCGATTACAACAAACGTACGAAAAGTTGAGCGGAAAAATAAGGGCAAGGAGGAACGTGACTTGGCAGACATAATAAATCTCTTCAAATCTACCGAACCCGACATCCTCCCAGTGTTTGTAGCTCGGCAGCTGGAAAAACTGCCACCGATCTTAATAGATCATCTAGACTGTTCAAAGCTTTTAAAGGATATGCTTACAATGAAAACTGAAATTGAAGGTATAAAGTTGAATTATGCTACGCTTGATATTGTGAAAGAATTGAAGTGTGAAATTCTTCAAATTAGAAACGACTCCTTACCACCAACATCAGCGTTCAAAATAAACACAAAACGAGGTGCGTGGTTGGATAGTGGACCTATGGGGCTTTCACATGATTGTCATATTTCTTCGATGAATGAGTCGTTCCCAAACAACAATAATGTGTCATCGAATATAGTGTCACCTTTATCGCCTTTATCACAGTATAGAGAAATGAGGGTAGATGGAGAGAAACAAACAGAGCATGAATTATGTGAGCGGCAACGGTCGGTGAAGAGCGGGCAGGCCAGCGCGGGCGCCGATATCGACGCGGGAGGAGCGCGGGTGAGTCAGGCGGTAATCTCTCCGGCCGGTGGTGGGGCAGCGAGCCCTGCGGTGACGTCAGAAATACGGCAACGGTCGGTGGAGCGTCGACAGACGAGCGCGGTCAGCGGTAAGAGCGCGCGGGGCGAGCGCCCGCTGTTAGTGAGTATGGAAGCACACTCACAGACAGGTCCTGTAGCGAGCTCGGCGGCGGTGACGTCAGAAATGCCTTGCGAATTGTTATTGGATCAGCTGACTGTCGGCGACAGTGGTATGTCGAGCTGTATTAATACAAATAAAAACTCTGAAAGATGGCAGACGGTAACACATAGCAAAAACCTGCGGAAGTACCGCTTCATGGGTAAGTCTGGTGTAGCCAGAGATCTTGAATGTACCTTTAAGGCGGCAGAAAAGAGGATCCCTATGTTCATAACAAATATAGATAGTACTGCGAAGGAGACAGATATAGTGACATATATTCAAAATAAAACACAAGAATGTGTGTTTTTAGAAAAGATTAATATGAAAGTCGACAGAAATCATAAAGCGTACAAGTTCTCAATATTGGAGTCTAATTTACAAAAATATATGGATGAAAAATTATGGCCCGCAGGTGTCATATTTCGTCGCTTTGTTAACTTTAAAAGAAGTAAGGTGAACGCTGAGAAGTTTACCGCCGGCCTAAACAAACTGAAAAATGGATAGTCGCTCTTATCATTTTGCCACTTTTAATTGTAAAAATGTAAAACGCTCGATCGACGGCATTAGAGAGTTGTGTCGTACTTGCGACGTGGTATGCCTGCAGGAGACATGGTTGATGCCGCACGACATTCCCTTCGTCGGGACCATCGACAGCGGCTTCGGGTACACGGCGACTTCTGCGATGGATGACTCACGAGTTATCGGTTACGGTCAAGGTCGCAACTACGGCGGGGTTGCTTTATTGTACCGATACGCGGCGTTCCAACAGGTGTCTGTGCTAAAGTGTGATAATCCTCGTATCTGTGGTATTAAAATTGTTACAAGCGATAGTGCGGTAATTATAATGAGCGTGTACTTGCCAACGAACTGTTCGTCGAATCTACCGGAGTTCACAGACTGCTTAAGTACGGTGAACGCTATTATTGATGAGTATGGTGTAGAATCCGTGTTTTTGTTAGGCGATTATAACGCTACGCCGGGTGGGTTATTCTACAGTGAACTTATGAATCTTTGTCTTGAACAGAAATGGTCGTGTGTCGATGTAGATGTGCTAGGGCTGAATTCGGACACTTTTACTTTTATTAGTGACGTGTACGGGACCGGCAGCTGGCTAGATCACTGTATTGTCACTCACTCGGCAAAGCAGACTGTTGTTGACGTTTTTGTTAAATACGACACACTGTGGTCAGATCATTACCCCCTTATCGTAGAGTGTAAATTAAATGTACTACCATCCAAGGTCACACCAAACATAATTGTTAACGAGGGTGTTGTATGGGGGGAACGAAGTAAGGAACAAGGCACATTATATACAAAAGTGTGTCATAAAAACTTAAAATTAATTGACTTTCCATCTGAATGTATAAACTGCGCTGACCGTTTTTGTAGTGACCTGAGCCACAGGCGTATTCTTGACAGGCTTTACTCGGACATTGTGTCTGCCCTTCGAGAGGCAGCGGTCGTTTGTCGGGGAAGCGTAAATAAAAGCAGAGGTGGTTCGCGCATAACAGGGTGGAACAAACATGTTAGCGACGCTCACATGAAGGCGAGGGTCGGGTTTAAAGAATGGGTATTCTGTGGTCGGCCTAAGTCCGGCCCTGTGTACAAAGATATGTGTGAAAGCAGAAGAGTGTTCAAATCCCGATTAAAATGGTGCCAGAATCATCAGGAACAAATAAAAATGGACGCTCTTGCTGCAAAACATGCTAAGGGTGACTTTCGCGGCTTTTGGAAAGCAACCAGTAATTTGAACGTGCGACCTGGACTTCCTGCGAGCGTTGATGGCATTAGTGACACGCGGGAGATTGCAAATGTGTTTAAAAACCATTTTTCTGTTAAGTCTCCTTTAGGGTCAGCGAGCGAGGTGCTCAATGCTGAAATGAGCAACCGCACAGTCAATACGACTTTCATCGCGAAAGATGTAACCGAAATTATACGGCTTATGTCACGAGGAAAGTCCCCGGGACATGACGGACTCAGCATTGAGCACCTGCAGCATGCCGGACTGCACATCTCTAGAGTGTTGGCTATGTTTTACTCGTTGTGCGTGAGCCACTCATACTTGCCAGACGAGTTTATGAAAACCGTAGTAGTGCCTATCGTGAAAAATAGAACTGGTGATCTTACCGAGAAAAGTAATTATAGGCCAATTTCACTCGCTACGGTAATTGCTAAAGTGTTTGACGGTCTGCTTAATGCACAGTTGAATAAACACATATCACTGCACGATAATCAGTTTGGGTTTCGTCCTCGACTGTCCACTGAAAGTGCCATACTGTGCCTTAAGAACACTGTCAAATACTACACTGAACGTAAGACTCCCGTTTACGCATGCTTCCTCGATTTATCGAAGGCGTTTGATTTGGTGTCGTACGACCTTCTTTGGAACAAGTTGAGGAGCACTGACTTGGCCCATGAGCTCGTCACCATGTTTCAATATTGGTATGCACACCAGTCCAACAGTGTTCGGTGGGCGGGGGCAATGTCAGACCCGTATCGGCTCGAGTGTGGTGTCCGGCAGGGTGGATTATCTTCTCCAACCCTGTTTAATTTGTATATTAATGGCCTCATCGTCGCTCTCAGCAGTCAGCATGTCGGATGCCACATTGACGGTATATGTGTCAACAACCTGAGCTACGCAGACGACATGGTGCTGCTGAGCGCATCGATTTGTGGGTTAAGAAAGCTGATGCGGACCTGTGTGGAATACGCTAGTGGTCATGGGTTGATGTACAATGTCACTAAGAGCCAATACATGGTCTTTGAGACCAGAAATGCGAGATGCCCCCAGAACGTTCCACCAGTTCAATTAAATGGTATTCCCCTTGAAAGGGTAGAACAATTTAAATACCTGGGGCACATAGTCATGACTGATCTCAGGGACCATGCAGACATTGAGCGGGAGCGGAGGGCCCTGTCTGTACGAGCTAACATGATAGCCCGCAGGTTTGCACGATGCTCAAGCGAGGTCAAGATTACGCTTTTTAGAGCGTACTGTACATCGCTGTACACGTGCAGCCTGTGGGCTAATTACACGGAGAAAAGCTACAGTGCCCTCCGTGTCCAATACAACAACGCATTCAGGGCGGTGTTGGGGCTGCCCCGGTTCTGCAGCGCCTCGGGCATGTTCGCGGAGGCGCGAACAGACTGTTTTTACGCGACCATGCGCAAGCGAGGAATGTCCTTGGTGCGCAGAGTGCGGGTCAGTTCCAATGCCGTCCTGGCGATGATTGCGGCCAGGCTCGATTGTGCTTTCCTTCGGCATTGCTGTAACAGGCATGTTCCAGTACCGATGCCGAAGCGAAGGTACTAACTACTTATGGTGACATTGTATCTGTTGTATTTATTGTATTGTTTGACTATGGACATTTGAATTGTATTTTTGTTTGATTTTTGTATTGATTTAATTAATGATTGACTAAATTAACTGAACTATTATTATTTTGACATATTATTTTACTGGACATTGCTTATTACTTTTTTACTTTTGAATTGTATTGTGTCACTTTATTATTTAGATTTTATTGCTTTCATTTATTTATATATTTTTTGATGTACCTAATAATTGAATTGTATGGGTTATTTTATTGCCTGAAATAAATTAATTTGAATTGAATTTGAATTGAAGTGTAGATGATGATTTCGCATTTATTTAAGTATTTAATACTAAAACACAATATAATAAAAGTAATTTTTAAATACTCGCGATTTGAACACATATTTTAAATGTGCGATTTTACCCTGCGATTTTTCAAGATCAAATGAGGGTATAAGATTAAAACACACGCTCTTCTCGCCGGACTCACTAGCAGTTGTCAGTCAGCTCGTGACCACGGCCATTGTAACATGGTCGAAACGTCGAGCGAAAGGTACCTATTTTTACCTAATTAAAATTCAATTCAATTCAATTCAAATTTATTTATTGACATTAGTACAGTAATTATCGTGGTGTCGAATTTTTTTTACATCTATCAGTATGTACAAACAATATTTACTCATTACTACTCATTATGTCTCTCAGATGCCTATGCTAGGTTAAAAACCTGTGATATAGGCATCTGCGCTCTTATAATACCTATTTTAAGTGTGTACCAGCTAAAACAGTCACAATTATAGCGCAATATAGGTGTCGTACAGAATTAATATGACAGAATTTAATAATTAAAATAATACGTGATAAGTCCCGATAAACATTTAAAATAATAATATAGTAAAAATTACCTTCTAGTGACTCCGTAAGCTCGGATAGTGGTGGCTCCAGTGATACTCTCTCCGAAGTGCGAGTAGATAGGCGACCGAGAGACGGACTCCAACCGCTTCAGCTGTCGCGAGGTGGCCACGTAGAACCGTTGGATTAGGTAGTACACGAAGCCGATGGGAATAATCACAGCCAAGAAGATTGGTGTTGATAAACTGATCACGAACAACGTGCCCAGTACCTGGTGTGATATAGTTAGTATGAGCACTGGTCAATACAATTTATAGTGTAATAAACCGGCCAAGTGCGAGTCGGGCTCGCTCACTGAGGGTTCCGTACCACCACAAAATTCAATAACGAAATTACCAGTTATACCTTGGTAACGAACAGAAACTTGTTACTGACTCGTACTTGGCCATTATTTATTGTTATACTTTAAAGAGTGTACTATAGCCATACAAAGTTTGACGCTTGTACGTATTACTGTTTTTACATTAGCTAATACAAAAATGTATACGTAAAAAATATACGTTTGTTGTATAAGGAACCCCCTTTAGTTTTTACTTTTGAGTTTTTTATTATTTCTTAGTTAATCCGCCTTAACATTACATATTCTGTGTAAATTTCAACTGGCTATCTATTACGGTTCGAAAGATACAGCAGCCGTTAATAGGTAGGACAAACAGACATCGTAGGCTTAGTAATAAGGTTCCATTTTTACCATTTGGGTACGGAACCCTAAAAATGTAATCCTTTGTAATTGATGTTTAAATTAAATGTAATTACCCGCCTTGGGCAGTCGGGGAATGTTTTAGGGCGTATGTTTGTAATTTTTTATGTTTCTATATTACCTCTTTTAGCCTAAACGACTTGACCGATTTTGATGTGTGAGATTGTTTGTTTGTTTGTCTAAATTGTTTATTTCGTGTAATGTTAACATAATATTGTCTATTCAGGATCAGTTTACAAATGAACAATGATAAAACGAACACATGAATTCAATGAATCCCACAAGTCTCCCATATGACCTAATGAATTGTGATTTTGTTGGACCAACAGTTTTCTTAATTTCCCAACAATTATTATGTGGGTATGCTTCCCAAAATCTAATAATATTGTATATGAAAGCAATGTGACATCCCTAAAACAAAATCACATACTAGGCAAAACATTAAACAAAGCCGGCCAAGTGCGAACCGGTCTCGCACACCGATGATTCCGTACGACCACACAATGTATTCCGTTATGTATATACCAAACAAATAATTTTCTTTCATTTAGTTTGGGATCCGTAGCAACTTAAGATGTTTTTTTTTTTGTTTATTTAATCTAAATGTGGATTATAATCACACCAAGTTTGTTGCTTGTATGTATAACCGTTGTTACGATAGAGAAAAAACAAACAAAAAAAAAAGGTTTAATAAACGTTTCTTGTTTGGGGACCCGTAATGAGTATGTTTTTAAAATTATTTTTAGCATATCTGCCATAACAATATGTGTATTCTGTGAAAATATCAACCAGCAACCAGCTATTGCGGTTCAAAAGATACAGTCCTTTAAAGGTATGACGGACAGGATTGTAGGCTTAGTAATGAAAAGTCTACAAAAATAATACAATAAAATAAAACAATACCGCGTAATCGTACCGCGAACGCGGAATATATGGTGTCGCTCAACTGTGAGGGAAGGGACGAGTCCATTACATCCACATCTTTAGAAAATCTAGAGAGGATCCTGCCAAGGGGCGTCACTTGTATTGTAACGGCGTCCGCAACACATTGCTCAATAACATGGAGTGGAGGATTTTCGCTGCGCGCAAACACGCCAGCAACGGCATTAAGTTTTCGAAAATCGACGAGATTGCTGCAACAACGCCATTACACCTTTAGGTAGCATTCCAATCTTGGAAATCACGACCGGCGGCAGCGGCCGCGTCGCGCGACCCACTGCTCAGTATGAGTGCTAAACAATGCAAGCGACCCCACACGTCAGGCGACGCGGTTGCTTCCATTGTTTAGCACTCCATATAAACAGGCATGATGACTAATATTTTTTATTACCTCATAAAAATGCTGATCATAAATAGAGCCCATCAAAGAAAACAAAATTAAAATTCGTTCAGAAATAAATAAGTTATAAGTATTTTAATTTCGTGCTAGACAGAGAGCGCACTATACTGAGTTATGACGTCACGCCTCAGGCGCGTTATATAAATGCAATACTAACACAAGCTTTGCGAGAAAGGGACAGAGTATCCCCACCTAAAACTTTAAACGCTCATATCTCAGAGATTTATCAGTCAATTTAGTTTACTTTTTCAGTATGTGTAATGTGTTTAGTTATATTCATCGCTAAGCTTGTTATTTGTAATAACATTAGGACACACGCCTATTCATAATGAGCAGTGGGTCGCGCAATACAGCCACTGCCGCCGGTTTCGGTCGTCGGTCGAGGTCATATTCGCCAAGATCGAAATGCTACCTTTTGTTACTGAACGCCACCGCCACTGACGGCTTAGCGGTCGGCGCTAATCTAACCACGCGGTATTAATAACGAATACATTGTTTACTGGATATCTCACAACTACAGGTAACGAAGGTATAGTGAAATGAATGGGTGTTAAAAGTGCAATAGTGCAAATGAACGACTATTCTAGTAAGAGGCATGCGCGACAGCCATACCTAGATCACCTAACCAAGAGCTAATGTTTCGTTTGTGTCTTTAGGTCGCTGTCTAGGCATTAACAAGAAGCAGAATCTATTAAGTGGTCAAAAACGTCAATACACGCATATTAGATGACTTGTACTTTGATAATAGAATGAATGATAGGGTTCCACAGACACCAACATGTCCGAATGAAGCTCATAATTTTTAAAAGGTTGGATACGGCCCTTATTCAATGCGTTTGGTGACCGTGTTATACCCGTATACCCGTATACAACGCTTTTGGTGTCCGTGTTATACCCGTATACAACGCGTTTGGTAACCGTGTTATACCCATATACAACGCGTTTGGTGACCGCGTTATACCCGTATACAACGCGTTTGGTGACCGTTTTATACCCGTATACAATGCGTTTGGTGACCGTGTTATACCCATATACAACGCGTTTGGTGAACGTGTTATACCCGCAAACAACGCTTTTAGTGACCGTATTATACCAGTATACGAAGCTTCAGTGGTCGTTTCACTCAGTGTACGGTTCCCGTTCTCTCGGCTAGTTAATTTCAATCCAACGTACGTACCAGCACATGCAATATATTCTCGTCGGGAATTCACTGTTGGTACGGCCATGGCACGCTATGACCTTGGTCAGTGACGGAACGGTCTAGTGAGCATAGTATCATACTAATTCATACATACTATTACTATATGTCGGTACAGTTACGATCATTGTATGCACTGCTCCGGTTTAAAATTTGCAAGTTGAAGTGGCAATGGGCAGGCCACATCGCTCGAAGAATCAATAACCGATGGGGAAGAAAGGTTCTTGACTGGAGACCACGAACCAGAAGACGCAGCGTACGAAGGCCTCCCATTAGATGGACCGACAACATCGTGAGTCGCCGGTATCCAGTTGATGCAGATAGCAAGTTGTCATTCAGTGTGGAGGTCCAAGGGGGAGGCCATGTTCAGCAGTCACGTCTTCTAGCTGATGATGATGATGCGCCGGTCCAGCGGGTCCTTGCTTTGCCTTAATAACTAATAGTTATTATTCTACTGTGCTCCTACAATTTAATGTAAGTACTTTGGTTCATAAATGAAATATTTGTGAAGCTATCTCACATTCGGATGGACACAAAGACCTTATAAGGGTTTCGCGTGCATTTTTTTTTTTTTTATAAAATATTTATGTGAACTTTACAAGGGTTCATCTGAAAACCGGCGCTGATAGTCCTTGACTTTCAGCATTAATGCCGACACGAACCCATTCGACACTGATTGTATCCTTTAGATATAAGCATATTGAAGTAATGTCGAATAAAATTTATTTTATTTAATTCTTTATTTCGTTGTACTATAAAACCCTAAAAAAAAACAGTTTTAGTTTTTCAGTGTTTCACTGTAGTATTTATAAACTGATCCCTGTTCTGTGTTCTGCTGTTGTTCTATAATAGCACAGCCACGGTCTTATCTGAGTAGAACCTATCTTCGAGTAAATAAATAAATAAATATTTGGGACATTTTTGCACACACTAACCTAAGCAAAGTTTGGATATGGCTGCCAGAGACTGATACACATACATATATAGTTTTAAATACATACTTAATTAGATATTAACAACCAGATACAGAACAAACACTAATGTTCATCACATAAATGTTTGTACTAGGTGGGAATCGAACCCACGCCCACAAGCTCAGGAGGCAGGTTCAGTATCAACTGGACCAACGGGCTATATAGGTGCCTATATAGCCCGTTGGTCCAGTCAAGGAAGGCAGGCTCAAGGGAAAGCATGCTCTATAAAAAAAAAAAAAATGCGAGCTCTGTGTCTCTATCTGAGACTACGTTGTCACTTTTTATTATATGAGTTGTGGTCGAACGCTAACTTATTCGGTTATAAAAAAATAATCAGCTAAGTGCGAGTCAAGTGCAGGGTTCCGTAAAACCACAAAATAAGTTATATATGTATATTTAAAAAAAAAAAATTGTAATTGTGTTTTCATTCATTCAGTTCCGGATCCTTAGTGCAGGCCTGTCTCATACTTGGTAGGTTTTTAATTATTTGTTGTATTACTATATTATTTATATATAGTTTGCACAATAATCACACTAGGTTTGACGTTTGTTTGTATTACCGTCCTTAGGAAAGAAAAAAGAAAATAAAATGAAGTTTCATGTTTCTGGGGGCTTAGTTCCAGATTTGATAGTTTTCGAAAACTTTTTTTGTTTATGTATTGTTCCATACATTGCTGGGCCGAAAGGTATTCGATTACTACCGATTTTAGTTCCTCCGCGTTTCCGCTGGAGGCGCTTTACTAAAATGTATGGAACAATACGTAAACGAAAAAAGTTTTCGAAAACTATCAAATCTGGGACTAAGAAACCTGTCTGGTATATTATCTATATCTCTATTATGCTATATCTCTATTATGCTATATCTCAAAAACATTGTAAAAAAAAATGTAGGGGAAGGAGTTTGCGTCCTCTTGATATTTACTTAAAAAGTATTTGTTAGGGTTGCCGCCACAATAGCACGTAGTCGGTGAAATTTTTAACCGGCCACATATTATTCATCAAGGGAAAAGTTAAAAAAGGTAGGTTGTTAAAGGTAGGATAGACGGATTATGGCGTAGGTAATAGGGCCCCGTTGACACTTTTTGGGTACGGAACCCTAAAACTGTTTCTTTTCAGATTTCCTAACAACGCTCCACAATATGGCGTCACTTGATGTCTTTCACTTAGCACTTGATGTAAGAACTTAGAAAAAAAACATAAAAAAGTATAACTAATATGGTTACAAAATAAATCCATCGCGGAATGCTTGTAAAGTTTTACCTGATCAAACTTTGTATGAAAACTTGGCTAATGGTCTGTCCTAAATGAAGAAATACAAAGATCACATTGAACCATGAACACATTGAATTACATAACTAGCCGTAATTTATTAATTAAGCCCATATTTCCATATTATTATGAATATGTGTGAATTATGACATTGATGATCTTTATGGTTTCTGTTATTATCCGTTAATGATTTCGTGGGTGAGCTTCCCAAACACTAATCAATTTGAATATGAATGTAACATCCCTAAAACTGTGTCGACACCACTGATTCACAATACTTAACACAACACGAACAAAATCGTCTACAGAAACAATGAAGCAAAATAAAATAAAATACCCACCAAAGTAACCCATGTTTAAACCAAAATAGATAAAACACGGGCCGACGAAATCGGCGGGTGTGGTCGTACCTCAAACGCGCAATATATGGTGTCGCTCAACTGCGAGGGGAGGGACGTGTCCAATACATCCACATCTTTAGAAAATCTAGAGAGGATTCTGCCAAGGGGCGTCACTTCGAAGAATTGTAACGGCGTCCGCAACACATTGGTCAATAAAATGGAGTGGAGGATTTTCGCTGCTCGCCAGCATGCCAGGTACGGCATTAGGTCGGCGAAAAACGACGAGATCGCTGGAACAACGCCATTACACCTTAGTTACTGGCCGCCACCGCCACTGACGGCATAGCGGTCTGCGCTAATCTAACCACGCGGTATTAATAATGAATACATTGTTTACTGGATATCTCGAAACTACGAAGCGAAGGTGGTGACACGAATGGGTGTTAAAGGTGCAATAGTGCAAATGAACGGCTACTCTAGTAGGAGACATGCACGGAAGCTATACCTAGGTGTTAAGTCACTATCTAAGCATTAATAAGCATAATCTAAAAACTAAAAAGAGAAAGTCGTAGCTATTCAAATCTTTCATGTGTTATTTTAATGTACCTACTACAAGTATTTATAAACTGATCCCTTGTGTTGTGTTTATGGTGCTGTTCGACAAATAAACAGCAAAATAAAGATGATTTTCACATTTTCAACGACGCTCCACATTACGGCGCCATATGAACATTGTTACATAGTATTTGGTGTAGAAACGCACGCAAAATTAATAAAATGTTATAATTTACTTTTTGTAGGCTCCACATTAAAGTTTCCGACAAATTCAGCAATTTCCACATCGGAAGTCAAATTTTTTTCCGTACATTACGAAAAACGTGAGTATTCGTCGCACACTACGACAATTTGTAATGTGAGCCCTACATGATGAGTACAACAGAATTTATAGTGAAAAACTTCAAGAGCAAGACGTTCTAAATTCGCCACTTGAAACTTTATTGTACGTGACACAACATAAAGGCCATATTCCAATGCTCTACCTTAAGTCTAGTCAGCACTGGTCGCGAGGTGAAGACTGCGTCGTGTTACCGGTATGGTATATGTGAGGCAGTGACAAAGATCACTACCGGAGTAGAGCCGAGAACGCGAGGTACGTATGGCGCGGTAGTGCTGTGGCGTGAGCGACGAGGCGCGTGTCATACCGCAAAGAAGCAGGAGGTCCAGCCACGCAGCGTCATGGGAAGCACGTTGTCGAGCACGTCCACGTCCTTGGAGAAGCGGTTGAGCACACGTCCGACGGGCGTGCAGTCGAAGAAGCCGATGGTGGGCGCGCGTAGTACGCCCGCCAGCATGGCCGCGTGTAGCGCACGCGCAGCCGCCAGCGTGCCCAGGTACAGCGCCAACGACGACACCGACACCGAAGCCACTGGCACACCACACTCTCTCAACCACGCGCCCGCCCCGCCAGGCGAGGCCGACTCGCACCGTGTGCGATTGCCCTCCGAAATATGAGACCGACTTATACAATGGAATACCCTGATTGAGTAGTATTTATTGGGAAACCCAGACCTCCAGTCTATTGATGAGTCTGACAATACAACAAGGTTTGAGCTCGGATCAGATTGTTTGTATTCAGGATTAACAATCGTTTGTTATTGTTTACAATAAATAGCTCACATTTTAGGATAAAACACACAGGATAATTCAGTGGTGTGTAGAATAGAATAAGCTTACTAAAACAATATGATATAAACAAATAATTGGTTTAAATATGTATAAATAGCGGAGGGCAACCGCACACTTAACGTTATACATAACAGAGAAGAAAAACTACAGTGGGTATAATACATAGAGAACAATAAGTAAATGGAAGCATGCACACAAAAATCATGTCCATTTAAAAGTCACGAAGAATATATATAGAAAAAAAATTACATTATTTTACAGTCACTTATAGACATTTTCATCTTCATATATACAGTAAAAAATATATAATAAAACCACGCAGAAGCAGGGGTACTTGTCTTAAAATGGGTCTTAAAACTTGACTCTTGACCCACTACACCGGCCCATAACGTCAGACCGTAACCGTATTTAATGTTTCTTTTTACTTTTACATATAGTTTTTTTTGCTACAACATAAATTATTTCTTATTAGCATTATATAGCGTTGTTGATACGGTAATGATATATTAGGGTTCGCGATTATTATACATTGAAAATAAACGCTAGCTTGGGATCCAGTCATCAAATTAATAAAATCTTAATCCGGCGCAGAACTGCAAGACCTCTGGACACCGTGAGCGACTACTGCGTAAATATCAACGTTTTGATTAAAATCATTGGTCACCTAGTTTACCTGTGACTACAGACACTGGCAAAGTGTTTGAAACGCCAGGAATTAAAATATGTAAAATACACGCAATGAAATCCGTTAGAAGTGTTTAATTTCAACGTTTTGTTGATACGGTTTCAGTGGGGCTATCATATTTTTTTCGTGTCTGGTACGTTCATAGTTTGGTCCGATGTAGTGGGCGGAGTCCTTAGGCGCCGGCCTTACAGTGGAAGACTGCGCACATATTTCTGGGATATTTGTAGTATATGCGATGCTTTGGCGCCGCGCGAGGACTCTGAAGTCAGAACTCTTGACCACGCGCGTCCCTGTAAGCGCGGGCGCCTAAAATGTATCTCCTGTTAGTTAATTCCATTCCATCCCAGTACATCATGCATTACACATTTACAAAACAGCAGTGCAAGTACCGTTCTTTATCGACCGTCAAATTCGCTAAAATGCCATAGAATCGATCACAGCGAGTACTGAAAAAATGGCATATTATCGAATTTGACGACCTCAACTGTCAATTTGACGATCGATAAAAGAACGGTACTTGCACTGCAGTTTCGGTTTGCTTATGTTGCTTCTACGTGGTAAGCTTTGTATGTACAATAGATTTTAACATTCATATGTTATTATGTATGTAGAAAAATATGAAGATGATTTACAATAAATACCTCCGTGGCCTTTGGTTTGTCAAAGAACTAAAAACTCGCATGCCTTTAGTAATTCATACACTGAATCCAACACCATGCATTCAATTTCAAAAAACATTCGGAAAGTAATGAAAATATACAGATATATAATAAAAAAAGTTTAGTGTATAGTTACAATAAAAATAAACAATAAAATAATGTATTCATTATTAATGCTTTGCAGTACCAATAACCATTGATATGTCGTTTAAGATTATGATCATACAATGCTTAGATTATTTTTTTAAATATAGAGTAGCAATGTGATAAAAATGCAGCATATTATACATATAATTTTATTTTTTTATGCATTGTCAAGCCGATTTCACCAAGTTTTCATGGAATTGATTGAATCAGTCGCTAACTCGACTTGTAGAATAACCTCACAAGTTACAATTGACTTCTGATGGATAATAAGCAGATAATGAAACCTATTCACAATATTGTAGAGGAATTACACTCCCGAGATTCTTTTAAGATTTCATTTAAGGAAAGATTTTTTGGATGAGAGTTTTTTTTTGCATATTAAGAAAGTAAAGCACAATCTTAAAGATCTATTGATGCTTACATTTTTTTTTAATTATAAAGAGTTTAGGTCGTCAGAGGTCAGAAACCAGATGAAAACTTGACGAAATTGAAGTATAGTTATGTTAAACAGTGCAGCCTGCCCCCCGATTCTACTAAAGAAATTGTCTTTAAATTGTAATTGTTGCGATTTTAATTGTTAAATAACTGCCTCAATATTGACAGTTTTTAATATGTTTTTATACTAAGTTATAATATTAGGTGGTTGTATTTTTCTAGTATAAAAAAATATTAACAACTGTCAATTTTGAGGCAGTTATTTAACAATTAAAATCGCAACAATTACAATTTAAAATAATTTCTTTATTAGAATCGGGGCCCTGATGCCTTATTATGGATGATTCGGATCGTGATCACGATCGCGTGCCATCTCACTTACGCACGTGGTGCGAGTAAATAGATACGAACGGGACGGCATGCAATCTCGATCCCGATCAAAGAATCATAATAAGGCCCCTGGTCTCCCGAATATTGCCATCAATTGGTTAGTTAGCATATTGAGAAGGAACACTTCTTACCTTGTCCGATGCCGAGGCCTCCATACACTCCGAGGTACATGTCTCGTCGGCCTGTGTCTACTGTACCGTTTACAATCTGCAAAAATGCACGGAATTTGTTATTATAGGTAACTAGCTGAATCCCGCGGTGCTACCCGCGATTTTCCAATTTTCCCGCATTTACTGGGAGAATAACTACCCTATGTCCGTTCATATGATGTACACTATCGTCCTGCCAAAATTCGTTAAGATCGGCTTAGCGGTTTAGTCGTGAAAAGCGAACAAACATCCAGACAGAGAGACAGAGTTACTTTCGCTTTTATAATATTAGTAAGGATTTAAATAGAAAATATTATTATTTATCTGGCCCGCGTAGGATCAGCGGGATTATTATGGATGTCCTTTCATGATTCGGATTGTGATCGCAATCGCGTGCCATCTCGCCCACGCATCTGGAATAGGAAATTACATTCGAACGGGATGGATCGCAATCACAATGCGAATCACGAACGCATCTATAATAAGCCCGCTATTTGAATTTTTAAACCAACTACTTACTAATCTGTGGCAATTTGTATAAACGGAAAGGTAGAAAGAAAGAGTTCGTCTCTTTCTTGAAGATCAAGGTGATCCATTCTTAGACCAAGTAAAAGAGAAGGCAAATGTCGTACAGGAAGGCGAAAACTCTGGCGAAAGACCGTGAAGCCTGGAAGTTACTTTCCCAGTAAGATCTATAATGCGCTCTTAATAGTATATGCTTCATGCGTGCTCTATCTGTCGCACATTTCAACATTTTTGAATATATAAAATGATTGAATTAACTTACGTGAAATCTAAGCAGAACGAATAAAAAAACTACATTACAAATATGTTCGGTATAATTTTCATTTTCACCTGGACCTTTGACAGTGATTGTCACAGGGGTGCAATTTTCTTGTCCTGTTGTTTACGTTTCGTCCACGTTTTATGACAATTTTTCAGTTTAGACTTTTTGTGCTCATTTGGAATTAGCGTCAGCAGTATAATACCTCACAGAGCGACTAACTTAATTGCCGAAACGCGATTATGGTGAAATAAAAACACAGGCAGTCATGACTGTCTCATGAGACGTCAGGTTTAGTCAATGACAGTTTATATTATCTTTGGGTTCAGTAAATAGTTTTTGTTCCAGTTCAGTAAATACAAAAATGGCACTACTCAATACTTTGAACGTTAGAGTGAATAGAGAACAACACCCTGTATAGTTAACACATAACACAGACATGGTTGGACATAACCACAGTTCAGAACAGAACAGAAGGTACAGTACAGAAGGTCGGCTCCATACATAGCGTAAACAAGCGCACGCACACAAAGACGCGCACTTACAGCGATCTCGGGTCGAAACGGTCGACGCGAGTCGCGAAGGTACTACACGTATTTAAAGTTTCGAGCGATAATTTGCCCGATGAACACAACATTATAGCTGCTTTGCGTACCCTAGCCACAGAAGACATAATAGCCACTAGCGCTACGGCGAGTAGGTCATGGTCAAATCAAGGTCAGCCGGAGCCGACTTTCTGTACTTTTATATTCTGTGACACAACATACCATATATTCATCGTTGGACCACTCGGCAAGCCAGTAGTTGGACCCCACTTGGAACACTTGTAGGATGAGATTCATCAGTACCGTCACCACTGACGCGAATACTCCCACAGACATCAGATAGTGCTTGTATACGCTCCATTTCACCTAATAACAAAAACTTCGTGCTAAATGGATATTAAAGACACGAAGGCCTCAAGTAGGACAAGCAGCTTGATTTCGTTAGCTGTCAAGCGCAATCATGCCATATCGCTCATGTGCATGGCGGATCGAATTAAGATACGATTAAGTAACAGCTATTGTGATCAAGCTGCAGGTCTAAGATAGTGAGATTTAAAAAAAATGTGTGCGTTCCGAATCACGCCAACAGCGCTAATGAGAATCAACACAGCACTCAGAAACTTCTTCGTGCCGTGTTGGTTCTCATTTGCAATATTGGTGTTATTCAAAACGCGCTCTTATAGTAAGAAAAATAAAAATAAAATTTGTAGGTTATAACTTATAACCACAAACTTTTTTAACATTTATTGGTTTTAGGACTAAACCATTTTTCATTTCGAATATTGTAACAGAAGATAAGTAACTTACACTTCCAGTTTCTGTCTTTTCAGTTTCTATGAGTTTGTTCTTTTCCTTCAATTCATTCGGCGACATTGTTTCGGGTGTTTTTCTTTTCACACTGCCACCTCGGTCGCCTAAGACAAAAAAAAATATAGTTAAGTTACATGTAAGGTTTTGTACTTTGTTTAAAGACATATTGATACTTTCGTCCCACCGCGTAGTCCAACTAGTGGCGTAGTCCTCGCGGCCAGAAATAATTGCCACTAAACTGGGACAAGTATTTATTTGCTCTGACAGCTGCAGTTACATTGTAAAAAGCTGAATGAAAACCGCGAATTCTGATCACTTGCGCTAGGTTTTTTTGAAAGTTATACTTCACCCGATATACTTCAGTGAAATATTAAAAGAAAATGTTTTTATTACGCTTTTTGCAATGTTATTCCAGCTGTCAGAGCAAATAAACGAATGGAAATAGCGTAGTCCATTGATTTACCAACACATGGATGCTGAATCTGGTACAAAATTTGCAAAAAAAAAATAGTTTACCTATGTGGATACATTTTAGAAATACCGACCAACAAATTTTTATCCCATTTCGTTATAACTATGTGTAATAGGCATATATATTAAATTTATTACAAATAACAGGCTTAGCGATGAATATAACTAAATACATTACACATACTCAAGAAATAAATTAAATTGGCTGATAAATCACCGAGATATGAGCATTTAAAGTTTTAGGTGGGGATAATCTGTCCTGTTCTCGCAAAGCGTGTGTTAGTTTAGTATAGCATTTGTATGGCGCACCTGAAGCGTGACGTCATAACTCAGTATAGTGCGCTATCTGTCTAGCCTGACATTACTTAGTCATAAGTTGAACTCGTTTTAATTTTGTTTTCGTTGTTGGGCTCTATTTATGATCAGCTTTTTTATGAGGCAATAAAAAAACATTAGTAATCATGCCTGTTTACAACAAAAGTAGACTAAATACACAGCTTTCCTTGATAGTGTGCTTTTAGTCTACTTTTGGTTACGCATTAAGCGCCGATACGATGTCCATTAGAGCTACTCTTTATTCAACGGTTTTTTGTGGTCGCATGATATTCTCCATTAATTGTCTTACCTGCAGCAACAGTTTCCGATTCCGAAGCACTTTCCGACAAAGATCTCGCTCGCTGCAGTTTGTTTTGGAACTCTGACCCAAGTTTGCTCTCCAAGTCTTGTTTGATTTCGTCCAATTCTGCAATCAACAAACACCGTACTTGAGTATTAGATAAGTGTTTTGTTACAAGCGTAACAAACTGGAATGTATGACTCGAAAGTCTCGAAACACACAAAACAGTACTAAGTTTGTAATCCTTATGGCCAAGGATTGGAACAACCTGCCCGCTTCCTCGTTTCCTGAGAGATATAATCTGGGCCTTTTTTAAGTCTGCGTGCTTCATCTTCGACCACATCGTCGCTTACCAACAGGCGACAAAAAGCGGACTTATCCACGTTAAAAAAACAGAAGCACATCGACAGAAGTAAGAAATAAAAAGCATTAGCCCTCAGTTCATAGTTTCCTAGAGGGAGACCAGTAAAGCCAGACAAAAAAATATTCAATGAGGCATCATTAAAAAGTCTCATATCCGGGGTGTATTTAGATACATACATAGATTGTCAAAATCATAATAGTCCTGCAGTGGAAGTACCGTTCTTTATCGATAGTCAAATATGACAGTTGTGATCAACAAATAAGATAAAAAGCTATTTGTTCAGTACTTGCTATGATCGATTCTATAACATTTTATCGAATTTGAAGATCTATAAAGAACGGTACTTGCATTGCAGTTTTGTCGTCTGGTAAAAAGTTTTAGTTTTATTGATAAATTTTGTATAAATAGCCCTGTTGTCTTTTTGAGACAAGTGTCAGAAGTTCAAACAAAATAAAAATACAAAATGGTCTCTGAATTCCAATACCTAAAATTCAAAAGAATACAAATTTTCAAAATATTGCATTCTTTATTTACCTTCTGGCGACGTCCGTTCTGCGTCACTAAGATGATGTAACAAGAAATCAGCGAACGCTCCTTTTTTCTCCAGTAGTTGTTGATATGTTCCCGCTTCTGACATCTCTCCATCTTTCAATACGACGACCAAATCCGTTTGCGAGAGGTATGACACGTTGTGTGTCACCCAAACGCGGGTCTTGGTCTTTAGCAAACCGTTGGGTCCGATAACCTGAGCAAAGAACGAATTGAGATTATTAGAGCTGCTCAGTGTAAAAAAACTATACAATTAGCAAACGCTTTTGATGTTGCGCGAAATGCCGCTTTGCATTGCGAGTCGACTGAGCCGACTAATTTTAGCCAAACTCAATTACGACTATTTGTCATAATTGTATTGGAAATATGACATGCAAGGTAGGTCGACTTGTGGCGTCTACTTGGATATAAGTCTGTGGTGGCACTATTACCACCCTATATCGTACACCCGTACGATATAGGATTTAATTTAAACTGATATTTAGGGCTGATTTAGTCGAAAAGTTTGTGTGTTACCTTTTCGAATATGTGTTTTCCAACGTGTGAATCGACTGCGCTGAGTGGATCGTCCAGGAAGTAGCTATCAGCGTCGTAGTAAACTGCTCGCGCGAGCGACACTCGCTGCTTTTGACCACCGGACAAGTTGATACCTGTTGACAAAAAGTTTAGGGTTCCATAATAGCCCGTAGCTAATAGCTTGATAGCCCGTTGGTCCAGTTGGTAGTGAACCTGCCTATTGAGCTTGTGGACGTGGGTTCGCTTCCCACCTAGGACAAACATTTATGTGATGAACATTTGTGTTTGTTCTATATCTGGTTGTTAATATTTATATAAGTATGTATTTAAAAATATCTATGTATGTATATCAGTCTCTGGCAGCCATATCACAAGCTTTGCTTAGTTTGGGGTCAGATGACCGTGTGTGCAAAAATGTCCCCATTTTTAATTTTATTTATATTTTATACCCATAGATGGGACAAGATGCTGGTTTCCGAAATACACTGCACTTCTAGTTCGGGACCCAGAGATTTCATTATCAATTATGTAACAATTAGTGTCACAATAAATGACTGATTGATATAGCTCATCATTTGCTAGTTGATTATTAGGTTTTGAAGAAAAAAATCTATACTGTTTCATTGACTCAACACATTTTTACACCATGATATTTTGTATCCGTCTAGGTGGGGTCCGAACTTAACGGTAATGGGGTAACGAAGGTTTAAATTTGCAGCTTTGTTGTTATGACCGACCGCCTGCCCAGCCATTGTGAATTTATGTCACCATTCGAAAATTTATTAAGTTGCACCCTCTTAGGTTCGCCAAGGCGAGACTAATAAAAAATTGCTAGAGCTTTAGGAAAGGCTTTTGAAGTAAATCCATTTGAATATACAATCCCAAAGGCCCGCTGTTTTACATCCTATGAAAAAACCTTATCTTACCCTTCGACGAAAATAAAATGAATGGACGATGGCCGTCCATTCATTTTATTTTCGACCATGTTGTAGGTACATTGTAAACATTATCATACTACTATGTGGGTAGCCCCAAATAAAGTTAGTTGTCTTCTTACTGCTTACATGGCTGTTTCATTTATCGGTATCCTAAACACTACATGGTGTCAGGTGTGTTTAATTAGTGTGATATAGCAAAAAACAGTTTAAACAGTGGTGAATTAATGGAGACTTCATGTCCGTGAAACCGGAGACAACTCGAGCGATGTCTGTGGATATGCCGTACACCGCGCTGCAACAGCCCGCCGCCATGTGCGAGGACGGCAACATGGCTACAAATTGGCGTGAATGGAAGTCGGCATTTGATTATTATTTGATCGCAACCGGCAAGGAGAATGCAGCGTCCAGGGAGAAGTGTGCGTTATTTCTGCACGTTATTGGAAAATACGGCCGTGAGATTTTAGAAGAGTTGGAACTAGACGAAAAAGGAAAAACTAATTACGAAGAATTAGTATCAAAGTTCAAGCTTCACTGCGATCCAACACGGAACATAAATTACGAGCGGCACGTATTCTTCGAAACAATTCAACGCGAGGACAGTTTCGATAAGTTCCTGAGTGCGCTGAAACTGCGCAGTAAATCGTGTGAGTTCGGACAGTTACGTAGCAGTCTCATTCTTACACAGATCATCAGAGGCATCAAGGATATTAGCATGCGGGAGCGGATGCTAGCTAAAACTAAGCTGAATTTGGAGGAGGCAGTGACGTGGTGCCGTGCAGTGGAAACTGCCGGCCGGCAGGCGGGAGCGTGCGCCGAAGCGGGCAAGGCAACCAGTGCCGGCGCCGCCGAGTCGACGCTCGCGCTGGAGGCGGTCCGTGCAAGCGCTGCGCCGCGGGCCTGGAGAGGCGCCAGTGGCACCCGTCAACAGAATAATTACAGTGGTAGTTCCGATATTTCGTGTGGTTATTGTGGCCGGAAACATGGCGTCAATGGTCAGTGCTCGGCGCGTCAAGTGAAGTGTTATAAATGCGCAAGGGTTGGACATTTTGCGCGAATGTGTCGTGCTAAATTCGTCGGTGAGTTGAAGGACGAGGACGAACCAGAGGACTGCGACGAGATATGTGAGTCTTTACTGTGTAGCTTATCAATTGACGAAGTAGGCGGACACGCTGAATCATGGTTCGAGGACGTAATGGTTGATGATGTTAAAATAAAATTTAAATTAGATAGCGGAGCGGAGGCTTCCGTCATGTCTCTGCGCACATTTAAAATGGCAGGATTTGCAGAAAACATGTTAAAGAAAACTAAATGTACATTACGGGAAGTGAGTAAAACGAAGTTGCCCGTAGTAGGTTATTTCGTACCCATTTTAAGTCACAGTAACTTGCACAGTCGTCAAAAAATCTATGTTCTGAATTTAAATTGCAATAATTTACTAGGTATTATGGCTTGCCGTGAACTGAAACTGATTGTACGTAACGAGAAGAAGGTATGTGAAATCTCAGAATTTAAAATCGAGGAATCTGTTTTCGAAGGAATAGGGTGTTTGCCGAATATGTATAAAATTGAAGTGGATAAAACTGTGCGTCCTGTAGTAAACTCATCTAGAAAAGTTCCGATGAAAATTAGGCCTCGCTTGAAACTGGAATTGAATAAGTTGGAACGTTTGGGTATCGTTGTAAAAGAAGACTCGCCGACCGATTGGGTCTCCAACATTGTGGTAGTCGAGCGACCTGGTAAGCTTCGAATTTGTTTAGATCCGTACCACTTAAACAAGGCCGTACGCCGATGCCATTTTCAGCTACCTACACTAGAAGAGATAACGAGTAACTTAGCAGGGGCAAAAGTATTTTCGAAACTAGACGCAAAAAATGGGTTTTGGATGCTTAGACTGGACGAGGAAAGTTCTAAGCTCTGTGCATTCTCTACTCCTTATGGGAGGTTTCGGTGGCTTCGAATGCCATTTGGGATAAATTGTGCACCAGAAATATTTCATAACGAGATGTACAAAATATTTTCCATGCCTGGAGTAGAAGTATTCGCTGATGATATTTTAGTTTGGGGGTGTAATAGGGAACAACACGACGAAAGGCTCCGGGAGGTCATTAGGAGGGCGGTTGAATATGGCGTCAAGTTCAACAAGCAGAAGTGTGTGTTCCGGGCCCCGGAAGTTAATTTTTTGGGCCATACGTTAAACGGGTCGGGTATTAGCCCAATGTCAAGTCGCGTGAGTGCAATTAATAATATCCCGAAACCAATCGATAAAAAACAGTTAGAGCGTTTTATGGGAATGGTAAATTATTTAGCGAGATTTATACCAAATTATTCAACGATGGCAGCTCCATTGAGGAAACTTTTGCAGAAAGACGTCGAGTTTGAATGGTTGCGTGTGCATGATGAAGCTTTCGAACAATTAAAAAAGGCGATAAGTTCAGCTCCCGTGTTGCGCTATTACTCGCCACAGGAACATGTCACAGTCTCCGTAGATGCAAGTGGTCAAGGGCTCGGGGCGTGTCTCCTGCAGGGGGGGCGGCCTGTCGCGTACGCAGCACGTACTCTCACGCAGACGGAGACACGGTGGGCGCAAATCGAAAAAGAAATGCTCGCTATCTATTTTGGGTGTATTAGATTCCACCAATATATTTATGGTCATAGCGAAATTACGGTGGAAAGCGACCATAAACCACTCGAGACGATTTTTCGAAAAGCACTAAATGAAACGCCGCCGAGGTTGCAACGTATGCTGTTAAAGTTGCAGGGGTATCGGTTAAATGTAGTGTATAAGCCGGGAAGGTTTATGCATATAGCGGATACGTTATCGCGAGCGGCGGTTGAGACAGGCGCGCGCATAGACGGCTGTGAGGATGACGTCACCATTCATGTGAATGCGACGTATGAAAGTATGGACGCGACGAATGAAAAATTGGAGCGAATAAAGACAGAAACGCAAAAGGATAACGTACTGTCGGCAGTTATAAACTACTATTATGAAGGATGGCCGAATGATAAGAATCAGGTGGTGTCGATCGCTCGTCCTTATTGGACATTCAGGCACGAATTGCACGAGATTAATGGCATCTTGTTTCATAATAATCAGGTAGTGATTCCGAGCGCTTTGCGTAAGGAAATGTTAAATCGCATACATGAAGGGCATCTAGGAATTGAAAAATGCAAAAATCGCGCCCGAGAGGTCATCTTTTGGCCTGGCATGGGAGCCCAGATCGAGGAGTGCGTGCAGCGCTGCGAGCCGTGCCAACGGCATCGCGCTGCGCCGCCGCGCGAGCCCCTCGCGCCGCACCCTCCGCCGCAGCTGCCGTGGGACACGCTCGCAGCTGATATATTTGAACTGAAAAAACACCAGTACTTACTGGTTGTCGATTATTACTCCAAGTTCGTGGAAGTCGTTTATTTACCTAATATGAGGAGCGACACAGTAATTGCTAAAATGAAAGGAATGTTTTCTCGCTTTGGAATTCCGAAAAAACTGGTTACAGACAACGCAAAACAGTTTGTATCGTCAGAGTTCACCCAATTTGCCAAAAAATGGGAATTCAAACACGTGACGAGTTCCCCGCTGTATCCACGTTCCAACGGATTAGCCGAACGGAACGTTCAGACAGTTAAACGATTACTAAAGAAAGCCAGTGAGGATAAAACTGAATGGCAGTTAGCATTGCTTAACTTCAGGAATACTGCCGTCACGGGTGAGGAATATTCACCAGCACAACTGTTAATGGGTAGGTCGCTTAATACTAGGTTGACGATCGCTCCGCAATCATTAATACCGAAATCCATAGACCCGAAACTGGTCCGTGACGTGCGGCAAGGTAAAATAGATAAGATGAAGCAGTGCTACGATAGGGGTACGAGACCTCTGTCCACATTATCTTCAGGAGAAGAAGTCCGCGTGAAGGATGGTAAGGTGTGGAATAAAGCTCAGGTAGTGAACAAGGCTGATGGGGATCGCTCCTACTGGGTAAAAGTGGACAATGGTGGTACTTATCGTCGCAATAGGTCTCATATTCTTAAACCGAATACTAAACAGAATGTGCATCAACGCGTCTTATCAGGTAGCTATGACTACATACCAAATTATAATATAGACCCACTATATAACCCGCCGGTAGGCGAGTCAGATACCAGACCACAGTTACAAGTTATTAGTCCAACAAGAGAGGTTAGGGATTCCACGTCCACGGAGGCGGCTGCGTCCGCAAGTTCCGCAACAACTGGTCCTAAAACGACGCGTAGTGGCAGAGAGGTTAGACCTCCAGTAAAGTTTGTATGTCAATAAATTTTATTGTTTCTCATAAGGAAGATAATGAAGATGTTGTTTGTTTCTTTACTTACTTACTATATTTGCTAATAAACTTATGTCATGCTAACTACTTGTATTAAGGTAGGTGTACCTAATAAGTATGGTAAGATTAATTTGTACACAGCTTTATAGTATTAACATATGCTTCATTTAAAAGGATGGAGATGTTGTAGGTACATTGTAAACATTATCATACTACTATGTGGGTAGCCCCAAATAAAGTTAGTTGTCTTCTTACTGCTTACATGGCTGTTTCATTTATCGGTATCCTAAACACTACAGACCATTGATTCAACCATTGATCTTGCTCAGTAAAAACGAGTCAAAACCGTCGGACATATACTTCAACACCTAATTATAACTACTGTACTGTATATACTGTACATTTGTTACAAATAATAGATAGCGGTTTTTTGTTGTGTATTTACACTTCAGGAAAGCACACGATGGCATAATTTTGACACATGTTTCGTTATCATGTCATAATAGTCATGTGTCGCACTTCCTACGGCTAGCTGACTGAAACGAAGTCAGCGCCGGCGCTCATTTTGCAATCTTCAATAATGCGTTTCTTCTGGGCCCGTCCATTAATTTTATTTTGGTCGAAGAACTTACCCTTTTCTCCTATTTCAGTCTGGTCGCCGCCCGGTAGCACGTCGAAGTCTGTCTTGAGCGCACACACGCCGATGACGTTGTTATACTTGTGTTTGTCCAACGGTTTCCCGAACAGGATGTTGTCTTGTAACGTCGCGTTCTGGATCCACGCCTGTTGTGGCACGTATGCTATTGACCCTGCAAGTGGATTAAAAAGTATTGATTTATTTGTGTGCGAGACTACTGTGTCTAAGAATTTGCTAACGATCTGGGTTACACAGAGATCAGCGCGTAACCAAACTAGTTTTTATATAATGACGATAAAGTTTGAAATGCCGTGAAAGGTGCGTGATCGCGAGTAGTCTGTGTTTAAAATGATGCGTACATAGCGTACCGTAGCGTACCTAACGCCGTAGCGCGTGTAGCGTGCCTAAGTTGAATATGAAAGCAAAGTTTTTTTTTTATTTACGGAAAACAATCTGTTTTAACCACATAACACTTAGCAAGAAAAATAAGAACAAACAAGCCTTATAAGTTTTCTCAAATAAAACAGAGATACCGTCCAGTTCCGTGAATGTTGAAATAACAAATACAATAAAACAAATATCAAATAGTATAAATAAATAAAATATGTTAATGTTACCGATAATGTGTATAATCCATTCTTTTTTTTGTGTGATATATCATTTGTAATAGATAACCTGTTGAAATTTTCACAGAACTGATAACTAACTGTCATGACTTTATTTGTACGGTTTGCGGGTTAAAGAAGTAAAAGTTACCTATCGAAGAAACTTCCATGCAATCTGTAAGAGCTATGTTTTTCAAGCTAATTTAATCGTAGTAACGTACCGTTAAGGTTGATTCTTCCAGAGGTCTTGTTCATCTCCCCCAACATGGCGGAGAGAAGTGAGCTCTTGCCCGAGCCCACAGCCCCGACGACTGCCACCAGCGACCCACGTGGGATGTTTAGGTTTATGTTCTTTAGGATGTTGTCTGAATCGTCGTCGCCCCATGCGAAGTGGCCGTTCTCTATCACGATGGGATTAGCTGTAAATATATAAATGCTTTTTTAGGTACGTCCAACTAGTGACAATGTGCAAGATCTTACGAGGCAATATTGATGTACTTGGGGACTAACGGCTACCAGTTTTAAGCGATTCTGTTTTGGTGATTGCGGATAGTTACGAGACTGCAAACCGTATCTCGACGCGTTAAGGTTCACGTTAGCGTGATTTTCCGCACTGCGCTGTTTCGAGCCCGCGTTACGTGGTAGCCGTAAGACCCCTGATCTAAGTAGGTAGCAGTGTCGTCTGTATGTTCTCGACAACTACAAGTGATGTAGACATCGCAAGTTGTTTGCAACCTCCAGGGTCGGAGGGCCGGAAGGGCTCGGGTGGCTCCCCACAAGCCCGGGGCCCGAGACTGAATACCCCCCCCCCCCCTATCCTATCTACCGCTTGGCGGCTTGCGGCGAGTCCCGCAAGCCAGGTTCGTAGGGGGACCGCGCAGGCTGGAACCCGGCTGGCAAACGCCACCTCGATTATATGGCCAGTCCGACGCTGGCAATCTCTGTAAATCGAACCATTGCTCGGTCGAGATCGTCCATACCGCGTACCTTCACTGCACCCAATGCCCCTCTGAACGCCAACCCTAAGGTCGTCATTTGAAATATATTTAAAAGTTAACTTACGCTCCTTAGCATCATGTTCCACCGCGTTGACATCCAATTCGTCACAGTTCATGAATTTATTCAATCGTTTTATACCAACAGAAGTCTGAAATCGTAACACAATTAAATACCAGATACATTATGAGAACAAAATATTTGCAAACGACCTCTACAATTTGTACAATCAAAATAAATATTTACAAAAAGATTGTACAAAATAGAATCAAGGAAGCGACGTTTATCTAAAGCTTCCGTCACCGCGCATGCATTAGTCTACTCGGCCAGTTAGTAGCTTGAAAATTAACATGAAATGTTTATAGAGTTATTATAAATTATTTGTCAAAAGCATCCGACAAGATGTATAGAATCGTTCACTTAGATTTACTATAAAAAAAATTACCAACACACAAACGCGTTGCGTTGCGACATCACAACGCTAAAATCGGCATTTGACGGTCGAACGTACCTGGGTTGCAATGCAACGCGCAGCAATGCCGAGTTTAGCGTAGCGGCAACGCAAGGCACCCATGTCATACATGTGTTGGCAGTCAATGTATTTAAGGATGTATTGTACACACTGTGATAGAAAACGATTCAGCAATGTGTCATGAAATTACCCACAGTGATTTAAAAAAGTGCAACATTTTCTTCTAAATCCTAGAATGAGCGAACGAGATATTGTTCTTTTATTTTGCCAGATGCTCTTGTATCACATATATTATGCATAATTGCGTATATTATTTTTAATGGACTTACTTGTACGAGATTTGATATAACGTTAGGCAGCATGGACAGTGGGAAACGCAGAATGTTGAAAAGAGACAACGCTACGAAAGCCCTCTTAGAGTCCAGCACTTCTGTATCGTTTACCAGTACAAAGCACCCGAAGGACATCAGTGACACCTACGAGACCATTCCGGTAACTTAATTAGCTGTTTGAATAGTGTCATGCTTAGGCTGGACTGCATCGGCGAAGATACACAGCGTTTTATAAAACCAATACAGGGTTATTTGTAATTCACCAAAAACGTCTTGGAGGCAACTTCTTTACATCATATTTAACACCTTGTGTTCAATGATTTTTCAGTGACCTTTATACATTCACAAAAAATAATTGTTTGAATGTAAAAAAAATATGCATTGTTATTTGTAGGTGCGAAAGTCGGGTTTAAGCTTCGCCCTGGGTGTCGCGTTCATTTTCATTTGAAACCGCGGTCATGTTATTGCAATGAGGATCAGTAACGTTTTTAGTTGAGAATGCAGATTTATAGAGCTAAGAAATCCTTAACATACAGTGCAAAAAATATTGTTCTACGACAAAAAATAACGAAGTTATGACCAAATTACTAGCGAAATTCACTAGTCGGCCGGCGCGATAGCTTGTGACGTCAGGCAGCTATAAGGCGCGCAGTGTTTTGGGTGCCCGATTTGTGTCTAATTGATCTTTTAACTATGTACAAATATTATATAGTGCCGAAATGTACAAACACCACTAGTTCTATTGAATTTGCTATTACTTTACTGATCCTCATTTAGTGTTTTAATATATTTTTTTGTAAACTGACGAACTATTAGAAGTCTATGGAAGTTGTTCAGTATACAGTATATTATATAGAAGTTACATGTAGAAGATTATTGGTATTTTAAAAATAGCCCTGTACAGATACTGATTTCATAAAAATGTATGTGATCGTAAATGTTTACATACGTATCAATTCATCCAATATATATATACGCCTTATATCTGTGTATCTTCACTTCATATCTTAAAAACTATAATTGCTGTTTACTCTCTCTCTGCTATCATCCTTCACCAAATGAAGGCGATACGCATACGAATAAATACTGCGAACAGTTTTAAATGTTATACAGTGACGCGGTTTGTTTTTATTGCTTTCGCTTGATTTACAGCAGAATCTGCCTAATTTCGCAAAACACGTCATTGTATAAGCTGTAATCGTAACTTATCGGGCCACCGCACTCCTTAATATGTTGTGTACCGACCCAGCGAGCGAGCGAGACAGCGCATTCGCGCACGTTTTGCTAGGTCTGTACACAGCTCTAGTTGTTTATATGCGTGTTAGTTTGAATGAGAAGGAACCAAAGCCTCGTGTAGAAGTCAGAAGTGGGATCTGCTCTACCTCGATCACTGAGACCACGATGATGGGGAGCAAACCTAACGGCAAATGCATTGTGTAAAACAGAGACATCGATACGAATATGTTCGTCGGTGTCAGGACATGGTTCTCGGGGTCGGAAATCACATATGTGAAGAATGTTAGGAAGGTCACCTTGAACATAAAAACGACAGCATAATAACACTATACCTCCAATCTCTTTTCACATTTGGTTCAAAGCCATTTGAACTTTAGAGCCTTCACACGTGTGGATTTGGTTGACGGACCACCGTCCAACCAACGGGAGAGAAAGAGTGAGAGTAACATATTTCCCTCTCTTTCTACCCCTTGGTCAGACGGCGGTTAATGTCAACCAAATCCACACGTCTGTTAGCACTTTTAGTGTTATTTTAACATAAAACAAAAAGAGACGCGTGGCGGCAGCGGACGTGGGACACGCTCGAGACATTTCATGTCTTGTATACTAAGGTTAAAATTAATCAAAGGAGTGCGCCCGCGTCCACCTCGCGAGTGTCTTGCGCCTTAGATATCGTTTCAAGACGAAACGGCTGCCTGATCTTGATGTATGGCATATAGGATACTTTTCATCCTACTTTATATCTTGTCCATGCGATATAGTTTTAGTCCCCGTCATACTTATGTCAATCCGAATGAGAACGAAGGTGACAAAACTAATATCGCAGGTACTGGAATAACTAGGATCACATGTCAGGGACACCTGAAAACCGCAGGAAAGTTTTATTTTTTCATAACTTGGGATATACACATACGCGTTTTAAATGTTTATCTGGACTTATCAAGTATTATTATATTTCGGTAAAAATAGGTTCCTTTCGCAAATCGCGAAAGTTTAAAAATTACTATACACATACGTATCTTATTCTAAAGTCGATAAAAGTGAACTTTTAAATCCTAGTATTTAAAGTAGATATAATAACTTCCGTTTTGATTTTAAATAAGTGACATTTAATCATGATTATTTACATAATCATAAGTCACTAATCACTTTGATATGATTGATCACGATTCGATAAAAAGTCATTTCAACTGATTTTAATAACGGCAATCGATACTGATAATGATTTGACATGAATTACTATTTTAGCGCGATAAGGAGACAGTTGTACTTGTAATCGCTGGCTTAATACTATCTAATAAAGTTTCATTACATTAGATTACATATGTTTTGTGTGTGTAAGCGCCAGACGGCAATGTGATACTAAAATTTATAAGTACTTTAGATTAAAAATAGATTTTCAAGGTTTTCATTTACTAATACTATACTCGATGTCAGTTCGAACTCGATGTTTTTTAGCCGGGACAGCTGCAACTACATTGTAAAAAGCAGAATTAAAATATTTTCTTTTATTATTTCACTGCAGTGTAATAGCTACCAGCTTCAATGTTACGTTCAAAAACTTGGCAAAAGTGAGTAAAATTCAACATGAGAATAGTTTTCGTTCAGCTTTTTACAATGTATTGCAGCTGTTAGAGCTAAAAAACTTGGACCGTTAATAATAATTGTATCGTGTTCAAAAAAATAGTGAATAATGCAGGTAAGGGATCTAGGATTATTTAAGATGCTAAGTCATCTGAAAACCCTTTTTTTAATCAAACAAAATGTACAAAAAATGCGTAATGTACTATTTTTGATTTGCAATCAAGCATTTTCCTCTTATTGTTTTTGTATACTTTGCAATACCATTCACTAGCCAAACTATACATGGTGCCACCGAGATGGCACAAACCTGATTATTTTACATTAGGCCGCCCTCACCATGCAAGTTTTTGTTGTAGAGGGAAAGAGGGGAAATGTCCCGAGCATTTCCCGGGAGTGTTGTCTCAGACAACGTGCTAGGTAATCTTGCATAGCCTGGTTGAACAGCTGGGCATCTTTAGATTTCCTAGTTACAAAAAAAAGGATTAGTTACGTTAAAGCAAAATAAAAACTCAACACTTACCAAGAACGGCGCACAAGACCAAATGAACGAAGTGGCAGAGTTCAAATAGGCGGTCTGTTTAAGTACATTCATTTCTTTATTCCTTATTTTAAGTATCTGGTCCTCGAAGCTTGGCTCCCAGGCGTACATTTTAAGTACCTGAAATAAATATTATTGGCGTAAATCAACAATTCATAATTTGTGTAAAAATCACTAGGTCATGATGTCGATCCCTATCGATACTTATCTACTCTTTATCTTATTTTATCAGAATGACTCTGAATATGATATGAAACAGATAGTAGTTTCATCAGCAAATTTTGACACCAGCTGACATCATCATCATCCACAGCCTTCTTTATGCCACTGCTGAGTATAGGCCTTTCTATTGTTGTGCCATCTACCTTGGTCACGCGCTTTTTGTTTCCAGATGAGACTCGCGATTTTAACAAGAATCCTAGACTCATCTCGCTGCTGGATGACCAAAGCTTCGCTTACCTGCTGTATTTTATAATATATCAGCTGTATTTACAACAATTTCTCTCCAGCTCGTATTTCTATCGGACGGCCAGGGTGGGCAAGAAAAGACGACACCGTTTATTCCAAAAACCCGTACAAAGAGCTTTGATCGCAGTTTTAATGTGTAACCCACTAGACTGCGGAATACGTTGCCTGAATGTGTGTTCCCTGATAGTTACAATCTTGAGTGTCTTCAAGTCGTGAAATAATCGGTTTCTTTTAGACAACCGTGCTCCATCATAGACCGCATCATCGCCGAAGTTGCGGTCAAACGCAAGCCTATTTATTATTTAAAAAAACGGATTCGGACATTTGGTTATTATTTTTAGAATTCATTTGAAACAAAAGGCAGGAGTTACAAACATAACAAGAAGTCCTATTAATAGTACAATTTGAAGACCTATTAATAGTACAATTACCTTTTTATTTACGCTATTTGGTTACTTTGCACAAGACCTTGATACGGCAATGAACTTTTGATAAAGTTTAAGTAGGTACATATTGAAATAGTAGGGCAGCTATCAGTATTGATTTATCGACTTTAAGCACCTGGCGGTTTATATCAACGCGATTGCTTTCTTGTTAAGAAATATGTTGTAATAGAGTTGACTGTCCTTTTACAAACTAAATATTTATTTCTAATTATACATATTAGAGTCAGAAGTTGTAATTAAAGTTTAGTTTAAATCTTCACGTACACTTGAATTCGACTGATATGTTTTTTTTTTGGTTGATTGTTACGCGGTATCTTCGCCAACTGTGATTGCAATGATACTTTTTTATACAATAGGATGGTCCCGTTATTTTTTTTCTCAAAAGCACCTCTTAAAATTATGGGATGTATCCCGTTTATTGACAACTACCAGTAATCGAACCTACGCCATCATACGGGTCTATGCCACCTCTTAAAATTATGGGATGTATCCCGTTTATTGACAACTACCAGTAATCGAACCTACGCCATCATACGGGTCTATGCCATCATACGGGCCTACGTCATCAGGCGGATCTACGCCATTATACGGATCTACGCCATCATACGGGTCTACCTGAACTTTGGCCTTTTTCTGACTACTCATCCCGGTCTCGGTGTTGACGATTCCCGGATTCGAAACTTCTCTTATAATAGTCGGTAATTATTATAAATAAATGTTTCCATAGAAACCAAGTGTCAATATAAATGAATTTAACTTGGCGTTGATTCACAACATTGTGAAACGTTCAGTACAGCAGAAGCAACATGACTATGCATTATCCATATGACGTCATCGTTGATAACGCCGCGGAATTCATAGCTGTTCAATATAATTATTTGAAGCTGTTCTCATATTATTATGTTCAAGGACACGTGTTAGAAGTTTTTAGCATTGGCTGCTAGCATTAGTGGAAGATTTACGATCCTTTGCTACACCTAAAAATTATTTAACCGCAGATTTTTTAGAGTACGTTGGTAGAGAACCTTACGAGACCGATTGAACCAAAGTCTAATCTAGAAATTCATTGTTCTGACCCTACATCTATAGCCGTAAAAATCATACTTCACTACATAGTATAAAACAAAGTCGCTTCCCGCTGTCTGTCCGTCCCTATGTATGCTTAGATCTATAAAACTACGCAACGGATTTTGATGCGGTTTTCACCATCAGTTAGATAATTTTTTACGGAAGGATTATATATGTAACAAGCGCCCCGCCCTGGCTTCGCACGTAAGTTACACCCGTGCGAAGCCGGGCGGGCGGGTCGCTAGTATAATATTATAAATGCGAAAGTGTGTTTGTTGGTTTGTTTGTTCCTATTTCACGCAGAAACAGAGCAACTGATCGACCTGATTTTTTTGCATGGGTTTAGTTCAAGTGCCGGAGGGTGACATAGGCTACTTTTCATCATCACCATTTTTCATCACTACGCCGGTTAAAAAGCGGGACGCAGCTAGTCTATATATATAAAAATGAATCCCTATTTACCTTGGTCACACCATAACTTGAGAACGACTTTACCGATTTCATTTTTTTTTTTCTAATACTTTTTAGAAGGTTCTTGCGGAAAGAAAAATTAAGAAAATTGACATTTAGTACATGTTAAGATCTGCATGCATACATAATATGTCGTATTAAACACATTGAGTATTAAGTATTGAGGCTCAGAGGCGGAAACTTAAATTTTGTATAATATTTCTCGAGGTTATTATTGCAAGCGTTTCCGATGACTTTCATAAAACGACTGAGAAAATAAAAAAACGTGTTGTTTTAGCAGTTTACGGCAGATTACTTATAATATCATCTTTGTCGTATTTAATACCCAATGATGTAATTCGAAGATTATTTTGAAGGTTTTTCCGTATTTTTTAGATAACTCGATGGTTTCAAATCTACAGATCTAGATAAATCGGTGATCGTGGACCGACAATAAATGCTCTTTTCTAAAGCACGAATTATTAGTGTAATGTGGCGAACTCATGGTCACCCTCAATCAAATTCAATCTATATTTTGTAACAGACCTAGATTATCCTGGATTTACACACAGGCTACTTATTATCCCGAAAAAAACATGGTTCTTGTAGAATAGCGGGTGAAACCGCGAGTCGCTGCTAGCTTATCAATCTACTAGCGACCCGCCCGGCTTCGCACGTGTGTAATTTATGTGCCAAGCCGGGGCAAGCCGCTAGTTATATATATAAACCTTCCATGAAAATTTATCTAACTGATGATGAACACCGCATCAAAATTCGTTGCGTGGTTTAGGAGGAGTTAGCGGCCATACAGACATACAGACAGACAGACGCGGAAAGCGACTTCAATTTATACTATGTAGAGAAGAGATAGAGATTATGAACATATAAACCACATTTAAGTCTGATTTACACGATTACAAGCGTTTACAAATACTTGTAGTATTCATCAATATTATAATCTATCTTTTATCTTCTATCTATACTAATATTATAAAGAGGAAAGATTTGATTGTTTGTTTGTTTGCATTGAATAGGCTCCGAAATTACTAAACCGATTTGAAAAATTCTTTCACTGTTGGGAAGCTACACTAACCCCGGGTAGCAGAGGCAATATTTTTTTTTTTAAATTGGAATCCTTACTAAAACTCTAATGATGTAACCCAAGGTGTAAAAAAATAAGATTTACAATGTTGACTTTGCGTGTTTGACAGTTCTAAGACAGGACAACGTCTGTCAGCTAGTATAATATAAAAATAAATCCCTATATACCTTGGTCACGATCACGACTCACGCCATAACTTGAGATGAGACTTCACCGATTTCATTCATCTTTTTTTTTCGTTAGTTTTCTAATACTTTGTAAAAGGTTCTTACGAAAAGAAAAATTATGAAAAAGGCCCCGAAAATTGGAAAATTTTACGACTATTTTTATTCGCGGTTGAAACCGCTTAACTATTTCAAGTGCATTACCGCAGAAGACATAATAGCACACAAGAAAACATTGGGGTATTTATAATTTTGGGAAACACCAAAGTGTAAGCCGAAAAGGGGCTAATTGATAACGCATACTAATAATTATAAACTGGGTATTCCCATAGTAAAGCTTGTTTATAATAAGGAGTGCGAAGAGTGAAGATTTTTAGATTTATCGAAAAATGATAACCACTAATCGTTCATCACTTCATCATCATCATCATCATTTCAGCCATCACCACTGCAGTGGCTTATGTTCACTGTTGGACATAGGCCTCTCCTATCGATCTCCAAAAGGGCCGGTTGGAAACGGCCTGCATTTCCAGCGTTTCCCTGCGGTCTCTTTTAGGTCGTCCGTCCATCTTGTGGGCGGACGTCTACGCTGCGCTTACCGGTACATGATCTCCATTCAATAACCTTTCGCTCCATCGGCCATCTGTTCTACGTGCTATGTGCCTTGCCCACTGCCACTTCAACTTGCCGTCATATCATCACCAACATTTTTGTTCATCACTTGTCTAGTCTCAATCTTCATAGAAAATATATCACTTGTTTCAATTTTTAGACAATGTCACTTTATAAATCTTACCTTAATTCCATTAAGTACTTCATTCATCAGCTTGACTCGTTCATCTTTGTACTTCATCTGTCTGATCTGCAGAGTTTTAACCCTGTTCGCGATCAGACCATTGACCGGGATGAGAATGATCATGACAGCGAGACCGGCCAGCACCGAGGGGCCCAGGATACCCCATAGGAAATACAGCGCTAGCGCAATCTGGAGCGGCGCAGACCATATCATGTTCAGATAGGCCGTCAGTTCAATGAACCTGGAACCAAAAGTTCACCTTTAGTTTTGTTGTTGTATTACATAATTGCTGCGAATACGGCATAATTGCTATCTGTAATGGTTTTAGAATAAGAATTACAATAAATGCTAATGGATTTGATACGTCTTAGAGCGGTTACAGACGGCGTTTTACGAGTAGAAATAATCGGACTTGCGCACCTTGGGTCCGCACTTTAAATAAAGTTGTTTTTTAATTCAGTTCGGGATAGTTTGCGAGCACACGACTCGCACTTGGCCGGTGTTCATTATTAATTTTTACTTTAGAGTGTGAAGAGTAATTATGCCGAGTATAACACTTGTACATATTAACGTTTTTACACTAGTATATTTGTCTGTGTTCTAGTCACGAAAGACAACACAATACGTCGAAAATAGGTGTGATGTATGGGTGAGTTTTATTTGCAAAATTTTTGGTTTAATTATTTCTTAGGTAATCTGCCGTAACATTACATATTCCGTTAAAATTTCAATTGGCTATCTATTACGGTCAAAAGATACAACCTAGCCGGTTAAAGATAGGACTGACAGCGTAGGCTTAGTAATAGGGTCCCGTTAGCACCCTATGGGTTCGGAACACTAAACAGATCAAAAGGAATTTCGGCGTCGGTATCGCTGAAACAAGCTGCTGACTAACACCGTCTGTGACCGGCATAGGTTACAGATTATGGTGAACAATGTCAAGGCTTGACATTGTTTATCATAATCTGTTAGTATTATATTGTTATTCTATGGCATAGTAGAAACAATATATGTATGGATAATTTCTTGTCGAAATGTGTATTGCTTTCGTCGTTTTGGCGCCAACGTGACAAAGTCATACTATCTCATTGTAATATTTTACCTAAACTTGAGTTTGTAAAATTATGGTATTATGAAGCGTGCTCGAGTGTGGGTACGTGATATAATGAGGAGAAACGTTTGATGATACAATTATGAACCGTTTCGGAAAAAAATAATTAATAGGGTATACTTTCAGATTAGTTCTATCATAATTGGTCCAGTAGTTTGGATTTCAAATTAAAATAACTGGCAAAATTTTGTTACTTGGATGACAATAAAATATATTCAACCAAGTAACCGAATTGCATATTTTACAAATTTTGTGAAGTCAGTTTTTTAAATTGATAATAAAAATAATACTTCTAATTGGTCTTGCATTTTGATTTTATTAATAAATAACCCAGCACTTCATGGTGCCTACTTAACGAGGCAAGGTTTGCACTCGGAACAAAAAAAAAATTTTTTTTTATAATGCGGTCTTATATGGAGTACTATTCTTGCCTAGAAGAAACTGATTAAATATTGATTTGAAGACACCCAGATTGTAACTATCGGGGTACACCCATTGACGCAGCGCATTCCAGACTAGCAGTTCGCACAATAAAAGTGAAATTAAGCTTTTATTTATTTATACGCCCTCCTACTAGATGTACAAGGGCATGTAGGTATTTATCTAACATTTTGATGGTGACCTTAATAACCAAACACGTGGCAAAGGTCTATGAATTTTATACGGAAGGTCAAACGCAAAGTTGGAATACAATAATCAATTTTGTAATCATAGTCGTAATAGTAGTCGTTTCCGTTTTTATTCATCGAAAAATTTCAACGCATTATGCAATATACACTTGGTCAGGTGTTTTTAGTCGTATGATTTAACTGTCAGTGTGTCGCTAATCAAAAGACTTTGGGACCAGTTGAAAGACAAACGGTTGTGTGCTGACATAATTAACAATTATAAAAACGGACTTCAAAATTAGTAAATACGCAATTTCGTTTACTTGGACGACATACGTAAAGTTATTACTAAGAAAAGAAAAAAAAAATGTTTAAATTTAGTTCCGGTGATGCAATACCTAATATTGTAATATTTTCAAAATGACCGCCAAAATGATGCCAACAAAAAATGACCCAGCACTATTGTGCTTCTTAGATTTTAGATTTACACTTAGGTATAAGTAGACGAGCGCCTCTTTACAGCGTGGTATCATTTTATTTTTATGTGTACTCTTAGTTTATATTTTATGGGTCATTTACGTGCCTGAAATAAATGATTTTATTTATTTATTTTATTTATTAAAAACATTTAAATAAAAAATCAAAGCATTATTTAAGTAAAAGCTTGTTTTTTAAATTTTCTTTATAGTCTTAAGGTTAATAGGTTTTAAGAGGGAAAAATTTATAAAAGTTGCCCGGAAAATTGGAAAATTCAGGAAAAAAATTAAGGCGCCCTTTTCCGACTTTTAGCAATTATGGTCATTCTAGTTGAAGTGTGCATACCTCCATGGTTAGCTTAAAATTATAAAAATAGTGTCATAACAAAATTGAATGTTTTATCTAGGAAACCCAAGAGACCGAAACAAGATTAAGCACATTTCGCTCGATAGTTTTTTTTTTAAATCAAAATAGCACTGATTTGCGCTTTTATCCCTGTTTTTTTTGGATTCATTCAATTACCTATTTATTAAATTATGTCTGCGATATCTTGATAAATTGATTTCATAATTATGAAGGAAACCGGTGAGGTACATTTTACATTACAGCTATACTTTTTGAAAAATATGAGGAAAACCCCTGAAATAGAAGTAGCGAAACGCACGACTCTGTGTAAGCGCCATGATTTTGCTCCGCTAAATGCGACTTTAATACAATAAACCAAGGATTATGGTCATCTGTAGTAATAAGCGTTGCTTAAAAGTGGGAAAACCTCATCTTAAGTGCTTTTTGTATGACATCAAGATAATTACTCAAACAAATTTATTGAAATCAGGAAAAGACGTCTGTCGGGTCAGCTAGTTTTAAATAAAGATGTAGGCTAGTGTAAAATTAGATAACTTTTTGTTTAGGTGAACCATTCGCAAAATATGATTTGCCAAAACCCGGTGACGTTTTTTTTAAAAGAAATAACTTGTTAGATCGCTCCGATTGCACAATACTATGAAAGTCAAAGAAACCGTTATCTTTAACAAATAGATAGGTTTTCGTATATTCCTATTGGCGAACTGCTTATCTAAAGCAAACGCTCACCTTGTGCTGAATCAATATTTGCTTTAAGTGACAAATCAGACAAAGCTCAAGTTTTATTTTGTTTTCAAAATAAAATACGTATCGTATATTATGAAAGTGGGTATATTGGGTATTTTTATACATAACTAGTAGGCCGCCCCGGCTTTTCACGGTTATATATATATATAGCCTATGTCAACCGGGAATAGCGTAGCTTCCCAACAGTGAAAGAATTTTTCAAATCGGTTCAGTAGTTTCGGGGCCTATTCAATGCAAACAAACAAACAATGAAATCTTTCCTCTTTATAATATTAGTATAGATATGTAGAGTGCATCGTGACAAATGGCGACTAAAATTATTATTTCTCTGTTATGTGGCTACATTTTTTTTTGCGCGTTAGTCCGCGTTTGACCACCAACTCCCCTGTTGGTAAGCGACGATGTAGTCGAAGATGAAGTACGCAGACTTAGAAGATACCTGATATTGACTCTGGCCTTGAAAAGTCAATTCAACTTGTCACTTTTATTTTACTCGGTACAAGATTTTTTTATGGCTCTAACAGCTTTATTATCATTGTAAAAGGCTGAATAATAATATTTACTTTTAATATTTCACTGCATTACAACTACAAACTCCAATCTTACGTTCAAAAACATAGCGAACGTGATCAGGAGTTTACGGTTTTAATTCAGATTTCCACACACCTACCTACCTGTCATACCTGTAGCAAAACTGATCAGAATTGACGGATTTAATTAATCTTTTTAGAATCCTTTGCAGTTGTCAGAGCTAAAAAAAAGCTTGCATCTAGCATAGCAAAATATACCATTTTTCAAATAAGTGACGTAAAATTGCAGAGAAGTGCAGTTATATTTATTTATTTATTTACATTGCCATATAATGCGTTGTAACATTTAAAATGCACTAGATACACATTATACCCTGTTTATAGGGTGTTGCAAACAGTAAATGGTTTTACTTATTCTACTTAAAATTACACTAAGAATAATGTTCATAAAATACTTATGAGATTGAAAGATTTTTCTTGTAAAAACTCGTCTATTGTGTAATAACATTTTTTTATCAAAAATAATTTCAGTTTGTTTTGGAACTTTCTTTACGTATACTACTTACTACTATTATGTGGTGATTTATATCTCCATTGATTTACAAACACGTGGATGTTCACGAAAAAGGAAAATTCACGAAAGTGTCCCGAGTTTGCGTATACAGGGTTACGCGGAAAGGGTGTACTAAGCCGAAAGGGGTTCATAGTACTCATTATTATGAACAACTTTTACTATGGGACCAACCTTGTGTGAATGACAGAAACAGCTGATATTTCTTTCGCTGTAAAATTTCAGCTGTTTTTTTAATGAATAAACAGCTGATATTTTTTCGCGATTTCAGGGTTAGTCTCTTAGTAAAAGTTGTTCATTATGATGGGTACTATGAACCCCTTTTGGCTTAGTGCACCCTTTCTGCGTAACCTTGTATAAATTTAGATACATTTTAGAAATATCGTCATACTAATTTAAATCCATTGTTTAACGCCTAATTTTATTAGTTAGGTTAGTTGGTTCGGACATTTGAGCGCTGACCCGATATTCATAGTTTTAAATATCTATGCGTCCTCCAATGTTATACATGCTTTTATTATATTAAGTTGTTCGCGAGTCGGCACTTTCTCCTCTCGACCACGGCACAGAATAAACAATAGTAACCCAAGTAACCACGGCCTGTGCAGCAAGATCGAGGTTATCAAATCTATTTACACAAACAGGGCCAGTCTCCGTCGCAAATATGAATCATGCTTGATATAAGCCCATCAAAACTGAAATATACGTAGGAAGGTCTACCGGGTGTCCGGTTTGACGTCGAACATATTCGAGGATATCATTGCATTTATCATTTTGAACCACATTCACTACGGGACCAACCCTGGAATCGCGAAAAAATCAACTGTTCATCAGTAAACAAACCGAACGGCATTTTTGGAACAGCTGTTTTTTGCGATTTCATGGTAGCCTAGGCTTCTAAAGTTGTTTATAAATAAAATAAATAAATATTTGAGACATTTTCGGTCAACGGAAACACGGTCACCTGACCCCAAACTAAGCAAAGTTTGTGATATGGCTGCCAGAGTACTGGCTGGCTGTTGTACATACATATATATTTTTAAATATGTACATATACTTTTTACAATGATGATAACAATGATTTCTTCGAATTTGTCCGTTTCTAACCGAACAGCCTGTAGTGTATGTTTGACTACGCTATACTGGGTTACGCGGAAAGGGTGAACTAAGCCGAAAGGGGTCAGTTATACTCATCATTGTGAACAGCTTTTACTATGGGAACAACCCTGAAATTGCGAAAATAATCAGCTGTTCCATACATTTTTTCGGGTGTCAATGACCGTTTTCTATGGAACAGCTGATATTTTTCGCGGAGTTGCTCCCATAGTTTAAAAAAACATAATGATTAGTATAACGAATCCCTTTTAGCTTAGTATGTCCTTTTCTCGTAACCCTGTATGGTTTCCCTTTGATTTTCTAAGGTTTCTTTGCATTTTTTTTTATTGTGGCGTAATTTTTGGGGTAAAACCTATCTTATATTCTATTCTTATAATGCACACTGACCCTTCACAACATTTATCTTGATCGGTTTAGTCGTGAAAAATTTACAAAGAGATAGAAAGGCAAATAAATAAATAAAAATAAATATTCAGGACATTTTTGCACACACGGTTATCTGACCCCAAACTAAGCAAAGCTTGTGATATGGCTGCCAGAAACTCATATACATTCATAAAACATTTCATTCATATTTTGTATTTTTAAATACATATTTAAATAGATATTTACACCCAGATATAGAACAAACACAAGTGTTCATCACATAAATGTTTGTCCTAGGTGGGAATCGAACCCACGCCCACAAGCGCAGAAGGCAGGTTCACTACCGACTGGACCAACGGGCTATCTAAATAAAAATATAATATATTTTCGCATTCATAATAATATTATGTGATCCAGTATGGCTGATAACTTTAGTTTTTAAGGAATATGACCATTAAATCTAAAATGTAACACTGAACTAATAGCTAAAATAACTGGTTCACAGTTTATTGACTCTTGAGCAACAACCGTCGAGGCCAAAAGCCTTTAAGTTTTCTATCATTGTGACATGCATTGGGATCGCTACAGCACAATTGTAGAGGTGACCAAATGAGGAAAATAAAAAATTCAACGGTTAGCAGTCTGATTTGTTCAGTCAATACAACGGTGGCTCCCCCAGTCCTACAGATGGGTTGGTAAATACGACAACAATGAGTGTGCCGGAAATCAGGCTATCGACTGAATATGCGAACACGAGCCGGCTAGATTGGATTGCAAACTTATCCCATACAGAAGCGTTTTGCATGTCAATTCAGAACGGGCCTAGCGACATAGATTTTTCTTTGCATCTCGCTACAACTGTTTATGAATGGTTGTATAGCTACAGGCACACACATCTAAGGGAACTAAGAGCTGCAGTGAATTTGAAGAACAGAATTAAAGCTTTTTTCAATATTTTAATATAGTATATTGGCTACCAGTTTTAATGTTACGTTAGTAACACTAGGAAGTGATCAGAACTTGCAGTTTTCGTTCCCTTTTTTTAAAAGCTAGTGTCATTGGCTACATTTTGAAATCAGGTTATTTACATCGATTTTTTTTTCTTTAAATAAATTACTTGTTCAATAAACATTATACACAAACAAAACCCTTACTAAAAGTCAAGGCAAACACATCAATCAACATGCCGAGGTATCTATTCACAATGGCACTTACATACTATGTTTATACACAATAATAATAACTCATATCCAAAATAAATATTACGTGGAATTCCCCTAGTCCCACATACAGACAAAAGACGGAAGTCTCCAATTCATAGTAAACCGTACTGTGTTCAAAACATTTATCCGTTTTGAACACGTCCGTTCATCCGTTCCGCGCGCGTGCGTGAGCAAGATGCACGTATGAAATGATGCGTGCATCCTTATCTAGCTGCACAATTTAGATACACCGTGTGTAAGACGCATTACTCATTTATTAGTAAACAGGACTGGTAACTGGCCACAAGGGTGCGCAAGACGTAGCTGGTCTTGCGCACCGATAGCCCGCTGGTCCAGTTGGTAGTGAACCTACCTTCTGAGCCTGAGGGCGTGGGTTCGATTCCCACGTAGGACAAACATTTGTGTGATGAACATTTGTGTTTGTTCTATATCTGGTTGTTAATATCTATTTAAGTGTGTATTTAAAACTATATATGTATGTATATCAGTCTCTGGCAGCCATATCACAAGCTTTGCTTAGTTTGGGGTCAGATGACCGTGTGTGCAAAAAATGTCCCAAAATGTCCCAAATAGGCCCTGCCTAGTTTGGGAACCGCTGACTTCTCTTATAGGCGCTTATTCATGGCTGGTACTACTGTGTTTTTGTATACAATAATTTTTTTGAAAAAAAAAATACCGTTTTCTAGACTACACCTACATGTACATACAAAAAGTTGAAGAAAAACATTTAAAAAAAGAAAGACCTGATTAAAACTTTTGCTGAAGGGAACTACAAACCAAAACGTCATCTGTGTATATATTTTTTGTTATTATTGATTATTTCAAAAAGCGCTCAATCAATTTCGATGGAATTTCGATTTCGAAGTTTAAAGTCGCTCAGCGAGCTATGGAGAGAGCTATGCTTGGAGTTTCTATACGGGATAAAATTCGGAACGAAGTGATTCGACATAGAACAAAGTTACCGACATAGCTCAAAGGATTAGCAAGCTGAAGTGGCAGTGGGCCGGCCACATTTCCCGAAGAACCGATAACCGACGGGGTAGACGAGTTCTGGAGTGGAGACCACGTTTAGGCAAACGTAGTGTAGGACACCCTGTGGCTAGGTGGAGTGACGACCTGCATAAAACGGCGGGTAAAAACTGGATGCAAGGAAATGCTGACCGAGCTCAGTGGCGTGCATTGGGAGAGGCCTATGTCCAGCTGTGGACAGTTAGAGGCTGAAGATGATGATGAATTTAGATAAAATTTTAATCAACAAAATCAATTCATAATTTGCAGAGTAATCGCGTAACAAACATTTAAAAAAAATACAGTCCCATTGATAACCTCCTCCTTTCGTCGGTTAATTACAATGTTTCTGTTATGTAAGGATTTTGCGAAAATACAGAATTTACAGCAAACCGGGGTTAAAAGTTTATATGAAAGTCTACGCGTCTCAAGTCGCGGACAACAGGTAGTTATATATAAGTATATTTATTTACAAACGTGTGAACGCTAATCTGGGTGCCAAAAGTCGCCACTGAATAGTCTTCTAGGATAGCGCCCACAAACTTTTTTTTTGCAAAAACATTAAAAAAATATAACTGGTCAAATAGTTGTTGTCTATATAGCTATAAGCCTTTTGTGCTATAAATTATTGCTTTGCCGTATTTTTTTTTTAATAATAAGATAGGCTTTCGCTTGGCCGCCATCTCGCCTGATGTTAAGCAACGACGCGGTCTACGATGGAGCACGCTTGCCTAGAAGAAACCGTACACTCTCGACTTGAAGACACCGAGATTTTAACTAATTGGGAACACCTGGCAGCGAGTTCCACAGACTAGCAGTTCGCAAAATTAATGTGGAATCAAAGCGCTTCGTACGGGTTCTCGGAATATCAACCATAAACGTCGATTTCTCGCTGAAGAGAATTGTCACGAGCGAAAACGAGACAGCACATTTTAGTTCAAACTAGACTTAACGTATTTTAATAACACCGTTAATTTATTCACAAACTTGTATCATACACAACAACTTTATATAGCTATTTATTCTACTTGTACAAGCCTTCGCCGGCCGGCCGGCGTCGTTTACTCCGCTCATTTTCCCGCCCGAGAATGAATCGCTAATGACTTTGTCACAATAAAAAAATATCACTTTTGTTTCTTTCGCACTGAAGTGTCGAAAATATTAAAAAAGACAAGGTAAATAAATGTTAGCGTATGTATGGAGCGAATCGAGTTAGGAAACCGGTAAAGTGAGTATTGGCTTTGGTATTCAATGTCTTCGGATTTCGTATGCAAAAAAGCTTAATAGTGCAGATAACATAGATTTGCATAAACGGATTTTGGATCTAGTATAAAAATTCATCAAAATTGTCCTGAGTTTGCATATTAAAAACAACACCTTCGGTTTCAAACTAGCTATCTTACAGAAATCGTTCATTTTGTGGGATAAAATGTAGCCTATCTATTAATTTAAAAGCTCCAAAGTTCCCCAAATCTGTTCAGTTGTTACATAGATGAGTGGCAAAAGCATACTTACACACACAGTACTCACAAACCTTTCTTTTTTATGTGGCTATTTCCCCGTTGCTGAACTGATCCAAAGTTTTAATTATCATTGGCAGCTAAGGAAAGTTCCATTATTCTAACAATGTCTTTCAGATTGACACGATTCTATGTAGGGATGTAATACATTTCAAATAATCGAGAAAGATACAAAAACCTATGCATAATAAGTAGATGAGTAATGCTTAGAAGATGTTTTGTCCTTGATAGTAATAAACCGGCGAAGTGCGAGTCGGGCTCGCGCATTGAGGGTTCCGTGCCTCCACAAAATACAATAATTATCAATTTAAAAAACCGACTTCAAAGATAGTATTACGGTTCGAAAGTATAGCCGTTAATAGGTAGGACAGACGGACGGACGCACAGACAGACAGACACCGAGAGACAGACAGACACCGAGAGACAGACAGACACAGAGAGACAGACATCGTAGGCTTAGTGATAGGGTACCGTTTTTACCATTTTGGTACGGAACCCTAAAATTTCCCTTAGCAATATGAGCTACTTGTTTGAATCAATATTGGCATCATCAAAACTTTGTCAATATTTATCTAGTGGAATATTAGCTTTTACGATAACACGAGATCTAACCAGGAACACCTTGTTTTAGATAAAATGTAGGAAGCTAATTCGATGATTTTTAAAAGTTATTTAGGTAACTTTACTCAACGATTCTATCTACTGTCTAACTAAACTGATAGATATAGCACGCCCTTACACGGTTTTGTGTTTATATGTGTATATTTTTTATCTTAAATTACCTGACCCCTCAGATGTTGTCATGTCCAAATATAAATAAATTTGTTTGAGTTATAATCTTGAGTTCATTAAAAAAATCTACAGAAAAAGCATTTTCATTATTCCGAATTTTCCAATTTACCAGACAACTTTTCAAATTTTTCTATCCCTTACAACCTTATACGATTTTTTTAAATCGCCAAATCAGCCCATTCTTTCTCGCGCTTACCAAAGACCAGCATTTAATTTAAATTTTTATTCTAGCTGCGCCCTCGGTTTCACCCGCGTAGTGATGAAAAATAGTGATGATGATGATGATGAAAAGCCTATGTCACTCTCTGGCTCTTGAACTATACCCATGCAAAAAAAGGTCGATCCGTTGTTCCGTTGCAGCGTGAAAGAGGAACAAACATCCATACATCTACCTATACATCCATACATACAAACTTTCGCGTAATAATATTAGTAGGATATATATATATTTATATTTTTCAGTGTGGAGGTTAAATGGGGAGGCCTATGTTCAGCAGTGGACGTCATCTGGCTGATGATGATGATGATATATATTTATATAAAAATTATATAGGTAAATAGCATAGGTATTTATTCAATCAATCAAATAATTTATTAGCTAGAATACATTACGTTAAGGTCTTAAAATAATGTTTATTATTCGGTAGAGAATCCTCTGAGTCCTAGAATATATGTACTCTATCGATAAAAGTAACGTCTTCTGTTCTCACACTAAATTAAACCTTGTTCCAGCAAAATATCAAACAGTACCCATCAAGTTGAACGGCTAACGCAGCGTTTAATTTTCACATAATTTTTAAGTATTAGAAATTAGGTATTCGCATTTTTTAAAGTTATTTTTAGTTAGCACTTGATTCTTTGACTATGTGAAACAAATAAGGTGACAAAAAAAACGTTTCAAAATTTGGTCGTCCAGATTTATGTGAAAATTAAGTGCTACTTTCCACTCTTAAGCTACAATACTTTACCTGTGAGCATCCACGGACATCAAGTTGACGATCTCTCCCACGGTAGACTCCTTCTTCGCCGCGTTGGACATTCGCAGCGACTTTCTGTAGATGGCGCTGGTGAGTGCGGTTCGTATCCTCAACCCCACGAGGTACATCCCCATGAAGTAATGCGCGAGCAGCATGGTCTGCACGGTGGCGCAAGCTAGCAGGGCGACGGCGTAAAGGTAGCCTTTCCACACCTTTTCGCCGCCTTCGACGAAACCTATGAGAAGCCTGGGGGAGAAAAAATCTTTTTATATTTTGCCAGGGATACTTGAGGATTACTTTTCTTGCTAATAATGGTCCTTCGAGACAAATAATTACATAATAGTAAATACAAACTTACTAGTGAAACTAGTTACGGAAAGATTTGTAATGATTATGCTAAAACTACGAAAACGCAAGCCTATTAATTATAAAAAAAAAAAAAAAAAAACACCATCCACTGTTAATATTTTAAGTTATTAAACTAGGTCTAACTTTTTTTTTGTTCTGAAACCTGCAATAACTTTGCAAAAAGCTAAATGAAAACACGTTCTTTTCATGCTTCACTATAGTATATTGGCTACCAGCTACAACCTTACGTTCACAAGTTCTAGCAAACGTGATCATAATTTACAGTTTTAAACTGTAAAGGCAGCTGTCAGAGCTAAAATAAAATGGGTAGTATTTAAACGAGTGAATATAGATTCAAATGACTTATTGACACCCTTTAGGTACGGAACCATAAAAACGTGGCCCGAATAGAAGTATTCACATTTTATGAAATGCTCAAGGGACCACTTTTTTAAAGTCATTCTCTACTAGGGTAAAGAAGTTGCATGATATTATATTAATAAATGAATCATCATCATATTGTATCGTTTTGGGATATTAAATATGAAGAATCAGAATCGGCAAAAAAGTTAAATTGACGTCACCATTACGAGGCGTTTACATGACTTTCAATTAGTTGTAGATACAAAATAACGTTAAGGCGCCGTGACTAGCTGACTTTTATGTTTTTGAGGGGGTGAAGCAGAGGCAGTGGCGGCCGACTACAGCGGGGCGCACCGCGTGAATCTCGCAGAAACGTGACGACCTTCACCTATACACAGCTAAAGACAAGTAATTTCGTCGGTCCACAGCAAAGCTCTGTTGGCCTAGTGGTCTGGCACCGCGCTGGTAAACCACGAATGCCCGGTTCAAATCTAGTGCTATGTAGATATTTTTGGACTCAATTTTTTATCACGCACACAGCGACGGGACGACGGAGAACAAACAAACCATAATTCAATCAAACCAACTTGCTAGTTGTGATTATTAAAATTTACTTTCGTCGTACGTTTCAATATTTTATGTTTCTTTTTTGCACCAAATATTTTACCTATTATATTTATAGTTTATAGACTTACTCCTGGTATGATTCTACTAACTTGATGGTAGAGTTCGGAGACTGCCAAAACTGCTAAATAGGGAAAGCGAGATAAGTCAAGGTTGGGCTCGTTTTTTTAGTCTTAGTGAGAATTGTTAGTCAAGGAATGATTTGACTGAGCTGATGGTGGAATTCGGAGACTGCTGCTGGAACTGCTAGACGGGGAAGGCCTGATGTGTCGTGTTTGGGCTGGTTTCATTAGTCATCATGAGATCTTTCTCCGGGAATGTTTTGACTGACCTGATCGAGGACTTCGGAGACTACTATTGGAACTGCTAGACGGAAAGAGCTAGAAGTGTCGAGTTTGGGCTCGTTTCATTAGTCATGATGAGATCTTCTTCCAGGAATATTTTGACTGACCTGATCGAGGACTTCAGAGACTGCTACTGGAACTGCTAGACGGATAGAGATAGAATGGTCGAGTTTGGGCTCGTTTCATTAGTCGTGATGAGATCTTCTTCTAGGAATATTTTGACTGACCTGATCGAGGACTTCAGAGACTGCTACTGGAACTGCTAGACGGATAGAGATAGAATGGTCGAGTTTGGGCTCGTTTCATTAGTCGTGATGAGATCTTCTTCTAGGAATATTTTGACTGACCTGATCGAGAACTTCAGAGACTGCTACTGGAACTGCTAGACGGATAGAGATAGAATGGTCGAGTTTGGGCTCGTTTCATTAGTCGTGATGAGATCTTCTTCCAGGAATATTTTCACTGACCTGATCGAGGATTTCGGGGACTGCTACTGGAACTGCTAGACGGATAGAGATAGAATGGTCGACTTTGGGCTCGTTTCATTTGTCGTGATGAGATCTTCTTCCAGGAATATTTTGACTGACCTGATCGAGGACTTCGGAGACTACTACTGGAACTGCTAGACGGATAGAGATAGAATGGTCGAGTTTGGGCTCGTTTCATTAGTCGTGATGAGATCTTCTTCTAGGAATATTTTGACTGACCTGATCGAGAACTTCAGAGACTGCTACTGGAACTGCTAGACGGAAAGACCTAGAAGTGTCGAGTTTGGGCTCGTTTCATTAGTCGTGATGAGATCTTCTTCCAGGAATATTTTGACTGATCTGATCGAGGATTTCGGGGACTGCTACTGGAACTGCTAGACGGATAGAGATAGAATGGTCGACTTTGGGCTCGTTTCATTAGTCGTGATGAGATCTTCTTCCAGAAATATTTTGACTGACTAGATCGAGGATTTTGGAGACTGCTAGTGGAACTGCTAGATGGATAGGGCTAGAAGTGTCGAGTTTGGGCTCATTTCATTAGTCTTGATGAGGTTTTCTTCCAGGAATATTTTGACTCACCTGATCGAGGACTTCGGAGACTGCTACTGGAACTGCTAGACGGAAAGAGCTAGAAGTGTCGAGTTTGGGCTCCTCGATCAGGTCAGTCAAAATATTTCTGGAAGAAGATCTCATCCCGACTAATGAAACAAGCCCAAACTTGACACTTCTAGCTCTATCCGTCTAGCAGTTCCAGTAGCAGTCTCCGAAGTTCTCGATCAGGTCAGTCATAATATTCCTGGAAGAAGATCTCATCACGACTAATGAAACGAGCCCAAACTCTACACTTCTATCTCTTTCCGTCTAGCAGTTCCAGTAGCAGGCTCCGAAATCCTCGATCAACTCAGTCAAAATATTCCTGGAAGAAAACCTCATCAAGACTAATGAAACGAGCCCAAACTTGACACTTCTAGCTCTATCCGTCTAGCAGTTCCAGTAGCGGTCTCCGAAATCCTCGATCAGGTCAGTCAAAATATTCCTGGAAGAAGATCTCATCACAACTAATGAAACGAGCCCAAACTTGACACTTCTAGCTCTTTCCGTCTAGCAGTTCCAGTAGCAGTCTCCGAAGTCCTCGATCAGGTCAGTCAAAATATTCCTATAAGAAAACCTCATCACGATTCACGACTAATGAAACAAGCCCAAACTCGACACTTCTAGCTCTATCCATCTAGCAGTTCCGTAGCAGACTCCGAAGTCCTCGATCAGGTCAGTCAAAATATTCCTGGAAGAAGATCTCATCACCACTAATGAAACAAGCCCAAACTCGACACTTCTAGCTCTATCCGTCTAGCAGTTCCACTAGCAGGCTCCGAAATCCTCGATCAGGTCAGTCAAAATATTCGTGGAAGAAGATCTCATCACGACTAATAAAACGAGCCCAAACTCGACACTTCTAGCTCTCTCCGTCTAGCAGTTCCGTAGCAGACTCCGAAGTCCTCGATCAGGTCAGTCAAAATATTCCTAGAAGAAGATCTCATCACCACTAATGAAACAAGCCCAAACTCGACACTTCTAGCTCTATCCGTCTAGCAGTTCCACTAGCAGGCTCCGAAATCCTCGATCAGGTCAGTCAAAATATTCGTGGAAGAAGATCTCATCACGACTAATAAAACGAGCCCAAACTCGACACTTCTAGCTCTCTCCGTCTAGCAGTTCCGTAGCAGACTCCGAAGTCCTCGATCAGGTCAGTCAAAATATTCCTAGAAGAAGATCTCATCACCACTAATGAAACAAGCCCAAACTCGACACTTCTAGCTCTATCCGTCTAGCAGTTCCACTAGCAGGCTCCGAAATCCTCGATCAGGTCAGTCAAAATATTCGTGGAAGAAGATCTCATCACGACTAATAAAACGAGCCCAAACTCGACACTTCTAGCTCTATCCGTCTAGCAGTTCCGTAGCAGACTCCGAAGTCCTCGATCAGGTCAGTCAAAATATTCCTGGAAGAAGATCTCATCACCACTAATGAAACAAGCCCAAACTCGACACTTCTAGCTCTATCCGTCTAGCAGTTCCACTAGCAGGCTCCGAAATCCTCGATCAGGTCAGTCAAAATATTCCTGGAAGAAGATCTCATCACGACTAATGAAACAAGCCCAAACTCGACACTTCTAGCTCTATCCATCTAGCAGTTCCGTAGCAGACTCCGAAGTCCTCGATCAGGTCAGTCAAAATATTCCTGGAAGAAGATCTCATCACCACTAATGAAACAAGCCCAAACTCGACACTTCTAGCTCTATCCGTCTAGCAGTTCCACTAGCAGGCTCCGAAATCCTCGATCAGGTCAGTCAAAATATTCGTGGAAGAAGATCTCATCACGACTAATAAAACGAGCCCAAACTCGACACTTCTAGCTCTCTCCGTCTAGCAGTTCCGTAGCAGACTCCGAAGTCCTCGATCAGGTCAGTCAAAATATTCCTAGAAGAAGATCTCATCACCACTAATGAAACAAGCCCAAACTCGACACTTCTAGCTCTATCCGTCTAGCAGTTCCACTAGCAGGCTCCGAAATCCTCGATCAGGTCAGTCAAAATATTCGTGGAAGAAGATCTCATCACGACTAATAAAACGAGCCCAAACTCGACACTTCTAGCTCTATCCGTCTAGCAGTTCCGTAGCAGACTCCGAAGTCCTCGATCAGGTCAGTCAAAATATTCCTGGAAGAAGATCTCATCACCACTAATGAAACAAGCCCAAACTCGACACTTCTAGCTCTATCCGTCTAGCAGTTCCACTAGCAGGCTCCGAAATCCTCGATCAGGTCAGTCAAAATATTCGTGGAAGAAGATCTCATCACGACTAATAAAACGAGCCCAAACTCGACACGTCTAGCTCTATCCGTCTAGCAGTTCCGTAGCAGACTCCGAAGTCCTCGATCAGGTCAGTTAATCCGTTTCTGGAGAAAGTAACATCACGACTTACCAAACTAGCTCAAACTAAACTAAACTAAAAATTGGTGCTGATGATGACGATGATGATGAAAAGCAGCATTTTTTCCCCTCGTTATAACATCAGCTATCTGAGAGTGAAAATCCCATCAAAATCAGTTCAGCCATTTTGGAGTTTATACGTAATATCATCATCATCATCATCATCCTTCATAGGGAACATACATACATCGCTTTTTATATGTATATAGAAGAAAGATATACTCAAAGAAGACTGTAACACCTTTTTAGGGTTCCGTAGAATTACAAGGAACCCATATAAGTTCGTTCTGCCCATCCGTCTCTGTCTGTCCATCCCAAGTTGTTTAGGATTTCCTAACCATTATAGTAGACTGCGCCCCGCGCATTCACCTGCGTAGTAATGAAAAAATTGTGATGATGATGATGATGAAAAGTTGCTCGAATTTTTTTCAACATCAGCTATCTTACAGTGAAAATCCCATCAAAATCGGTCCTGCAGTTTTCGAGTCTATAAAGAACATTACAGACATACGCACACGACGAAATATTTCAAAAACATTATAAAAATAACATGGATGAGAATTGAACTCGGAGCCTACTGAGTCACAGGAACTAATCCATTGCGTCAACCACTCTTCTAATTGATCTATGACGCAAGCGGTGAAATTATGCTTCTAATCTATAAAATAATATAAATGTACAAAGAAATCGTCACAAAATGTAATTTTCATTCGCCTGCCTGTTTAGTACTAAGTACTTACTTGAAGCCTGACCAAAGGAAGTAAGGGTGAGACCAATTTGTAAATTTTACGCGTAAATTACGTACTTCTCAAGGTATCAACTGGAATGTCTAATTAAACTGGACGGAAAGCTATTTTGTATGATAACGTCGCTGACTGTCCACTTTGTGTGACCTCTGCAAATGCTCGAGACTGCTTTGTTCTTATATTGCCCTGGTACACCGACCACCGATACTTGGAAGTAAATTATTACTATGCCTCTCCACTTATGTCACTCCTCCGTTAGACGGAACCCTCAGAGCGCGAGACCAAAAAAAAAACTAACTGAAGTTAAAATATTGAAAAACAAACTTAAGTTTGTAGTTGACAATAAGGTTATTCCATACATTCCAACTACAAAATGTAAGTTTGTAATAGCAAAATAATTATTTTTAAATGATATAACTTCAAATTTATAACTTTCGGATTTATTCCTATATATGTGCTATGAGACCTTGCCTCTTGCCAAATTTCATGATTCTAGGTCAACGGGAAGTACCCTATAGGTTTAGATTCCCTTGTGAAATCGCAAAATATACGACATAAACGTTCATATCTTTTGATTGCTTTGACTTACAACTTTTATTTTTTACAGCCGAAAGAAACCGTAGGCCCAAGTATTTAGTATAAATTTCAACTTGATACCTTTACGCGTTCTTGAGAAAAAGGGTATTGACAGATGGACAGACAGACGGACAACGAAGTGATCTTATAAGGGTTCCGTTTTATCCTTTTGAGGTACGGGACCCTAAAAAAGTAGACTAACTGTGCTCTGCGGGTTCACCTGCGAAGTAATGAAAAAATGGTGATGATGATGATGATAAAAAAGATGCCAATTTTTTTTCTCCTCATAGAATCAGCTATCTGACAGTGAAAATCCCGTCCCTACCATTTTCGATTAAAGAACATTACACACATGCATACAAACACAAACATACACACACCCACGCACGCACGCACGAACATGACGAATTATTTTAAAAACATAAGAAAAATTACAAAAATTTAAATTATTGGTGACTATGAGATTTGAACCCGGAGCTTACTCACAGAGTCGCAGAGAACTTATCCATTGCGTCAAACCATTCGGCCAACTGGACTATGACGATTTTGGTGAAATTATCCTTCGTAAACTAATATATACAAACAAATCGTTACAAAATGTAATTTTCATTCGCCTGCCTTTTTAGTACTTATAATGCAAGAAAACATTGCAGATAAGGTAGGTACTTACTTTACAACTTACGTCAAGGTGTTTTTGTGTCATAAAGTTGAGATTATATTTTGGAGCGGTTAGCGGAACAAAGCGACACACGTCCGTCTAGCAGCGCGCCTCAGCGGTCTCTGTCACATCGCGTAAAAATAAAAGAGAAGTGAAAAGGCGCCGCGGCGGCACGACGTTTCGTTCGACACGTTCGAGCCAATTTATGATTAAATTAATTAATAGATAGAAAAATTGAATTTTTATCAATAAATAAAATTAATGATGTTATTTGTTACAATATTTAACATCATTCTTGTAAATTTTGTAAAGATTTGTTCATTAATACTCGAGATAAAATTGTATGCGTTTAGGTAAATTTCAAGGTTAGAGGTTATTTCATGATTTTTTTCTATCGAGAAAATTTATCGGAAACGTGTTTTGGAACTAATGGTACACTCAGAAATATGATCAAGATTACCACATATTTTTTTTACTGCTTTAAAATGAATATATTGTCTTAATATTTTTTTCTGTGAAGCCTTTTTTGTCTGAAAGACCGCCTTAACAATTCTTAAATAAACACTAGAAGCCGCTTGACACATTACTATCTCGCGTTATCGAGAGCAACAAATCAAGGCAAGCACTAACACGATAAAATTACCTATTATCTAGCGAATAAGCGAAGGTGAGATCTTGATAAAAAAGGGAACATCTAAAAAACAAACTGCCACCGTTCAACTTCACCAACAATTACGTAATTATCTTCTTCATATGAAGCAACTGTTCAAGAACGTTTACATATAAAATTGAGTACATACTCGTATTTAGGGAACAACGGCGTCATCAAATTCTATTCTGTAGATTTTACATCAAGTTCATTCAAAGCAAATAGCTGAGCACTGCACCCGGGTATGTCCTAAAACTGCGACCAGAACCACCGGAGGATGGGCAGCAGCGTCCTATTAGCACACGGTGAACGTACTGCGATCCCCAAGCCGCCTGCCAAGCGTGGGGATTATGGCAACGCCCCTCTCTACGAGAGAGGCCTTTGTTCAGCAGTGGACGGTTACAGTTGTCTGGATAAATCTAACATAGATTTTAAGACAACTTACTAACTTGAAATGTAACGTACTATGTGTTTTAAATAAAAAAAAAAAAAAAGGCTGATGATGATGATGATGAGCACTGCACAGGGTATTAATCGCTGATTGGACCGTTCAAGGTTACGACATCGATTCTAGAATGCCATTGGTGAGTTAGGCCAGGGTAGATAATTTTTGAAACAATTTTTTTTTTGTAGGATGAAACCCATTTGAAAAGGAAGAGAATGTAACAAAAATTAAAGGAAAAATAATTTACGGGCGATCTGATGTCGGGAAGTGGGGGGTTTAAGGGTAAAAAACGGTTTATCTCGATTTTCGGCAAAACTACAAGACCTATGGAAAAAAGTTAAATTGCAAAGTTATAGGTAATAAAAAGATCTACAACTTTTGTTTTCACACTATTTTTCAAATAACCTCAAAATTTATGTGAAAAATTTAAATAACCAAGTTTTTGGTTTTTTATTTTTATCTTTTACAAAAACAATTTTTTTCACGAAATTTTGTGAAAACTTACCTTTTTATGTCACAAATACACAGTATTTTTTTATATTTTTTGGGGGTAAACCCTCTGATATTTATTTTATTGAAGGTTTTTAAGGAAAACCATCGCATAATGTTTTCCATACCACCATTAATCCTGCTGCTGAATGGACGACCCTTTATAGTCCCCATTTCGAATAAGAATAACTGTCAAAGAACATTATGGTCGGCAGGGCCTAAATAGACATGGATTGCATAACCATCATCAAAGCGTTCACTTACTTGAGCAATTGCGGGGACAGGAACATTAGTGTGTCGTTGATCAGCTTGAGGAGGGCTCCGAACAGGAACTGGCCTCCGAAGGCGAGGCATAGTGCTGGCAAGATGGAGGCTGGCTTCTTTTCTTTCTCAGGCTTAAAGTTCACGCTGGCTGAAGTCTTGCGGTAGGTCGCTTTCGTGCCGTTTGCCCTAGAAAATAATTCTCAGTCAAATAGGACACAATTTTTTTCAATACTGCCCAAATTATGTTATGTATTTGGGTTCATGTATGTTTGTATGTATGTGAGTTTCTTAATTCCACCTTAACTCATTTACACCTGCACCAATTTTGATTTTAGTGGGATCGTTAGCATTCTGCTTTATCCCGAGTGTCATAGGCTAGTCCAATAGGCACGTGTCCTCATGTTTAATTTATTACAAATAACCAGCTTAGCGAGGAATATAACTAAATACACATACACACACTGAAAAACACACACATACACATACTGAAAAAATAATTTAAATTGGCTGATAAATCTCTGAGATATGAGCGTTTAAAGTTTTAGGTGGGGATAGGGAGGGGATGCTCTATCCCTTTCTCACAAAGCGTGTGTTAGTATAGCATTTGTATGGCGCTCCTGAGCCGTGACGTCACGGCTCAGTATAGTGCGCTCTCTGTCTGGCATGAAATTTAAATGCTTATATCTTATTTATTTTTGAAATAATTTTAATTTTGTTTTCGTTGATGGGCTCTATTTATGACCAGCTTTTTATGAGGTAATAAAAAATATTAGTCATCATACCTATTTGCCAAAAATTGTATAGTACAATATGGGACATAATATGATATCAGACTTTACTTCGTCTAAAACTTGTTGGGCAGATTCTTAAAATATACAACAATACTATACAATATATCGTAGTTTACTAGAAATAGCCATTAGAGTGACGACGCGGATAGGAATGAGTTATTTGGGCATTCGAGTTTTTTTATTTTTAATATGTAGCTTGTAACAATAGTATGTGACAGTCACGTATTGCTTACGCCAGAGCAAATCGCCTCAGTCAGAAAGTACCTATAGAAGCCAGCAGCCAGCAGCAGCAGTTAATCGATAGCGGTTAAGATGATGATAATGATTCTGTGCCACAGAACACAGGGCCACATACTGGCCGATGTCTTAACTTATAAAATTAAAATGATGTGTTGGTAAAAGATTATGTCTGTACATTTTTCGTTATAGCTAGCGACTCGTTTTTGTCAAAACCTTGACACCTAAAGGTCAAAGTTCAAAATAGTGGAATGCATTATTTTTATACTGCCCGCCTCTCAACCTCTCTTCAAATACACATAGAAAACAAGTCTTGTTTGGTAATGTAATTGTAATCATTGTAAACGTTAAATTTTTTATATTTTTTTCTTTTCTCGAGGTGATGATTTTCGACATAAAAGTAATTCACAATTTGTCTGATAAGTTTGCATGCATGATTAAGCATTTGCTGCTCTGGGTGCGAACCCAGACCCTTTGGGTTCGGAACCCTAAAATGTGGACTGAATATAAGTTCTTATTTACATTATATGAAATGCTCTCGTACTTGCACTACAGGCATGGACAACCCACAGGAGTTGTCCGTGTCTTTGTGTCTTCCCTGGTATCCCCGACACAGGGAATCATGGAATAGGCAAAACATGATACAAAGCGACTTATTTTGACATTACATGAAATGCTCTCGTAGCTGCAGGTACGGCTAACTCACAAGAGTTGTCCGTGTCTATATATGTGTATCCCTGACACAGGGAATGATTAAATAGGCAAAACATGATACAAAGCGACTTATTTTGACGTTACATGAAATGCTCTCGTAGCTGCAGGTACGGCCAACTAACAAGAGTTGTCCGTGTCTATGTGTATCCCTGACACAGGGAATTATTAAATAGGCAAAACATGATTCAAAGTGACTAAATTTGACATTATATGAAATGCTCTCGTAGCTACAGGCACGGCCAACTCACAAGAGTTGTCCGTGTCTATGTGTATCCCTGACACAGGGAATAATTAAATAGGCAAAACATGATTCAAAGCGACTTATTTTAATTTAACGCCTATATTGTGCATGCGTTTTTAAATATGTATATGAATACTACTCGTGTTTTATGTCAATAAAGTAACTTTATCCTATTAATTGTAAAGCGTTATTTATATAATTAGTATTTTTTTAAATTGTTATTCACTAGGGAAAACATTTCCAATAGGTAAAATAAATAACAATTACATACTTTTAGTATTTAGGTCTGTGAATGGAAGTATTACCTAATAATTTATGTACCTATTTCATTTATTTCCTGGTTCTATGATATAATAGGTTTTGGGCAGATATTTTTAACATACTAATATTATAAATGCAAAAGTTATCAATAATATCCGATATTAATAATATTTGGCAAGTAGATAGTGGATATCATATCATCATAATGGATCATAGGATGCTTTTCACCCACGATGGAACGGAGAAGGTATATGCGTTTGTGGTAAAAGTTTGTGTTTGCATGTCTGTATCCAGTTTTCTCCAAAGGCTGGATTAAAAAAAAATTTCTTAATATTTAAAAGCTGGTTTCATTGCGGCCGTTCTTAGCTATGTTTGATCAAAATCTGTCAAGCGGATTGAAAGTTATGAGCTATTTTCGGAATTTGAGTTATTTACATGTAACCCTGAAAAAGCGGGCCAGCTGGTAATCAATACATTTCTTATCATAATGAAAAATTATTTTTAATTTCGCGCGTTCCAAATTATCACTGTTATCTACCATCATAATCAATAAAGGGTATTTATAAATAATGTCTTATCATTGTTATCAGTTCTTTTTGACATAATTGCTCACTTGAAACTGGGAGGAAGTACGAATATTTTGTTTATGTACGTCACCTAAATGTATCATTCTATACAAATTTCAATGGAACTTTATGGAATTTGATACCGTAACATAAATAAATATTCCCACTTTACACTAAGTGCGCGAAGTATGAACATTTATTTATCGAGTCAGCGATTCGATATGGCATTACAGGGTTACGCAGAAAGGGCTAAGCTGAAAAGGGGCCGGTATACTCATCATTACGAACGACTGATCAGACATGATATTGTATACGCATTCAAGTGTCAGTTTAGAGCATTTAAACAAAAGCTTGTTTAAAAAAAAATACTTACACTATTTATTTATATTTTTGAACAACCTCGGATTGCACCTGCTGTTCTGTTCAAAAAAGTTGATTGGAAACGCTTAGTGCGTCTGAATGGAATTTCCGCCATAAGAGTTTCATGCGTCTGGTTTTCCGTAACCGCCATATGGAATTGCTGCCGGTATGTTGTGTTGTGTGCGACTAAAAGCGCTAACATGGCGACTCATACACATACTTACATGTATTATGTAGCTGCCTCAAAGGTAGGCAACGCACTGACAATGCCCCGGGTATTGTAGCCGTCTATAGGCGGCGGTGACCACTTACCATCACGTGGCCCGTAGCTTGTTTGTCACTTATTTTATAAAAAAAAAGCTTCGCCTCTTATTTATATACAATCATAAATAAATAAAATAAATAAATAAAATAATTATAATAATATGTTTAGTTGATAAAACCTAACCAGTAGTGCGAGGCAAGTACCGTTTTTTATCGATCGTCATATTTGTTAGTTGAGATCGTCAAATTCAATAAAATGCCATTTAATCAGTACTCGCTATGATCGATTCTATGACATTTTATCGAATTTGACGATTGATAAAGAACGGTACTTGCACTGCAGTTTAGATAGGCCCCATTTTTTTGCACCAGTGCCTTTGCTTACCTAGCTCCGTCACTGAGCGCTAACCCGCGCCCATGTAGCCCTACCGCTGCTACTTTTAGTATGTAAGTGTAGTTGCCCTAATTTAAAGCAGATACCTATATGCTACGAGATCTATCTACATAATTGTATCGTTATCTGCATGTATCGAGTAAGTACTCGTGCAGACATAATCATACTCGTAACCCATATTGAACGAATCGGTTATTGATCTCAATATAATTAAAGCCCGCATCAAGCTAGCAGAGTGCGTCACTTATCTAGAACGATGTCTAACTCCTACGAGTTTCTGGGAACCAAAATAAATTATAGAGAGACACATATACGGATTATCGGCATGTGTATTTTGGTAGTCACTGACCGATTCACAAAAGTTCAAACTTGGGGTTTGCCAAAACTTGGTATCAAAAAAATGGACAGAGTCCGCAACAGCGCACTGCGATCCATAACAGGTGTGGTCGATGTTGGCTAAAAAGCCGCCAGATTAAAGTGGTATTGGGCGGGACATGTGGCGCGTATGCATCCCGACCGATGGGCCAGGATCGTTTCACTGTGGGTGCCTGATGAACGACGCAGTCAAGGAAGGCCTAAGAAACGCTGGCGTGACGATCTTGACTCATTCCGGAGAGGTTGGCAAGAGGTGGCGGAGGACCGAGATTCATGGAAGAAAATAGTACCTTTGCCCAGCAGTGTGGCAGTATATGTAAAAAAAAATACGGATTAACATAAGGTTCGATATAAAAATCGCTTACATTTCGGCAAAGGGCATGGCTCAATTTTTGAATCGCTCGTATGATATATTTCGCACCAAAACATCATGCGAAATGACTGACTTTCGAACGAAATCCCAAACAAAAGTCACTCGTATCATAGCACTCGCTAACGCAACGAGTGGTTAAAACCATTTGAATTTGCTTTCTATCAATAGAAAATCTATAATGTCACATGATATTTTCGAGCGAAATCATACGATTTCAAACACCGAGCCCAAGGAGTCGTGTAGAAATTTCTTATTTTACCACGAGCTGAGATTCATTTAATCGGACGCTTCACAAAATAATCTTTTGCAGATCTAGTTCAATAATGTAGAATAGGATACAAACTAATATGATAAACTGTATAAAGCGTGTTATCGTCACTATTATCGTCACTGGTCCTACAACAGCATGCATTTTGGAAGGCTATGCGCGCACTCTGCGGAAGTCAGTCGGGTCGTACTTTATTGTACTGTACTTAAATTAAATCTTGGCATTGTTTTGTCAGCCCGTCAATTCTGTGAAATAAGTGGGCTGTCGATAACGGTGAGGCGTAACAAGACAGTGTCAATATTGTGTATCATACGAGTAGTATAGTGAAATACAAGCTCCCAAGGTTTCGAAAACTACATGCCTACGAAATCTGAGGCAGGTAGATTCTATATGGGGTATAGATATTCGTTAAGAAATAATTTTGCAAAAGGGACAAAGTTATTAAGTTAATTAATTACAAACAATCTATTAGGCGTCCGCACATCATCTAGGACCAGTGCTTGGGAAGGCAAATCCAACGAACCCAAACTCGACGGGGTTACATCGTTTCGTTTAGGAGTTCCTATGGCCACCTTCTGTCTCCATCATCAGACCAGCTCGAAGGTACCATAACATTGCATTGTCACCAAACTTACATAAGTATGCCAAATTTCAGCTGAATCGGTTAAGGATAACTGGACTAAAATTCAGTTGCAAGATTTGTCCCACACATCCTACTAATATTGTAAACGCGAAAGTTTGTATGTTTGGATGTATGGATGTTTGTTCCTCTTTCATGCTGCAACGGGACAACGGATCGACCTGACTTTTTGCATGGGTATAGCCAGAGAGTGACTACTTTTCATTATCATCATCACCATTTTTCATCACTACGCGGGTGAAACCGCGGGGCGCAGCAAGTACATACATACATACATACTAACTAACAGGACAAGTTAAATAAAAGCTTGTAAAAACAGGATATAATTTTATAAGTCTACGCGTACGAAATCGCCGCCAACAGCTAGTTCTTTAATAAACTTTATAGCAAAGTTAATGTAACCTATCATGCAGAAATGGTTTAAAATAACGGTCGCGGAATATAGCGGTCGCTCCAACTCGGTTTAAATTGACCGGTTTCTTGCCGGTTGGGTTGTAAGCTGGTATGACGCTTACTATCAAGTAAGGGACAAGCTCGATTCGATTACAAAAAATAAAAACGTTTGCCAACTACCGCGATAATGAGGTTTAAGTCTTACTGATAATTATTTTTAGCTTGTTAAAAATAACAACGTTCTCGAGCTCTAAACTTCGTATTTGTTGGTAATGATTCATTAGTTCGAGCGTCTCGGGTCAGAGTACAAGGCAAACTCCGTTAGGTACTTGTCGGACAACTTTGCACACTTTGTTTAATAATGGTAACTAAGGGTCATGCACACGGTGCAACTAGCTTGTGAAAGTATAAGCGCAGGATATATGGGTGTACCACCTGCATATAATGGCGCGCATAGACTTTATAACCCCTGACCCAAGAAGAATATCTGTGTCTGTCTGTGGCAACGTAGCTCCCAAGTGGTGGAGTTTTAATTTAGTTTTTTTGTTTGAAAGGTGATTTGATCGTGTTAAGTGTTCTTAAGTATGCTTAAGTATGATTGAAGAAAGTTTGTTTAGCCGTTCGAAGATTATTAGCTTTTTATAGTTTTTTTTTTAATTTTTAAATTGTTCTTGTTTATTAGCCTATTTGATCGTAGTGATGGGCAAGTTTTCTTCATTTCATATTCATATTCATTTATTTTAGCATTCCACAATGTTTCTTATGTGGTAAAGAAGTATATTAGTTACAATTGTGGACCCCGTCGGGCACAGCTAAATGATTTATGGAAGATTTTCACATGCTCCATTGCTAGCCGGGACCAGACACATTTTTTTTTTTTTTTTTTGGCCATTGGTGGCAAACAAACAGACGGGCTGCCTGATGGTAAGCAGTCACGGTCGCCTATGGATACTTGTAACACCAGAAGCATCATATATACGTTGCCGACCCTTTAGGACTCAATTAACTCGCCTTTTGACCCCATGTTGTAGCTTCTCGGAAACACCGTGGAATTCGTGCTTAAGTCATCCCGCCAAAGTTTCGGAGCCTTCCTAGGGGGTCTATGCCCGTCTCCAGGCACCTAATACGTCAGGACCTTTGCCCACTATTCCGAGTGCATTCGACAGGCGTGACTCGCACGAACTATCACGTGGATTTTGACGAAAATGAAACCAAACAATGGCCTTGACATCAAAATTATATGGGATTCGCATCGGTATATTCGTAGTTGCTGGGCCCGCGTATTTCCTTACATGGTAGTTTACACGATGCACACAATTTGCGCAAGTGTCTCAAGCTGTGCAAACTACCTGCGCTGTTTATATCGACAAGTTGTAGATACGTGTGACGAGTACCTACTTGTGTAGTCTGGCTGGTAACAATAGAGTGGGAGGACTGATAGATTATGGTGGTGATAAATAGTCTTGACCTTCATTAATAATGATAATGATTAATAAAGAATTCCGAAACCGTATTAGCCTAATGAAGTCTTATTATGATTTAATTTAGTGACATTTGGAAAAGTAAGAAAGGTTGCCTAGCCTAGCTGGTAGATAATTTTATTGAAATTGCTGGTTTTGGTATAAAAGTTACGAAGTAAAACTCATCGGTAACCAAAACGACATCAGCAATATGGCGAGTTTCGGTTCGTTTAAATTTTTGTAAAGCACAAGACATATATTTCATCGTAATGCATTACTTTTTCATCCACTTCATCATCGTCCCAAATCAGTCGAATTTCGGACAAAATCTTCATCCATGGCACCCATCATCCTAGTTTTAAGTTTAACACTTCAAATACAAGTTTAATCTACTCACATTTCTCGTTTCTTCAAAGACCTTTCCCAGTACTTGTCGAATCTCTGGACGACTTCCGGCGAAGCGTCTTGAGGGTTGAGAGCCCAGAGGTCTTTCTCAGTGAGAGCTCTACGGAAACCAGTTAGGGCCAGCGGGTCGAACCAGCTGAATGTCAACCGGCTGGGAAACCCTGCCGCTCGCTCTGGGCATTGGTTCTGATAAAAAAAAACATATGAAGGTTTAATATAAAATTTTCTTCATCATCATTATCAGCCTATCGTGTTCCCACTGCTGGGACACAGGCTTTCTCTCGGAGAGGATGGGCCGTAATCCACCATGTTGGCCAAGTGCATGGTGTGTTCTTTGAACTTTTTGAGGTTCTTGGACAGAGGTACCGGTGTCATCACGATGTTTTCCTTCGCCGTTTTTGAGCGATGGTATCGAACTGACATCATTTATTTAGGTACTAAAAAGTCATTGGTGCCGGGCCTAGGATCGAACCGGGTATGGTCAGATTATAAAGCGCACATGCTACCGCGCGGCCACCGTTGCAAAATTGTCTTATATTAATTTAGTTTGCTAGTTTGTTCAAAAGTGTAATTTTTGATGACGAATTGACAATATTTGCAAAAATAATGAGTATTGCGACTGGTAGCATGTTTGTTTACACTTTTGTAAAAGCAAAAACAAATAATTATAGAGGAACTTCATCTGTAACGGGTTTGTTTTTTGTAATAAAAAACATGTATTTAATTACCGTGAAGAGAGTAAAACCCCCTATTTGTGTATCTATCTATCTATAAATAAATGAAATGCTGTTCGTTGGTAAGCGGATCACTTGAGAACGGCTGGACCGATTTGGCATTTCTTGTTTTAAAATGTTATTTTAAATTAGGTTGTAATCACAAGAAAAATTTAAAAAGTTTCCCGGAACCTTTTTAAATACGGGAAAAACAGAACGTCCTTTATTCTATGTGATTTTTGGATGAACTCAAACAAATTTATTGAAATTTGTACTGAACAACTTCTGTCGGACCAGCTGGATATAAATAAGAGGCAGATTTCGTAGTATTGTATAGAAGTATTTCAAAAATCCATTGATCGAATACAATACAATCCGTACACACATGTGATGTAACCGTCGACATAATAACATATACTACACATTTGTCAATGGACATATGTCCGTGAACCAGCTATGCCCAATTTGTACTCATATGTCGGCGTAGGTGATTAGTGTACACCATAATTACCTTTTCGTATTTGTAAGGCGTGTCTCTCGGCGGTAGGTCGGCGAAACAGTTCAGAATAAACATGATCACTACTAGAGCATAGTAGACCATGTAGCTGACGAAATGGTACCGGACGTTCTCGTCTTCGCTCAAGTTGTTGTGCTTGACGATCTCTGCCCGGAGCTGTGGCAGCCCTGCGAAGAGCAGCATCAACCAGAAGAAGAACAGCACCCCTGACGATCTCAGACCAAACTTCCTGTTGTAGTACAACAGAGTGGCTGATAAACCCTGGAAAGAAGCATATTTTATACTATTTCACGCTAGGATATGTCATTTCATCATCATTAGGAACTCATTCAGCCCAGTTAAGGCATAAGCCTCCTTCATCTTTCTCACCGGCCAGAGCTGTCGCTCTCTTTCGCACAGGGGCATGAGTTTGACTTGACCGTGACTTACTTTGCTTGATTCTGACTACGACTTATTTGACGCTATTTAATATTATGTAAACTTGTTTAATGTTACAACTGAAGGACTATGTATCCATGGTCATGAAAAAAATATAACAAATATTTTCGCAAAATTATATTATGTCAGAGTGCATGATCTTGATCGTGCAATAAATAGTCAATAGATTACACTAGGTCCAATTTTTTATTTCTTTCAGTTGCAGAATATTGTAAAAAGCTTCACAAATACCGGTAATTCTGATCACTTTGCTAGGGTTTTTACAAGTAACTTTGTAACTGGTAGTCGATATGCTACAGTGAAATATTATATGTTTTTTTTTCCTTCAAACTTTTTTTTGCTGTTTTTGCAGCTGTCCGAGCTAAAAAAAACTTTGTGAGAGTATAGTTATAATTATTAGTATTGTTCATAATTAATTTGTGTTTGTTTCGATTTCAGATACGTCTGCAATAAATGTAATAAATATTTACACTACTCATTCTTGGCTTTAGAAGTGTATATTTAAATTATTGAAGAGTATTCGCGAGTAGTTCGGTATTAGGTAGCCTTGAACTTTTTTTTTTTATTATTTCCTCTGTGAGGAGTTTGGCGTCACACTCCTGTGCATTCGCCAGTGTCAAGTATTAATACGTTAGATAAAATGAAGTCAAACAAGTCAGTCAGTCAGTCAAGCGAAGCTGCCTGGAAGAGATCGCTTTTAGCGCAAAGGCCGCCAGTTGTTACACTAGTTTAAAAAAGTATTCTCCTCTGTATCAAAGTTAATGGTGTAAACAATAAAGAGTTAATCAATCAATCAATCAAAGTAACTCACGGTCAAGTCAAAGTCATGCCCTATTAAAATAGAGACTTTATAAGAGGCTTCCATGGAGCTTTGGAAACAACACGAAAATACCATGTTTTACCGCGTTATATCACTTACCCACACTCGTCCACGAAAACTTAATAAATAATAATCCACCATTATTACACATTAGTACTAAAAAATACTCAAGTATAGGAAAATAATACAACGAGACGAGATGTTTTTTTCATGTTGGCGCCAAAACTCTTTCGGCCTTGAACTTTTAGTTCTACATTTGTTGCCGATTCATTTTTCATTACATCATTGTAAACTGAGTTGGGACGCCTAGTACTAAATTTGTGGTAGTTACATTTTCAAACATTTATGACATTCAATACATGCTTATTGATGTTATACAATCATATTGATAAGAGATAAACTATGACAAAAACAGCTAATAATAGACGTTATAATAAATACCTAACTATAAATATTTGATTCTTTTGTTATACCTCGTTTATAAGCTGAAATGTCAATTGATGCATGAATAATGTATAATTCATTTCAAAAAATCTCTTAGGATTGTTGATTTTGATTATACGACATAAACGCACGACCTTGCGGAGATATTACGTTATTATTATTACCTAAGACTCGCTATCGCTACCGAGTCATCCCGCTCGCGCGTAAGTTGTCGCAGTTATTATAAACGAAGGTCAGCTTTCAAAAAAAAAAAAAAAAACGTTTTGATAATACTGATAGTCTGGCTAATGAAAGCAGAGATAGAAAACGAGCACCAACTTTTAAAAAATCCGCTTTGCAACCCCAAAATTAATATGAAATGCAAACATTACTGCGTTCTGTGTAACAATAAAAATTTATAATTTACAAGTATCAAGTGAGATTATTCCAGGTAATTCATACAAATTTTTGGGGTTCCAATGCTGATATTTATAAAATTTCCGCGCTTTTTTGGTCTCTACACTACTTTTAGGCATTGAGATATTTTCTTGGATTTTTACATGTTATAAAATATCGTCAAACAAACAAGTCAGAGTCAAGCAAAGTCCAAATCATGGCCTAATAAAGTGGTGGGGAGTTCAACCATTATTAACACTCGAAATAACACAAGTTTAGGAAAATAATACAATATGGCAACCGGACTGTAAAGTAGCTAACAGACGCGACGGACTTGGTTGACGGACCGCCGTCCAACCAACGGGAGAGAAAGAAGAAAAAAACTCGTTCTCGCCCGTTGGTCAGACGACGGTCCGTCAACTTAATCCACACGTCTGTTAGCACTATAAAAAATTATCGATGTGCAAGGTGGTATATAGGTAGCCAGATTAGATCAGACAAAGATGGTAAGGTGGTGTGGCGGGTGTACGCATCTGGCCTAAATCAGGCTTGATACCTTTAGTCAAACTGCAGACGACCTTGAGTAGCTTTACCTAGTCTGTGTTATCGCCCTTTCTTGCATATGGACTATTAGTTCATTGGTTTCGTTACAGGTTTCTTAGTGTGCGTGATGTGTGAAATTAGTAAAGTGGTCAAACTCACCCTGCAGACGACCTTGAGTAGCTTTACCTAGTCTGTGTTGTCGCCCTTTCTTGCATATGGACTATTAGTTCATTGGTTTCGTTACAAGTTTATTAGTGTGCGTGATGTGTGAAATTAGTAAACAGTGAGCCGTACTTACAGCTTTAGCGAAAAATTCATTAAAAATGGAGACATTTGAACACGAACGACGACTGTACCAAGGCATATCTCCCTTGTTTGACTGATCTAAGGTAGCCAGCCTCTAAACGTTTTTTCAATATCTTTTTGTGGAACTGTTACCTCTTTTCATAAGGTTGTTATTAGAAGATCCGTTTGAAATACCGTAGTGCTCTACCTGATTATAAGTAAAAAAGCCGCGCGTACTGATGTAATCACATTTTTTGTGGAATGTAATCATGAGAAGTCTGTGCGGTCGCCATCATGGGACGCCTGAATCGGACGCTCAAGGACAAAGTTAAACATTTCAACTTGGCTTGTTTGCCTCTGCCTACGTTATTTCCCCCGATAGTTACAATCCGGTTGTCTTTAAATCGCGAGTGAATCGGTTTCTTCTAGGCAAGCGTACTCCATCTAAGACAGTATCAACGTTTAACATCAGGCGAGGTGGCGGTCAAAGGCAAGCCTATTATATTTTTTTAAGGTAACGTAGAGTTGTTTTTAAGGGTTCCGTACCCAAAGGGTAACAACGGGACCCTATTACTAAGCCTACGATGTCTGTCTGTCTGTCCAACTTTTAAACGGCTGTATCTTTCGAACCGCAATAGATAGCCAGTTGAAATTTTCTCAGAATATGTAATGTTACGACGGATTAACTAAGAAATAATAAAAAGTCTAAAAGAAAAACGAAAGGACCCATCTTTCTATGAGTATAACGAACCCCTTCCGGACCCTTAACTACCCTTTTTGCGTAGCCCTGTTTATGTATAATCCTTGACTGACCCAATTTACTTACCAACTAATAAGTAGCTAGGTATGAAACATAGATATAACCCAGTGAAGAGACCACCAGTTGATTACATTCAATTGGTTAACTGCCACCATATGTATCAATAAATTAGTGGCTAAGGGCAAGGAGAACCTCCAAACTCCCCAATCTTGGGCTCATTTTTATAAAATGTTGTTTTTAAATTTTTGGGAGAGTACATTTGTAATAAAAAATATATTTCTTGGGGCATTTTGTGCGGGTGATGACTGAGTAGGAAGTACAATATTATTTCTTATTCAGTCGTTATTAGTGCAGAAGTTCCGTAGGTGCGTGAAAAATATTTTTTAAAGTTCATATTATTATTATTAATTGTATGATTTTTTTTATTTTTTTTATCGAACAATAGTTTTAAGTTTTGTTGTACTACTTAACCCAATGGATTTTAGTTGTCCTAAATAGTTGTCCTAAATAAAATAAGTATTTTGAATTTGAATAGTCTCCATTCATAATAGTTGCAAATTAGAATTTACATACCAAGATTAATTAAAATCGGAAGAGTAGTCTTTAGAAAAATTTTAATACTATTTTTGTATGGAATTATCAATGGCTGGGCGCTTTTAAACTCTATTAATTAGAGGTATAGGAATTTATATACCAAAACATACAGTATCTTAGAATTACGACAATTCGTCGTAAATAAAATATTTAGTAATTTTTAAACTTTCGCGATTTGAACACATGTTTTAAACGTTTATCGGGACTTATCACGACCCCGCAGTTTTCAGTCAGCTCGTGACCACGGCCATTGTAACATGGTCGAAACGTCGAGCGAAAGGTACATATTTTTTTACCTAAATTAAATAATACGTGATAAGTCCCGATAAACGTTTAAAACAAATAAAATATTTATTTCGAATTGTACTGACGTCGATATTTGCATGGTATATTCTGATTTTAGTTGTCAACCCACCATTAAATACCTAGACAATCTAAAACACTGTGTTGTGGGACTTGGATAATGTTATATTTTAGGGCACTAGACATCAGGACAAGAAAATTTGCAAAACCGGTTTAATTCGCACAATAGGTCGTGTATTATGGAACTTGGACAATGTGATACTAGTCATTTTAGGGCACTAGACATCCCGGCTAGAAAATTTGGAAAACGGGCACAACAGGCAATCCTTCACTCCAGTCAATATAACCCTGAGACATTTGAACAAGATAGAAAACGAAACTGTGCTGACGAATTTCAGAATCCTCATTTATTAAACTAGTGGTTATGATTGTGTGCTAAGGTTCACAAAGTGGGGGTTGGGTAACCATTTAAGGGTTGTTACAGGGTTAACATGACTAAGATGGATAACAAAGCATAATAAAAAGTGCTTTGTCATCAAAGCATAGTACACCTACACAAATTTAAAATGAAATATGTTTCATAAAGTTGTGAAATCATGATGCCATCTATGCGAGGTAATTATCAAAATATCAAGTGTTTTACTTTTAGGGTTGTTTGAGGGTTTACATGACGATGGTGGATAACAAAGCATAATAACTACACATACCTACAATTAATACCATTTGCCACCCATTCGCTAACCAAGACCTAGATCAAGATTTCTTATGGGTTGTAGCGATCCACTGTTAAAGAATTTTGCGAAAGGGGCGAATAAAAAAGGTGCAGATGGAGGTTAACATTTTAAGGGTATTATTATTATAATTTTTTGTTTTTTTTTGTCTACGCATACGAAGTCGTAGGCAAAAACTAGTCAACTATATTTCTTAAAGTCTGTATAAGTATTTCTACAATGCCAGTGAACGGGTGGTAAAAAATAACAAAAATAACAAGTTTTTTTAAAGATATGACTAATACAACTTTTGGTACTTTATGTTATTAAAATATAATCAAATTATTTATTTATTCCAAGCCATGTCCATTACAATTAAATATTAATCTTCTTCTTCTTATACATAAATCGATTGCGGTTTGTTAGTCTCGCTAAAACTCCAAAACAACTTGACCGATTTAAGTTTTTTTTTGTTTTGTTCGACTCAATTATGTAAAGGTACGAAAGGTACAGCTCAGTTACGTAGGTATGGCTTAAAAGAAAAATAAAATTGGAAAATTCTAACATGGACAGGACAATATGTATCATAAAGAAATAGGTACTACTTATTTAAAAGTCAAAGAAATCTTTAAATTTATAAATCTACGTTTACAAGGCAGAGTCCTCAAACCATGGGTTAATTTTACTAGTTTCCACACTAATTAATGGCCAGACTACTTCACTCATTCAGCATTTCACATGGTCGCACAAAAATATACAAGTGACTGTCACATCCACTCCCCTCCTATCTTGACTATTCTGATGTTATTCTTATAGTGGTAACAGACGTGTGGATTTTGTTGAACTCAAAAAAACCAACCATCTGGCTAACGTGAGAAACGTAGAGAGGAATATGTTATTCTCACTCATTATCTCCAGTTGGTTGCATGGCAGTCCGTCAACCTAATCAACATGTCTGTTGGGGCTTTATCCCCTTATTTGAACCTCACATGATCAAAGGACTATCCCTTTCTTCAAGGCAAGAGTGCTCCATAGTAGACCACAACATTGCTTAACATTATGCGAGGTGGAGGTCCATCGCAATTATTTCAATAAAATAATATTTAAAAAAATACTTACAAATGTCAGTATCTTTATGACGGGGGCATAATAATCTGCATTGAAAACAGGTTCCCCTTTTGAGGACATGTGCACTGCTACACCGAGGTCCACCAGCGTGAGGACTATCAGCAGGCATGTGAGGATCAACTTGGTGATGTTGAGGGGGTTCCATGGTATATTCCGCTCTTTGCTGTTGAAGATGTAGTAGCCGTCAAGGAACCCAAATACCCACAGGTATATGCATGGCGTCCAAATAAGTACTGTCTTCTGGAAGCAGTCTGTTAACTCTGGGTTCTCTGTGTCCCATGACAATGAGGTATTCTGTAACAAAATTAAAACATTGGTTGTAGAAAACTGGGTCATACTTAATTTTAATTACTGTTAGACATCTTGTGTGAACAATCTCTTAAAATATTAACTATAATAGTTAAAAACGAAATACATGCTTAAATTATCACAAACTATAGAGGTTTACTAGAAGCCATTGAAGCATTCCACTACCCTTCTTCTGGCTCCATCATCAGCTTGATGTTACCAAGTTATTGTATTGTCATCCAGATTACATATACTTGCAGTTTCATATTGATATGACAATAGGTAGGTTAAAATCGACTTTCCATATTTGTTTTCATAGTTACAATACAATTGAAGCTAATTAAAGTGTGTTGTAAAAAATATATTAAAACAGGTAGGTAGGTCATATTGGTTTCTTCAAGGCAAGCATGCTCCATCGTAGACTGCATCATCTCTTAACATCAGGACAGTTGGCGGCTGTGGTTGGCGGTCAAATGCAGCTTTAAAAAATATGTGTTATTAATGTTTTTCTTTTGTTTCATTTTTTAAATAGGTCTTATGTCTATGTAGTAGCAAGGACGATATGAGTTTCTAGTCTACGAATCCTTGGTAGTAGGAACATTCAATAGTTGTTTATAAATATGACTTAATCACGGAACTTTAATTGTTTTTACCCATATTCATTTTGATACCTAACACAAGTTGATATAAAACTGTTGGTATTTTTACCCATAAATGACAGTTCTGTCGTGGGCCAAACATATAATGTGTTTAGCCCACAAAAAAAACCACATTATAGGTACCTTCTCCATATAAGGTATAATGTGTTTGAGGTAAGAGGTTGAGTATATTATCTGTTGCCATTTTCCTCCAAAGCGACTGGACCTATTTTAATTCAAATTTTGTTATTTGAAAGCAGATTTCATTGCGGTGGTTTTAGCTTTAGTTTGATTAAAATCTGTTTAGCCATTTAAAAGATTTATAAGCTTTACTTCAAATTAGATGTGGATTTAAAACCTGTTTATAGGTACTGTTTTTGTTGTTGATATTTTTTTCGCGATTTCTGCTGCTGCCATAGTAAAATAATATGTTCATAATGACTGATACTATCCCTGCCTCTGCTGGTAGACCCCTTCCGGCTTAGTGCAATCCTTTCCGCGTAGCCCAGTATATACAAAATAATAGAATTATGACATCATGGTGAGCTTTTTCGACAATTATTATCTCACAGGATGCTGCTAAGCAAATCCAAAGGATAATAATTACGTTAAGTTTGATAAGTAGAAGACATGTAATACTTCTTGGAGCTATGAATGTGAAGCATAATACTCGGTTCAAGCTTTTTTAGCTCTAACAGCTGTAGTATTATTATAGAAAGCTGACTGAAAACCATACATTCTGAAAACTTTTGCTAGGTTTTTGAACATAAGATTATCATCATCATCAGCCGGAAGACGTCCACTGCTGAACATATGCCCCCCCTTTAACCTCCACACTGAACGACAGCTCGCCTTTTGCATCCACTGGATACCCGTGAGCTAAGCTTGCTTACTTGCCAAACAAGTTATTTAAATTATTTCTTCAGAACAGTTAATGAAAGGTTTGTAGCTACCTGGGAAACTTTAGAATTAGTTGTTAAATTATATAACTGTGCTAATATAATATAATGATAAGTGAAGGTATTCAAATTTATTTATTAATAAAGAATTAATGTGAAATTGATACATAGAATTCATAGTGTAAAATCCTAAAAATAATATATTTTAGGGGCAATTAAATTTAGCACATTCTAATAAAACTGGTCAAGCAGGTAGATGCTCGTAAACATCTACTTACGTGAAATGAAGATACAGCAATTTATATCCCTGATATTCTGATTCCCCTAAATTCCACAAGCCAATGTAAAGTTTTAAATCAAAGGCTCACTTACCCAAAATGTGGAACCGCAAAAGTCGTCAAGCGTGGAATCGTAAGACATTGTCACAAGTTGTGTTTGTTAGATGTTGTAACTTCCATAAATTCGGCTGGCTTGGCACTGTGCTAATGTTTCAATGTCCTCGTTTTTTATAGACACTGGTGTTTTATCAGAAATATTGCAAGTCAGTAGATAGGTAGGTAAAAAGTTATTTCGAAAAATACAAAGTGTGCTACCGAACACCGAAGCACCACACCACCACATACACACACTCACACAACCGCCGTTCGCCGAATGAAGCAAAGAAAAGTAAATGACCGATCATCCGATGACGGGATGATTTTTGACATGGATTTTTGACAATAAATTGCCACAGTGTTGCTAAAGTAAATATCTTGTGTGTAAAAGCGTAGGTTAAAAGTAACGCATTTAACAGCCATCTTACGGACATTTAAACGCATGTGATCATCTTTTTATGTGGTAGGTACAGGTACGATTTTTTTCACCTGAAGTTCAGTTTTTGAACATTTTCATCATGGTAGCCATATAACCAGGGCCGGATTTAGAGGTCCAGAGGCCTCGGGGCAACAAAGGAGCGGAGGCCCCCTCGCCCCAAAAAAATTTTCAAAATAAAGTAAAAAAAAAATTTTCAGTCGAGTTTTTCAATAAATAATTTATTGTGAAACTAAGTAGATTCCCTTAGTATTGAACAAACACATATAAATATAAACGGAAACAAGAATTATCTGAAATTAAATTTTAGGGTTAACGAACGGAACCTTTCGAGCTTTTTTCGCCGAAAAATCGTTGATGATTTCGTTGAAATCCAGTTCTCGGAGTAAATCGCTTTCAATGCTCAGGAGAGAAAGCTTCGATAGACGGTTTTGTCAATCAAATATCAAAGGAAAAGATGCTTACTCAAACAAATATCAAAGGAAAAGATGCTTAATCAAACAAATATCAAAGGAAAAGATGCTTACTAGTGTTAACTAGTTGGAATTTGAAAGATATTTTTTTCCGAAGTCTCTATTGTGGGGGCCCCCCGTTTGTGGAGGCCCCGGGGCTTTCGCCCCGGTTGCCCTCCCCTAAATCCAGCCCTGCATATAACATTAGTGCCCTGACCTGAACCTGATTGATGAAACAACATTTCAAATACACGAGCGAAACGGACGCATATTTGAACCATATTAAATCAGAATATTATAGATATACTCAAATGCTGCCGATTGCTTGTTTTATAGATATATTTATACTAAAAGGGGTAGGCCTATGTTCAGCAGTGAACATCTTCTGACTGATGATGATGATGATGTTAATGTGGAACAACAGGACAAATCAGAACACTAAATCATGGGTTATAATGCAAAGCATGGATCTGAGAATATCGAACATTGATAGGTAAGCGGGTAAAATAATTTATTGTAAAATAGGGATATTGACAAAATTTTGCAATGGCCTTTAATTTAAAGAATATGGTGCATATTCACTTTAAAAAATACTTTTAACTCCATTAGTTCATTTATTGAATAATTATTAGCTCTTTTTATTTCAATTTTTAAATGACGCATCAAAACGCGCCAAATCGACGTTGTGACGTCAATATACTTAACTACAGAGTTGCGTTCAAGGCATGCGATAGAATAAAGCACCACCGTTTACAACATCATCGTCAGTGTGAAAAACAACCGAGACACAACTTGGCTGTTACGAGTATTTGAGCGTACACTTCAGTTGCAATTGAACAATAGAAAAATCGATGGTTAAAAAAACACTGATGTTCATCTGTCATTCATTTTCAAATCTCACTCTAGGTGCCCCGAACGCATCTTTCGAACGGAATCTGCCCATTATATTACTCTATGCTGCCCATGTAAATAAACAAACATCTGTCACAGTCGGCCAAGAAATGCTGCCGTTGTTGTTATTTATTTGTAAAATTATTTAGTTGAAAATGGATCGTAAAACTTATCATTGGTGTGTAGTGCCTCAGTGTCCTAATGTTTCGAATGCAATACTTGCGAAATTATTCATAATTGTACCGTCTAAAGCTGAAATACGAAGAAATTGGTTGTGACTTGAAAGAAGATAGAATGCTTCACAAATATTAACAACTTCGTCGATTTACGTTTGTGAAAATCATTTTGAAGTGAGTATCACCATAATAAACTCGTTCTATACTGAGAAATTCAGTAAACTTTTACAGAAAATGGATTTGATTTCGATATGTTTGCTTTGTTTTGTTTTGGTTGTGCTGTCATCACCATATTGACGTCACGCACTGTGATTGGATTTTCGAGTCACGTGACACATAGATAAAAAATCGTGATTTTGAAATCGAAATAATTAAATTTAGGAGTGATTATTATTATTGAAAAAATATTGAAAAAATCTCTTAATATAAAACCTTTCAATATAGCTAGGTTTCATATTTTATTTCCACCAGTGTCAAATACCCTATTGTGTAGTAAAATAATAGTTATGGGTCAAAAGTAACTGGTTCAGTTACATTAGTTACGTGCTGGCAATTCTGAATTATGGGTATTGCTAGTAGTAATAATTATTCCGACTGAAGGAAGCTGGATCCATGGTCATGAAGAAGAAAAAAAAAGTTCATTATTCATAGACAATATTACTTCAGAGTCTGTGGCCAGACATATTTGTATGAATTCAACTGACATTTAATCTACCGGAAATGGTACATCCTTAAGGAGAAAATGTGTCACTGTCACAACGTCGTCAAACAAACAAATCATTCATTCAATATTTTTCATTCGTTCAATGGCCGCTACAATCTGGCTTTGGCGTCTGTAAAATGAGTTTATCTTTTTTCTAGATTTTGCAGCTTTGTTAAAGCTTTCAGAATTGCGGAAGTTAAGAATTTCGAAGAGCAATATATCAATAATTATTTATATTTTACTTGTAGAACATAATCAATCAGAAACGTATATTGGTGACAAGATAAAGTTGTCGGTGTTTTAGAATGGCAGAGTATTTGGCTGCTATTTTTGGTACAGAAAAGGACAAGTAAGCGTTATTTGATTAATTTGCCCTGATTATATTAAATAGCCAACAATAGTTCGTTCACAATTGCTGAAATGGAACAAATCTTAGGTTATGTTTGGGGTGTCTGACATGGCTATAGTTTTGGGTTTATGCAAATTAGATTTGCCATAAACCGCTGCCTATTAGTTTTCATTTAAATGTGTGAATATATTTTTCCGGCTACTAAATCTACGGTTTTACACAGAACAAAATAAACAAGCCTAAGTACTAACCCAATTGTTTTTATTCCAGAGTAAATTGTTCGTTCTACTTCAAAATTGGAGCATGTCGCCACGGAGATCGGTGTTCACGTATTCATAACAAACCTACATTCTCGCAAACTGTGCTTTTGCAGAATTTATATGTTAACCCTCAGAACTCCGCTAAATCTGCTGATGGCAGTCATTGTAAGTAAACTATATAACTAACCCATGTGATACTAAAGCCGAGTCCCTTGCGCCCAAAAATTAACAAAACATGAAGCTAACATCAGGCTTATTGTGGGTGTCCATTTATGATAGGGATTGTGAGTTTAGTTAGATTTTGGGTGTAGGAGACCCGGCTTAAGAAAGTGTCTAATAAGTATATTAATAAATTAAAACCAAAGAACTCGTCTGCTAAATGTAGCCACAAGATGAAATCGTGCTGGCATGAAGACGAATTAAACAACACCTCACATATCAAAACTGGTCAAGCCATTTAAGCTTAAAGAGGTGTAAAAAATACACACATGCATTAGCCCAAAAAGCATTGCCCTCTTTGGACAGTAGGGTAGCCAGGGAATGTAAGGCCAGGCTTGAAATCTTCCTTCGTTTACTTTAGTTGCTGTTGTCGTGTCACAAATAGCAAAGCAGATGCTTGCACATCAAATATAGCATACTTCTACATTGCAGATCATTATCACCACAGTGTGGTGCTTTATAGAATGCAATGATTATTCCTACTAGCAACTGACATCTAGGATTACTTCATCCAGGTCGAAACCATCAAAACCTAAAGTTCTGAATTAGAATGCTCTGAATTACTGCATTCATAATTTCTCTACTCTGCTCCTTTTGGGTTTGAAAAATGCATATTCCTGTATTTCCACTGATTGTATGTCATCTCTAAGACTGTTGAAAATTCACAGTTGAATGTTCACACAATCCAACAATATTGTTTTGGGTTGCTCTTTATCTATGAAATTTTAGGTATCATTGAGACTCCCACTTATAAGAGTTGGGCTCAAGACACATTATCGACATGCAGCACTAATGGCATCCTGTTGTTTAAAAAAAAAAAAATAAAGATACAGATTCTTTATTCATAAATTTTAAAATGTACACGTCATTAAGTTATAAGGTACATCTAGGTAATAATAATCATAATTTGTCATTAATATACTCTTTGACAGACTAATATGCTTTATCAATCAATAGTTGGTTTAACTAATACTTAGTAATCTTTTCTTTTTCCAGTGGTTGTCGCCAATGTATCCGATGAAGAAATGCAAGAGCACTACGACAACTTCTTTGAAGATGTGTTTGTTGAGTGCGAAGACAAATATGGTGAAATTGAAGAGATGAATGTTTGCGACAATTTGGGAGACCATTTAGTAGGCAATGTTTATATCAAAGTAAGTTCTGATGAAAATTTGTAACAAAATGCCTTTTTATCAAGTACAGTAACACCTCACTTTACGCGACCTAGCCTTGCGCGAATTCGCACAATGCGATTTTAAAATTCGCGCTAAATAATACAAGCGGCCTATTAAACATCTATGAGAAGGCTTATGACTGACAAATTCTGGGCTGTTCTGGAATTCTTACAGTAATGCAGGCGTTGACAAGTGTGGTGTGATTAGAGCTGTACTAATGTCGGGGATGTAAGCATAGCTGGTTGTTGGCATGACTGTTCTGCTGCTATTTCGCCAGATTGCAGTGTGAGACTTGTGGCTTTTCTTCAAGTGTTCCTGACCTAATGGGCGGATGGGGTATGGATTCAAGCATCATCCTCAATGCATATTTATTTCCGATTGCAGTTCCGCCGTGAAGAGGACGCCGAGAAGGCAGTGAACGACCTAAACAACCGTTGGTTCGGCGGGCGGCCAGTCTATGCTGAGCTCTCGCCCGTCACGGACTTCCGCGAGGCCTGCTGCCGCCAATACGAGATGGGCGAGTGCACCCGGAGTGGCTTTTGCAACTTCATGCATCTTAAACCAATCTCGAGAGAACTGAGGAGGTAAGGCTTTGATATTTTAACTGCAAATATACACTGCAGTCAGTGTATATTTGTGGTTAATTTTAATGTGTACTCTTGTACACATTGTACAAGTGTACTTGTACTCTTGTGTACATTGTAAGGTCTGTTTTTTTTTGTCCGAGTGCAGGCAAATATGAACTTTGTTCCGAAGTGAGGCGAATTGTGGCGAGCGATCCTGAGTGGAGCGATTACACGTTGGCCTGCACTCAGCCAGCTAGGCGTGCGACAATGACGAAATGAACAGCAGTGGCAAGACTAGGCAAATTAGTCAATTGTCATTTGTTATGTCCGCTCAAGCAAAGCAATGCAATTTAAGCACGAATTTAGATTATTTATATCAAAACCACATTGATTTATTGGATTCCCACAGGTAATATACGGAGATTGGGGAGATAGAATTTCACGCTATTGGTAATACAGAAAATCAGCTGTATCGTAATCTCTCTCGAACTTGTTGTAAATTACTTATTCTGCTCTTGCTTATGCACGTGTACGTGTATTGATGACCTCAGTGGGTGTCACCCACGTTTCTCGGAGCGCTATACCTGGCGGAGTATATTATTATACCATGGACTTGCCCAGTGTACCGAATGTTATAAGGTCAGTAAATAATTCTATTCTATTCTATTTTTCCAGATATCTTTACTCGCGTCGCAAGAGCGGCGGTGGCGGCGGCGGTGGCGGTGGCGGTGGTGGCGGCGGAGGCGGTGGCGGCGGTGGTGGTGGCGGTGGCGGCGGCGGCGGTGGCGGCGGCGGTGGTCGCCGGTCACGCAGCAAGTCGCGCGACAGACGCCGCCGCTCGCGGTCGCGCGACCGCTCCCGCCGCGAGCCGCCGCGCAACTCGCGCTCTGGCCGCTACTGACAGCGCTGCGACCAACCACAAGCGGTGCTATGCAAATGAACACAAGGACTCTGGGACGTATACGGACCAACGCAACAAGTAATAATGTTTACTGTTTATTTAAAATGATTGAGTGTTTTCACATTGGCTCCCAAAACACAGTATTTATTACTAGTTCGGAGTCAATAAGTTCATATATTATTTTGTCAATTTTTATAATGCCCAATAAATTAATTTGAATTTGTATTACGCTTTGTTCTACGTGATCGCAATGCGGCAATGCCATGCTACATAGTGGCGAAAATTTAAAAAGTTCAGTTTAAATTTAACGACTTGCATTCTTCATCTAAGACAATGGGCTATACGATAACGTGTATCAAGCCCGACATGTTTCGGTTGAGGGTAGTGTTAGTAAAAATGCGGCATATCATCCCACCCACTATTTTCCTTCACCTCTTCTGTGTTATCATCTAAGTCTGCATTGGCGGCTGTCGGTGGTGATATCCGTGTTGGTGACCAGCCATAGTAGTATTAGTCTGGCTAATTTCTTTGTGACTTCTGGGGTTTTCCCTCAAATTTGCTAATGTATTGCGAAGGTCCTAGGAAACATACAGGGCTATTGATAATATGCCATGTATTCACCATTTTTCTTCATAGTTGTTGCCACGATAGGATGACATTGAACTGGACTGCCAGATTCGAATCAATGTGACGCGGACAGTGTTTTGTTTTCGTAATGCTCGTTTGACCATGTTAGGAGTCTTCCTTGTACATCTCTGGTTTTGTGAAATGTCATGGAACAATAACTTTTCTTCGTGGAGTTCAGATCTAGGTTTTCAGTTTTTTTTATAGCCTTTTATGCTGGTCAAGTTTCTTGCTTCTCATCTTGCAAATATGTCAATTAAATTATCAATTTTATTGTAAAATTCATTAATTATTATATTTTTGTTATATAAATATTTTAGTTGTCGATTTTAATAATTTTACTAATTAGTCATTGACATCGGCTCCGCTGTATTCTTTCCAGCTTGCCTTTTCCTAAGAAAATACGCTTTTCATAGGAAAAAGTTTCCTAAGACTTTAAACCTAAAAAGCATTCTTCCTAAAAAAAAATTTAAGTATTAGGCAAACTGCCTGCGAGGAGTTGCTAGCATATTTTCTTAAAACCTAGATCTGAACATCACAAAGGAAAAGTTGGGCTTCAATGCGTTTAGTGGCAAATGTATGAGATAACCGATTTTACGTCTATATGTATTAGATTAGATCAATTTAGTTAAGGTAACGCTTCACTGAGGAGTGGGGGGGATGATGACCATAAAATATAGGCTTCATCGCATGCATGGGACAGATTACATTCCGCTGAATTCTTACTAACTTCTTCATGCATCAATCACGTGATGCTTTTAGCAACCTTTATAAACCCTCCTCCCTTATTTTTTTTGTACAACGTATCATAAAATACAGGTATAATCAAATTTACTTCTGGAAAATTAAGCACCTTGATAAATTAGAAATCGTGCGTTCAACGAAAAACCACTGCCCTTTTTCTGAACCCCTCCTCCCCTTTCGAGCCTCACGTGATTAATGAACGATGATCCCTTACACCATTTTTTTATATTGATTCTTCCAAAGGCGAGTCAATAAAGTCCTAAAAGGCCGGCAACGTATTTGTGATGCCTCTGGTGTTACACGTATTCATAGGCGACACTGACTGCTTACCATCAGGTGGCCTGACCGCTTGTTTGACACCTATTGCATTAAAAAATATATTACCATTATGCCACTCTGCTTTGATGGAGTGTGTATATCGGCTAATGTGAAAACACTCAAGTTCAAAACTCAAAACCTCAGATTTTATAGTTTGGATTCACCATTATTTGTGTTACAAATATTATGATTTAAAACGTTAAAACTTTCGTTTGATTGAGCGATTTCGTTTATGAAAAGTAATTTAAAATTATATTGATAAGAAAATGTATAAATGAAACAGTTACTATTGTAACAAGGTAAATTTGGTTCATACTAGGGATTTGTTGACCTTTCTAAGTGGACGACCTTTACAGCTTTGTATAAATACATACTTCCAAATTGGGTATTTTTGTAACACCATTAGTCAATGTAGACATTTGAATGTTAAATACTTAACTACTATACTATTTAAACAAAAGCCACGTAAAAAGCTGAAAACTGATTGTGCCTAGTTTTTTTATTGAGGCTAAGTGGCACATAAGCAATCACCTCATCGGAACGGTTTAAAAAAGGTGAATTACACCAAGCTCTATACTTAGTCCAAGTTTTTTTACCTGTGACAGCTGCAGTAGTAGATTGTAAAAGCCGAATAAAAACTCTAAATTCCACGCTAGGTTTTACTGAGATGGAAGATTGGTAGCCTAGATATACTACAGTGAAATAAAGAATGTTTCAATTCTATTTCTAAAGGTAGCATTCAGAGCTTCGCGACCGCGACCGGTGACCGCAACTGGCGACTGCGGCCGCGTCGAGCGACCCACTGCTTAGTATGAATTTATATGGAGTGCTAAACAATGCAAGCGACCCAAACGTCAGTGTGGATTGCAGTGGATCGCACGACGCGGCTTCATTCGCCGGTCGCGGTCGCCTAGATCGAAATGTTATTACAGCTGTCAGAGGTTAAAAAAACTTAGAACTTGTAGTATAGGTGATTAGTAACCTAACACTCCACCTTGTACATGTCAATATAAACAAATAAAATACCTTGTACATGTACAAGTCACTAAAGTTAGTTTGTAAAAGTATGGCAGATATATCTTTCTCTTTATTTAAAGTTTATAAGAGTAAAAGAGAAATTATTCTCAAAATACGCCACTTTTATATGAACAGACTTGTAAAACGGGGTAAATAGGGACGAAACTTAAAGAGATATTTTTATCGTACCCTACTATTTAAACACCTAAGAAATGCAAAATGTACCTAAAACAACAAGAATTTGGCACATTTTTTTGTTTAGTAAGCGTCTGAAAATTGTTCGAAAAATATACTTCCTAAGTTTGTATCTATATGCTGTTTTTATTCACTCAGTTTTACCAGTTTTTATTTATGGCTAAAGTGGCTTTGGCAAAATATTGTACTTTAGTTTAATGCATAAAAAAATAAGTACAAGAACAATTCCCGTTGAATCTGTTTGCAAATTTAAAAAAATAATAGAATCAGCTCTGGAAGTATGTCCCTCACGTTCGTCATATTTTGTTCGAAAAAAATCTACACGCGCTCTTGCGGATTAAAATCGGGCGACGTAACTGTATTTTGATGCCGTTTTAACAGCGGCGTGATATGATAGATGATATTTCAATGCACTGAACACGTACTAACCGTCAGGCTTATCCCCTAGGATTGTACTGCAGTGTGAATTGTGCAAACATGCACATATACGTTTTAAAAGAAAAACAGTGCATGAAGGTAATGCCCTGTACAGACCTAGCGAATGCATACGAGCTCTGTTGGTTTAGCGGCATGTATCAGTTGCAACTAAACAACCGTCTAAATCGATATAACTGAAGAAAAGAAACCGAGAAATGGATAAAATACTTTTCATCCAATAAATTAAAATGTCATTTATATAACAATTATTATTATTGTTAATGTGTCATACAATAATTTTTTTTGGAAGTTGAGACGTACTTGCTCCAAATAGAATCACTATCACTACATAGTATAAAACAAAGTCGCTTCCCGCTGTCTGTCCGTCCCTATGTATGCTTAGATCTATGAAACTACGCAACGGATTTTGATGCGGTTTTCACCATCAGTAAGATAATTTTTCACGGAAGGTTTATATATGTAACAAGAGCCCCGCCCTGGCTTCGCACGTAAGTTACACCCGTGCGAAGCCGGGCGGGCGGGTCGCTAGTTGATAATAATCCTACAAAAAGTACCTAATCACTTTTCAGATTGATTGTATCGTAATATTCTTAGTATCTGGAACAAAATTTGCGTGTCCAAATTGTTCGACTTGCCATTATAACAAATTAGAATATTTTTGTCCAAACAGATCTTCGAACTACTAGTAGGACAGAATGGATAAAACTGATAATTTTCAAATGGCTGAACAGATTTTTATGAATCATAGCTAAGAACACTCTCGGTCAAGACACCTATAAAACAAGCATACAACAAAATATAAATGGGAGCGTTTGGGAGCTACGATGTCCACAGACAGACATAGATACACTTACGTTTATCTGTAATTTTTGTGTGAAAAGTTTTGACTCTCGAGTTGACATTTTTGTCTGTAAATTTAAAAAAAATACGTTGCTATTGCAAAAAGCAAAACTAACCCTCGACGTTCTAAACGCGGCCCAGCGATGCTTTTATGATCGCCCGTATGCGTTCGCTCGCGTTCGTTTGGTCGGTCTGTACACAGCATTACATAAAAATAGTACATACTTGTACTTTGCCCTAGTTGAGAAACAACTCGGCCTTGTACATAACTGTTGACTTTTTATTCTTACCAGTTATTTTCTTATTATTTTCTTAAGTTATTTGTGTAGTACCGCGTGTCAAATAATACTGCAATAATACTGTTGAAGTTCGTGTTATTGTGGAGTAGAAAAGTTTTTATGTTCATTTCTAGGTCAAACATAAATGATAAGTTTTAATTTGAACTATACGGTGTATTTGCAGTAATTTAGCATCTCCAAGTATATTTGTAAGAAAATGTGTATGTTTAATAAAATCATAAGATTACATTTCCATAAAATTGTTATTTATTTATATACCCTGTTATGCATAAACGCACTATAAAATAATCTGTAAACCGAATACTGTTACTTACCAAATCGTTTATGGATTTTAAATAGTAAGTAAATCTCAAAAACATTTTATAACATCATATTTGTTGATAATAATTAGGTATCCTTTGCCGAAGTTACCTATAGAAGCCAACTTGTTTAAAAGCTATTAGGAAATTTCATAAACAAGTAGCAAATAGAAATTTCGTAGTTTGCGTAACCGTGCATCGTGTCTGTGTGCGTAAAGGTAGCATTCCAATCATGGCGACCGGCGACCACGACTGGCGGCCTCGGCTGCGTCGCGCGACTCTGCTTCAGTATGTACCTATGAATTTATATGGACTCCTAAACAATGCAAGCTACCGCGTTGCGCGACGTGTTGGCGTGATCAGCGAGCGACCGCAGTCGCGCGACGCTACCGCTCCAGCAGTGCAGTCGCGCATAGAAAACATATAGGACAGTCGCGCGACCCAGTGACGTTGCACGTCAAAATGGCGGTATTAGTGTCACAAAACCCTCATCCTCTCGTGATCTATAAATAGAATAACTCGTTAGTCCTTTTCCGAAAAAAAAAGTGTATCATCGTCTTCTTCCAATAACTGCTATACTCTTTTTCTAGCTGTAGAAAAATATTCAGACATAATTGAACAAACAACGCTTCGTAATAAAAACTACGAGAAAAATGTACGGTCGGTCGCTGTCGCTTCAAGACGGTCGCCAACAGCGTATAGCTACTGGTTGCCAGGCGACCAAGATCGCGGTCCGCCAGTCGACATCGCGCGTCGCCGTGGTCGCCAAGATCGGAATGGTACCTTAAATGTTAAAAGAGCATTCACCACAGTAGAAATGTACCAAGCTTTTACGAACTGTCCCTTTTGTTTATTACAGTGTTGCAGGGTTGGATTTACGGCCCCGAGGTCGAGTTATCAAACCAAATTAAGTAAATAATGAGCGTTAAGCTCGCATAGTTAAAATGGGGGTCTGCTCAAATAAGCTTTGTTTTAATTAATAATGCTGCGTCCGTAGAGAAATGTGAGCATCGAGCATTTAATAACTATATGGGATTTGCGAACAGTATTTTACCATTAGAATAGGTCTCAATGGAATGGAATGGAAATTGTAACTGAAGAACGATTTACCGATATCATGCTATTATACATACTTACAGACCGAAAGCAGCAGCGCACCACATGAGCTGCTCCGCGGTTGTGCTGCTCAAGTGACCTAACCATAGAATACATAATAGCACAGTGAGCACAAACCATAGGTACCTATGGCATTTTTCAGCGTAAAAACTGAAAATATTTAGTAGGTTTTTAAACGTAGATTGTCGCTGATAGCCGATCTACTATAGTAAAATTTATATTTAAAAAAAAATAAGTTTCTTGACCTCATACTTGAGTAGTAATCATTATCAATTTAAAAAACTGATTTTAAAATTAGCAAAAGACGTAATTCCGTTGACATGATGCACTTGGATGACAATGCTGTCATCCAAGTAAACTAATTTTCCAGTTATTTTGCTTTTAAAAACCAAACTACTGAACCGATTTTGATGAAATTTCTATGGGACGAATCTGTAAGTACCTCATCATCATCATCAGCCAGAAGACGTCCACTGCTGAACATAGGCCTCCCCCTTTAACCTCCACACTGAACGAAAGCCTGCCTTTTGCATCCACTGGATGCCAGCGACTTACTATGTCGTCGGTCTATCTAGTGGGAGGCCTACCTACGCTGCGTCTTCCGGTTCGTGGTCTCCACTCAGGAACCTTTCTTCTCCATCGGTTATCGGTTCTCCGAGCGATGTGGCCTTCCCATTGCCACTTCAACTTGCAAATTTTAACAGGTATGTCAGTGACTTTGGTTCTTTGGCGAATATCCACGTTTCGGATTCTATCGCGCAAAGAAACTCCGCGCATAGCTCTCTCCATTGCCCGCTGTGTGACTCTGAGTTTTTCCAAAAGGCCAACAGTTAAGGACCACGTCTCAGTACCATATGTCATCACAGAAAGTACCTCTATCTTTTCAAATAAAATGGTTTATAAAAGACGAATTGAAAGAAAAGTAAACCTCTCCTATTTTGAAGTCGGTTTAAAAGGTAATAAACATAGAGAGGCTAGCATTCATTGCACAAGAAGTGACGGACAAACACGACTATTAATAAAAAACAACTATCAATTTTAAAAACCGACTTCGCAAAATTAGTAAATTACACAATTTCGGTACTTGGCTGATATACTTAATATTGTCATCGAAGTAACCGAAATTTCTAGTTATTTTGATTTAAAAGCCTAACTACCAAACCGATTTTGATGAAATTTCTATGGCACAAATCTAAAAGTGTATCCTTTCAGTTAAAAAAATAACTTTCTAAATCAGGTAAATGACGGAGGTCTGAGGTAACAAACATTTAAAAAACAATCGAATTGAGAACCCCTCTTTTATGAAGTCTGCTAAAAACTAAATATGACAAAATATCGTTGTTTGTACCTACCTGGTTCTACTGAAAGTATCTAGGGTATTTTTGCCCGTGGTACTACCAGTAGGACTGTAACAAGAAAATGATTAAATTGTATGTGCGTCACCATCAAAATATAATGTTAACGGACCAAAAATTCAACTAATGTTATAGAATCAATCTGTCACCTATCTGTCACGTATCTGTGTAAGGGTGCCAGCATTTTCAGGCTAAAGAAACAACAGTAACCTTGTGCTATATTTTCTTTATGCTGTAGCGTACTAGGCCTCCGTGACCAAAATATTCGAAAATAACAAATTAAAAGGAAATTTTTTCCTTCGTTGAGTTACTTGAGTCAATATTGTTCCCCGTATACTGTTTCCCAGAAACTGTTGTTTTTGTCGTCAACGTTTCGGACACAATTGAAGTTGTTATATCCGATGGTATAGCAATACCTTTCGGTGTCCGTGAAAGGCTCCCACTTGTCCACGTCGTTGGTTGGCGTTGGGTTTCTGTAACATTAAACATAATAAGTACCTACATACAGTAAATATACTATTCTTTTTATGCATAAACCCCGAAAAAGGTATTTTAAAAAGAAAACTCTTTAACGCTTAAAGATGTCTTGGCACAAAGTGATTATATCACAGATTTGTATCAGGCTAGATCACTTTGCGTGTCTGTAATCTTTTAAGTTGGATCAGTGCTCCAACTCCAACTTAAATCAGTTTGATCTCTGTCGTCTTGGCGGTAGTTGGACGTCAAACGTCAAATTGCGCCTAAGTAAACTGGTAACCTGGTTGGGTACCGTACACTAGGTATTATAATAAGTCCTAGATATTTGACAGCCAGAAAATGTGCTGTTATTATGTATTATAAATGATCGGAAATGTAGGTGGCTTGTACCTATAATAAAGCAGTTTGTGACGGCTATAGCATACATTAACAAATATGATATAAGTATGTAGGTACCTATCAAGCAAAAGGTAAAGGCGACACCGTGTTGATATTCCGAAATCCTACACAAAGAGCTTCGATTCCACTTTTATTGTGCGAACCGATAAACAGCGGAATGCGCTGCCTGAATATTCGGTGTTCTCCGTTAGAAAAATCTGGGTGTCTTTAAGTCGCGAGTGAATAGGCAATCGTCCCTTAGTTGACCGCATCATCAGTTTAGAGCCTGCGCAGACAGAGAGCGGTCAGAGTTCTGCGTTCTAGTGACCGTTGACCGCCCAAGAGCTCCAACGCACACAAGCGGCGTGCAAATTCTCGCGTTCTAATTTCGTTTGGTCTTTGCACATGCAACATGTCACTAGAAAGTTCGTCATCCGATGAAGAATTATTGCTCTTGTGGAGCTCAGCAGCTTCTAAGAAGAAAAGGATAAGAGAACGGTTTTTATAGTCTATATTACTTAAATCGTATAATAAACTCCTTTCCCTAACCAATTCAATTAACTTTTCCGTTATTCCAAACTCAGACATCGCGGCGTTCCGGCATTCTCTGTCTTGGCGGAAAAGAACTCTTGGAACGCGACGTTCCGCTTTGACCGCCGCGGTCAGACTGCCCTCACTGCCCGCTGTGTGCGACGTGCGTTGTTGTTATAGACTCAGTATATTCTAATGAACGCCGAACGCGGAACTCGGAACTCCTGACCGCTCTCTGTCTGCGCGGGCTCTTAGGTGGTGGTCAAACGCAAGCTTATTAGTAAAATAAGCTTATACCCGGATTAAATTAACTCGGGCACACTTTTGATCCCAAAAAATAAACAGATCCTCTGATAGGACTTTAATGCGTGATTCAAAACTTGCGTTTAAATATTTAAATATTACCAATGGTTTGAGCTCACGTTTTTATCTAGTTTAATCGCTAATATTTATAGGTCTGCTTACCCAGTTTTGGCAAAATTACTCCACAGCCCTGTAAAACGTCGAATAATACTTTTTGGTTCTTCTGACAATGGAATTTCTAAGTTTGTTATGTTGAATTGGTAAGGTAATTCATCCGCGTGACACACGCCTTCTAAGGCTTCCATTTTATACTGTTTTTTTGTGATATTCCTCTCAGATTCTACTTCAAACTTGTACAGGTATACGGGCATAGATGTCCGTCGGGAAAAGTGCCGCGCAAATCGAACTATATTAAACACAAAAAGCTTATCCGTTTCTAGATTTGATACTTCTTGAATCGAGTTCATAGTTATTTCTCTACCGCTGAAGTAGTGATTCCGTATTCTCTGATCAGCATCTTTAATCTTTTCCGAAGGCCATTTCAGTTTAAGTTCTCTCGGCACTACGCTGCCAACCTTCGACATGAATCCGAGAGTATATGAAAGCTTCCTGGCTATTTCGATTCCCTCTCCAGACGTATATCCTAAAATAATAGGTACTTTGGCTAAGTTACCCCTGTTCAATATGTCTGGCGGTGGCTCCGTAACGAATTTTTCTATTCTTAGATGCGATTTTTCTAGCACGGGCCCGAAGAAAATGCTGTCTGTTATGTCTTCATGATCAGATTCTATTCGAGGTAACTGTACATTAACTAGAGATAGAGCTGGTACGCCTTTTAAAAACTCCAACAGCTCGTGTGCATCTTCAGTATCTTTACCCAAAAGTTTTCCTAGCTGAAATGCTCTCTGTCGGCCGTAAATATTGTAGCCCCATTCGTTCAGGCATACTCCACTTTGGCATATAGCTTTGTGGAACAAACCGTCGCTCATTTTCGAAATCAAGTGATGGGACGTCGCGGCCGATCCGGCGCTGCAACCGAATATCGTAATATTGTTCGGGTCTCCGCCAAACGCAGTTATGTTATTCTTGACCCATTTTAAAGCCATGACTTGGTCTTTTAAGCCCGCGTTTCCGGGCACTTCTTCCGTGTCTAGGCACAGGAAGCCGAGCACTTCGAGCCTGTAGTTGAAAGTGACGAGTATGACGTCGTGAGCGAGGAAGAAGTCTGGCCCGTAGAAGTCTGAGTTGCCGGAGCCGGTGTAGAAGCCTCCTCCATGGATCCAGACCATGACGGGGAGGGGGCGGGACGGGGAGGGGTTCTTGGTGTATACGTTGAGGTAAAGGCAGTCCTCGCTGCCGGCCTCCATGCAGTCCATGCGCTCGTTGTACTGCGGACACACGGACCCGTGCTCGGTCGCGTCTCTCACCCCCTCCCATGCCTCCGGGGGTTCAGGCGCCTGGGAATTGCCAAGACCATGCATAACATGCTCTACACATGAATAAAAAGCGTTTACGTAAAGCGAATTTGCATTGAATTGAAACCATTTGCATAAATTTTCTTGTGATCGTCGGTTAGGTGTAAAATAGGCGGCATTTATATATAGGTCCCCATGAAGGTTGTACATAATTAGCACAAAAGTAGCTATATTTTCGTTATGAAAGTAAAGGTATAATGCCCCATAAAAAGCAAAATAATATCATATTGAAGATTGCTTCAGCAGAATACATAAAAATGTAATATCTGAGCAAGATGTAACAAAAACAAGAATATCAAATATACACTGAACGTAGAGGTACTATTAATATAAGTATTCCTGGCGCTCTAAAAATCTGTGCTTGTGTACAAGTCAAATAGCAACGTCACCGCATGTTGAATTCTAATGCGGGCGAGTAGGCACAGGCAACTGCTTGCGTATGCATGCGGTAGACATAAAAAAATGTTTAAGCGACGAGCTCTATCGGTATGTCTTCATTTGCGACTCACCTTGAATCTTAAGTTTCCGACGGGGGGCTTCGCGAATGGTATACCTTTGAAAGCCACGTACTTTTCTACGCCCTCGCAGTTAGCGCCTTTCAGAACGCCCTGTGCTACCCGAACCAACGGCATGGCGTCACTGACCCTGAAACCACGTAATCCTTATTTTATATAAAAGTAGGTACCTATTTGCTGTTCTTGTGAGGTTTTTATGATGATTAATGAACACAATTAACTATTACAGGTATTATAACTTTGAATAATTATTGCTGGGTTATGTTTCGAGTCGCGTTCATGACTTGTGCATGACAAAGGTTTGTTGGTTCATTGCCAGAATAACTTGTCAATTCATTTTATATTGCGTATCAGTTTAGTAGGTTAATATTTATATCTCGCTATTAACCTAGTTGCTATACAATCAAAACGGGTTAAAATTTATATAGGTAGGTACAGAAGTAAATAAATATTTACTTCTGTACCCACGTATATATCTACGTAAGTATATAACCGTAACAAATGTTACGGAAATCACATTATTAAGAACTATTTCATTAAAATTCGAATGTAGAGTCATGATATTAGATAGTCTATTGACCGGAGCTATTGACATTGGCTTCTCTACTGAAATTCGCGTGCATAGTTGGCTACGTGGATACGCTATTTAGGTCTTAGTATATAATATTTTTGGCATCGAGATTCATTACAGAAACTACGAAACTAGGTACTTTATTGCTATGCTAAGATATGACCTAGCTTGGTACCTAGGTCTTATATAATAAAGACATACGTAGTATACTAATAGATCGTTGACCTAGGTACGTTTACAAATAAAGGGCGCCTTTCGATTCACACCTTTTGGCGAAAATAGCAACGAAAACTGGATTTTTAGCTGATTCTATAAAATAGAAAGATCTAAAGGCTGATTCTATAAAATAGAAAGATATAAAGGAAATTCAGTTTTTGTAATAAATAAATCTTTATTATTTTTTATTTATAATAACGGTTCAAAATTATGAATTACTTACAATTCACAAAAGTAGTTTTTCATAATGTTCTCTAGGAATGGGAATGTTTGAGAGTATAACATAAATAATTTTAATGTTATGGTTTACTGGTTTTATATTCCTCTTGACAATTACGGCTTTATATTTTCGTTTTGTGCCCTAAAATCCAGATACTACCTAAATTTAATTTTTATACCTACAGGTAGAAGAAGATAGGTGAGTAAGTAGATAGGTATCTTGAAATTACGATTACCCATATACATTTATATTACTCAATACTCAATACTCAATATATTTATTGCGACATATGTATGCATGCAAACCTTAAATAACATGTTTATATTTTTAAAATTACAAGAAGGGTTGCAAAAGTCTATGTTGGAAATATATTATCATCTGCTGGACTCGCACAGAATTCAATCTCTTTTCATTTTGAATCGCGCTATTTAGCTTAATTTATTATTTTCATAAAGGAGGATTTCGATATTTGATCGTGAAATAACATTTTATACCGTACGTAAACGTTAATGGTGCCCATATGCGCTCATTCCTGCTTCTATGTCGGATTTTGGTTTTGGGTAGGGCTGCCATTCATCCGAATTTGTCCTAGTTTTTGTTGCCCGGACACTTCACGCCCGTCGCGTTGCTTTAGGAGTTTCGTGCGTTTTCTATTCCAGCAATTAGTACTTACCTAACACACACTTATGTACTTATAATGATTTGGATACGAACGCAGCCTCTATTCAAGCTCCTCCTGCTAAAGTAAGCTAAGTGGAAAATCCCATTTTCAATATTTTCACAGGCGTTCATGGAAAAATCCTTAATTCGACAAAATGTCTGGGGTTTTTGAAGCAATTAAAGGTGATGGCAGCCCTATTTTTTTTGTGTGTGTAATATTACGTATCTAACCTACCCAGAATACGTAATTAAATTAAACCTATCCGCAAAATCTCTGTTTTTCTCACATTATATTATATAATTTAGTGTTGTATAACTTATTTCTTAGGTTCCTCCATAATTTCTTTTAATTCTGTGTCCTTTGAATATATTTACAAATCGTTATTTCTTTATCAAAGTAAATTGTTACTTATTTGCTTCGAGTTGCGAACTTCTCCAAATGAAATATGGCGCCGTTTACTGGTATATAATTTTAAGGCATTATGAGATTTATTTCGGTAACAGCATTAACTTGATAAGTACCGTAAGCTTACAAAGGGGCTGCGGTTCACAAGGTGCTATAAATATCGCAATTTCGGAGGAATGGCGAGAGAAATAAAGAAAATGGCTTGATCTTAATTAGGTAAGTAGGTACCTACTAACTTGCCTGAGAGTATTTATTTTCTTTATGCTTAGTTCTGCCTAAGCACTACGACGGCTGTTGACCGACAAGCGTTACCTCGGCGACCTGATTCTACGTAATAAGAGACTAGTATTCGTTTTTAAAACTTAAATAACATGACATCAATATTTGTTCCAAATATTTTGAAATGGCAACTTCGCAAAATGGCTGTCTTTTTAAAGTTTTGGCGCCAACGTGGAAAAAAACATGTCGGCTCGTTGGATTATTTTCCTAAACTTGTGTATTTTCGAGTGTTAATGTGTAGTAAATGGTGAATTATTATTCATTAAGTGCTCGTAAACGTGCTCGAGTGTGGGTGAGTGATATAACGAGGTGAAACGTGTCTTTTCGTGTTGTTTCCAAAACTCGATAGGAGCCTCTTGTAAAGTCTCTACCACTTTACAAGGGCATGAGTTTGACTTGACCGTGACTTACTTAGCTTGACTCTGACTGTGACTATGACTTGTTTGACGCTATTAAGACTATGTAAGCTGTTTAAGATTACGACTAAAGGACATTGAATCTACGGTCATGAAAATTTTACACACACACATTACACACGCTGTCATTTTAAATAAATAAAAAAACAAATCCATGAATGAGATATTCTGGCAGAGCATCCATCTATGATTATGCTATTTTGTAGCGATGATAGCTCAGTGGGTAGCGCTATATAGACTTTCACGCAGCAGGCTAATGTAAAAAAAAATCTCAAAAATTACTGAACTGCTGGTGAAGGAAAACATCGCGAGGTAACTATAGCAACAAGGGTATTTTTAACCCACTTCGAAAATGAGAGGGTTCTCAAGCTGGTTGTTTTTTTTTTTGTTTTCTCAGTTCTTTGCCATTTATAAACCGATTTGTATTTTATTTGAAAAGATATACTTTCAGAATGGTCCCATAGAATTGTCATCAAAATCGGTTCAGTAGTTTGGTTTTTCAATCAAAACAACTGTAGAAAAAAAATCATCCAAGTAACCGAAATTGCATATTAACTTTTGAAGTCGGGTTTTAAATTGATTATTTTTAGTACTCTGCTATGACCTAAAAGAGACCGCAGGGAAACGCTGGATGGAGGCCGCTTCCAACCGGCCCTTTTGGAGATCAATGGGGAAGGTCTATGCCCAGCAAAATTTGTCAAAATTTGAAATGACGATGATGAGTACTCTGCTGGCTAGCCTGCCCACCCTCAAGTTGAAAACCTGTCGCGAACCTAATAATGGTTTCCGTTAGCTTCCCTTTAGAGCAAGATTCCTTTCCAGGCTAAGTGTGTGGTCAGATGGCACTGAGGTAGTATGTAGTTATGTACTACGTAGTAAATACTACCTCAGGGTCGGATGGTAAACTTCTTCGACCATACCATCGAGGTGAGTTGTGCAATCAACCTGCCTGTCAACCTTAAATAATATTACTCTACAGTTTGGACATTCCAAACATAATATTTCATAAATTCCCTCAGGAATGAAAGGGTAAACACGTGGACGCGGCCTAATTTATTCAGAGAAAAGTTGTTTAGGTAAATAAATAATTTCCCGTAGTAGTGTACATCTCTCTACCAATATTAGATCCATTTATTTGGGTACGTAAGATTAGGTAGGTAAATCAGTAAGCCCTGGCGCCGGAGCAATAGAATACGGCACCGGCATCCACTGCTTGTAGTAGTTGTAGTGAGAGGCTACTGGGGAGCTCCGGGCTCGGGATGGTCAAAGTTGGGGCTCTGACCCCGGGAGAGAACGACAAGTTTGTGTGACCAACGTGTAGGTACTTTACAGTGCCTGCCATGGTCCTCTAACCTGGCAACAAATACTAAAATGCCATTGTATCTTAGATTAACTAGTTATACTAAGCATTGTATGTTTTTTCAACGCGCGAACGTGGAAAAAACATATCTCCCTACTCGTTGTATTATTTTACTAAACTTGTGTATTTTAGAGTATTAATAATGGTGGACTATTATTTATTAAGTGCTCGTGAACGTGCTCGAGTGTGGGTAAGTGATATAACGAGGTGAAACATGTATTTTCGTGTTGTTTCCAAAACTCCATAGAAAAGCCTCTTGTAAAGCCTTCACTACTTTACTGGGGCATGAGTTTGACTAGACCGTGACTTACTTTTCATGACTCTGACTGTGGCTTTGATAGTTAAACTTGATAAATATTACGACCGAAGGACTCTGCGTCCATGGTCATGAAAAAAATCTAACACTAACATGACATTATGATTACTTACCAAAATTATTTCAATTTGAGCTGAAGTATTGTAAGCTAGCTCTACTCCGTACTCTACTTCAAAGACTACTATGTATATACGCTCTACTTATAGCAAAAGTTATTCATAATGATGAGTATACTGTATACTATACAACGATATCTCCGAATATTTCCACTGTCTTACCCCCAGAACAGACAAATAAGGGAGATATGCCTTATTTTTTTTGCACTATACCAATAAAATTAATTTTGCACGGCTCACGTAGGTACTTATTCTTACGCACACTAAGAAACTAGTACTACCAATGAACTAATAAGTCCACATGCTAAAAAGAGCGGCAAGGTGCTGGGTGATTTTGACTGGGTGGTGTCTTCAAATCACGAGTTAATCGGTTTCTTCTAGGCAAGCGTGCTGCATCGTAAACCGCATCATCGCTTTTTTATGCCATAGATACCTATGGCATACGGCAAACAAGCAGACGGGCTGTCTGATGGTAAGCAGTTACTGTCGCCTATGGATACTTGTAACACCAGAGGCGTCACAAATACGTTGCCGACCCTTTAGGACTCGATTAACTCGCCTTTTGAAGAACCCCATGTTTTAGCTTCTCGGAAACACCGTGGAAGGTAGCTCACTCTACATTTTGCAGGTATGAGGCAAGAAGGATCGTGTGAATCGCACAGTGTGCGATTTTCACTGATCTATGATGTGTGGATGAGCCTTCATCATCATGTATCAGGCATCATCGGCTCAACATCAGGAAAGATGGAGACCAAACGCAAGCCTATATATATATTTTTTTTAAACTTCAAGCCTTATTTAGGCCAGATGCGTTTGGTGGCCAGGTGGCCAACGCCACCTGACCATATCTCCTTTGTTTATCTGTTCTGAAATCTACCCAGTCACCAGTATAATAACTTTTCATCTTCATTAAAAGTACGGTTCCTCAAGAACTGGTAAATCGGAGGGCGCTCTTAGAGTAAAATATTTAGGTATGAGGAGCTTCAGTCAGTCTCATTAGCCTCGCGGTTTTAGGTACCTACTTCTATTGTTCTGTCAGTTAATTAGCGAAAGGAACCCGATCTCGAGTTTAGTTTTACTTTTCAGGAGTCTGTGTAAAAATATTATTTTATACAGGCTTCACAAGTATTACGACGGTCGGCTCAGTGGAAGCTAGTCTGTGTCAGAGACTCAGAGTCGTAAGGTATAGAGTTCGATTCTCAGATTAGACAAATAAGGGAGATATGGTATGGCGGCATGGCGGGTGCGAACGCAGCTGGCATAAATCAGGATTGATGCCTTTAGTAAATAAAAACTATCTTAAATATATAAATTTATGACTAAAACAAAATCTAATCTAAAAAAATATAATATATATACATTATTTTTATTTTTTTATATAATAGGCTTGCGCTTGACCGCCAACTCGCCTGATGTTAAGCGATGATGCGGTCTACGGTGGAGCACGCTTGCCTAGAAGAAACCGATTCACTCGTGATTTGAAGACACCCAGATTATAACTATCGGGGAACACCCATTCAGGCAGCGCATTCCACAGACTAGCAGTTCGCACAATAAAAGTGGAATCAAAGCTTCGTTCGGGTTTTCGGAATACTAACCATAAAGCGGTGTCGATTTTTTGTGCCCGCTCTGGCAGTCCGATAGAAAAATGGGCAGGAGGGAATTAGATCATGAAGATCAGATGCACACTATCCGAAATGTATTCAATATAAGACGATAGAATAGCAACTTTGCGTCGATTCTCAAGACTAAGGAGCTTAGTCTGAACCAGGGATTCGTTGCCGATGAGCCTCTTGACACGCTTCTCGATAGAGTCTAACGCCCCAAGCTGATTCTTAGCTGATCCATCCCAAAGGTGCAAAGGTACTCCATGCACGACCGAATTTGTGCTTGATACAGTGAAAGCTACTGTTCCGACGTGAAATATCGTAGCACCTTTGATAGGACACCCAGCTTTTTGGCAGCCAATTGAGCCTTGTCCTCAATATAGGAGCCAAAGTTGAGGGTAGAAGATAGAGTAACGCCCAAAAGCTCAAGCCGGTCAGTTATCGGAATGGGTACATCACGGAAAGTATAGGAGCCAGTTGGAACGGCGTCCTTTTTGCGGAAAACAGACACGCCTGGGTCTTAGCGGAATTGAACTTGACCAGGTTGGCATCCCTCCAATCGGAGACTGCCTTAAGGTACAAATTCATGCGCTCGACCATGGCCTCTCTAAGAGACTGGATTTGTGAACCGCTGGTTCGTGCATTAGATAGGTATATAGCTCTCTACTACTGTGCTGTCGTCTGCGTACCCAAAGGTACCGGGCTTTAGAAGATCGTTGATGTGCAGCAGGAAGAGCGTTACAGAGAGCACTGATCCCTGGGGACACCAGCATTAATTGTCAATCGATCGGACGGGCAGCCATCAATGACAACTCGAATCGATCTATCCCTCAGGAAGTCCGATATCCACGCAACGAAACCTTTGGAGAAGCCAAATGGGGAAAGCTTGCTAATAAGGCCGTCATGCCAAACCCTGTCGAAAGCCTTCGAGATGTCGAGGGAAACGGCAAGCGCTTCTCCGTATTTCCGTATATCGCCCTAAGTCGAACTCCCCTGCAGTAGAATTTGTCGCCGTTTTAAACATGTGGACTAATAGTTCATTGGTGTCGCTACAATAAGAAGTACTAGTAAAAAAGTTATTGCACCGCTAAATATTGGGTGCAAATCTTGCGCGTCGAATTTTTATTCCAAAAATAAATATTTTGAATTTGAAATAATATAATAATAATAATTTTATTCCCGAAATAAACCCAAGTACCTACAGCGGTTCACATCACAATAACGGTGGAACTGGTGCCGGAAATAAAGGCCCACTTTACCAGTTCATTGTGCTTTTTATGTAAATAAAACGTTCCAATATTGGTAAAACACTTTTCTTGGATAAAGGTTGGGTTTGTATTCAATTCATGGAAAAGGGGGACATGGCCGATGTCTTATGAATGGTTGTAGCAAAATTAAAATAAAAAAGTTACGTAGGCCTACTTCAAAAGAGATCGGCCGAATTAAGGAGGCTCTATTGTCGCACCGCTATAGCATTACTTTCCTACTGAGAAGTTTATGTAAGTTAAGTATCCACGAGATTTTTGACGCCAACGTGAAAAAAACAAGTCGCTTTCAAGCGTATATGTGTAATAATTGTGGCTTATTGTATACGTGAAAGTGCTCGACTGTGGAAAGTTATGTAACGAAGTGAAACATATCTTTTCGTGATTTTAGAAGTCTGGGGCATGACTTACGCAGGGTACAAATGTATGACGATATTTAGTAAAAATTTAAAATTTTTCAATACTTGACACTGGTAAATAAACAAGACATGTGATGCCAAAATCCTCCCAAAAGGTAAAAGGAGAAAAAAGTTTATACGAAAATATAATTTGAGCTGAGAATTTGAGATATTATGATTATACGCCTAGTCTATAGTACCAACCTACAAGTTTTCCAAGGACGCTACAGAGAATCTTTGAAGTCGTCACAGAAGTCCTGGTAAGTAGTGAGTTTGCAAATGGAGGTGTTTTTAATTTTAAAATCTTTATAGATATCTACGCACTGAAATACAGAGGTAAATAGTACAAGTAGGTGATATAAACATTTTGCTTGTAATTTTTACAGAAGTTATAAAAAGTTTACCTTGGTTTTATTAAGGTCGATTGTTACAATTGTGTGTGATCGACTGTGCCTATGACATAATTTGAAGACAACTTCTAAAACTTGAAATGATCATGACTACCTACTAGAACATCTAGAGCCAAGTAAAAAAAAGGTTTCCAAAATAAAACAAAAAAGGCTTACTTTTCAAGTGTTAGCTGATCAAATATGTGTGAAAATTAGATTTATATGATTATTTACGGAATGTTTACCGTGGTAAGGTTGTGTGGAATGAGCTCCCGATATTTCGGCGCAGTTACATGCACCATGTTCACGGGAATAATCATATATAAAACTAGTGAACAACCGTGATAGTTTAAAACAGTGTTAAACAAGTATTACTCATATAATATAAAATACTCACCCTGTCTCAGTGGCGGCATTTGTGAGACTGAATTCATTTCTCGAAGAGCAACATAATGACCGCCAATGCATTTTCTTCTAAGAGTGTATTACCAGCTTAATTACGGTTTAACTAAATCCGTCATTACGACTTCAACGTGCGAACTGTATCACCTCGTAAACATTACAAGTCAGTCTGTCTTGTTTTATCATATAAGATAAGCATTTATCATGATTCTGTGATACTAGAGTCGCGAATAACCATTGCATGGCTGAACGTAATTAAAACGTAACCCGGGACTTTGAACTACAAGCCGGAAACCGAATTTTACAGAAGCGATAAACTTGTGATTTATTCGTCGATTTGCAAAACGACGTCGTAAAACAGTTGCGAGGACTAAATATTCGACGGGACGATGGGAAACTAGACATGCTACAGAATACTGTAGATACAAGTAGCTGGCGATAGTTTTTATTTATTTTTATATCCGTGATATACCTACAGGTGCCTGTAATGCCTGTATATGGCTAGAAGGTTAAAAACAAAATAATATTGTGACCTTAGAATAACTACACAAAGAAACCAAGTACATTCGCAAAATTTAAGCCATTCAAATGGTGTCATATATGGCTCCAAAAAAATATAAAAAATTTTACTATGACAATTTGCGCGGTGAAATCGTACCACAACAAATCAGAAAAGCAGCATAAGAGTTATGGTGTGACATTCCACAAGTAATCCATTAATTTTCTTGCTTAAATCGTTTAAAATACCAATCGAAACGTAAGCTACAAAGCGAATTTGTGGCTTACGTTTTCAGAAGGCGTTGTTTGGAAACCTACCTTCTCTGAGTAGTTATTCTAAGATTGTGACAGAAAAAACAAATTAAAAGACTCGAAAGCTAAGATTCTGCACTCACATAAAATAAAAATACAAAATCATTAAACATACAAAGAAATTATATCAATAAACAAACTTACTGAAAAAGTTGTCACTATACACACTCGGCCACACCGTCGCTTACCATAGGCGGGTTGGTGGCCAAACGTAGATCAATTCTATATAAAAAACCTAAGTAACCACTTCGTTACGAATGGAAGACTAGAGACATATACATATAATAATATCTATATTCAAATTAGTAGCTTGTTGAATGTGCCACACGCACGTACGATAAAGCTATTTTCTATTCTAGGGGAACATTGGAAATTTGTCAACAATCTGCCTGTATTTACCTTCCGGGAATGTTGAGAGACTAGGCTCGTGAATACAAACGGAAGACGGAAGGGTTGCGTTGGGTAGTAACCACAACATTCCTCTCTACAGTAGACGCAGTGACGAGAGGCAGATATAATTATATACCTAGTGTAGTACAAGTTCTACATTTTGGCCGTAGGACGTCCACTGCTGGACATAGGCGTCCCCCATCAATCTCCAAAAGGGCCGGTTGGAAGCGGCCTGCATCTAGCGTTTCCCTGTGGTCTCTTTTGGGTCGCCTGTCCATCTCGTGGGTGGACGTCCTACGCTGCGCTTACCGGTCCGTGGTCTCCATTCGAGAACCTTTCGGCCCCATCGGCCATCTGTTCTGCGTGCTATGTGCCCTGCCCACTGCCACTTCAATTTGCTAATCCGGTTGGCTATGTCGGTAACCTTCGTTCGTCTACGGATCTCCTCATATCTTAAGGATACCCCGATAATAATAATAGGTATAGAAATACCTGTGTACTACGAAATTTATACTTGGCCGTAGCTACTTACTCTGAACTGTCTGAAAATGCGGTGTGTTGTTCTTTCTCTTTGATCTTACTTTACTGCGATTTGTAAGTAGGTATATTCAAATTACTAGGTACTACCAATTCAAAGGAGAGCCAGCAACCACTGAGAGGTTAGCAACCTAGCTTCACTGTTTAAACCTAATAATACTTTTCAGTTATTTCAAATTATTCTAACTAAAGTTGTCTAATACGGTAATAATATCTTGGTGAAAATCAGTATTCACAGCGCAGTTTAGCGTCGTACATATAATAATAGCTAGGTAACAACCACGGAATAGTATCCAGTACGTTAGTCACCACCTCAGATCAGGAAAACAAGGGAGATGCCTTAGTATAATTATCGTTCGTGTTCAAATGTCTCCTTGTTTCACTATTATATACTGCTAAACACTGGTAGTACAGCACACTTTTCTCATGCATACTAAAAAACTTACAGCAATAAACCCACATGCAATAAAGAGCAGCAAGATCTATAAGGTGAGTTGAGGCTGAACCTTGCATCAAGGCTGATTTAGGCCGCACCCGCCACGCAAACCTGTCATATCTCCCTTCATTATCTGATCTGAGGTCACAACCTTGAACCAACATTGCCTTGAACTCTACAAAAGCTAGGTACCTTACTTATCTAAGTATATATATATATAAGCCTTTGTATGACTAAATGAACAAAATCTCCATTTTAGGATACCCAAATAAATTTGTACTCACGGAATTGATGATAATAAACCGGTTTTGTTATCAGCAGACTGAATAGAACTTTACAAATAGACATTTATCTGATACCTATTTGCATAAAACTTACGTTTATACAATGGGCCTAGATTGTGACGGTAGGACGCACAACCTAGCGCAGGTACAGCGTGCCTATTTACACAGAACAGTACAGAAGGTCGGCTCCATACATCAAGCGTAAACAGGCGCACGCACACAAAGACGCGCACTTACAGCGATCTCGGATCGAATCGGTCGACGCGAGTCGCGAGGGCACTACACGTATTTAAAGTTTCGAGCGTTAATCGCCCGATGAACACAACATTATAGCTGCTTTGCGTATCCTAGCCACAGAAGACCTAATAGCTACCCTACCGCTACGGTGAATAGGTAATTAAATGAAGGTCAGCCGGAGACGACTTTCTGTACCCTTTATACTCTGTGCTATTTACTATCAGCTACATTAAAAGCCAGGGGCTCGTTTTTTGAATAGCTCGTATGATATTTCGCACGAATATATCATCCGAAATCATGCGAAATGACAGACTTTCGAACGAAATGCAAAACAAAAGTCGCATTTTTAAATAACCACATCTCTCGCTAACGCAACGAGTGGTCGAATTTGCTTTCTATCAATATAAAATCTTTCATTTCAATCATTGATTTAAGTAAATAGGGGGAAGATACGGGACGAACTTCTTAACGTGGACCGCACAATATAGGCTCCGGGGCACAATCCACTTCAGTCACAATCGAACTGGCGTTTTGATAGCACGTGAATTACTTATCAAAATTGTGTGAAATAAAGCAGCAAAAATTACTTCCTGCGTTTTCACAAGGTGCACCAACAGTTCGAAGACAAAAAAACAAGTTTCACGGCATTACTTTTCACTCGTAAATACTTAAAAACAATTAACTTAATTTTCTTTAAATGTCACTTCTATGGTCTAGTGTAGTGTCTAATGGAGCGGTGAAGTTGACGTTTACCGTGTAGACGTCAACGTCGCCGCTGACTCGAGCCGAAACAGAGCCATATTTATTGGGTACAATGTTTGGATGTCACGCGTCTTCCCCCTTTTTAAAACTGTCATTGATTTCGATTGATATTTTCGTGCGAAATCATATGAGATATCATATCATATGATGTAACATGATTCAAAAGTCGAGTCCCTGCTCCCGGCTAGAGGTTTCTCTTTCGCACATTTACAACATTTATAAAGATAAAAATTATATATAGAAAAGTACAAAAAAATATTCAAATTAGTAATACACGTTTTTAAGATTTTCTCACCAACGTAAAGAAAACATGTCGCCTCGCTGTTTTATTTTCCTAAACCTACGTTTTTTCAAGTGTAATGTGCAATAATGGTAGATTATTGTTCATGGACGTGCTCGAGTGTGGGTATGATATAATATGGTTAAACGTGTATTTTTACGTTTCCAAACTGCATAGAAGCCTCTTGTAAAGTTTCCACCACTTTACAAGGGCATGACTTTGACTTGACCTACTTGGTCTCTGACTGACTTGTTTGACAAAATTTCATCAATTTTGATGATAATTTTATAATATAACTAGCTGACCTGACAGACGCGGTTGTCCTGTCTTAGAACTGTTAAACACGCAGTCAAAATTGTAAATCTTATTTTTTTACACCTTGGGTTACATTATTGGAGTATTAGTAAGGATCCCTATTTTTAGAAAATATAATATAGCTTATGTTACCCGGGGATAGTGTAGCTTCCCAATAGTGAAAGAATTTTTCAAATCGGTTCAGTAGTTTCGGAGCCTATTATAAACAAACAAACAATGTATGTAAACAAACAAATAATCAAATCTTTCCTCTTTATAATATTAGTATCATCATCATCATCATCATCAGCCTGTACACGTCCACTGCTGAACAAAGGCCTCCCTCGTAGAGAGGGGTGTTGCCATAATCCCCACGCTTGGCAGGCGGTTTGGGGATCGCAGTACGTTCACCGTGTACTAATAGGACGCTGCTGCCCATCCTCCGGTGGTTCTGGTCGCAGTTTTAGGACATACCCGGGTCCATACATAATAATAATATAGATGATATAAAAATAATAATTTGATATTGGCAAACGCACACCAGTGCGACGCCAAAATCATCACACCGAGAAAAGAATTGAAAAGAAAACATTTTACTACGTAGTTAAAATATTGTTCTCCGATTAAAATAATGCCCAATCAACTTTTTCAAACGCCAAGTATTTTTTTAACTTTTAATATATGCGAAAGGGATAACTCTGACCCGGAACGGAGAGTGAGCTCTTGAGCAACCTACGTATTATGGTATTATACCTAAGTACCTAACTGTTACTGTTTGCAGTCTTGCTTTTGCCTATTTAATCTTTGTATGCCTAAAAGTACTTTAGGCACATGGACCTGACTTCGATGTTTTCGAACAATTGGAAGAACTAAGTAATCAATTCGTCTAAAATGAAAACAATTTCTGTAAATTTGGGGCCCGTTATTCAATTTAGGGACTGCGGGAAATTACGCGAACGTGAACCTTAACGAGCCGAAATACGGTTTGCGGTCGCGTAACTTTTTGCTGTCACCTAAATAGAGATGATGATGGAGGCATCACAGGAGGTTTTTGATGCGGTTTTTACCATCAGTTAGATCATTTTTCACGGAAGGTTTATATAAATAACTGCCCCGGCTTCACACGTAAATTACACCCGTGCAAAGCCGGGGCGGGTCGCACTTGGCATAGACTAACTAACTAACTGCTTACACAGCGTAATCTAATCCCAGAAACACAGTTGTAATTCATCATCAGATTAGGCACAGGTAGACGCCGGCATACATCTATGTCCTCACGATAATACACGCACGGAATTGGTTCGCTTCATAAAATAACAGTAAGCGACGTTAGTATAAAAACTTTAGATATTATTTTATACTGCCGACATTTTTCCTGCATAATAAAAGAGGAAGCTCGAGAGAAACATAAATATTACTCAACATCGCTAACTTGTCAAAATTCATCTCAACGAGCCCCTTTTGGTAAAACAAAAATACGAGTAGGTTACAAGAATTACCAGATGAGAAGTTTTCTCCGCGTTATGCCAATTTGTGTATCTAAGATAATGCATATATTATGTAGGAGGAGACCACGTGCCTTCTATCTTATGCCGACAGCCCCCCTCTACGTTGGTGATTCCACCCTCGGGACGCCATTGAAGAGGGGCCCATTTTGTGTGTTTTGAAGTAAAGTAGGCGGAAGAGGCAACAACTTCTAAAGTCTACGGAAAGAACCCAAAGAAATAGCATGAACTTTAATTATAAGAAATGTTGCGAAGGCTCAAATACCGAAATTAACTTTATGGCCCGGAACCTCAGCGGAACCGTGAAAGATGGAAGCGAAGTTAAACTGACGGAAGTCGCGTTTCCGGGAAACGGTACAAAATGTATTATGAACACAAAGTATGTAGAATATTATATTTTTTACGAAAACCGAAGTTGTAAACTACGCTACACTGCTACGAAAAAAGAGAAATCCATAAATGAAATCCATAATATTTACCAACACATGAAGTCGGCGCACAAAAATCACCGAACCAAAGTAGACTCAGCTTTAGAAAATATTAAGTAATCTGTGAAAGTAGAGCAGAAAGTACCTAAGTGTGTAGGTATAGCGATGGTGGCTGAGCAAATAAGTATGTGCACTTTACAATCTGACGGCATGTGGCTCGATCCTCAGCCCTGATGCACCAATGATTTATTACGTACTTAATTCATCATCATAAATGTAGAACCAAATCGTATTGTCGTATAATCGTGTGTTCAAATGCAGCCTAATACACTCAATATAGCGTAATTAGACTTTAGTGTTATTAAAATAATTGAAACTATTAGACCCAATTATACTGTAACGTTACACAACTTTGAGGATTAGAGCTAGGATAAGGGCGGGTGATTGTTATTCAGGGTATAAGGTACAGGTTAAGGTATCCAAGGTCCCGAAACCTAAAAAAAAACTTTCTATGCATCTAGGTATAAGCATACGTGCCATACGTGCCATACGCGCCATGTTTGGAGTCTCTGATGACGTTTCATGCGTAGAGTTCTTTAAAGAACTCGGCATACTTCCCTACCGTGCGAGTTAATATTCCAGGTAGGCCTATTCGTGCACTCTAATCTGAGTATGTTCCGGCGGAGGGGCGTCCTCTCGACGTTTAATTTGTGGAGCAACATAAAAAAGGACCAGCTTGTGACACCAACCCATAAGCTGGCGAAGTCTGAGAGGTCAGTTTACGTTGGAGGGCCCGCGATATACAACCGAATACCCGCTGCCGTGCGGAATGCTCCTTCCACCGCGCAGTTCAAAACGAAATTTAAGTTCTGGCTACATGAAAACCTATTTTACGAAATAGCTGACTACGTCAAATTGCCGGACCATTAATTTGTTAATTATTCTAATTGTTTTTTTTATTAAATCTATTTTAAATTATTATTTACATACAATATTACTATTTTTATACAATTTTACAATTATTATAATGAATGAATTCAATGTAATTATAATAAGACAGAATCTATAGTTTATTGACATGTAACATAGGTGTTATTAATAAATATTTGTATTTGTATTTGTATAGCTGAAGTTAGTTACCTAAAGTATAGATAGGCATTCCCCTGATCCCCATGAATGTTAATAGTAACACTGCGGTAGAGGGCAAGAAAGCACAAGGTTCAAAGCAGTATTTACCTAGTGCATGGTTAGTAATGTACGTAGGTACATAAAGTGATAGTAATAATTAAGTAATTTAAATTCTATGGCTTGCCTAATTTAGCTTGCAGACAATTTTCATCTACATTCACAGATTCAGCGTCATCATCTTATCATGTTCCCACTGTTGGGACACATGCCTTCTCTCAGAGAGAGAGAGAGAGAGAGAGAGAGAGAGAGAGAGAGAGAGGATGGGCCCTAATCTACCAGTGCCAATGCCAGTGATATGTGAATGATTGTGAATGTTAATTATATCTTTGAACTTTTGAGGTTCTTGGATATACCGGTTTCCTCACGATGTTTTCCTTTACCGTTTTTGAGCGATGGCATCTAAACTTCACATAATATATTTAAGTACTAAATACCTAAGTCATTTGGTGCAGGGCCGAGGATTGAACCGGGTGCCGTCAGATTGTAAAGCGCACATGCTACCGCTCGGCCACCATCGCTTCACTATAACTAAATAGGTATATATCTGGGTGTCTTCAAGTCGAGAGTGAATCGGTTTCTTCTAGGCAAAGAAGCCTGCATCGTAGACCGCGTCGTCGCTTAAATAACATCAAGCGAGATGGCAGCCATGCGCAAGCCGATCAACATGAAAAAAAATAAAAAATTAGGCAACTTCTCATAGAAATAGAAAAACCTACAACCACTGAATTATGAAGAAAGTTTGCTCTAGTTTAAAACTACAATGTCAACTAGGGAATACCGCTTTTAATGAAATCCTTCGCATTGAAATAGGTGGCTGTTGTGCAAAAGTGCCTGGTTTTAAAGCTATAAGAGTACATGTGATTAAGCTAAGTGTCGTTATTCAGGATGAAAACTGGCACATAGTTTAATTAGGTTTGTAAGAGGATGTGACGTCACGTGACGATGTCCTTCGTTGCCCATTACCTCCAAGTTTTAGCTTATCTACGCACGTACATCACTTGCCTAATTAGTTTGCAGAGAAAAGCCACAGCTGAACGAAATAGACTGAGCAACTGAGCTCCTTGGAAACTAAGTATTAAATCAAGAGCGTAACAAATATGTACTTCTCTGAAACTTGGTATATAATGCGTCCATAATTTGAAGAACACTCTTCGACGAAAGTTGGACTTAAAAGTCTCGAGTAATTGGTAGTCAAGTTTTGTCTCCCCTCAAATATTTTAGGTTCAATCAAAGATTTTCTAATGGTTCAATATTTCAAATGAGCAAAGAGGTTAGATTACTTTTTTCCACTAACGAAAACTTACTTACGATAACTTTTTTTAACGAATGAACCACTCAAAATTAGAATTTATATGGACAAAAAATTATTGACTTTTCTTCCTTTCAAATATGGAATTCGTCCGTTTTTTAAATTATGGATTAACTATTCCGCATAGATTCTCTCCCTCTACGCTATTCCGACATCACGTTTATGAGGTAAAGTCATTAGGTAAATAGGGGGAAAGTATAGAGATAATAGAATCAAATGTAGACTATTACATTTGTATTGGACATTTGTATTTTCACCAAAGAGTACCCAGATTAGTTTAAAAAACGTAGTCAAGTTATTACCCGTCAGAAAAGAGTAAAGTTCACTAAACTAAACTAAAGATTTGAACAAAAGAAATGTAAGTAATATATGTGTATATCCATTTATAATAAGGTACCTAATGATATAAAAATGTTGGACGGTAACAAATTTAAAAAAGAATTGACTAATTGGCTTCTTAACCATTGTTTTTATAGTGTTAAGGAATTTATGGAATTTAATTCTAATATTATTCGTTTCTAAAATATCTATTTAAATTCTTTAGTATAAAAATAAGCATTTGCACGTCTGCTTGCAGACTGAGTACAAAGTGACATAAATATAATATTAAGACCTTTTAATGTAATGTATTCTAGCAAATAAATAATTTGATTTGATTTGATATGATCTAAAGCCTAGCACATCTAGCAAACACTTTGTATATCTTGGCTGTTTTGCTTAGAAGCGGGCTTAGTTTAACCTCATTAATTTTTCATCATGTTCACGCGTCTCAATACAAGGTAAAAGTGTTCGTGGACCTTACTGCGTGCCCCACGTGCCTTTGGAATGAACAAGTGGCTATTTACGCAAATTCTAATACATTCTGATATGATATGGGTGTCTCTCGCATTTACTTATCCATCAAGTGTTTTACGTGGCAAGGAAGAAAATATATCGTACTTGTTCATGATGACCGTTATGACTCGGCGGTGGCGCGTCTGCTTTACGAACTGGAAGGTTCGATTCTTGGCCGGGCAGATGTATGAATGATGCTGTTAAATATCGTTTTCGGGTCTCTTTTTTTATTTATTTATTGTTTTACCGTACATTTAGGTGCGCAGTTACAGGGGGCCCCAATTAGCTCACCCATGGATCAAAATATATCAATTGATTAATTAAATCTATAACATACGATACTAATAAGATTCAAAACTTTTATTTGTTTGTCACGTAATGTCATTCTAATCTAGGGCGTACGATTTCTTCAATAAATCATACGAGCTCTGTATAAATTGATCTTCTGTTTTAGTTGTTCGAGTCTGTATGTGTTTTCCATGGCACAGGGAATCCTGGAGTAGAAAGTTTTTTATTTATTACTAGCTGTTCCTCACGTCTTGGTATACGTAAACTTTCATACACACTTTTAGCCTTAGCTCCTTAGTTCGGCCTTTGCGCAATATCCTTTCTAAGCGGACCTCTACACCCGATATAATTTACCTGCCAAATTTCAGCTTCGTCGATGAAGAAGTTCTCGAAATTTCGTGATTAATCAGTGTGTGAGTGGTATTTCACTTTTATATACTGGGGCAACTCTAAAATAGCCAAAAAAATCTGCTGTTCCATAGAAAACGATCATTCACACTCGACAAAATGTATGGAACAGCTGATATTTTTTCGCGATTTCAGGGTTGATACCATTATAAAAGTTGTTAATAATGATGGGTACTATGGACCCCTTTCCACGTAACCCTGTATATGGATAGTTAGGTAGGTAATAGGGTAGCGTACTAAAATAAGAGGTAAGTATTTTTTCAAAATCTCTGTTTTACCGTTATTTAAACCGACCTTTCACATACAAACATATTTAATTAAAACAACAAATCTAAACTAACATTAACAAAAGTGTTAAACTGTTAAAACATTAACTCTTAAGTACCAACAAAGCTACGCCGGAACTTCTGTTATTTCACTTAGCATTCAGATAGAGCTCGTTTACCTACATACTTATATAGGAAACAGAAATCAATCAGAATCTTAATTTATGGAGATCTCATAAAAGATGAAAACAATAAGTTTCATTTTACTATTGTTTTGGGGAACTGTCGTAAAATACGATCAGGCCGAATGACGTGCGAACCGTCGATATCAATTCCTTGTTTGTCTTCGAATCAATGGAGCGCGATAAATAAATTCGTAATTCTCTCGCGTCGCCCGCGAAGCGTTATCAATAGCCGGGCCCTAAGGGGACTCTTCTCAAAACACCACAACGTCTAAATTGCCTCCAGCTACGCGTAAAAAGCAATGAAAGCGTTTTCACATGACCAGTTTTCATTTCGCCCACACACATCCCCGAGCGCGAGATCCCCAAGGAATTTCAACTAGTAGGTATCTGCACTCCCTAATAATGCCGGAGGGATACAATCCAATGCATTCTCCTATTCGTATTTTATCGGAGCCCTCAAAGAAAAAACTAACATTTTATTTCGGAAAACGTGGACCTAATCGCGAGGAAAAGCAAATATTGATCCCTTACCCTTTAAACGAGTTGGTGTATTGTCAGCAATGGTAGATAAAATAAGTAGAAAACTTGAAATTGTATTGAATACTTACTGAAACTCTTTTAGAAACTTCAGTGATTTCGGTAAATCTTTTTTGGTTGAAGATTTCTTTGGTATAACCAATAACCAGGGTTACGCGGAAAGGGTGTACCAAGCCGTAAGAGGTCCGTTATACGTTATACTCATCGTTATGAACAACTTTTAATAAGGTAGGTACCAAACCAACCATGAAATCGGGAAAAAAATATCCAGCTGTTCCATACATTTTGTCGAGTGTCAATGACCGTTTTCTATGGTACAGCTGATTTTTTTTTTGCGATTTTGGATTGATCTGTATGATAAGGTACTATGGATCTCTTTCGGCTTAGTCACCCTTTTTTTTTTTTGTGGGACCACTTCGTCACCCTTTCCGCGTGTAGTATAAAAATATGATTTTTCCTGAACTGGATGAGAACCTAGGTACATTCCAGCCGCTGCCGCTGAGAGAAAGCGTATGAAAGCTGCAATACCATTGTAAAATCTGTCTGAAAATATTTTTTTTTATATTTTACTGTATTAATGCTACCAGCTACAATCTTACCTTCAAAAAGCTAGTAAAAGTGATCAGAATTTACTGTTTTCGTTCATGGTTCAGCTTTTTACAATGTTATGGAAACTTTTAGATGCGTTCTTTCAGCGGCCGCACTTAGGGGAAATATGAAAATTAAAATGAAAAGGGCCCTTTTCATTTTAATTAGAGCAAACACAAAAATACGTTTAAATATACGATGGTCCGGGTCCTTATACAACAACAATCGTATATTTTTAAAAGTATTTTTGTATTTGCTCTAATATAAAAAAGGTAATACGTACAAGTGTCAAACTTGGCATGATTACAACAAAAATAAATAATGACTAAGTGCGGGTCGGTGACAAATTTCTGTTCATTACCAAGTTATAACTGGTAATTCGGTTACTTGGATAACCTTAAAATTTCATAATAAAATCGAAAGTCCATATTTTACTAAATTTAAAGTCGGGTTTTTTTATTGATAATTATTGTGTTTTATGGGGTATGGAACCCTCAGTGCGCGAGCCCGAATCGTACTTGGCTGGTGTTATTTTATAAAAGTTGGCATACAGGTAATAATAAGACATAAAGAAGTACAACTGAATTCTTGTGCCATCAAGTGCTAATTGTCACCTTTTAACGACTTTGCCGCTTACATTGACTTAATTATGTATGTTAGGTACTCCACGTAGGCAGATACTTTTGTCTACTTACCTACATACTTAGGAGGTAACTTTGAGAGTCTCCTCGTTTATTTACCTGGCCGGAATATTATCATGTTAGTATGAAAATTAGAAGTACGTAGGTACTTTTGGTAGGACGAGGATTTTCTTCATAGCATTTTTAGGGTTCCGTGCCCAAAGGGTAAAAACGGGACCCTATTACTAAGCCTACGATGTCTGTCTGTCTTTCTGTATGTCTGTTTGTATGTCTGCCCGTCTGTCCGTCTGTCCGTCTGTCCGTCTGTCCGTCTGTCCGTCTGTCCATCTGTCCGTCTGTCCGTCTGTCCGTCTGTCCGTCTGTCCGTCTGTCCGTCTGACCTACCTTCTTACGAACCGCAATAGATAGACAGTTGAAATTTTCACAGAATATGTTACGGCGGATTAACTAAGAAATAATAAAAAAGTCAAAAATTAAAAACGAAAAGAGGTATACAACAAACGTATTTTTTCAACGTATTTTTATATTAGCTCTATGGTAAAAAAAAAAATTACAAGCGTCAAATTTGGCAAGTATAACAACAAATAATAAATAATGGCCAAGTAATCCGAGCCAATTAGGCTCGCAATTAGGCCGAGTCGGTGATAAGTTTCTGTTCACCATCGGTTCTCGTACGATCACAGAAGTGAAGCAACGTCGGGCGCAGCCGGTACTTGGATGGGTGACCGCCTGGGCGTTGATGGGATGTTGTCTTTTAGCACTATTTTTTTATACTTTAGTAGCTAACAAGTTATGTGGTGGTACGGAACCCTCAGCGCGTGAGCCCGACTCGCACTTAGCCGGTTTTATTTTACTTTTATCTTATTTAAACTATAACTATTATATCAAACGGAATAAAGTGACATTATTTTCAGTTTAGTATTTAGAGGGCAGACCTACTTGCCCAATTCAATCCTGATGCCCTATGGATAAGTCACCCTATTCCCCCTATTGGTTGCGTTATCTTATCGGCTAACGCGCAGGCAGCTGCCATGCCATCCACCTTTTGTTGCGGTGAATCAAAAACTGCTAATAGACGTGTAGATTAGGTTGGCGGACCGCCGTCCAACCAACGAGAGAGAAAGAGTGAAAATAACATATTTCCCTCTCTTTCTCTCCCGTTGGTCAGACGGCGGTTGAGGTCAACCAAATCCACAAGTCTGTTAGCACTTTAATGGTTATTAAACTTTAAAATTCTTCTTTCCTTCAGATTTTTAGGGTTCCGTACCCAAAGGGTAAAAACGGGAGCCTATTATTAAGCGTACGATGTCTGTCTGTTTGTCCGTCCGTCCTACCTTTTAATGGTTTTATCTTTCGAACCATAATAGAGAGCCAGTTGATATTTTCAGAGAATATGTAATGTTACGGCGGATTAACTAAGAAATATTAATAAAGTCAAAAAATTTAAACTAACGAAGTCGCGACTGGCATGAGACCGGGGAGAATGGCATAAACTCGCACTCAATCACTCAGGGCTGACGTTAACAAAAATAATTCTTGTATTGAATTAATATTCCTAAATATTAATTTAATTTTTTTTAAACATTTTTTTTCTTCTAATGGGAGGGTGTTTTGGTGGTAATTAGCACTGCTGAATAGCCTCTACATTATCAGCCTATCACGCTCCCACTGCTGGGACAGAGGCCTTCTCTGGGAGAGAGAGAGAGAGAAAGAGAGAGACTGAGAGATAGAGGATGGACCGTAATCCAGCATGCTGACTTAGTGCATGTTGGTGAATGTCATTTGTCTTTGAACTTTTGAGGTTCTTGAACATACCGGTTTCCTCACGATATTTTCCTTCACCGTTGTTGAACGATTGCATCGAAACTGCATCTAACTAATGCAAGAGGATCGAACCGGATGCCGTCAAATTGTAAAGAGCACTTGCTATACCGCCCGGCCACCATCGCTCGCAGCACGCATGCCTAGCCAAGAAGAAATATATCAACAACGGAATACCAATATGCCTGAGTGAGAAACCATTATCTCATGTGAACTATAACAATTGCAATATCCTATAAAACAAACAATGGCTCGGAAAACCCCTAACCAATCATTAGGGTAAAAAGCGAGGGGAGCCTGCGGACCCAGTCGTGTGCGCTTTAGATGAGCAACCCAAATTTTATTTCATCCCCATCTTTTGAAGGGAACAATACACCGAAAACTTTTATACAGACATACTATCTAAATATAAAAAGCCACTTATAGCGGTAATATTGTTTTGAAGTTTCCTTGCTAGCTTATCTCTGGAGTACAGCAGCTTATTACTATGGAAACTGACGTTTTCACACATTTTATTTATATTATACGGAATTACTAATGTTCGAACTAACGAACTTAATTGAACGTGATAAACGAAATATGCAGCTCATACAGCTCATCTCTGATCTGAGGAAAAAAGTGTGTAACAACTAAAATAATTTATGTAGGAAAGGAAGGTCCGTACCTACCAATTTTTTAAAAATATTTTTATATAAAGCCTAAAAACATCGTGTTTTATTTTAACCTTTACATTTAGAAGCATTTTAGAAATTTCGACATACAAATTCAAATCCAATGTCGTCTAATTTAACTTGCATAAATTTTCATATACATGCATATAATATTATGACTAAATAGTTACTTACTACAGTTTTTGTCTACCTTAGGTCTGGAGATCTGGATATTTTTGAGAGCTGCCTGAAATAACTTTGTAGGGATTATGAAAATTTGAAAAACTTAGCTGACTATTTATATACCTTCCATTACATATTTTACGTATATATCCATTTACTTTCTTTTTTAATTTTATTTAGAGGGCAAGTGCCTTTATTCTAAACAAAATACAAGCTAATACTAACACTACAAATACAGTTAGACTGCCCATAGACCGTTGAAGGTCTAAAGACATTCCAAATGCTCAAGCCCACTACCAGTTGGCAGCGTACCTAGCATGGCGGCATTACCAGATTACCACGCTGAATGACAATGCTTATGCGTTGAGTTGAGCCAGAAACACGCCAGGATTTTGGTTACGCGTCGAGATTTTTGAAAATGAGCTGGGCTCCGGGTTCCCATGTCTTGTATTCATTTACTTGTTTCACTATATTTTGTTTAGGTAAACCAATATTCAAATAACAAAAGCTCAATATACTTGACCCTGTATTTCCGTGATGAGCATTTCGTAAATATTTTAGGTGTTATTGGCTTTGAAAGTTTATTGCCTCTCTAATATGGAAATATAAACATGTACGCGCTTATACTCTGAGAAGGTCACTGTCACCGACTTTGACGATGAACATAATCAAAGACTTAGGACAGCAGATGCTTACAAAGTCGTACGGTTAGACTATTAATTAACTATTAATTTGACTATTAATTTTTATTGCGTGTAAGTCTGCTTTTGATCACCTACAACCCTAATACCCTCTTTAATTTGTCCCTGTCGTAAATCCTTTCTTAGCAGATGTCTGCTCCTCATCAGGAACCTGTCAAATGTAGGCTCGATTGTCAAGTAGATTTCCAGATTTCATGATAAGTAAGTCGCATATTCATAATGTAATTGGCATGGCAACAGGAGTGCTGTGGGTTCAATTCTCACTAGTTGCAACTTTTCGGTACATGGTGCGGTTATGCTGAGTTGAGGTCATTTATGTGACGCAGGACATTAATTGAGCTATATTTATGGCTTAGCTATATAATATTGCCCACTTGTCTAAATTGATTATTGTTGCTGAAGTTACAAAATGAAATTATATTTATTTCTTTATATTAATTTCTCTAAATTTTGCTTTTAAATATTTCAATCCTCATTCAGTTATCACATACTTTCATAATTCCAATGCGACTCTTTACGTGTACCTACCAATGTTTCACTGAAGTACTTAAATTGTTTTACGGCTTTTACTGACTTCCGACGGTTCTTACGGTTTCGACTGTGCGCTTAAATAAATAATGAAAATATCTAAAGTAAAACAAGAGCCATAAAGATTTTATTGAGATTTTTGATGACTGATCGTGAGACGGCAAAAACTCAAGTTAAACATTCATTTATATGGCCCATGATGCGGATTTTCTTTATGCAAAAACAATTAGGTACCAGTTGGCAATAATATTTCCTTTGATCATGCACTTTACAATTCAATTTAAAAATGAGTTTGGAACATTCATATCGGAGCACCCCTCTAATTATGACATTTGACGTGCGAGGGATTATCGCAGGGGTTGGAACAGCACTTGCATAAATTTTGTCAATTTGGCACGGAGAAACCAAGGGGTTAGTTCTTGTTAGTGTTGCGTTGAGTTATTACAAAAGATATACGCTGTCGGAGCGGGGAACCAGCAATGTAATATTGCGTGTGGTGCCATCTGCCCCTTTAGGATTTCTGCTCTAAGTATATACCATGCTATAGTACCTTGATACTATACATTAATGAAGTAGATACAGATAAATAAGTATATGTTTTTTTTATCTACGTAGGTACTTGCGGGGACGTCCTATATAAGCTTTCCAGTAAAAAAATATTTTGTTTTTTGTTTTTATCACGTAAGATATCGGTATCATGCGTAATTCCCGTATAATCTATTATTCTGACTTTTGTTACAACCACGCATTCGAAAAACCACGTCTGTTTCCATAATAATACAAAATAGGTATGTTTTGAGTATGAATTACAATGAGCACCTACTTGGTTCAAGTTTTTGCTGTTGTTTGCAATATTGTAAAAAGATGAATCTAAACCATAAATTCTAATCACTTTTGCTACGTTTTTGAATGTAAAATTGTAGCTCTGTAGCTCGTAGCCGATTTATATACCACAGTAGATTATTCAGGGTTACGCATATAGACTGTACTAAGCCAAAAGGAGGTCATTTCACTCATCATTATGAACAACTTTTACTATGGCACCAACCCTGAAATCGCGAAAATATCATCTGTTCCATAAAAAACGGTCTTTAACACCGCTTTTCCAGAGTTAGTCCCATAGCAAAAGTTGTTCATAATGATGAGTACAATGACCTCTTTTCGGCTTAGTAAAGACTGTATGCAAAAAAAAATTAGAAACAAAAATGTTTTTATTTAACTTTTTAAAACTTATTGTAGAGTTAAATAACCTTGGATTTAATTGTAAGTTGTCCAATACTTGGATGAGAAAAAGACACTAAAATGATTCATCAATTAATAATAGATTAGGTACCTACCTATAAATAAGTAATTGACGAGAAAGCTTTCACTGCTATTTGTCGCTCCAAAACTAAATAATTTATTAGTCGCCATCGACGCCATTAGTGGCGTTACGCGACATGGGACTGAAGCCAGTTTATTTTCATTTAAATACAATAGCTTCTACAAGCAACGATCAATAAAGCACGAGTAATAGACCAGCCGCGCGACTTTTTCAGCTGGTTCAAGGGGCGGTCGGCCGGACCATCCGCTCTTGGATTGAATTTTAAAACCGGCCTTACGGCTACCTGTTTTAAGGCGAGGTTTTTCCACTTTTAAGCAACGCTACAAATTACCATAAGGCTTGGATTATTGTGTTAAAGTCGCATTTAGCGGAGCACGACCATGGCGCTTACACACAGTCGTGCGTTTCGCTACTTCTATTTTTGAGGTTTTTCTCATATTTTTCAACTGTAAAACGTTTTTCAGCTGCAATGTAAAATGTACCTTTGCGGCTTCCTTCATAATTATAAAATATATTGTAGACATAATGTAATAAATAAAATCCAAACCAATGAATGGATCCAAAAAAAAAGGGAGAAAAGCTCAAATCAGTGTTACTTTTTTTCTATTGAACGAAATGTTCTTGATCGTATTTCGGTCTTTGGGGTTTCCTAGATAAAACATTCAATTTGGATATGATGACACCATTTTTATAATTTTAAGCTAGCCATGGAAGTCGACACACTTAAACTAGAATGACCAAAATTGCAAAAGACGTCGACGCGATTCTGTTTACGTGATTGCGAAAAGTTGTGCGACTGCAAACCGTATCTCGGCGCGTTAAAGTTCACGTTCGCGTGATTTTCCGCAATGCGCTGTTACAATTGAGGTATGCTGTTACGATTGTGGCAATTACCTCAAAATTTACACATAAAGTATTAAAAAAATAATAACTGACAATTTTGAGGCATTTCCTAAAAAAATAAAATTAAAATGATTGCAATTTAAAAACAATTGGTTTGGTAGAATCGGGGCCCTGTAGGATAGTTAGATAAGTAATTAGGGGAAAGTGCGGTATTCCCCAATACTTAAGAACTGATATAAAACAAAATCAGAGAACAATACAATGACTGTTTATTATTTATACATTAACTATTCAATCTTCAATTTTCATATTAAATTTGGTTAAAATTTTGATATAAAATCAAATTTGAATTAAATACAAAACCGTTCGTATCCGGGATTACCCACTGTGTGTGGGTAATTCCGAACGGTGCGTGGGGTACTCCCTAACACCATTTGAACGTCATACAAGTCGCAAACAAAGCATTTAGATGACTTTTCGCCCTCCCCATACAAAGGTTGGTAATGTTATTATGAAAAAAAATTAATCAATAGGTACCTATTGTACCTACATAGTAAGACTAACTTAGTGATAACAATATCTTTATCAAAACGCCATTTCCCCATCATAAATTAAACAACTCGAGCGCATATCCTCGGTTCCCTCGCAATCGTGTAAATAATGTCTCCGGCGGCCATAATTGCGCAACCAGGCAGCCACCCTACACCGAAATATAACTATTACGCTTTTATTAAGCTCACGAACCCACCAAAGGGATACTCATAATTTAATTACAAGACCCCCGAAATAAGTTATTTCAAGTCGCCGGGAAATGGTCCGAGGGCTTAATCGAAACGAGCTAGAGTCCGGGAGGTGCCAGGAGCGACCAGGAGTCAAGGCATCCCTGTTTTATGCTGTTATTGCTGTTAATTGCCTTTGTAATTACGTGTAACCAACGTAACGTAACGTGACGTAACCACTTACTTTGCATTATGCTTATGTGAGTAACACCCGATTATAAATGGCTGTTATTAAATTTTGTTGCAAAATTCCGCCTTTTAACGGAATGGTGAGTAGGTAAGGTTTGATGAACTTTTCAAAGCGCCATATTGCAAACCGCTATTGTTCTTTGAAACTAAATAGTTCTACACCGGATAATGAGCAGGTGAAGTACGTACCTACGTAAAAGTGCTAGTTAGCACCAAAGTAAATGAAGCAGTGAAGTCTTACCTTTATATTAAAAAGTAGGTAAGTACTAATGTGTAAATATTGCATTACACTTTCGCAAAAAATGCGAGGAAAGCTTTAGAAGACATATCAAAAGAATTGATTTAAATGACATGTTGCCTCCCGAAGATTTAATTTATAATTAAAGTTTATTAATTTACACGAAAAATATTTAAAACACAGACATTTAAAACCTAAAACTACTACTACCAAAAATTTAAATTTAAATAAAAAAAAAAAAAAAAAACGAACCTAACTATCATTCTATCAAACCGCTACCAGTGGGAACTGTTCCCAAAATGCTGGCCCCATTGTAAGAATTGTGATTGTTTTGCAAAAAAGTACGTAACTAAATATAATCCCGAAAGGAAAGCTTCCATTTTATCAACTAAAAACAATCATTGATTGAGGCAAGAAAATGATATCGGTAGCTACTGCTCCATTTTCTGGACATAATTGCTAGGTGTCTCAATATAACAAATTGTCAACTCAACAAAAAAGCTAACGAAGGAGTTGCGAATTGATACTCTATTATTTTATCGTCGATTTTGTTAAAATTGCCTTTATTTTCATAAACGCAATTCAGGCCAAAGAAAATGTTATTAGGGATAAGAGGAGTCCACAGAGAGCATTTGGACCGGGAAGACAATAACCATTTTCCCTTCGATATGGCCTTACTTATTTATAGATACAGGCAGGTACATCCAAAAGTGTCCCAGCGAGGGATTTGTATACTTTAAGCGTACTGAGATGAGATTTCCTTTGTCATTTTCACTCCCTAATTTCATCGAGTAGAAAGGGTGGGATAGCGCTTTTCTATTTTGACTTTCGACCCTAAAAAGCGGCCGTCCGTTTGTATTTCCCCGGCGTTAGTATTAAAAGCAGAGAAAAGTGTATACGTTGCAGCGACTTACTAAAAGGTCGAAAGTTTGAAGATATACAGAAATCTATACTTGGAAGTGTCTTGGTTTTTTCAGTTTTGAAACCAAGCACGACAGCCATGATCCTGGGCAGTGGCGTAGCTATAGGTAAGCAAAGGCCCTGGTGCAAAAAAGAATTGGGGCCCTATCTCAACTGGTTAGATTTTATCAAGTATAATTAATTATAAATGAATAATTTAAAGGTGCAAAGCTATTTATTAGGTACCTACATGTATTTTGTATGACTCATATTCTGAAAGTGGGAGAAATTTTCGCATAGAAATTTTTACTGGGCCTGTCCATTCATTTTATTTTGGTCGAAGGGTAAACGTAGTTTTATGGTAGTCTTTTTCAGAACATCTGCTAAGCATTTGCCTATGCTGGATTTATATCTACGGTCTCCTACGGTGCTACGGTAGGTACTAGGTATTTCTCGAAAATACCATGACGAAAGTACCTATCTTAATTTTTTTTTTGTATAAAATATATATATTTTTTTTGTATAATAATATCGATTTTTATTCGTAAAACCGACAGACTCAGAGTTATAAGTTAGCGAGAGTGAATAATCTTTGAGGAAAATATCATGGAAATTTTAACTAATCTCGGAAAAAGATTTCCCTTGATTTTCCCTATTCTCCCTCAGCCCAGCTCTTTTCCCAAAATAATTATAATTCCTGCAAGGTGAGTCTTGAATTTCCTTGTTAGAATAAATATCGATGGAAAAGGTTCAACTTTTCCATCGATATTTGTTCTAAAACTTTTTTGCTAAAACTTTTTTGTAGCAAGCTGGTTTATTATCGACGTATTTACGTAGTAGGTACCTATCTACCCATAATTTATATTAGTATTTTAAATAAAATTTATAGCCAACGTGCCACTAAGCTTTTTTACAACACTTACTATAGGTAGGTATACCGATACCTGCTTACCTATAGTTAGTGTTGCAAGTAGCAACTTGCAACTTGTACTACGCATTGTCTGAAATACCTACTACACACTCGACATAAAACCGGATATTTCAATAAAAGTCCGTTGACAGACATTTTAGTATGTTGGTTAGTTATTTTTATTTTGTGTTTAGGGAGACGTTATCAAGATTTAATCGTATTACATAAATTACATAAAAACCGGACAAAATGGACAAGTTACAAAGCCAAATGTCTAAAAGTCAGGACAAATCCGGACTGATGGTCACCCTACCCTACTCGTGCATGTACAGAGAGTTTTGGCGCCAACGTGAAAGTAACATGTCGGCTCGTATTATTTTCCTAAACTTGTGTATTTTCGTATGTTAATGTGTAATAATGGTGGATTACAGTGCTCGTGAACGTGCTCGAGTGTGGAACAAGTCCCTTTTCTGGGGCATGAGTTTGACTTGACCGTGACTTAGGTACTTTGCTTGACTTTGACTGTGACTTTTAATGTGACTTTAACTGTGAATATTACGACTGAAGGTCTCTGTATCCATGGTCATGAAAATAATAATTATTAACAAACGTGATTGTACATACATTTCAATAGGAGTAGCCGCCTGCGGTCGCCTACCAGTGACGGGACCAATCCACCATTCTCCACATCAATGGCAACCTCACTGTGATTTCCCGAATCCGTGTTCTAATAATAGCCATGTCTCTGACCGAGAGTCCACGGCACAACACCACGTTTCACTTAGGTATCTACAGACCTTATAACTATGTAGATACATATAATACGTAGTACATTAGATAATAGTCCAAACTTTCCGCGTGTAACGGACGATGGAAGAATTATTGCAAGGACGCGCTCTTTGTATCATTTTTATAATAGAAAGGTTTCTTTTTTGTGTAGGTACTCGTCCGAAGATTTAGCCGCTGAACCATGAGGCCTTTCTATAAGAACGATTTTACTGAAGTATTTGGTTTGTATGAGTTTTTGATGTGAAACATATTATGGCGCGCCTTGGCAGTAAAACCGACTCGTGTGCCGTGACGGCAAACAATATGACGCTCTCTTATGTCGTCATGTTTCATATCTGCCGGGCGTTCCACGACGGCCCACTTTTTTGTATTTATTCGGATTTTTATTCATCTTATCTTTCCCGATAGTTGCAGAAAACGTGATGCTGTTTTTAATAACTATCTACATTACATCTGTGAAAGTATATAAACTGTCAGTATTGCCTTTAGACCTTCAAGAGTTTAAAAAAAAACCATGAGTGCAAGTAAGCAAGCAAACGGGCCGCCTGATGGTAAGCACTGCTAAGCAGTCACCGTCGCCTATGGGTGCCTATTGATACTTGTAACACCAGAGGCATTACAAATACTTTGCCGCCCCTTAAGGGCAGTCTAACTGTATTTGTAGCGTTAATATTAGCTTGTATTCTGTATAGTAAGTCTGTACCTATTTACAGGTAGGTATATAATATATATATGAATGAATGTGAATCCGATTATGTCCTAAAACTGCGACCAGAACCACCGGAGGATAGGCAGCAGCGTCCTATTAGGTAGTACACGCCTACACGGTGAACGTACTGCGATCCCCAAGCCGCGTACAAAGCGTGGGGATATGGCAACACCCCTCTCTAAGTGGGAGGTCCTTGTTCAGCAGTGGATGTTTACTGGCTGATGATGATGTGATGTGATAATTTGTACTGAGCAGTTGTGAGTGGTTAAAATAAGTTGTGGTCAAACGCCTAGCCTGACCAAAGCCTGACCCCATAAAACAAAGCCAAATCATGGCATAATCGAGAAATATTTACAATACTAATAAATTTAAAGCGTTGCTGTAACTCAAATCTAGGTTATATAGGTACAATATTTATCTATAAAATAGTTGATGCCATAATAAAACGGAAGTTTACTCCTATGACAGACAGACAAACAGAAAATCTTCTGAAGAATTCCATAGAAAAATATAAGTTTTAAAGGAGGAATAAGAAAAAATTGAACGCTTATTTTTTTATCATTGGATAGTACCTAGTATAGATAGTATCTATATATCGTATCTATATAGATAGTATCTAGTATATATTTATCTATGATAGTACTTAGTTAGTATATTAGTTACTCGTATTATTTGCTTACTAGTTGCGCGTCGCGGTTTCCCGCATTGACATTCCCTTAGAAACCGTACACTTTTCCAGGATAAAAAGTATCCTATGTATAGTCTTCGAAAAAGAAAGTGTTTTTCTCGAGAGTCGCGTCCTATTTGAATTTGAGGAAATCTATGTATCTACCTCTAGTGGAGATGAATCACGTTTATTGGATAATGTTGTACTGCTGCGTTTTATGGGGTACCAACTTCAAAGAAGAGGTTCACAATTCGGTTGTTCTTAGAGTTCCGTACCCAAAGGGTAAAAACGGGACCCTATTACGATGTCTGTCTGTCGGTCTGTCGGTCTGTCTGTCTGTCTGTCTGTCCGTCTGTCCTACCTTTAAACAGCTGTATCTTTCGAACTGTAATAGATAGCCAATTGAAATTTTCACAGAACATGTAATGTTACTGCGGATTAACTGAGAAATAATAAAAAAGTAAAAAAATATAAACGAAAGAGTCTTCTGTCATACAACAAACGTATTTTTAAACGTATTTTTGTAGCTCTAATGTAAAAATGGTAATACGTACAAGCGTACGTAATATTACACACTCTAAAAAAAAATAAAAAAAATAATAATAATAATAATAAATACGCAGGGGCGGCTTTATGGCGAGCCGTCGGTGAGTGGCGACACCGCGTACCCTGATTCCATGGGTCTAAAACCCCAGAGACCCTGACCCCTGGCTTGCCTTAACCGGCCGTCTGGGGGTGGAAACCGCAAGAGCTAAAAACCTAAGCTCCAGGGTGGAACTGTTAAAGGGCATAACGCCGCTAGTAGCTCTTAGTGAAAGTGCAGCACACCTCTCGACACCCTAAGCCACCCACGTCAATGTTGCCCTTCCGGTGCCAATATGCGGCAGCCATTATGGGGGGCCCATTTAGTGAGTGGCAAGTCATCACCTGCCTAAGTATTTTGAAATGAGGCATAATTGGCAGGTGCCGTACCTCATACCATAGATCTGTTATCCCATCCACAAGTTGTTCACCTCAATAGCCTAGACATTTTATATCCTATACTGTACAATAGTTTTATAATCCATTTTATACACATTCAATAATATTGTATTTTATATTCAACGGGGCCTCTTGGTGTTGGCTTCGGCCCCACCAATGCCTACCAAATGTCCGGGCTAGACCCGTGTTTATATTGAAATAAAGTGAAATAATAATAAATGATGTCTATGTCTATGTCTAAAATATTATAACAGATAACAATAAAGAGTTTATCTATCTATCTATCTATCTATCTATAACAACAAATAATAAATAATGGCCAATTCCGAGTTGGTAACAAGACTAACACTGATAATTTCGTTATTGAATTTTGTGGTGGTACAGAACCCTCAGTGCGCGAGCCCGACTCGCACTTGGCCGGTTTTTTTTTTTAAGCTTGTTACCTCAGAACTCCGTCATAATTATATGAACCGATTTGGAAAGCTCTTCTTATAAATTTAGAGGATGTACTTTCAGATGGGACCCATAGAAATTTCATCAAAACCGGTTCAGTAGTTTGGCTTTTAAGTCAAAATAATTTGAAAATTTGGTTCGAATGATGGTGAACCATTTGGTTGGTTTGGTTCGTTTGAAAGTTTGATGACAATATTATGTCATCCGAGAAACAGAAATTGCATATTTTACTAATTTTGTGAAGTCGGTTTTATAAATTGATAAATATTTATATTTGTATTAGATTGTTGGTCAATCAATGATTTGATTTAAATTTGAAACCTCATTTGTAAAAACACACCAAAAGGATCTTATTCGAAAATCGAACTGGCCGCTTGTACCTATAGCAGCCTAGAAAAACGTAGGTACCAAAATCTTCCAAGCCAAATAAAAACATAACTTTGTCTTTCCACAATAGGGTATTTGACTACTTTTGGGAAACTATTGCACATTATTGTCTGATATAAAATAATGTATACTGCATTTATATTTTCTGGATATCAGTCGTATTTGCGATATAAATCGATGTTAAAGTTTGAATAAAAAAATATCGCGCCAAAACGCAACCTGCGTCATAGCTCCGGTCGAGCGACGATTGACGTCACACAAAACAAAACAGCTGCAGCCAGGCAGCAACAGTTTGATAATCACTAATTTTCTAATAGAAGTAATGGTTTATAAATGTTGTGTAGTGCCACAATGTACAAATACTTTCTTTTTAAACATTGTAAAGCTCGACATAACCTAACAAAATAGTTATATCCACTTACTACAACATACTTTTTGTACAACTTGATTGAATGTTTTGCTTGGAGAACACTTAAAAATTAATATACATTACTGGATATATATTACTGGATAAATCGCTCTCAAAATAGCTTTACAACATTAAATTCGCAAATATCAATACAAAATCTGTTTGTTTAGATTTGTGTGACGTCACTAGGGATGAAGCCAGTTACAGACCGTTTTCGATCACGTGATCAAATGTCGAAAATACAGTTATTTTATTCGCGTTTTTTACAAAAAATAAGCATATTTTTATCAAAAAATCAATGAAATATGCTTTTTCATTATGTCATGTTTATGGATGGCGTCAATTGGCATAATATTTTTAATACAGTCAAGTACCCTATTGAAACAATTTTTTAATTTCTTATAGTATTAGAGGCGACCCGCGGCTCGCTCGCGTATTAAAATAGTTAAGTTTAATTTTACAATTATCTTTGCAATTTTCTTAATTTTTCTTTTCGTAAGAACCTTCTACAAAGTATTAGAAAACTTTAAAAATACATTAATGAAATTGATGTTCTTAAGTTATGGCGTAACCAAGGCGAATAGGGATTCATTTTTATATGTATAGATTTAGATTTTAAGGATGTTAACAATATTTATTCAAGTTACTTATGTACCTAATAAATTATATCCTAAGTATTGGTTTTGGGTTCTATGGTCTTGCAGAACAGAAGGAGTAAAAAAGTAGAGTATTTTATTTTCCTCGGGGATAAAGCTGTCAGGCTTAGAATAACTACTCAGAGAAGGTAGGTTTCCAAACAACGCCTTCTCAAAACGTAAGCTACAAATTCGCTTTGTAGCTTACGTTTCGATTGGTATTTTAAACGATTTAAGCAAGGAAACCTGTTAATGGATTACCTGTGGAATGTCACACCATAACTCTTATGCTGATTTTCTGATTTGTTGTGGTACGATTTCACCGCGCAAATTGTCATAGTAAAATTTTTATATTTATTTTGGAGCCATATATGACACCATTTGAATGGCTTAAATTTTGTGAATGTACTTGGTTTCTTTGTGTAGTTATTCTGAGCTGTCAGGATTTTAACTAAAGAATTATTTCGAGATTAGCTGAAACCCGCTACTAGGCGTAGAGCTCGGCCTTGGGCCTCGCTACTACAACCCGTTATAGCCTATGTGTTATTCTAATGTACAAGCTATATTATTGTAAACTTTCATTAAAATCCATTGGGTAGTTTTTGCGTGAAAGAGGAACAAACATCCATACATACAACTTTCACGTTTATAATATTAGTAGGTTATTCCCCTTGGTGAACCTACAATATTTAACCGACTTTTAGGATTGTTCGGCCCGTTGTTTTAAATTGTAGGTACACCTATTGTTACTCCTATATGTGTGGATCCATTTACGTGATTCTTTTTCTAGTATTTACAAGAAGCTCTCGAAGTGGTCTCACATAATTTCATAAACTTTGGCCCAGCCGTTTTTTTAGCTCCAATAATACGATTAACTTTGTTCGAGCGTCTATTGATTTGGCAATAGCAATAACTTTGTTCGGGTGCTTACTAATTTTGAAGTCGGTTTATGTATTGATAATTAATACACGGCTGATTCCACTCTGACCCACCCAAGGGCAAATCCAGGGGGGGATCATGACCCCCCCTGGGCTGGGTCCAGGACCTAGGTGGACCACTAATTAATATAAAAAATTAATTATAAAAATTAAATTATTACTTGACAACGACAAACGACAACGATTACTTGCCCGGCACCAAAGCTGGATGCGCCCTTGGACCCCCCACCAAGATTAACCCGCTGGTGTTATTTGTAACGGCCTAGCGATAACTAACCAAAAATATATGACCAGAATTGAGGTGACTCAGGAAACAAAACGGCGATGCAAACATTAGCAAATAAAAGAAAAACGTTTTACCTTGACCTGGGAAAATCCGATTTCATAAATAAGAGAAATAAATTTACTGAGTTTTTAATAGAAAACACAAAAACCTTCCAGTAGGTACAAAGGTAGCGTACTTTGGTAACCTACTTTGGCTCAAATTACATTTTTATACAGACACAAGCCGGGTTTAAATTATAATCAAATCGTTAGCTAACGTGAAAAATAACATCAAACGCAAACTTTCAGTCGGCCGATATTGGCCATTTTATGATTGAATAAAAATGTTAGGGTAAATATATGGTGGTACCATAATGATAATAATAACTGGCTAAGGGCGTGTCGAGACTCGAGACACGCATATAGTAGGTAGGTAAGGTTGGTTTTTCGTAGCCAAAGTCATATAATTGTGGTCACAATCATCATAGCTCAGAAATTGGTGGTCACAGAAAAAAATCGAAATAACGAAGTTCTGTGGAATTACAGAGGTGCATCATACCAACATAACATATACTTTACAACACATTTGCTCAAAAAGTGCACTTACGAAGCCTGTATACATCGTTCGAAAGTTAAACATTACGGATCATACAACGGAGCGTGCGGTAATGAATTTGTCCGCACGCTCAGTTGTATAGCACCGTGCGTGTACTTTACGGTATTTTTTTAATTTCCATAAGAGTTTCATATTACGAGAATAAATAAGCTGAATGATCAAACCTCCTTGGAAGCGCTTTTGCTCAATACGTTTGTCTCAGTTTAATACTAAAGAGAAAATGAGACGAAAGATGTAGTTCTAATTTTCACCACGTGATAGTGGCGCTATTTGCATGTTCGCGCCATTTTCTTATTATATTATAGAAACTATTGTGTGTTGTGACTGATATAATAATAAAATTGTATCATTTGTAGCCTTTTTTTCTCGCAAATGTGTTGTAAAACGTTGTATGGCACACGTGCGGATTGGTTATTACAAACTCATGACTATGGTAAGCCCTCGACTTCGTCTCGGGCTTACATTCGTCTACTCGTTTGTAATAACCAACTTACCGCACTTGTATCATAAATAACTATTTTATGGTTTAGTCAAAAAGAAAACTACTTGAGAAATATACTTTGTTAAGACAATTTTACGAAGAGGTCTTGGACCCTTGAGCTAGAACGTATTGAACTTATTACAGTTTTATCGCTGTATATATCTCAAAAAGTTATAATCAGAAATGTTTAAAATAATTTAGAATGAATGTTTTGAATATGACCTATCAGCATGGCAAGTTACAAGTTTCTATATCTATCTAATAGTTAAGAAATACAGGAGGGTCCTTATTGCCACTTTGGCGGGCCATATTTCACAAAATATACACTTGATAAAAAAGTTATGTATGAAACCTTCCCTTAATTTTAAAATACCTATTAAACATAAATCCTTTAAGCCAGCGATGCAGTGAAAAAAAATCATGCCTATTTCACACGTACCAGAACAGAGCCACACCTAAAAGTCCTAAAACGCAAAATTATATTTTCTTTATACTTTTAAAATTGAGACTATACTAAAACTGTGATTGTGCAAAGTTTCAAGCACTTGCCTTAATAACTAATAACTATAGAAGTTAGAAGGCTCTAAAAAGTTAGGACGGACGGACAGACAGACACAATGAAAGAACAAACGTAAGAGTTCCTTACAGTACGTACTACGGAATCCTAATAAAGCAAAGGTTGCTTTAACAAGTACCGAATCGCATTATGGTAATTTTTTACCGACTTCAAAAAAGGAGGGGGCTCTTAATTCGGTTGTATTTTTAATGTTTGTTACCTCAGAACTCCGTCTTTTATAATTTTTATATTTTTTAACCGACTTCAGGAGGAGGTTATCAATTCGACTGTATGTATTTTTTATTTTGTTTTTATTTGAAAATATATACTTTCAGATAGTTCCCATAGAAATAATATGTCATTTGAGTAAACGAAATTGCGTGGTTACTAATTTTGAAGTCGGGTTTTTAAATTGATAAACTCTATTAGCTCAACTGGTTGTAAACCCCATGAGACTTGCGTAGATATTTTACAAAGGTTTGGTTCTATTAATATCTTCCTGAAACATAAAGAACAGTTATGGCTCTTTCAGTGTCAGTTTTATTTAAGGTACCTCCAAAATTGGGGTAACTAAGGGCACATAATACAAAATATAATAGCCATCTTTATCTTTCCGAATACAGAACATTCATTCATAAAAGATGGTAATTTTAATTTCAAAGGTTAATCACCTTTATATTTCAGATTCTCTTTGATACTATTTCAGAAATTATTTTTTGAAATTTTTTGTGTAACTAATATCACGTTCTGAACAATCATGGTGGCCACAATTATATGACCTTGGCTACGGAAAACGGAACGTTCGAACCCTACCATATGCGTGTCTCGACACGCTTTTGGCCAGTTATTTTAAAGAAAGAACCTTCTTTGTTTTAAGCTATTAGATTTTTCCGATATTTGATTCTGTTTTACTAACATAAAAGTGCAGTTTACAACTTTCATACAATTCAAAAACAGTGAATCCGTAAATCCTGAAACTATGTTAAAAGCTTAACTATCCTAAGTTAAAATTAGCAAAACACTATGTTCAGATGTCAGTTTAGTCGGAAGTTAGAATTAAATCGATTAATTCTAGAGAACAATATCCATTTACCCATTCTATTACAGTACCGTATAAGTTAAGCACACTCGTTGAGATCGTCGTACCGGTTGATAATGGAGGTATTTCGAACCGAACCCACTGAATTTTAAATGGCTTGTCTTTGTCTACGTTTACATTACACGTCGCGGTCTTAATATCGGAGACCCTTTCTATCGACTGTGCTGAATAGGTAATACTTATTACGTTCGATAGCTAATAATAGGTTACTTACTCGTATTTTATCCTTTCCTATTCGATTCTATCGCTGTAGTTTGAATTAAGCATGGTTAAATCTATCCCCTTTTCCACAATTTCTCTCATAACGGATTTTGACAACTTTTATGTAGTAAAACAGCCAAAATTTGTTTTTTTATTTATTTCTTTATTTTCTGTGATATACTTACATTGCCATACATATAATGCGTCAAGCATGCACGTAATATAATTAATTATTACGGCCAAGGCGTCAAGTAACATTTTCAAAATGCACTAAGTATATTATTTGTTTCTTTTTTCGTTATGAGAAGATTTTGGCGATTCACATCTTGTGCATTTGCCAGTGTTAAATATTTTCAAGTTAATATTATTTAGTTATCATTAAACGAGTCATAGTCACAGTCAAGCAAAGTAGGACACGGACAAGTCATGCCCTATTACAGTGGTGTAGACCTTACTTGAGGCTTCTATGGAGTTTTGCAAGCAATACCTACGACAAACATCTTACACCTCGTTATATCAGATGCCCTCGCTCGATCGCGTTCACGAAATAATCCACCAGATCACTCTAAAATACATAAGTAAATAATACGATATGCGACAATGGGGCGACATGTTTTATTTCATTTTGGCGCCCATATTAAATTATTCGAATATACTTTTTTTTATGTAGATAACCCCGACTATATACAATGACTATGACTATGTACTGAATCTATATAGATAAGATTTATGAAGCCAATATCTTAAAAGAAGAAACTTAAACTGATTAACTACCGTATCTACTTTACCATATTTGTTTGTCTGACGATAATTTCAAACTGTATTTGAATTCGACTTCACTCGATTCGATTATTCAGATTTTTCGTCTCGACTTTTCAACAACGTTATGTTTAGTATAAGTAAATAGAATAAGTATAATTTATAACCCAAGACGCAACACAGGGGTGCTATAAGCTTTGTATCTATGCTCAGAAAAAATCAAAGTACTATCTGTGTGTCTGCATGTGGCATCGCGCATCGTAGCTCCGAAACGGCCAAATTTAGTTTTTTTTTGTTTGTTTGTTAGTCGACTTGATAGTGTCATAGATGATTCAAGAAAATCTGTTCAGCAGTTTGAAGATTATCAGCTCTTTATCGAAATCTTTTTAAAATTTTCAATCGATACTTCATCATCATCATTATTACCTACAGCCCTCCTTATCCCACTGCTGGGTATAGGCCTCTCTTTTGCTATGCCATCTGCCTCGGTCCTGTGCTAATCGAGCCCAGGTTCGACCCGCAATAGTATTAATAACGTCGACCCATCTTGCAGCTGGATATATATTCCAATCTATACTTGTTAATAAGAAACTACCGAAAATAATTATGGTGGTTATATATTATGGTCATTGACCACTACACACAATCAGCGCTGCCGCGAAGCTCATGCAAGGGCAGCCACGCTCATATTATATTTATATATATATTTTAATCATTAATAGGCTTGCGTTTGACCACAGAATAGTAGTAGTAAGATTTATATTCCCTTTATATTCTGTAGTTTGACCGCCACGCTTGCCTAAAAGAAACCGATTCCCTCTCGATTTGAAGACACCCAGATTGTAACTATCGGGGAACACGCTAAATTGTTTACTTTTATTTTTTATTATATGATTTGGTTTATTGTTCGAAATAAAATATATGCAATGCCATATACATACGAATATTCATTCGTACTTCGCCTACAGTTCTTTGTAGTTGTATTACAAAACGAGCAAGCTTGCGTTCAAGCTGCACTGCCACTAGTATTGCTGTTGCTTTTGGTCTCTGGAACTCTGCGCATTTGGTTCTCTATTTGGTACTCTGCGCATGAAATGTTAGACAGTTCATTAGTGTAGCTTGTAAACTCAGTATCTGGTATGGTAAGTACGCATATTATTTTGTTTTCTTTTTTACAACAGACTTGGCATGCATTTGACCACAATCTTACCTGCAATGGGAAGTGATGATGTGGTCGAAGATGTAGCACACTTGTCTAGGAAATACCTATTAACTTTTTTGCACGCAATGCATTGTTTGCTTTATAGTTTTGTGTGGGTTAATCAAAATAGGTAAATATAAGTGTATTGTGTCTGCATTTTAAGTACTTACATAATATTGCCTTAAGACTTCCGAAAGTAATTCTCAAATTCTTACTGCCACACGCCGCTCATTTAATATAAACAAGGGAGAAATAAATATTTCGTGGCTTGCAAAGAAAGTTTGGAGGGCGACTTTTCCTTTTGAAAGTTAGCAAGCCTTTTCAAAGTGCCTACGTTTATGCTCTGAAAGAACCTTTTACAGTGCGGCGAACATAACTCTAGACTTGAATGAGGGAGCTACCACCGTAATTTCTGTACAAAACTGACAGCATTGCGTTGAACATTTTAGTTCCATAATTTGGCCAACTTTACAGATTTGTATGTCGTTCTGTAGCTTGTACTGCAGGCGGGACTGAGTTACCTGTTTTATGTAATACTTAGCTAGATTATTATAATTAATTCCCGAGGCGAAACAGAATAGTCTTAAAAACTTTGAAGGTATACTTTTTGCTGCTTATTAAATAAAATGGTTTTTGTTAGTCTAGCTAGATCAAGGTTTCTCAAAGTAGAGTCATGAATCCCTAAGAGTCTAGAGGTTAGTCAGTTGACTGTGTAGTTTGCGATTAAATTTACGTTATGGCGACTATAAGGGTGCGTTTCAACAGAAGTGGAGCGGAGTGGAGACGAGATATGGATTTCAACCAATGCGATTGGTCGATTTCGGTCCGGCACGTCTCCGCTCCACTCGTGTCCGTCTCTGTGGAAACGTCTCTCCATTTCTACCAAGCTGCTAGCTCGCTGGCACGGGCGCGCGTCATGACTGTTGCTGGCTTTTTAGCATCCGCCTCACTCGTCACATAATATTCAACAAAATATAATATCAAACTTCATTTGACACGTACACATAGCCCCCCAAATCCCTATCTAGCCTACCCCATTGGCGGATACAGGGGCATAGGGGCGAGACCCCGTCCCAAAACATTTAGTAATTCCATACATTCGACTCAACTTTCGATTCGATTCGGGTGCACTTTTACACAGCATACTCATAGGTATATCATGACACAGCTTTTTACAACAGGTGAATTTCTAGTTCTTTGTTTATAATTTTTGTTTACTAGTGATTTTAACCGAACCTTGTCAGAACGCCTTCCCCCCAAATTAAATCCGCCCCTGGCCTACCCCAAACGCACATGCCTACACCGTTATCACACATTTTCTTCTGCAACTTTACTTCTTTTCTTATTGAAGAGTTACCCCTTCAAAATCGCAGTTATCTGGGAAATTATATAAGACTAGCGGTCCGGCTCAGCTTCGCACGGGTATAGATTATAGCCGGGGATAGTGTAATTTCCCAACAGTGAAAGAATTTTTCAAATCGGTTCAGTAGTTTCGGAGCCTATTCCATGCAAACAAACAAACAAACAATCAAATCTTTCCTCTTAATAATATTAGTATAGATTACGTTAGGGTATTCGAGAATTCGAGATAATAATAAATAAGTAAAACAATTTTGTAGTTTTTAGGTGCGCAAAACTGCTAATATCCATAATTTTAATAATAGAAATAGTAAAAAGATTCTTCTTCCATACATAGGCAAAGAAGAAACGTTTGTACTTTTGAAGCTTTTCCCATCAACAACAATCGGAACATTAGAAAACTGCAACCAATCGAAAATTTAACATTCTGAGAAATCCCAGCCAAGGATTATAATACAGTTCTAGGCTAGATGGCATACCGTGGTGAGAAGTGGTCAAAACGCCTGTCAACAAAAAAAAAACCCGGATCGAATCGAAAACCTCTGCCTTCTTATTTGGAGTCAGTAGACAATAAAAGAAAAATTGTTAAAAAAAAAAAAAAAAAAAAACGGTATATAAAGTACTCATGGCTATGAATGCTCCCAAAGCCTTTGTAGACGGGAATGTTGTTTGTATTGGATTTGACTGCATGGATTTATTGGGACTATTTAGGAGGAAAACATACTTGCACTCAAAGTCTCCTTCAAAGATAAAGAGTAAAAGGCTTTTCGATTATTCACGTAACTAAGTTTATCAGCTTTATGAGCAATATTGTAGACTTTGTGGAGCATTACATTTTTTACAAATGCATTTATTAATTTTTTGTAAGTATACACCACTTGTGGCACTAGCTCATAAGTGTTTTCTATCTGTTTGTAATTTCTATTTTTGGTGTACACAATAAAGAATTTCTATCTAAACGGCTTGTATAAATAAGAAAAATAAATCGTATTTAAACCAATGATGTGATTCTTTGATTTAAAACACGGTTGTTTCTAACAAACTAGGTAAGTATACCTATAACGTCAGCAGAAATTCAATCGACAAACATCGAATGACGGCGCCGTCTCACGACTATCACGACGCGTTTACGCGTATTTAAAATTCTTAAGTAACATTGTACGTATATTGTATTGTATCGTATTTTTTACTTTCTTTCTGTGGAAATACTTTTTTCTGTTAAACTGTAGGTAATATATCTAAGTTGATATATATATATCATACAATTTATAGTTTCATAAGTTCGTTTAAATATGCTTATGCCACTTATAAATTCGAAAAATTGTATTAAAATATGTAAACGTTTTAGCCTAGACAAATTATATAATATCACATTCATTACTTCATTACTTAGAAGGTTCACATTTATTAGTACTACTAGCGGTTTCGGTTTCGCAACGGAAGTGCCATACTTTTCGAGATTTTAACACTAGACTCCACGGAGTCTAGTGTGTATGTGTACTATAATCATGCCAAGTTTGACGCTTTTTCGAGATTTTAACACGAGACTCCACGGAGTCTAGTGTGTATGTGTACTATAATCATGCCAAGTTTGACGCTTTTTCGAGATTTTAACACGAGACTCCACGGAGTCTAGTGTGTATGTGTACTATAATCATGCCAAGTTTGACGCTTTTTCGAGATTTTAACACTAGACTCCACGGAGCCTAGTGTGTATGTGTACTATAATCATGCCAAGTTTGACGCTTTTTCGAGATTTTAACACGAGACTCCACGGAGTCTAGTGTGTATGTGTACTATAATCATGCCAAGTTTGACGCTTTTTCGAGATTTTAACACGAGACTCCACGGAGTCTAGTGTGTATGTGTACTATAATCATGCCAAGTTTGACGCTTTTTCGAGATTTTAACACTAGACTCCGTGGAGTCTAGTGTGTATGTGTACTATAATCATGCCAAGTTTGACGCTTTTTCGAGATTTTAACACGAGACTCCACGGAGTCTAGTGTGTATGTGTACTATAATCATGCCAAGTTTGACGCTTTTTCGAGATTTTAACACTAGACTCCACGGAGTCTAGTGTGTATGTGTACTATAATCATGCCAAGTTTGACGCTTTTTCGAGATTTTAACACGAGACTCCACGGAGTCTAGTGTGTATGTGTACTATAATCATGCCAAGTTTGACGCTTTTTCGAGATTTTAACACGAGACTCCACGGAGTCTAGTGTGTATGTGTACTATAATCATGCCAAGTTTGACGCTTTTTCGAGATTTTAACACGAGACTCCACGGAGTCTAGTGTGTATGTGTACTATAATCATGCCAAGTTTGACGCTTTTTCGAGATTTTAACACTAGACTCCACGGAGTCTAGTGTGTATGTGTACTATAATCATGCCAAGTTTGACGCTTTTTCGAGATTTTAACACGAGACTCCACGGAGTCTAGTGTGTATGTGTACTATAATCATGCCAAGTTTGACGCTTTTTCGAGATTTTAACACGAGACTCCACGGAGTCTAGTGTGTATGTGTACTATAATCATGCCAAGTTTGACGCTTTTTCGAGATTTTAACACGAGACTCCACGGAGTCTAGTGTGTATGTGTACTATAATCATGCCAAGTTTGACACTGGTACTTACGTATTTTAGTTTTTACATTAGAGATTGGTAATACAAGAATACGTAAAAAAATACGTTTGTTGTATGTACCCTTTGTTTTTACTTTTTGACTTTTTTTATTATTTCTTAGGTAATCCGCCGTAAAATTACATAGGTATGTAATGAAAATTTCAACTGGCTTGATAAGTAAGATAGACGGACAAACAGACAGACAGACGTCGTAGGCTTAGTAATAGGGTCCGTTTTTATCCTTTGGGTACAGAACCCTATAAAGCACTTCATTTCTTAATAGTCTTCAGAAAATATTACTTCCTAAATAAGGGATATCAAAATAAAGTAATTAAAAGTATACATTTCTAGCGACACTTCAGGCTTCAGGAGATAAGTACATAACATATATAAAACATTCCTTTCCTTCTGGGCAGTCGGGTAAAAAGCAAGTGAAATTAACAATTTCTGGTCCATAAATCCAATGCGCAGAAATTTTCACGTGAGCTTTTCCAACGAGCCTGTCAAACGACGGCGGAAGCTCGCATAAACTTGATTTATGTCAAACGAACGTCGTTAATTAATACTGAGGTTTTACACAAACAAATATTTTTATTTTTATGGAAAATTTAAGGGAAATCGGATGGTTACAACGCAACGGTTAGTGCCTCACTGAAAATTTAATACCTACCTCTGCAACACATGCAAAGGGGTTTGATAAATGAGATTATGTTAGTGATAATGTAACAATGGGACAAAATGTAAGTGATATTTCTGAAATTTGGCGCCAAAAAAAGTCTCCCCATCGTATAATTATGTTTCCGGGTTACTACTTATTTATTAAATAAAAAATAAAAAAAACACCTCATTTTCAAAAAATTTAAGCGTGATCATAATGCTGGCGTGTTTCTGGCTCAACGCATAAGCATTGCCATTCAGCGTGGTAATGCCGCCAGCATACTGGGTACGCTGCCAACTGGTAGTGAGCTTGAGCATTTGGATTGTCTTTAGACCTTCAACGGTCTATGGGCAGTCTAACTGTATTTGTAGTGTTAGTATTAGCTTGTATTTTGTTTAGATAATAAAGGCACTTGCCCACTATATTAAATTTAATGTTCGTGAATTTGCGCTAGTGTGGGCAAGTGATTTATAACAAGATAAAACATTTATTTCCATTTTGTTTCGAAAACTCCATAAAAACCTCTAGTAAACTCTTCACCACTTTACTAGGGCTTGAGTTGGACGTGACTTAGTTTGCTTGATTAGGACTGTGATTATAACATCTATGACTTATTTGGCGATATTTAATCAAACTTGAAAATATTTGTAATAATATTGAAAATAACACTGGCAAATGCTGGTTACGCGGAAGGTCGTCCAAGTCAGTAAAATGTCCTTGGGACCACATTCACCTTTAAAATGTGCTAATGATTAACTGGGACTTGCCTTTCCAAATGTGTCGTGTTTTCCATGTGGTTTTCGATGCTCAGCATTGATGGTTTAGGCCAGTTCTCGTTCGCTAAGGAGAGTATCGTGAGGCTCCTGTCAACAGCCACCACAACGCAATGCATCCCACATCCGTTGTTACGGAAAACATCTTTAGATTGCACACTTCCCGGTTGTGGAGGCTCTTGGCATTTCAAAGGCCTCGAAATACGCATTTCCGCGTAATAAATAATATAAAACTAGCAATATAATTGTAAGCAATTGGTAGACCTCCTTATCCAAGGCATCCAGCTCAGGCTGAGTCCGCCTCATTATTACAAAGGAGTTAGGTATACCAGTAGAGGCATTATAATAGAAATCCAAATAACGAGAATCTCGTGGAGACTGAGAACCTTGATTTGTCACACGATGTTATTGCCATGCGGGATGTTGACTACAACAAAATCTAAATAGGGCTCCAGCAGTCAGCTTAACACCACCGCCAAAATTTCATGAAAATTCGAGGGAATGTTGTGACAGTAAGGACTTCCCGGGCGGACTGATCTAACAACTACAAAAGACAAAGAAGTGTGTAGAGGAAAGGTAAAGAGCACATAAAAGAGAAGTAAAAAATATATATATTTTTTCTGTGGTAAAGAGTAGAGAGTCGCTAAATAAAATAAAACTAATTATATCTACTAATATTCTTCATATCATGTGGGCGAAAAACGAATATTCAATACGTACGCAAAATGCGTATTGAATGTGGAAACTGCAATTTGTATGGAATTTGATACGTAAATTATTTTACATAACTAATGTAGCTAACCGGATTAGTAAGTTGAAATGGCAGTAGGCAGGGTACATATCACGCAGAACAGATGGCCGATGGGGCCGAAAGGTTCTGGAATGGAGACCACGGACCGGTAAGCGCAGCGTAGGACGTCCACTCACAAGATGGACAGACGACCTAAAAGAGACCGTAGGGAAACGCTGGATGCAGGCCGCTTCCAACCGGCCCTTTTGGAGATCGATGGGGAGGCCTATGTCCAGCAGTGGACGTCCTATGGCTGAAATGATGATGATGGTGATGATGAATGTAGCTATCACCACTGACATAGCGACGATCATCGTCACCGACATACAGCTATATTAATATTTGTAAATTGAAGTGTGTGAGCTTCGAGCGATGTGGCCTGCCCATTGCTTGAAGTGGCAATGGCCAGGTCACATCGCTCGAAGAACCGATAACCGATGGGGAGGAAAAGTTCTTGAGTGGAGCGGTCCCACTAGATGGACCGACGACATTGTGAGAGTCGCAGGCATCCAGTGCATGCAAAAGGCAGGCTGTCGTTCAGGTGGACGTCTTCTGGCTGATGATGTTGATGATGAATGTAGCTATCGAATATTCGTATTTACTACTTACCCTACCCAAGCGTAGTGAATCTTATTAAAAATGTTGCAAAATGTAGGCGGTAAGTATTCATCGAATCCTTGTACTGCAGGTCAAGACTACTTCCAAGAAGAGTGCTTCAGTTTACAAGATTCCTTTCAGACTTACTTTGAGGCAACAACAAGACTGTATATTGTTTTCTTTTCACTTTGTACGCAATTTCTTTAGATGTTCACTAATGAATAAATTACACTCATTTGAATTTCTTGGATTTAATATTTTTGTATTTTATTTAGCGCTTTTGGCGTTTTTGTTATCACGGCGAAGTATAAAATTTTGCAAACTCACTTGTTATTTTGACTGTTCCGAATAGGAATAAAATTAATAATCACAGGTATTTTATATACATTCGGCCTTGCTTATAAACGATACTTAAAAGTTAAGCAATGCTTAAAAATGCTGTCAACTTATCGTTGATGGAAATTGTCACAGGTGAAAACGAGACAGCAATTTTAAGCTTTGCTTAACTTAAGTGGCGTTTATAAGTAAGGCCGATTATCTTTACACAAAAGCGGGTAAGATTCAAAATCAAATAATTTATTTACGAAATAGGTAGGTATATAAAACAACTAACATTTGTACGCTGTAACAGGCAAGGACATGAGATAGGTGCTACTTTATATGTAGGTATGTGTATACTTACCATGTTCTGACAAATAAATATATTTTTTTCCTGGGCAAGTGCCTTTATTAACTAAACAAAATACAAGCTAAAACTAACACTACAAATACAGTTAGACTGCCCATAGACCATTGAAGGTCTAAAGACAATAAATATTATGTTGAATTTGAAAACATGTGGAACACTCCATGATCAATGATATCTATAGTACCTACCTACCTAGCTACCTACCTAAAAATCAAGTCAACATCCGTTAGTCTCGCTAAAATTCAAAAACGGCTTTACCGATTTGAATATATACCTACCTATTTTTAACCGAATAAAAAAAAACTGTTCCTTAGAAAATGGATATTCACTCAAAATGTATGGGACAATTGATAATTTTTCGCAATTTCAGTGTTGGTCCCATAGTAAAAATGGTCATAAAGATGAGTATAAAGAACCCCTTTCGGCTTTAGCATACTTACCCTTTCTTTATAATCCTGTATAGGTACGTAACTGGATCTTGCGTGTTCTTGCCTAAAATAGGTACTAGGTATACGTAGGTAGGTAGGTATGTCCTTAGATCTTAACCTATGGCTTGGCGTGTCGCAGAATCCCCGGCACCATAAAAACCTCGGTTATCTATCTAAATTGGCAACTTGGCAGTTGGCCATATTATAGTCTAACAGTTACAAAAATGTACATAAAGTTCTGTTCAGTAGGTGTAAACAGGTTTATAGGAGCTGTACCTATAGCTGATACCTATCAGTCTTTGTTTTTTCTTGTAACGATTAGGTAGGTAACTAGGTACACCTACCTATCTATCTAGCAAATTTATCAGAACAGTACACAAGTAGGTAGGTACCTATATACTAAAATGTTTTTGAACTCCATAAGAGAGTTGATAATCTTCAAACGGCTGAGCCAATTTTTATGAATCTAACTATTAGTGCTAACAGACGAGACGTACTTACCTGAGAGAAAGAGAAAAGTTAGCACTATAAGAATACTTTTTTTTTTTTTTTGTTAATAGCTTGGATTCAATGTCCTTTACTCGTAATATTAAACAGTTTACTTTGTCTTAATAGCGTCAAACAAGTCATAGTCACAGTCAGAGTCAAGCTAAGTAAGTCACGGTCAAGTCTAACTCATGCCCCTGTAAAGCGGTGGAGACTTTACAAGAGGCTCCTATGGAGTTTTGGAAACAACACGAAAAGACACGTTTCACCTCGTTATATCACTTCCCACACTCGAGCACGTTTACGAGCATTTAATGAATAATAATTTACCATTTAGTACACATTAACACTCGAAAATACACAAGTTTAGGAAAATAATCCTACGAGCCGACATGTTTTTTCCGCGTTGGCGCCAAAAACTCCTATAAGAATACTCTCGATAAGGGTTATCATATCAAAATTTGAAAAGTCCTGACCATGAACCAGACCAGAAAACGCAACGGTAAAAGTAGGAACCTATGTTGATTTTCATTTTTCACTCACCTGACATTATAGGTACCTACCTATCCGGAAATTGTACAGAAATAAAATGCAGTAGTAACAAACATTGTAAAATTTTAGTAACTTTATTGCAGACTTTCTTTTAGGAATCAGTTCAAAACTAGTCTTTTATTGTCCCTTCTCCCGCCATCTAGTAAAAAACTCGTAAGCTGTGCGCTAAGCTATGCGTGGTTCAAGACAAAAACAACTGAATCGGTTGTCTCACTCGCTATGTTGCTGTCTCTTTCGCGCAGACCGGTTCGTGATTTGAAATGTATTCAGGTTTGGACAAACCGTCGTCCGTGTGTAACGTGTCTCGCAGCTCCGTTTCGGGAATACGCGCCAAAGTTTTCACAGGATTGGAATTCAACTTTGCGTATAGTTCAGTGTTGATTTAAAACTATTCGACCTATTGACAAACATGATAGATGAGTGCGCGTGTGTACGTTTACATGAACCGCAAGTGAGACAACACTGCACAAATGTTTTAAAAAAAGTGTAACTGGAAAGTTGAGCAAGTGTGTGTGTGTGATGGGCGCATAGGAATTATTTTGGATTAAGTAAGAAAGTTCCTTCAACATGAGGACCATTTGGCTGCTTTCACCGTCAACGTTGCTGATGATCTGTACGGGTAAGTGCGCCTACTTACTTTCTGAGTCACCTTTAGCTTAGTTTGTGGAACGTGGCGTCTCGGCGGCCGTTGTATCAACAACAGCGGAGGCAGGTATACTGCTTACCTGTCCATGTGTGCGTTTGTTGACTGGCTCGTTCGTTGCGAGCCGTGACTTCAACGCGAGGGGAAGGCAGCCTGCTGCTTTGCTATGCAACTGCGTAGGGTATAACGAACCATTGTTAGCGTTTGCTGTTTGCTTACCTGCATTCTCTTTTAGAAATGTTATTTTTTTCTTGAATGCAAAGCCTATTCCACACGATACAGTTTGATTAGCTATTTACTCGAATTGCCAGTTCTATGTATTGTCTCATGTGGAGAGAAAACAAAAAAATTAAGACATCGGCCCTGATGATACTGTCATCCAACTAACAACATTTTCCAGTTATTTTGATTTAAAAGTCAAACTACTTACTGAACCGATTTCGATGAAATTTCTATGGGACAAACTGATATACATACCTAAATCCTTTCATATTTTTTTTCTCAAATCGGTTTATAAATGACGGAGTTCTGAGGTAACAAACATTAAAAAAAACGAAGAACCTTCTTCTTTTTAAAGTAGGTACCTACTTAGGTTAAAAATGTCAAATTAACCGTTGTTAATTAACCGTATTTTTGGGATAACTATTCCGTGCTCTTAAGAGCGCGTCTCTAAAAAAAGCATGATACATAGGTAACAAAAATATTAAGTAGGATCACTGAAGACATGGTAGAATTATAGGTACCTACTTAATAACAGTTTTTTTTTAGTTATCAATGGCAAGAATTTCGTAACGGTGTCACAAAATAATAACAATAGTAGAAGTAAGTAAGACTTGTATAAAGTTAAAATGTAGGTAAGTAATAGGTATAAATATAGGTACGTAATAATTTATGTTTATACGAGTACCTACCCAGCTGCCTATTATAGGTATTTATAAATAATAATATGTACATTTAACCTAGACACACAATAAATACATTTCCACCTTTAACTTAAACCCATTGACTGATAAATTTTCAATTACAATAAATCATGGTCTGAAATCTGCACATATCTATATACCTAAGTACATACCTACCTGTCCTTAGAAAAAATGAGCCAGCACGAACTTGGCTATAAAACAAGAAACATACTATCTGGCCACCTTATTTAAAAGAAGTGGCAAACTACATTTTTTAAGGAAACTAAATTTTTCCTTAGAATCTTATCATTTTTGCTCAGAAAACACCAAGGAGGCTCCCCCACTCACCTTACAGATAAGCTGTTGTTCGTGTAGCTATAGCCGTACGCTTGAATACGTAAATTAGGCAACGCCAATGGCGCTCGGAGAGTGAAATCATGTTTGTAGGAACCGGTTTAGATGCAGGTGTGCGGCGGTGGCGGCCGCGATCGGCCCGGCTACTATCTATGCTTCAACTTGAACTGACTAACTTGCAAGAGCTTTCTGTTCTAAAATCTTAAGTAGGACTGAGTACAAAAAACCCTACCTACCCAGTAGTGCATTTTGTATTTTCTTACCACGTGTTTTCTGTGACTAAAGACACTAATCACTAAAGACAGAAAGATTATGTTTGTATCTATAAAACTAATTTACTGAAAAGTAAGAGCTTTTTTTCTGTAAAATTCAAGGGGTTTTTCTTTTACTAATACTAACTAATTTGGGATTTTGTTGTTATTACTCAGTGTTTTAGACCAATAATGTTTTGATGGTAGGTTGAATTGAAACGACAATAAAAATTGCAAATAAATAATTTAAAATACATTCGTGAATTCTTTGATACAATTCAACATCCATGTTGATTGATTAGTAAAAAAGTTGATAATGAGTTATCTACTTTAAACCCTAAAAACTATCAATTCTAAATTCATGATTTCAAAATCTAAGTGGCTGACTGGAATTACTGACTGGGCGACTGTAATATCAAATGAGTATTGAATATCAGGGTAGAGCAGAATTCTGCCAGTTAAGTTAGAATGCTAAGGCAGGGAGCGAAGCGAAACGAAGCTTGGTATATTAGTTTTTTTATAACGACGACCCTACCTCTCTATCAGGGCAGATCCGAATTCAGTAAGTTAGGTTACCTCGATTAGGATATAATATAACATGTCTTCTGTGATATAACGCAGCATTCTTGAAATAAAATCACAGATAAAATACCTATATATGCAAAATGTTCAATATTTGTATAAGCCCATCGTCTTTCGTCCACTTAGTATATATATTTCAGTAAGTCATATCCAGTATTTTTGACACCCTAGTTTGAATGTATATTCGCTCGTTTGAATACCTACTAGTCTTTTAGAAATACTGCCTAATTTAAATCTTATGGTGCTAGGTCTAATTTTACTTTAAATATGCACAGAAAAAGAAAGAAGAGATCTCTAAAATAAGTATGGTTTTAGACTACTTTTGATGCAGACATAGTTTTAAATATATTCGAATAAACCACAAAAATACAGTAGGTAGGTAGAGGTACTAATATAACACTGATTCATAAATTTTAGGAGTAGGTAGGTATTTTGGAAATTACTGGCAATTAACAAGAGTAGATTAGTGTATTGGTTTCATTAAAATAATGAAACAATTGCGCTGACAAAAACCTTTCTAATTGTCTAATTTATAAAGTCGTTTTTAAGTAAGTAGGTTCATCACATACCTATTTATGTAGTATTTTTTATGAATGTATTTACGATAAACAAAGATAAAATGCTTTCTTAATAGCTATAATAGGTATCTGTGGTAGGTGCCTGTTCAAAAGTACCAATTTAGCAGCTCTAAAAATCTTTTTTTTTCCTTTATTTCCATGTTCCATTAGACAAGAATAACACTTTTAGCCAGAAATTACCAGGACATGGCAAACAAATGCAAATAAAATAAAACTGCGCAAGAAAAAGACATTTGACAAATAAAACAAAGCCTTTCAAAGCGTATTCACACGTCTAAGCAGCGGTCGTGTCGATAATTGTATAATTCCCCGCAGCACATGCAAGCATGTGTCGTGCATAGCTGCACTCGTTAGCAGTGCTCTAGTTTAGGAAACTACTTATTACGAACTGTTTTTACTGCAATCTAACATTACCGCACAGTGGTTAAAAAGGACCTAAGATGCTAATTGGCCGAACTTGGCTGACAAGACTGCCACATTCGTATTTTACTAGTTTCCTTATGAAATTATTTTTCTTACTCTTTTTACTGTTATCTAACTCTATCGTAAGTTCCTACGCTAATAGGCTAAACTTGGCTAAAGCACTGCCGTGCTCGGATTATGTTGGTATTAAGGGCTGCGCCTACGGCCCTTTCGCACAAAATCAACATTTTGGAAGATGAAACATTACTGATAGAGAATTTAAAAAAAACCGTTTACTTGTATTATCTTTAGAATAACACGACTTATGTTAAATTCGTTTTCAACTCATATTTTTCACTCACAGCTAAAAAGTATAAATATATTATACTTAGAGCTTATACTTAGAGATAACGAAAAGTCCGGAAAAACTTTGATTAGTTGCTTTCGTTAAAATGAAACATAAGTAATGGGTAATATACAATAAAATAATGCCCAACCGTTTTTTGTTATTCCTACTTTATTTAAATATACATATTTAAATTTATCTTTTAAAAATGTTGAAATGTGCGTAAAATATAGCTCTGACCGGTAAGCGCGGCCTTAAATCTTATTTACCCCTAGACACAACACCTGTTAGACTACAGGGAAATAAAATACATCTTTGTTAAAACAGTGTGTCGTGTGACCACAGCCAGAGAACTCCGTATTCGGTTAGGTAAATCCATAAAATAGCCATAAAAAAGAAAATAGAAAAAAACATTGCAGAACAAATGATTTAGATGGCCAAGCTAACAAAAGATGGGAATTGCAAAGATTTTTCTCGAAGTTTTCTCGTAGATAAAAATAGTAGAGATACAGTTAAGTAGGTAGTCATCATCATCATCATTTCAGTCGTAGGACGTCCACTGCTGTACATAGGCCTCCCCTGTATTTAAGTAGGTATAGTACCTAGGTTAAAGTACTTAGTACCTTTTGAAAATCACACTATACACAAACTATTTCATGGCGATGTGTAGGTTACAAAACGGCTGAACCTATCCTAAGAAAGTAGTGTGCATCATGAAGACGGATAATAGAATATTTTTAATTCAACAAATTGCTAGAATATAATTATGAAAATCGCGAGTGAAATTCGTAGACAACTAGTAAACAAATAAGCGCTTTTTGATCGAAGAATTAAACGTCAATGCACACCGTATCAAACTAGAAATAGGTACACTGACTCTGTCAGGCCAATCCATTTGTCGGCACGGTATCGTTTTCCTCTGTATAATTATGTACCTATGTACTGATTCTGTACAGATAGCTGAGCTAATTCAATGAGTGCTTCTGACGAAGAGTAGCGCGGGATGACATACGCGAAAGAAAGAAAAATACCCCATAGCTACAGCATTGACGACATTTATTTTATCTATGCTGCCGTACGTCCGCTAGAAACCAGTTAACCGACATTACAGTCCGACATAAGTTGACTTCTGCAATCTGCACAGTCAAACTCACATTGAACTATATTGCACAGTCAAACTCACATTGAACTATAATTAGAAGTCAACTTATGTCGGACTGTAATGTCGGTTAACTGGTTTCTAGCGTACGTACGGCAGCATATAAAGATTATAATCATTCTGATTATCATCATTCATTGAGGAACATTTGTGTTTGTTCTATATCTGGTTGTTAATATCTATTTAAGTATGTATTTAAAACTATATATGTATGTATATCAGTCTCTGGCAGCCATATCACAAGCTTTGCTTAGTTTGGGGTCAGATGACCGTGTGTGCAAAAATGTCCCGACTATTTATTTTATTTATTCTGGGCCATAATGTCGGTTTGCTGCTTACTAGCTGACGTACGGCAGTATGACCATTGATTTACAAACATGGATGTTGGGTCTAGATTCTAGGACCAAATTGTGTACCCTTATCAATTTAAATATACATTTTAGAAATACTGACAATTTAATTTAAGTAATAAACATTAAAACAATGTCTAATTTAACTTGCAAAATAGTAGACTACCTAAATACACAGATTATCTTAACAGCTTAGTGTACATGTATGGTAAATGTAGCTAAGTCTACGTTTGGTTCTGATATTTATGAGCGCTGACTCAGAAGAAATAATAGTATCTACAAGACGCTGATCCGACTATATCCATAGTTTTAAATAACTTTGTCTGTGGCACACAGAATACCGAATTGCATTTGCACCTAATGGGAGAACACTGTCCACTTGTACGGATGTTTGGGCCTAGAGCGGATGGATACTAGCAGTGCAATTGTTGTTTCCACCTGAACTTGTTGTTCCCTGGACCTGAAATGGACACTGTCCTTTGACAGAACTAATCAGTCATTAAAAGCTTTGCATAGCTTTAAATGCCCCTAAACATAATTCGTCTTAGTAATTAACTACAGAAATAAACTGATGCTAAAGATTTTCCTTGATTAGCTTCTTACTCCGACCGCAGAATTATCATGTGACTCCATCCGAATAATTAAACCGAATCGGTCTCTGGCGAAATTAACACAACAAATATTATGTCATGTTCATTAAACAACTTGATTCAAATTTAAAGGTAGCATATTTCACACTCTTCGAATTTTCTTAAAAATAGTTATTTGTTATACAAGAGTACAAAGTTGCTTTTTAACCGCTTGCTCAATTTTGATGATTGAGCAAGCGAAGGATTCTAAAATTGAATCACGAGCGTAGCGAGTGATTCAAAATTTAGAATCCTGAGCGTTAGCGAGGGAATTAAAAGAGCACGAGGTGAAAAATCTTTGCACTCGAGTGCAACACGTAACTTTTCATCCCACCTCAGCGAGGAAATGACTAAATGAAAAAAAAAAAACATTTGCGCATTATTAACAGTTTCAGTCAATTCTGTTAGCGTTAAATAAACTTCCTCGTCGCTAAAATCATTCATTTTAGGTTTTTCACTAGTTTTCAAGTTTCTTGTTTTTAACCTAAGGTTTTAACAATAAGACGTGAAAAGAAAATGGCGCGCGCATAGCAAATTAAAATAAAGTACACCAAGAAGGTTCCGAGTTTGAGTTTTTAAATAGTTAAAAAAGGTTGTATGATAAATTCGGCACCATGGAGGTAGAAGTAAATAGGTTTAATGATAATGTTTTGATTTCAGAAACTTAGTGCACACGATGTTCTAAATTCAATTTTACTTTATCCTCTAGCGGATAAAAACGGCTTTTGCACTCAGATATCGAAGAGCAAAAATACTCTTTCCGAGGTGGGGGGGATGAAAAATATATTATCTTCGTTTCCGATTTTTTTTGCCTGTTTTGTCCCATAACAGGGCAAATGCCTCCCTACCCTCTTTCTACTTATCTCTGTCTAATGCTATGTCTTTAAGGTACGATCCAAATTCCACCAGCCATCTTTTGGTCTGCCAGGATATCGTTTTCGGTCTAGGTACTGGTATACTGGTGATTTAGCCCGATATATCATTCGACATGCGACAGACATGTCCAGCCCAGTCGTATTTCAGTTTGGCGCAGCTTTTTGGGTCACGTCTGTGATTTGTGTCTTGGAACGCAGTATGGTGTTTCTTACTCGGTCCAATAAGTTTTACGCCGACAATACAGGGTTCCATAGCTCTTAAACAAACTTCGAGGTTGAACTTCTGATCTTCAGTCAAAGGTCAATTTGCGCAGCGTATGTAAGGATGGGAAGGATGCACGTGTTCAATGTCCATCTACGCTTTAGGGATAAACTGGAAAAGGTAGGTTTCCCTTCATAAGGTCTTTTATGGACCAATAGCTCCTCTAGGCGTTTTCAATGTGACGTGCACTTCTGCTCTCTATCTCGTCTTGAATATATTGATATCTCTTCTATTTGGCTCAAATAAATATACTCATGGACATTTCAACCTCCACTCCTTCGATGTAGATCTTGGGTCTTGTGCTGTTTCTCATCAATTTAGTATTTGACAAGTTGATATTTAGGCCGACCGCGAGGCCTGCCTTGCGTCGGTCTTTTAGCATGTGGCCCAAAAGCTGTGTTTTTTTTTTACAATATCCTTTGAATTTGAAGGGTGATGTTCGACCCATCATCTTTCTAATGCTAGATGCTTCTTTCATACACGCTAGTACTTAGGCTAGCGCGGTTGGGTTTTTGTTTTCCAGGCATTCTCATTTCGAATATCGTTACACCATGGAGTCGAAGTAAATTGTTAGTAATAAATTCTTCCAAAAACAAAGATTACCATATTTAAAAAAAAACCTGTAAGCAAACATATTTAGAACTATGGATATAAATCTGCGGTTCAGTAAGAGATTAAAAATGTAGGAAACAAAAATTGAGCCACCATAAGTCAATGGAACCAAAGGAAACCGTCTCTGAGTAAATACTGAAATTGTTGCAAGTAACGACATAGGATTCAAATTAGTTTGTTGGTGGGTGTTTCCTCTACATACTCTACATACATAGTATAAATTGAAGTCGCTTTCCGCGTCTGTCTGTCTGTATGGCCGCTAACTCCTCCTAAACCACACAACAGAATTTGATGCGGTTTTCACCATCAGTTAGATACATTTTCACGGAATAAGGCGCCCCCCCGGCTTCGCACGTAAATTACACCCGTGCGAAGCCGGGCGGGCGGGTCGCTAGTATTGTAGGTATATATATATTTTGTAGGTAAACTCAGGATACTTTTTACTGACTCGATCTATGTATTTTTTTAAACTATGTTTCTCAGTAATTATAAATACAAATATGCAACACAAGGACATTTTTTTTCGTGAATTTTGTACCAGAACCAACATCTGTGTTTGTAAATCTATGTTATCCAGTATGAATAGGTACTTAAATCCAACACAAGAAGGCCATCTATTTAGTTTTATTTCGCATTCCTGTTTTACTAATTGCATTCACATTGCAGGTCTTAAGCAGGCTGGATTTATTTTTAGCTTACAGCGCCAGGGACCGGTCGTGCTACAGATAAATAAAACAATATAGCCTAGAGACCGGGCTACAAGTGGTATAACAGGCGAAATAAGTAAATACTTGTTCCACGAACATTGTTATTCGCTACATAGCATTTCTCGGGCTGAAATAAATATTTCCGTAAGAAACAGAGAAATTCGTCAAAAAGTCGCTAGAAATGATTTTGGGGAAACAGATTTTGCTGAAATGCTCGTTATTTTCAAGCGATACCTAACTGCGTAAGAAGTACCTAAGTAGTTACAGATCACAAAAAATAGATAAAAGCTTTGAAGAACCAAAACCTAAATGAATTGTAGTTAATGTTGCTAGTTCGTGTGTATTATTCGTATTGTAGATACTGGGTTACATGGAACGTCCGGTTACTCAGCCTAAAGGAGGTTTTCCTATTATTACGATCGACTTGTACCATGTGACCAACCATAAAATTGAGCTTTTTTACTGTTTTATATAAATGACAATCGCACTACAAGAAATATACGAATGTAAAAAAAACTGGTTTCTAATTAAGCTGTTTATTTTTTTCATTCATTTGATTTCAAGGTTGGCCCCAAAGTAAATGCTATTAATTATGATGAGTACAATGACTTCCTTTCAGATTAGCAACGTCTGGGTAACCTTGTATATTTTTAGTTCGCATAAACTGGATCGGGTAAGTTAGTAACTAACAAGGCAAGAGTGGGTACATCTGGGTAGTACCTACATACTTGTCAAGGTATTTCTACTGCAGTAGAAAGTGTTCTGTTTTGCTATATCGGACTTAAAAGTACCTAGGTATAAAGAATTTGTCAAAAAGCAGACTGGCTATTATCTCGAAAAGCAAATACCTGGGTTTAAATCTTTAGGTATCAAACAACTCTCACCACATCAAACGTATTAATATTATGTACTTTTAAACGAGTATAATCTGGAATTATTAAAATTTGTTTCTCTTTATTAAATAACATTTTAATTTTGCAAATTGTAAGCTACAGGCAGTGGTGCCATTAAAATCTATTGAACACGAAATGTCAAATTGAGTTTAAATTAATTAAATTTATATCGGGTAAGTCAGGAATTAAAATCCACTGCACGTTATTTTACAACCGCGCGGAGTTCGGTGGATTCTATTTTGTCATTCATTGAACAATTCAGAACAATTCAGGGGTACAGTTCTACAACGTGTTTTTTACTTTATTAGAAAATTAAAAGGGTGACTATGATATTTTTGGCAGATCAATTTTGTGTATACTAATTATGTTATTGCCAAAAAAAAAAAACTATTTAATGTTTTTTTTTATACTCACTTAATTTTTTTGAACTTACACTATTTCAATTCGTTTATTTGCCTGCGGCTGTAATAACATTGTAAAAACCTGAATAAAACATTTTCTTTTAGTATTTCACTGAAGTATTTCTATAAATATATATATTTATAGTAAGGTTTATCGGGTACCTGCTACAGTCTTACGTTCAGAAACCGAGCAATAATGATCAGAATTCGTAGTTATTCGTTATTGCAGCTGTCAGAGCAAATAAATACTTGGACCGATTTTAGATGATCCTTTTTATTATTTAGAATTTTAGACGATGCTCTGGAGGTGGTTTAACAAAAATTTCATTATGTTTGTTCCTAAACTTTTGTTCTTTTTACAATACATACAATAAATTTCTTCGAAAGCTTATCTCCTATTTTGAAGTCTTTTTTGAAACAGATAAGTACCTAGTTAAAAAAGTAATTATATATCATAATTGGTTAAGGTTTTTTGTGCTATATGTGAGAAAATAAAAATTAATATCGTGGTACAAAAAGGTGTTGTACTACCGAAACCACGCTTCTGTTAGATATACATCTCGGCTATGATACTATAATATCTGAAAGTAGTTTATTAGTCAAGTTATAAGGTCCTCCTTCTTGCTTTGCGTCGTCGGGAAAAAGTGGCCTTTGCCAACTCTGATCGATAAATCTAACTTTACTGATTTAAAATACACGTGTATCCATTAGAACTATTGGACCCGGCTAGGTATGTCCTAAAACTGCGACCGGAGGATGGGCAGCAGCTTCTTATTAGTACACGGTGAACGTACTGCGATCCCCAAACCGCCTGCCAAGCGTGGAGGTTATGGCAACAGTTCTCTCTAAGGGGAGGCCTTTGTTTAGCAGTGCACGTTTACTAGCTGATGATGTAATGTGATCTATTAGAATAATCGTAAAAGAACACAAAGAATTTCGTTATACAGCGTTATAACAAATGAAGCCTCGTAACAATATTAGGCACTTCGTCACCATAAACCTTCAATATAACGACGTTACAAGCACGCAATAAACCTTCATATATTATATTTCAGACACTGTATTGAACCCATCATTTACTGATAACGTCAAATGTTCACGGGAAAAGATAGTAAGTTACATTGTATGTTCTCATCTTTCCAAATAATCCAATATCCTCTGACAAGATGATGGGTAGGAACGCCGTTAGAAAGAAATAAATTGGAGTAGGCAGATATGACCGGCTTATTACGTGAATTCAGGCTGAATATGACTGCCTATCAGTCACTTGTCATGATAACACAATATTAAGGGGATAACAGTGCCTAATTTTCTCACAACTTTGTAACACATTTTCTCCAAATATTGAAAATTATACGTAGTTACGTACCATTTTGTTTTATTAGTCATCCTATACTTAGACATCTCGGCAACTAAAATACTGGATCTAGATGTCTTGAAATTGCGAGTGAATCGGTTTCTTATAGGCAAGCGTGCTCCATCGATCGTCGAACGCATCATCGCCGAGTTGGCGGTCAAACGCAAGCTTATTATTTTATTTACTAGTTTTCATTTTATTTTGTGATTTTATTTTTCATTACTAAATGTTTGGCGAGATACGCTAGAAGCACAGATTTAGTCTTTGGCTAGAAGCTAGTAAGATTGTGCTATTATGTCTTCTGTGGTAAGATGACAATATTAAACAAATAAACCGGCCAAGTGCGAGTCGGGCTTGCGCATTGAGGGTTCCGTACCACCACAAAATACAACCAGTTATTGTTCAGGCTTAACGCCTTCCAAAATAGTCGAAGCAATTGCTACGCAGTCACATAGCTTATATTTTGCTATATAGTGACGCCCGAGATAACTTGGTAACTAACCGAAATTTGTCACCGCCTCGCACTTGGCCATTATTTATTATTTGTTGTTATACTTTAGAGTGTGTACTGTAATCATACCAAGTTTGACGTTAATAGTTAGGACAGACGGACGGACAGACAAACAGACATCGTAGGCTTAGTAATAGGGTCCTGTGTTAACTCTTTGGGTACGGAACCCTAAAAAAGGTACTTACTTTTCTAGTTTTGGTACTCCAAAGCTGTGTGAAAAAGCAAGGCACTGCTTTAAACGTGTTAAAATATTATTCGGCGCCAAACAAAATTCGATGAATTAAATGTGAACGCTAAATAATTTCAAGTTGTTTAATTAAATAGACAAAAGCCCTCGGGGCTGTGTTCCTTTAATAAATATTTGCAAATTGTTTGAATTTCATACTCGATGAAAATCGCTACATTAAATTACATCCTTGTTTGTGAACCTTTAAAACAAAAATAATATTCTTAGGAAAATATAGTACCTTTATCCCTTTTGGGTGACACCTTTATTCGGACATGAGAGGGAAATAAATGAAATCAGCAGCTCTGAAGGACGCCTCGATGCCGCCGTAGCAACTAGCGAACATATGCCTAGTAAAATTGCGTTCCCAAGACGGACGGTTAGTTTGCTGCCGTGCTTCGGTTCACACGGCCTTTGTTTCCTTTATTACGGGTTGGTTCGCGACTTGCCCTTCCGTTGACATGCCTCGATGTCTCCTTATTTGCAGATTACTGACCCCTTATACACACACAGTGATATAAACTCGTAACAGTTAGAATAAAATTTTATTTTCCTGTCGGATCCTCTCAACATGGTGTTCGACATCCTAATAGCTTTCCTGCTTTCCATTTTCCTCCCTAACTTTAATTTAAAGCTTTGTAGAGCTCTTATTGAACGGTTAGACAAAAAAACATAATTAAAGTTTGCAATGTATGCATGTGCCGTTATTTAGGAGCGCAAGCATTCGCTTGTTACTGAAACGGGTGTTACTAACTTGTTATTTCGCTGCTAACTTGCCACGCTGGAATGTGTATGTGTGGAGTAAATTTACAATGCTGCAGTGGTATTGCAATACAAAGAAAATCGGCCAAGTGCGAGTCCAAAGGGTGAAAACGGGACCCTATTACTAAGCTTACGCTGTCTGTCCTACCTTTTAACGGCTGTTAAATCTTTCGAACCGATCAATAAATAGCCAGTTAGTAATTAATAGATAGCCAGTTGAAATTTTCACTGAACTTTTTTTTTCTTTAAATGTTACGACGGATTAGCTAAGAAATATTAATAAAGTCAAAAAGTAAAACCTTAAGGGGCACCCCGTAGGTACAACAAACTTTTTTAAGACGTATTTTTGTATTTGCTCTAGTGTTAAAACGGTAAAACGTACCTACAAGCGTCAAACTTGTCATGACTATAGCATAGTACACACTCTAAAATAATAAATAGGTACTGGCCAAGTACAAGTCGGTGACAAATTCCTGTTCACCGAAGTTAGCAACGCCGAGCGCGCTCGAATGGGTGACCGTCTGGGCGTGATGTTGTCTTTTTGCACTACTTTTTTGTACTTAAGTAATTAACAATTTACTGAGGGTTCTGTACCACCAGATACGGAACCCTCAGTGCGCGAGCCCAACTCGCTCTTTGCCGGTTTATTTTACATAACTGGGCCATGATTCCTTAACTTCAAACACGCTCGTAACGCGGCGCGTTAAGTTAACCTCTCAAAGTTGGCCTTAGGAAATAGAGGTCAAATTTTTTGAGGTTAGCTTACCGCGCCGCTTTACGTGCGTGTTAGTTAAGTTTAGAACCGTATACTGAATACCGTACTAAGTTATGCCTGTTGTCTAACCGAACACCTGTATAAGTAATTCGTAATTCCTAGACAGATCCCATTTTCTTTCTAAACAAGTTGAACGGAAGTACCTACTCCATAAATCAGACGTGGAGTGAGATGCTGTTTCAACGTTTCCCTCTCGAAATAATGCCGTAAAGCGTGCCTATACGGAATACGGTCGTCTTGAGTCGACTCTTGTTTTCGCATAAATAAGCAGCTTCGGACTTATAAATAAATTCTTTCAACCAATTTATCTTGCGGTATAGAATTGGGAATTCGAGACAAAGAAAACAAATTCGAGTAGCTCCACATAAGTTCTCGAAGAGCAGTAGAGTAACTATGTATATATTATGTAGGTACATATAGGTACGGTTTGAAGCTCGTTTCTGTATTTTTCTTATTTTCCGTGTCGATAGCTGATGTTGTTTCACATGTTTGACAGACTATAAATAATATACGTAACTTAACAACGATATATAATATTTTTATTCTAACAAATAATAACAAATGCGACGCGTGACCAAAATGCTGGCGTGTTTCTAGCTCAACGCATAAACATTGCTATTCAGCGTGGTAATGCCGCCAGCATTGTGGGTACGCCGCCAACTGGTAATGGGCTTGAGCATTTGGATTGTCTTTAGACCTTCAACGGTCTATGGGCAGTCTAACTGTATTTGTAGTGTTAGTACTAGCTTGTATTTTGTTTAGTTAATAAAAGAACTTTCCCTGTAAAAAAAAAATAGGTTATAATATATACATACCTTAGATCAAACAAACAAGGGAGATATGGTAAGGTGATGGTGGGTGCGAACTGCGAAAACTGTAAACGCAAGGCTGTGTTTACATCTCCTTTGCGCGTTTTCACTATTTTTGAAGATTCATTACCGTGTGAGGTTTGAGAGTGTAAAATCCCGGTTGGGCATGATTTTAGAATAAAATTGCAAATAGTATAAAACAACTTTCATGTTGATATTTTATAGGATGGTAAAAGAGATTTTTTTATTTATTTTTTGTATTTTTGAAAGGCGCTTGCAGACGGTGCGTAGTACAAGTAGCAAGTACAAGTTGCAAGTTGCTAATACTGTGGAAGTGGTTAGTAGCACTTCTAATGCCACTTGCACTAAGCAAAACGATGCAGACTATGAGTAGTAGCTACTTGCAACTTGTAATACGCATCGTCTGCAAGCGCCTTAACTGAAAATATAAATAAGCAAGCAAATAAAAAATGTGTTCCAAATTACAAAACTTTTTATGAGGTATAATAATGGTGTATCGCTTGCCTTTATCCCGTAAATACTTGCAAAATATTCGAGTATTTAGCTCATGGATAAAAAGGAAAGTTTTAATTTATGTTAAGGGCATTTCTTGTAAAAGAACTAGATCATAAAATAGATTCTTTATTAAATACCTACACAGAAGAATCCGAGCGATTTCAAGGTTGCTAAACGTAATTTAAATCGAAGCTGTTATTAGATAGGTATTTAAGATAGTAAAGTAATTAGTTATGTTTCGTAACTGGTCATTATGTTTATTGGGCTATGAATAAAAAATTACAGCTTTTGCTGGTATTTATTTTACGTTAAAATAGGACATTTTTAGAGGTAACTAGCATCGCATGTTGCACGATAACTTATTTATTTAGTAACTTAACTAGTGAGTTGGGTCATGGAGCGGATATTATACCATCGATTGCCTATTACCTGTTGAATTAAGTTATTAAACGTAACGATTTTTGTGAATACAGTGTAAATTCTATATAGCGACACTCGATTTAACGACACGCTCCCTAAAACGTCGAAATGACCCGACTTTGGTTGGTTTACCTTGTCCATACAATGATAGTCTCTATGTATGTGTGGGTGTTAACCCACACTAAATAACAATAACAATACATATTTCATTACTAGGCAATAAACAGTATTTTCTAACACCTCGTATTTACTTATTAAAAATGACAGACTATACGCAATAAGCGTTGTATCAATATTATTGTTTGTTGTTTGTAAATTTTATACTTTACTCAATAACGCCATAAAATGCGCAGTCCCTTAAGTGTCGCTACACAGAGTTACACTGTATTTGTTCTTGTTTTAAAAGGTATTCGGTATTAGATTTATATATCCGTTGGTTAATTAGAAATCACTATAAGTATCCGGTTGTTTTATGCAATTGAAAAAGAAAGTGTCACCCATGTATCTGGGGAGAGGATGGAGAGAAAGCAATGTTTGCGTCATCTTTACCTGCCGATCAAATGAGACGCATCGAGTCGAAAATCTGTCATCAAGCACCTATTATAGTCCTTTCGCTATCGGATGACCGCAGTCAGAGTAATATAAATTTTTATGTTATGCATAATTATCAATAAAAACAAAACAACATCAAATCTAAACTAGACACAACTGTCTGATAGACTGGTCTTTAAAATTAGTAAATACGCATTTTCGTTTACTTAAATGACATATTTTCCCCAGTTATTTTGATTAAAGATCCAAACTACTGCACCGATTTTGATGAAATTTCTATAGGACCAATCTAAAAGTATATCCCTTTGAATAAATGAAGAATATTCATAAACAGTTTATAAATGATAGAGTTCTGAGGTAACAAACATTTTATAAAATACAACCGAATTGAGAACCTCTCCTTTTTTGAAATCGGTTAAAAATTAAATGATATTATTACATTGATATTTCAATTGATTGGCGGGTCTAGCCTTAACATTTCACAGGCATTGGTGGGGCCGAAGCCAACACCAAGAATTGAATTGAAGCAGGGTTTCAATATAAACATCGAGCTATAAATAATGATCTCGATGATTCAATTATAAACATCGAGATATAAATAATGATCTCGATGATTCAATTATAAACATCGAGATATAAATAATGAATATAAACAAATTTAATATGGAATGTCTGTGAAATATGAAACTATTGTACAGAGGATCGAAAATTTCTTAGCTATTGTATTGATCGTGTTAAGCTGGTCTATGGTATGACAATTGTTTTTTTATAAATATTAAATAGGCTTGCGCTTTACCGCCATCTCGCCTGATGTTAAGCGATGATGCGGTCTACGATAAAGCACGGACGCTTCGAGTCAAACGCCTATTATAAAAAAAGTCAAAATATTGCGGTGGGTAATGACTTGCTGCCACCCACTAAATGTTCACTAAGGCTGTCTTATACTGGCGCTGGAAGAGCAACATTGGAGTAGGTGTGGCTTAGGGTGTGGAGAGGTGTGCTGCACTTTCCCTAAACGCTACTGCTAAATTGATATTATTATTAAAACTTCAACCAATATAAAAAACGGAAATTCTCAATTTGATTGTTTTTTTTTTCTTTCTGTTTTTGTATTACGCGACCTTGATTCGCCGATTGTGTAATGATTTTAACAATTCTTGTTTTAATTACTTACATATTTATAAAATAGGAATAAGTAATTGAATAGGATCCATTTAAATTTGAAGAAAATATTCCACCCATACAGGTGGCAAATTAGGGGATGAATCCCGTTTATTGAACTCTCCGTTAAGTGGGTTGTCAATATTTTTTGAACATTTCTATCATTTCTATCTAACATCTATAAATAGATGTTCCAGTAGTTGAAGTATACACGCACTAAGCAGTGATAAAGTATAGTAATTAGTGCAAGCACCACACGAAAGTAGGCACGCTCGCATACAGGCAACACTTTCGAGACAATGGCACACAATGGTGTTATTTGCAGAACAGCAGGTACAATGGATGTTTGTGTCTTATCTACGTTTTCCCACTGTACGTTTCGCACAAAATTTTCTCATTACTCGGCTACTTTTTACCAGAATTAAGGTCAATGTGCGTTAGAAGTTGTATAAAGTTGACGATGTTTCAGTTTACGCATTTACGACCTCACTTAGAAACACCAAGTCATTGTCATCACCATAACCATCTTAGTCCCCTGTTGGGCCTCTCTCAAGGTACGCCAATCAGCCAGATCCTCGGCTTTTCGCTTTCAGGCACTACCAGCTATCGTCACTCCTTCGAATGTCAAGGCGTCTTACGCTACTTATAAATGCCGATTCGTGGTACACGTCTACTCCAACGTTTATTGGTTCTGCGAAGAATATGACCGGCCCACTGCCACTTCAGTTTGCTAAGAGCTTGCTTTCATTCGGTTCGGGATATTTAGCTCAATTCACAATTGGGCGGTTTTTATTATGTGTGATAGTATACTAATTTTTACACTATAATTACATCAATTTTGACGCGTTGAAAATAGAAAATAAGTATTCTTAAAAAACATGTTTTTTTGTGAAGGGATGTCTTTTATTTATTAATTACTCATTACCCACAGTATACTTTTACTTCGTTAATACTACAGAAAAGAAAACTCTTTTCTGTGGTTAATACACACAGATAACAGCTAAATCCCTTGTAATAAGTAATGTCATAGAGCACAGTCATAGAGGATTTAACGCAATATACCTATCCGCAAGCTGATTAGCCTGTATTGGGATTAATTAACTGTCACTAATATATAAATTAGTTTTATGTGTTTCAACCTCCATAGTTGAAATACAAGTATAATAAACACTAGCAGAAACCCGCGGTTTTACAGGCTATCCTAGGTTTTTTTTGTTTTTGAAAAAATTATTATCAGTTAGAACACAACTATGGGCACAACATGGGAACAATTATGGGCACTTATGCACCAGGAACGATCCGGGGCGGGCTGTTTGACTAGATTAGATTTGTTTATAATTAGAATTAAGTAGTTTGTGAAATTGTGACGTATTAATTTTGTAATATTAATAATATGTATTAAAAGACAATTAAATGACACATTAGAACACCGCCGTAAAGTAGCGAGTCTCGATTTTCTACAGGATTCATTTCGGAGAATGTGCATTAGAGCTACATGACCTTACAATACCATCCCCTTTTTACTACAGGACAAGTAGGAAAACGGCCCACTACCACCCATATATTGTGGATTTTCCTTGGATACGTACCAAACGTTTCGAATCTACGTTTCTAGTCCGTACGGCTAAGGATTGGAACAACCTGCCCGCTTTTCTGTTTCCTGAGAGATATAATATGGGTCTTTTCCAAGACAGATTGAATAGGTATCTTCTAAGTCTGCGTGCTTCATCTTCGACCACATCGTCGGTTACCAAAGGCAGAGTTGGTTGTCAAACGCAAACTTTTCAATTCAATCAATTTATTTCAGAAAACAATTCCTTGAGTATATATTTACAAAATCTCAAAAGTTAGAATTATTATAACATACACATAAAATTAAAATTAAAATTAAACCATAAAAATTAAAAATTAAAAGTCAAATGTCAATAATTTATCAATAATTTATCTTAACCTATATTTCGGCTTAGACCCGGAATGCTCAACACGAACTCTGGTCCAGTGCTGCATTATTGGGCAGTCCAGGTCCATCCGCCAGGTGAACAGCTGCAGGTAGCTGTTGGAGCTGCCCCGCACGCGGCGCATCAGGGACGCTACGCGTTTGCGTTTGATTTAACAGCGTAAAAAAAAACTATTTAAATAACTGGCTAAGAGCGTGTCACGACTCGAGACACGCATATGGTGTAGGGTTCCGTTTTTCGTAGCACTTGCCTTTATAACTATAGAAGTTACAAGGTTCTAAAAAATTAGGACGGACAGACAGACAGACGGACGGATTAACGAATTTATAAGGGTCACTTATCGGGCTACTGAACCCTAAAAACCGACTGCACACAGGTAATTTATGCAAATTAAGTTACTTGGATGACAGTAGGTAATGTAGGTATTATTTCATCCAAGATTATGTCGATGATTTTGATCACTGTGATTTTGATGAAATTTCTATGTGACAAATCTGACAGCATATTATGCTTTTAATAAATATAAAAAAAATATTAAAAATATTTTTTCAAATCGGTTTATAAATGAGGTAACAAATATATTAAAAAAAAAACAACCGAATAAGAATCCCCTTTTTGAAATCGGTAAAAAAAGGGGAAAATTAGCCTCAATGTGTTAATACAAAGTACACAGTACATAATACACAGTGTAAGCTGCCTAATTTAATTCATTTCTCCTGTTGAATGTGGATAAACATACACGCTTTCGCATTTAACGAAATAACGAAAGATGCCTTGATCGAGAGTGTTCGTAGCTATGATTCAAGAAAAACAGTTCAGCCGTTTGAGATTATCAGCTCGTTTATAGATATTTTTATTTATATTACACGGGAATTACTCACGTAAGATTAAGCCGGTCACTCCGACTATAGTTTATAGAGGTTTAAAACAAAACAATTTATTACTAACTAGCGGTCCGCCCCAGCTTCGCACTGGTATAGATTATAGCCTATGTCACCCGGAGATAGTGTAGCTTCCCAACAGCAAAATAATTTTTCAAATCGGTTCAGTACTTTCGGAGCCTATTCAATGCAAACAAACAATCAAATCTTTCCTCTTTATAATATTAGTATAGAAAACATCCATTATAGTCTAGGTACTTAAAACCTTCTTAAAATATCCATTAAAAACATACTTCATTCTTTTAAAAAGCTATTTTGTTCTTTTGAAACACTTCTGGAGCTAATTTGAAAGAGAATAGGACAAAAAGTGTTGCCTCTTGCCACGGTATCTACCCTAATTTTGGAATAACTTAAAAAGTTACGACCGCCGCAAAATATTTCAAGTGGTTTAAAAGGAGAGTAGAAGGTCGTTGAAGTGTCGGTTTAGTTGGAAAGTTGAGGAATGTCGCCTTTGGGGCTTGTTAGCCTAACTTGGATATTGTGACGAGCGAATTACTGCGCCGTGACTGCCGTGAGGTCCTGCCAACGTGCTGTAATGAGCTGAAGTAATAATGCACACTGCGTTGACGGCCACTGCGTCACCGTGTCGGATCACGTACAAAATTCCAACGAATTAGTACTCAAAATTCATAGTAGCTGTGCCGGCTGTAGATTGCGCATCGGCGACAGCACTTTAACTGCTCATACCTCAGATCAGACAAACAAAAGAGTATGCCTTAGTACAATTATCGTTATCATTATTAAAGGGATATTTACCAGGATAATTTTGTGGATAGAGCTTCCGAAAGTCCCGAATAACCACACACTAATACAATAAATACATCTTTATTACACACAGAAAATACAAATGAAACTTAACTAAAAATAAAACAAATATACGGCAGTATAACGGGCGGCCTTATCGCCTAAAGCAATTTCTTCCAGACAACCTTTGGATGGACAGGACTGAAGAATTACGGTCACTAAGGTACGGTCGGTTACTAATCAGCAATGTTGTGCTTTTTATGATGTTCTACGCTGTAGTGAACTACGGTGATAATTATCGCTCGCGTTAAAATATCTCCGTGTTTCACTGACCTTTTTCACAATACCGCTAAACTCTGTAATGCTAGCATACGGATTTGGTTGATAGACCGCCGCCGTTCAACCAACGGGAGAGAAAGAGTGAGAATATCGTATTTCCCTCTCTTTCTCTCCTGTTGGTCAGACGGCGGTTGAGGTCAACCAAATCCACACGTCTGTTAGCACTTTAAGAACGGCACACTAACTTATTTTTCACGCACTCTATGAAACTTGCAGCTACACCATTGAAGTAATAGTTCACATGCAAAAAAGGGCGAATAAGTCGTCTGCAGGGTGAGTTTGATTTTAGGCCTGCCATGCATTCGCACCCGCCACGTCACCTTACAATAGTTTGTCTGATCTGAGGCTCATACTTAAGAGGGACATGCTAACTTGTGTACATTACGTATTCAGTGCGTAGCTTGAATACCGGTGCGATGGCCACGGAGGCACGTAGAGGCCATGCCAGACGCCAGGAGCTGTCCCGACAACTAGAATATTTAATGATCGTCTCTTTTTAGCCCGATTCAAACTTACTGTGGGTAAATAGATTCTAGCGGCCTTACTTATAAACGTGTTTAAATTATAAACCAAGAACGGTGTTTGTGTTTTTGGTTTATATATGGTCACTCCTAAATCTAGAAGATATTTTTATGAGCTTTTATTTATCTTGCAATGTTTGTATGTGTGTTTGGTTAGGTCAAATCTTGCAAGCTGTATTATAACCACTTCCTCTTCTCCTGCGGAGTCGAATTTTTACACGTTGGTTCAGATCCGCTTCCGATGACAACGCATTTTTATGGTAAGCATGATCTGAATCGAGAATCGACATCAGACACAAAATGTTGAATACGCATTTATAAAAGCTTGTTAAAAAAATTATTTCATTTTATTTTTAGTATTGACAGCCTAAGCATTTGACCAAAGTTCACGTGATATTAGGTGACGGTGTGCTCGAAGTTGGGTTAACACACCTACCTAGTCTGAAAAGAGAGCTGGTTATCATATGAGGTGTGGGTGCTTCATCGGAATATATCATTAAGGTAGACTTCCGAGCATCGCGGCCGAGCGCAGCCGATAGAGTACGATTTGAAAATGTATGGCGACGTCAGTCATGGCCGCACCCGTCTGACGCAGACCTACCTCGGAAGCGGCGGCATACATTTTCATAGTCCGAAGTATTGTCGCATCAGCCGTGCGCGTTGGACGCGTGCGTCAGCCGCGCGCGGCTGTGATCGACAGCGATGCACGGAAGTCAACCTTAAGGTACATGGTGACACATTTTAAACTTGAAGTGCTAACCGGACAAGAGAAAGTGCCCTACCACTATACTATAGGGTTCTCACGATATTTTCTTTCACCGGCAGTTCGCTATTGTTGAGATTTGAACCCACACTATGTCGTTTGTAATTCTAACGGACCAACAGTGGGCGAAGTACGAATATTCGCTACGTATCAAATTCCATATAACTTTCAATCTCTAAATTCACAATTTGTATGAAATTCGATACGTATTTTACGTAGAGAATATTCGTAATTCGCCCACAGAACTATCATCGCTACAAAATCTTTCACATCTACGAGCTTATCAATAGCTTTTTGCAATGCCTTAATATAGAACTGATTCTCGACTAGATTGGCGGAAACGAAAACGGTTTAAAAATGTAAAAGTGTTGAATGAATCCGGGGCCTGCAGGCAACATTTTATTTTGTTCTACGAGTCGGAGGAAAAAGTGGGGCTGCTGGTAAAGCGGCGGGCCTCGTGATTGAGTAACAAATGATACCAGTCGACTTTCTCCTTTGTTAATATTAAGTGTGATTTTTGTTACTGGTTTTGTTGAGTCACTGCGCGCTAACTGTAGTTGTTTCACAACGAAACGTAATGCAGTGATCGGTAGCTGTAGCTATACCAATTGGCAATACCTACTTTGTTATTACAGAGTTGCTTTTAAAGTACCAAAAGCCTCGCAGGCGGTCTCCCTGAACCATTTACTTATTCCATGACATGTCACAAAAATTAAAATTTTGCATTCGCAAAAAAACTGCGAAATTTTGTTTCTAAGCTTTCCTTATTGTCATTTAGAGGCTTAATTTAAATACTTTTGTTGTTGTAGGGAAGGAAAAATATGACAGATTAACAGCCTCACTCAGAGACGTAACTTAAGCTAAGGAATACTTAAAATTGCTGTCTCGTTTTCATGTGTGACAATATCCGTCAACGAGAAGTTGACAGAGCAATTTTAAGTATTCCTTAGCTTAAGTAACGTCTCTGAGTGCGGCTGTAAGAGGAAGTTGCTTGTGAGAAGTTTTTGGCCTATTTCTTTATTTCCATTAAGAATAACCTAACTACTTCGATAGTTTTTACTAAAACTTAAGTTGTACATAAATAGCGGGTACTTTACACCTAAAATATTTACGAACATCTAAACTCGCTAACTACCCTCGAGAGTCATAAATTAATTCATTGCAAGGGAGTGAACTTGAATTTCCTAACAGCCACGACAGCAATAAACCCCCTAATTAGACTACCGAGTAGGATAAATCACGGAATGACGTACAAAGGCTTCCAGAGGTTTCAGAGCCCAACTACAAATTGCGAATAATTACTAAATAATTTGTGGCGGAGTAGTCGAGATATTGTTGAATATTTATGACAAGCTGGGCGGTTTTCTAAGCATTGGCTTGGCTTCGTCCCGGCATAGAGTAATTCTTCAACCATAACAACAAACTTCTACTAGACTATCTACACTTTGCTCGCTTTGCGACCTCCTTATCTTTACAATCCTGAAATAAATGTCCTAATTTTCGAATTAAAATTGTAATTGCACGAATTGTATATTGATTTCAACGTTTGCACTTTGCTGGTGCAAAAGGGGGCACTTTGCTGGGGTTTATTATTCGTTGCTTTACCTACTTCAAAGTGTGTAACTTCTATAATAATAATGCCTAGGTTGACGATTGTTCGTATTACCGTTTTTACACGAAAGCAAATACAAAAATAATAAAATAGATTAACTTGTTCACCTAGGACTTTTATTTTTATTTTTTGTTTATATTATATTTTAGTCGTACATAGTAGTTTTATACGTTTAAAATACGTTTGTTGGATGGGGACCGTTTATTTAATTTTTTAAATTTTATTATTGTTTCTTAGTTTATCCGCCGTATATGAATAATGATAACAATGTCAATAGTGTGAAAATGTCAACCTACTATTTATTACGCGTTCAAATTAAAATACAGCCGTTAAAAAGTAGGACAGACAAACAGCGTAGGCTGGAATAGGGTCCCGTTGACACCTTTTGGGTACGGAACCCTATAAACGTTCGATCAAACAACTATTGCCTACAGTAGTTGTGAACTTCAATCACTAACAAACCTCATGTTTTGCGAGACCTGGAGATTAATCTTTGGAATGAGATGGCTTGAAGCCACCATTATTTCTAACACGACTCTCTTATCTACCAAATCATATTATGAACAAGGAAAAAAATACTTTTTCCAAATAATGTATGGTGTAGTTACTTTTATCCTAATCAAACTACCTGTACCTCTGAGGCAAACACAGCTTGCGTTACATTATTCACCGAACAAATACATATTATTTATTTTGGCTGGATTTTATTACGAAGTCGGATCGCAAATTACCTATTATATCTTGTTGGTTATACATACGTATATGTGAGTTATTGATGATATAAATATTAACATGTCGGTGGGCTTGGATGTCGTGTATTATCCTAATTAGGCGTGCTCGAACATTCATTTTGTTTAGCCAACAAAAGCTGGACTGACATATTTTATTTATTCACATATAATTAGGTAGTGCCTCAGATTAAAAAAAACAAGGTCGATGTGCTTTAAACTCGGTCCAAGTATTTATTTGCTTTGACAACTTCAATAACATGGTAAAAAGCCGAATGAAAACCACAAATTCTGATCACTTTCGCTAGGTTTTTGAACATAAGACTGTAGCAGTTAGATATATAGTTCAGTCAAATATTAAAAGAAAATGTTTATAAAAATTATTCAGCTAATTATAATGTTATTGCAGTTGTCAGAGCAAATATTGTGTGGTGTATTGTCGTTCGTGTTCTAATGTCTCCGTATTTCTCCCATTTTTTTCACTATCACAAAAAGATCACAAACGCAAAAACTGTAAGTACTCCCACACTTACTCATTTTCTCACGCACACTATGAAACTTGAAGCAACACCTATAAAATTACTAATAGTCCAATGCAAAAAAAGGGCAGCAAGATGCGAACCATACTTATAAACTCAGAAAAATTAATGAATGGAACAGCGTTATACCTACAGTTACCCTTTAGCACTTACTCCCCCCACCCCCCTGGTCGTCCATTTGATTACGTTTTGAGTATATCGTTTGCAGTTGTGTGCCGCTTAATATTGAAGTGTGCGTTTGAAGAACTAGTAAGAATGTATTAGTGTGTGCAATACGTGTTTACCTCCTTCAGTTTTTGGCGGACTGTTTTCAGTACTAGCTTGAGTTTAAGGCAGATCTTTATAGAGATAGTTATCTAAGGTTTTGAATAATAATACATATACCTATGTACAACTTTTCTCGTCTCTATCTCTACCTAGTATACCTAAATTAAAGTCACTTTCCGCGTCTGTCTGTCTGTATAACCGCCAACTCCTCCTAAACCACTCAACGGATTTTAATGCGGTTTTCACCATCAGTTAGATATTTTTTTCATGGAAGGTTTATATATATATATATAAATATATATACATATATATATAACTAACGACCCGCCCCGGCATCGCACGTAAATTACACCCGTGCGAAGCCGGGCGGTCGCTAGTTTTAGTATAAAACTTCTTACCTACCATGGCTCGGAACGGAACCTGGTTTTCTATAATTACTTCGGATTTGGATACTGCTAATTGGTAGGTATACCTGTCCGCCTAACATGCGGCCTCGTATCGAGTGTTGTTTGGGTAAATCTGACTCAAATTTCCAAACTTCATCTTTCTAGGCCAAAGGCTTAGGATTTGTGTTCAGTGAGCTTCTATAGCGTACGTTTCATTCAATCGGAAGATGATAAACAGTGTAGGTTATAGGCTACAAGGTTATGTTTAACCCCCGACGTAAAAAGAGGGGTGTTATCGTAGCTCTCAAACGGCTGAACCGATTTTGATTTAGTTTTTGTTTGGTTGAAAGATGACTTAATCGAGAGTGTTCTTCTGATTCAAGAAACTTGTTCAGCCTAGCCTTGAAGATTTAAAAAAAAAATTGTCGGGGTTTTTAAAATATATATTATGCTTGTTGTATAGAAATAGTTGGAGGGCCGGAGAGTGACATAGGATATCCCAGAAGCGGTGAAGCCACGGGGCGCAGTTAATCAGTCCCTCATAAAGGATAATACGTGACACAATATTCGTGAGTTTTATACTTGTCGACTCTACATTAGACTACTACAGTGTTTGTAGATGTATAGGGTCCAATGATGTTATATCTATACTAATATTATAAAGAGGAAAGATTTGATTGTTAGTTTATTTGTTTGCATTGAATAGGCTCCGAAACTACTGATCCGATTTGAAAAATTCTTTCACTGTTTGGAATCTACACTATCCCCGGGTGACATAGGCTATAATCTATACCCTTGCGAAGCTGGGGCGGACCGCTAGTTTATATATAAACTGAGATAGATACGTTTTACCAAGGTCTACGCGACGATACAAACACAAGTTAATTAGCTTGACTGAACTCAGTCCGTCCTGTGTCGGACGCAAACGTAGCATGCGCGATATTGGAGTATAAAAAATAATCAAAAATGCCATGTTGTGTGTTTAGAAAGTGAAATACATACATATACCTACTGGGACGGCTGTAAAAGACTATTGAAAGCTATACATTTCTATGAGTCCTATGTAGGTAGTTGTAGTTGTAGTAAAATATCGCCATGTTTTAGTGCTTTTTTAATGAGTATGACGTCTCTATTGGTAAAACCTCATTGATAGGTTCCCCATTAGGTTAGCTTGAACCTATGGCATTTAAGTCTTGTAATTTTTTTATAAATATTACGTCAAAGAGAAAAATATTTTGTGTAGAAATATCGTCCATGCTCATATTATTTGAGCATAGACGATGTTGTCCATAGTGAAAATGTATTAAAACTACCTATGGCATTAAAAAAGGGTTCATAACTCTTGGGATTTGAAGCCAAGATTCATTTTGAACCGTAAAAGGGGCCGCTTCGCATCGCTAAGGCCTTACCTACCAATCTCTATCACATCAATCAATCGAACAAATTAACAAACTCGCAATCGAATTATAGTGGTGGTAATGTTCTATCATCTATCAATTAAAATGGGTAACACTATAGGCACGTAGATACTCTAATTGATGGACATTTAATTCCCGTTGAGTATTTTCTAAAATAGGATTATTTCATCACACTAATACCTACAGATGCGAAAATAAAAAGGACGTAGCCAAGGACTAGCCAGGAGGCCAGCTGCCTCTCTCTAGATAGAAGAATGTGTGTCCTGAACCGATGAGTGAATAATTTTAAGGAACGGCGCATTTGACCTCAACTGCCCTGTCCCCTGAATATGGATCCCGACGTTACAATTTTCACCTGCCCTAATCTAAGGTAAAAAAAAACTACTAAAGTTAGACGGTTTTTAAAAATTAGGACGAACGGATAGACATGCAGACAGGCGGATGGACAGAAAGAACTTAATAAGGGCTTCTGGTACTACGGAACGCGAAAAAAATTGTTTTTTTTCTGTCGAGTGAAGTGGATAATTGTGTATCGAATTAATAATTTAAATATAAAAGATATTCAAGAAAACCAAAAACCGTGTGAAAACCACGTCAGTTTCTATAATAAGATATTCAAGAATATAATTTTTTTCTCTTTGAAAACTACAAGGATGAAAAAAACTTGACCGCGTTTCTTTAATTTGCTTCAATTTGACTGACTGTTGATTGACGATTTATACCTACCAAAACTTGAAACTTCTGTTACACTTGATAAATCGACAAGATGTCTGGATCCAGAACTTAGAATTTTTCTTCTTTTTTTTTTCTTTTGTAAACTATGCAGACACTGCAGCTCGCCAGAGCTCGAACTAGTATAAAAATACTTTCGCAATTATTTTTCGCACTTCTATAAGCACGAAGTTTGTTTTAAGTTATTTGCATTTATATTGCTATTTCTACGTGCCTAACTTCATTATAATATGAACTTAGTTATATACAAAGTTCATCTCTAGTCTCTACTCTATAAAGGAGTTAAGAGGGCAGGGAACAATGCAATCGTAAAAATAACAATCTTATTGGTTTTAATTGTAGTTACTTTGCTCGAACCGTAAGAACTACAGAAAAAATAATGGTATTTCTCTTTTCTGTGACAAGAACCATGATTATTATGCACGTATCAGTAAATTGGTTATTACGATCTTGTTATATAGACAAGGGGCCTTATTATGATTCTTTGATTGGGATCGAGATTGCATGCCGTCCCGTTCGTATTTATTTACTCGCACCACGTGCGTAAGTGAGATGGCACGCGATCGCGATCACGATCCGAATTATAATAAATCCATAATAAGGCAGCTTATTAAATTGTGTTAAAATATCAATTCAGTAAGAACTGAAACAAAACTGATAAAAAAGTGCGGGTCGGACTCTTGCACCGAGGTATCCGTACTAGAGCACAATATTTTGTGTTATCTATTTACCAAAAAGGTGTAAGTTCGGGATTCTCACCTTGTTGGTTTTCATAATTTGTAATTTTCTTTAGAGTTTGCTTTATAAGCACACCAAGTTTGACGCTTTTATTTTTAACTGTTTTTACCATAGACCCGAATGAAAAACGTTGATAAAACATGATTCTTTTAGTTTTCTTGAAGTTTTTTTTTTTATTATTTGGATGTTTACCATAATAACACATACAATATTCTGCAAACATTAAACTGGCTATATGTATAAGTATATTGTACTAGTATAGGGTAGTTATAGGGTTCCGTAACCAAAAAATTCAAGTCAACCCCCACGAAACGAACGTAAATGTGCATGTTTTAAAAAGTGAAAAATAAAAATAAAAACCCTCTATAAAAGAGCTCATAATCTTCAAATGGCTGAACAAATTTTCTTGAATCATAGCTAATAACACTGATCAAGGCACCTTTCAAACAAAATCAAAATCGGCTCAGACGTTTGGGAGCTACGATGTCACAGACAGAAACACAGATACACACGTCAAACTTATAATACCTCTCTTTTTGCGTCGGGGGTTAAAAACTAATCTTAGTGCCTTTGATACATTCATTGCCCCATAACCTATCTATAACTAAAATAAGTATTTACTCTTTTTTAACTAGGTAATCGTAATAAAACAGAGCATGACCCAAAATAATAAAATCAAACCGTCACTTTTCTCGTTAGTTTTATAGGATATTAAGTAGCTTCTTGGTTTCTTAATATAGATGTGCCTACCTAACAAAACATTGAGTAGGTACATAACCTATATAAACTCAAAATAGAATATAGCTCTTAACTAGTACGATTTAGAGCATTAATTTAAGTGTTTATGAATGCGAAGTTAAAGTTGAAGGATCTGTTAATTTAAAGAAAATTGTCTTAATTTGGAACATCGATAATGTCGTGAGAATAATTGTGTGCGGCGTGGGTTGTATAAGTCTTCAATTCCAGTGTAATTTACTTTGTGCACTGAATTGAAACCACGAGGAAATGAGTAGATTTGTCAACGAGGGAGACGGAGAGCGAGGCCACGCGATAAAAATAACGTAAGTAACCTCCTTAACTTCGCCCTTTCCATAAATTGTCGATGGCAAAAACTAGTGATAAAGAAAGATACATGGCTTTAGCCTTCACGACACTTAGTGCCTTCGGATCTAACGTATGAAATATAAGTTCCATTATCCACCTCATAATATTTGTATGGGTATTTCCAACTGAATAAATAATGTGGAACTTTACCTACGCTAAGGACAAACAAAGCAATGTAAACGTATACTGTCACTACTTACTAGTATTAAAAGAAGAAAATGTTGGTAAATACTAATAAATAACTCTATAGACAATTTCTAATGTCTAGAAATTAAATTAATATATGTATATGCGACTTGTTAAAACAAAGAAGCCAAAACTCGAGGAGTTTACTAGTAGACATTGAAGAGTTCCATTATACACCTCCTGACAATAATTCGAATCGAACTGATTTGACGTCCATCGTCAGATCTGGGCCCGCAGCTCTTAAACGAGATTCAATTTAGGCGAATGTAACAAATTACGTGAACGTGAACCTTAACGCTCCGAGATAGGGTTTGCGGTCGCGTAACTTGTCACAGTTACCTAAATTGAATCGCGTTTAAAAGCTCACGGTACGGGACTTCAATGGTATCAAATTACTGTATTTTCATGCGGATTCAATATACTTAAAAGAATGTTTACATTCGTTACGACTATTACAAGTAGACGTCAACCTAGTCACGGATTTTATCGCGTTTTCAATGTGTAATATTTATTATAATAATCGCAAAAACTTATAAATCGGAAGTAGGTTGAAATCGACTTTCAAGACTTGTTTACATAGTTCGTTACTTACAAGTGAAGCTTAAAAAACTAGCCAAAACATCTTGTGTGGACTAAAGGACTAAACCGATGGACTAGGGCAAAGCTAGATGTCATGCAAGGGTTTTGCTATATATTTTGTTACCTCAGGTTAACTGTGAAACTGCCCTTAAGTTTTTTTCCTAGCACCTCGTCATTAATCAATTTTATGTCGCAACGCTCAATAAACTCCATTGTAAGGTACGTCCTGATATTTGGCTACACTATCATACACCTTAAACCTATATGATATGGTATTCGAAGGGGCCCGGTCGCTATGGGCGTACGAGGTTAGTATAGGAAGGCACGAAACTAACATACACCAAATTAATAGAATAGGACTGCATCGATTTGGGTTGCATTTCAAATCAAAGCCCAGAATAGAATGTACTTTAATCTGTTGTTCTGTAGAAAGATAGATAACTCTTTATTGTTCACACCAGAAATTACATACATATACAAAAACTAGTGAAACAATTGGCGGCCTTGTCGCTATAAGCGATCATCTGTAATACCTATAGGTACTAGAACAGGCCTCAAAGAAACATCATCATCAGCCAGAAGACGTCCACTGCTGAACATAAGCCTCCCCTTAGACCTCCACACTGAACGACAGCCTGCCGTCTGTATCTAATCTGCATCCACTGGATGTCCGCGACTCTACGATGTCGTCGGTCCATCTAGTGGGAGGCCATCTTACGCTGCGTTTTCCGTTCGTGGTCTCCACTAAAGAACCTTTCTTCCCCATGGGGTTTCGGTTCTTCGAGCGACGTGGCCTGCCCATTGCCACTTCAACTTGCAAATTTTAATAGCTCGGTGACTTTGGTCTGGTTCTTTGGCGAAATATCCACGTCCGGATTCTATCACGCAAATAAACTCCGAGCATAGCTCTCTCCATTGCCCGCTGTTTGACTGAGTTTGTCCAAAAGGCCAACAGTTAAGGACCACGTCTCAGTAGGTATCATCCACAGAAAAGAGAACGAAAATGTTTTCTCTTCTGTGGTATCATCACTGGCAACACACTGGTTAAAGACCCTTCTCTTTAGGCACTGTGGTATTTTGGACGAGAAGATGCCAAAGAAAAATAAGTGAGCCCAAAAATATGTTTAATTAGTTAGTCCGTATGTCAGAGTTTTAGTTTAGTTTAGTTTGCCCGGAGGACCCCCTGACATTCTGTTGTTTTAGGATAACTAGGACCTACAATTTAATGTGGCATCCGACCCATGGTAGCGGTCACTTGTGAATGCCATTTACAGTGACCTGTCCGAAGCTGACGTGTCGTTGGTTGATTAAATTCGGTGATTTTTCGAAACACCTAGTTCGTCTACATCGCTCGCTCTAGCAAGATTGAGGACGTATCACACAACACGAAACAGAGCCCAATAATTAAAAAAAAAAAAAAAACAACTAAAACTTGATTTTTGGCGCTCTGATTCTATAAATTAGAAAGATCTATAGAACATAATTTATTGGTAATAGTTAGGATGTTTATTTTTTACGTAAAATAACGCCTTTAAATTTTCGAAAAACCTAACATAATGTTGCAACTTATAAACTCCAATTTACAAAAATAGTTTTTCGTAAAACTCTCGGAGAGAAAGTTTGAGGGTGGATTTCGTAGAATTACTGACAAAATAAATTTTTATGTTACGCTTTACTTACTTGTTTTTATTCGTCTTGGCAATTGCGGCTTCATTTTATTGTTTTATGTTAGAAAATTCAGAACCTACCTAAAATTAACGATGCATTTTGTAATAAGGCCACGTTCAACGGTCACATATCTCATGCGCAAGTTTTCAATAGTTTTGATTTATCAATAGAAATATACTTTTTGAAAAAAAAAAAAAACAAACCGATTGAGATTCGAAAAAAACAAAACGATTGGGCATTATCTTTATAATGACATAGCAAATAGTGAAATTTTTCCTTTTGATATTTTATAGGATGGCGAAGGAGATAAAAAACTCTAAAAAAATATACTGAATCTATGAAAAAAATACTTTTCTATCACATCCGCCTCCGAATCATGATAACAGATAAAAAAAAAAAAACAATTTAAAAAAAACAAATTCACAAAATTAGTGTAATATGCAAATTAATTTAATGTTTAATGTGTTTAATTGTGTTATAAGCTAGGTTTATAAATTATTATGATGACATACGCTATTGAATTAGGACATTCCTGTAATGATAGTTGTAATTTGGATAAATAAATAATAAATAAATAAATAAATTTTGGTTTCTCAGATGACATAAATAGATAATATTGTCATCAAAGTAACAACATTTTCCAGTATGTGGGCCTTTTGATGAACCAATTTTGATGAAATTTCTAAAGGTAATCTAAAAATATTCTATTAATTTATATTACACGGGAATTACTCACGTAATTAAGCCGGTCACTCGACTATAGTTTCAACCGCCTTAGGCAGTCTTTTCCAAGGTGAAAGCACGGGCGCGGCTGCGTCTTGCTTTTGCACTTCGAAAATATACTTTCAATTAAAAAAAACAGGACAAGTACGAGTAGGAAAAAGTAGTAATTTATTTTCTTTCTTTCTTTCTTCTTTCCTGCTCTGAGGGTTCCGTTGGACGGAACCCTCAGAGCGCGAGTCCAAAAAAAAAACTAACTGAAGTTGAAATATTGAAAGACAAGCTTAACTTTGTAGTTGACTATAAGGTTCTTCTATACATTCCAACTACAAAATGTAAGTTTATAATAGCAAAATAATTATTTTTAAATGATATAACTTGTAACTTTCATAAATTTGTAACTTTCAGATTTATTCCTATATATGTGCTATAAGACCATGCCTTTTGCCAAATTTCATGTTTCTAGGTCAACGGGAAGTACCCTATAGGTTTTGATTTCCCTGTGAAATCGCAAAATATGCGACATAAACGTTCATATCTTTTGATTGCGTTGACTTACAACTTTTATTTTTTTACAGCCGAAAGAAACCGTAGACTCAAGTATTTAGTATAAATTTCAACTTGATACTTTTACGCGTTCTTGAGAAAAAGGGTCTTGACAGACGGACAGACAGACGGACAACGAAGTGATCCTATAAGGGTTCCGTTTTTTCCTTTTGAGGTACGGAACCCTAAAAATATACAAATTGTTCCATAAATAACAGAGTTCTGAGGTAACAAACATAAAAAAAATCTCCCATTTTGAAGTCTGTTAAAAAGATAATCTATCTAATTGGTTATCGTTGGAATCAAAAATAAAAAGCTGTCAGCTCAGGCAGCGATTACATTTTCTAGCAAAGGATTTCAGGTGTCATTATTTTCGTTAAAAAATAAAATGGCACTTTCCTGTTCACTGAATTTATTCAGCAGATGATGTTTATCCGGAAGGTAAGAAAGCTTTTAAATATTCTATCTCTGATTTAGAAGAAAATTGAATTGAGCAGAAGGAAATGGAATGATTCACACTTGTCAGCAGAGATACGTCACGCAACTTATATACCCACTGTTGTTAATGAAAATTGAAGGGCGGCGCTCGGGAGATTCCTTTCATGAAAGATATACTGTTTAGATTTATTTTATTTCCTGTTCGTGTTACATTACATTACTGTTTAAAATGAAAATCAATGAATAGGTTCTTCTTCACATTCTCAGAATTATAAAACATCGCGTCTACGGTTCTTGCATAAACTGTATATTATCCGGGATAAAAAGTAGCTAAACTCGGTCCAAGTATTTATTTGCTGACAGCTGCAGTAACATTGTAAAAATCAGAATGAAAACCACGAATTCTGATTATTTTCTCTAGGTTTTTGAACGTTAGATAAACCTATACAATGACAATATAAATTATCTTTGGTTAAATATTAAAAGAAAAATGTTGTTATTCAGATTTTTACAATGTTATTGCAACTGTCAAAGCAAATAAACGAATGGAAATAGTGTATGTGTAAATCCCAGGTATAACAGGTATAATAAGTTTACCTGCATACCAAGTATCATATAAATTTATTAAAGCGCTGCGGAGTTAAGTGGAACAAACAACAAAACGTTCTAATTTACAGTATTTCGTTATTTACAAACTTTAATTTAACTCGATGTAGATACATGGAATAATTTGTAGTCGATCTAAGTTTTCTGTGGTCGATCTTGGCGTACGACGTCGATACCGTCTCAAGAGGTAATAAGAGATCGATTGAAAAAGGATTGACCCTATAGTAAGAGAAGAATACGGACGAATACTAACACTTCTGTATCTAAGCATTATAATATCTGTGTGGAAAAAACACTGAACTTTTAAAACTCGATTGGCATTTCGTGAATCATAAGAAACATGTTAGTGCAGAATAAAATGCGAATAACAAGAGCAAGCAAGAACTACGGCAATTTTAAGCGTATTTTGCACGAGTTGAAAAAATAAGCATAATTTTATCGCGGTTAGAAGCTCTACTTTGAGTTTGAAACTCAATATCTGTGATGTTTTTGCATTCACGCGGTCTGAACTTGCTTACACTGCGTCGACATTCATAACGAAAGTGGCAAAAAGCCGAACTACAGCTGTCATCCTGTTCTCTCTTTAGTGTTAAACAGAGACAAACGTAGTAACTGCGCCCACATAAAAAATAAGTAAATAGAACGTAAATGAAAAGGAAAATCTGTTACCAGGCATTTCTTTCTTTCTTTCTTTCTTTTTCTTTTCTTATTTAGATCAACACGTCTAACTCTACATCACAGTTGCTAACTGATTTCGAATGACTGACGTTTCGTTTATATGGGTGCAACTGGCTACAACTAATTTCTTATAAAAATACCTTGACAGCCGCTCTAAATTAACGTTTAAAAAAATATTTTCTGTGGTCATGATCTATCTTTAGTATTAAAGAGAGACAAACGTAGTTACTGCGCCCCATCAGCATTCATAATAACGCGTGTCGTACCGTAACTTGGCTCACGTTGAAACACTGTTGAAAGCACCTGATTTATTTGGTAAAAACTCACATAGAGATAAAATGGAAATGTATTGTAAGTAGTCATATTTTATCTTGCAGAATAAAGTATCACATAAGTATGCATAATAATTATCTACATACAATTAAATGAGCGAAGGCGGCCGAGCGGTAACATGTGCGCTTTAAAATCTGACGGCACCCGGTTCAAACCTCGGCCCTGCCTATGACTTATTTAGTAGTAGAGGAGTCACCAAATATGGAATAGTATCCAAATATGGAATACCTTCATTTCTCTAAGACTTAAATATGAAATGCAACACTCGACCATCTTCTGTTTCATTCGGTCTACTACCTATCGCCGATAGGTAGGATAGGAATGAAACAGAAGATGGTCGAGTGTTGCGTTTCATATTTAAGTCTTAGAGAAATGAAGGTATTCCATATTAGGATACTATTCCATATTTGGTGACTTTCCTCTACTTAAATAAATTATGTGCATATTCGATGCCATCACTCAAAAACGGCAAAGGAAAACCTCGTTAGGAAACCGGTATGTCGAAGACGTTCAAAGACATATGACATTCACCAACATGCATAAGGCCAGCATGGTGGTAGGGCCCACCCTCTCTCCTGATCTTGAGAGAAGGTCTGAGTCCCAGCTCCCAGCAGTGGGCACATGATAGGCGAATGATGCTTATACAAATAAAAATTAAATGCTGTTTTTAAGCTTGGTAAAGCAGCATCACTAACGACTGGACCGATTGTTTTTTTTAAAGTGTTTATAATAAATAGCCCGAAAAAAAAAGGGAAAGAAAAAAATTAAAAGTTGACCGGAAAATTGGAAAATACCGATTGCTATTTTTTTGTTTTCGTAATGAACGAAAAAGATTTTAAGGAAAGAAAAATAGAAAATGTTTCAATTGAAAATTCATTGCTCACCAATGTGAACCCTTGGTGAACTCGGTCACATGCAGCTTTGTTGATAACTGTCGTACTAGAGAACGATGCGATGCACCTAGTTATTAGAGATTTCGACAAATAGCGCAAATTTTCTACAAGCAGAATGACAGGAAACGTAGAAAGACTGCACACTACTACCCCTTCCTCGTGGAAATTACAAAGATTCGTACTCAACTATTTGGGTCGTCATTTTATGATACGCACTGCCCAAGAATGGAACGCCCTGCACTCTGCAGTCTTCCTTTTTTCCTGCGAACTACAATCTAGGAATCTTCAAGGATAGATTGAATAGATCTCTTCTAGATCAACGTCTTCCATTCTCAGCCACACCTTCGCTTACCACCAGGCGAGTGATGGCCAAACGTAGATTTTTTCTATTAAAAAAAATATCTACTAGATTCACTGGGACGCTAATGTTTGGATGGGCAATGGGCATATCCTTACTTTTGATATCTTTGCATCACAATATTTAAATGTCTATATACCTACAACAAATCTAGACAACACAACAAAAACAAAAACATTTTTTGTTATGCGGTAAAGTTGAGAAATCAACTTTACCTAATAATAAATTATTATGCGAAAAGTACTGAATTCTGAAAAATTTCTGGAACCCTGTTTCGGTACCAATATACTTTTACTTGTTATTTTATATCTACTCGTTTATGTATTTTAACCTATACCTATACTTCGTGAAGTAATTCTTTACTTGAAGTTCGACCGGCCTGCGGGCATGGCGAGTTTCTATTTAATTCGTCAGAATCAAAAGTTTTAGCCCGGTTACAGTACAAATCATGAAATTAATTGATTTTATTAACTTTATTAATCCAACTTTTGCCGCTGAATTCATTTGGAAATAATAGCCCACCGTGAAATCTAAAGGGTACTAAGGCGTAAGGGTCTGCAACTTTATATTTTCGAGGATCTCCGGACAGGAAAGCTGATGCCGCGGGCTACGGGCCGCTTGACGCTTCTACAGTATACGTACCTACCTCGCTGTATAGTTAAAAGGTGTATAGATAGTGAATACTGCATCTGGCAGCGTGATTTTGCGGCGCGGGCGCTGGCAGGGGCGAAGCACCCGCGTACCTGCTCAGCCGGTCTTCGCCCTCTCCCTTCAACTCTATCTGTCTCATTCTAATCCAAAAGTTGCACTGCAACGCCGCATAAACCAGTCGGACATCGCAGCTGTACACAAATTTTGCATCAGATTTTGGAGTTGTGCTTATTTGTCTGTCACCCACCAAGCTGCTAATTTGAATTTAATGTACTAGCTACTTAAAATAAGTATGTACTAGCAAAGATACTAGCTAGCTCGTTATGTAACAAAACTTTACACTTCACAACTGTCATTAGCGAAGCTTTATCGTTGCACTTTAATTCTAAAGTAGGTGTTAAGTGAGTCCCTTAAAGCGTACTCAGCCCATCTGTATCATTGTAACACACATGCTCGTCTCAAGCGGGTGAACGAAGCCAACACGACGTGAGACAATGGCCGCGTTTCCAAGTATTATCCTATATTATAATAATGGCGAGGCATTGTGTTCGCGTTGCTATCCTGTTAAATATTCACTTGATCGCGGTCGCAATGAAACGTGATCGGTTTGGCTCTACCTGGCAATGGTGAGGCAGTCGACGGTCTGTGCCTTCTGGCGTATTAATCCACTCGTATCGTATTAGCGTTTCTGTTATACACGCGGATAAGACGACGGCCTCATTGCCTTTGTCATAGCTCTAGATGTTTGACCTAGGTAGAGTAGATGATGCACTGGGTTACAAATTAACACCTACGTCGAGGTTTAATTCTTTGTTAAACGACGGAACGAATAAGGGTTTTTGTTTTTTAAAATTTTTCTCCAAAGCGGATTTAAATGCGTTTTTTATTTGTAAGTAAGTAGTTATTCTAAGGTAAGCAGTATTATTTGCTTTTTGATTTCCGTAGTGCTACAAGGAACCCTTATAAGTTCATTCTGTTCATCCGTCTATATAAAAAGTATATGTTATGTCAAGTAGAATCAAAAGTTTAATTTTTGTAGAAGAAGGTTTTCAAATTATGAACCCATGTAATACTGTGCTATGTTTCATAAAAAAAAAAAAAAAAAAGAATTGGTATTGAACAATATTTGCAAAAGTTATTTAAAACTTATATTACTTAGAAGAAGGGTTTGTATGTCTAAGGAATTTATTCAATATCCTTTTTGCATTGCTAATCCTTTGATTTTATCCAAGTTCATCTCAGCTCAGCAGTTCAGTTGGTTCAAACAACCAAGTTCCAAGAAATGGTAGGTATTATTAAATTAGACAAGAGAGATTTTAGATAATGATTAGATTCAAAGAAAGACTACAATGAGCTTGAAAGGATCAAATATTAAAATAGGACCACACAATTATTTTGTTTTGAAACTACTTAAAATAATAGATTTTACAGTCCAGCCGCTGAGAGAATGCGTCTGACAGCTGCAATAACATTGTAAAAAATCAGAATGAAAACATTTTGCTTTTATTATTTTACTGTAGGTTATATTGGCTACCTACCAGCTACAATCTTACGATCAAAAAGCTAATAACATTGTTTAGAAATTACTGTTTTCGTTCAGCCTTTTTTACAAGGTTATGGCGACTGCTAGGCGCATTTTTTCAGCGCCCGCACTATACCGTTGGGTTACCGCTTGAAAGCGCGAGGTCGCGGGATCAAATCCCGGGCCCGTACCGATGTGCTCTTTGGAGATTATGTACGGATTTTTATACCACTGGCTTTTCAGTGAAGGAAAACATCGTGAGGAAACCTGCATACGTACGGAGAAGAAATTCAATGGCGTATGTGAATCCACCAACCCACAACTGGGCCAGCGTGGTGGATATGCCCCAATCGCCCTTTCGAGGTAGGCCAAAGTCCAGCAGTGGACTATTAAAAGGCTGATTATTATGCTTAATAATGCTTACTGTAATAGCGTTAGTCGATTTCTAAGAATACTATTAATAATAACGCTGAGCTCGAAACCTTCCAAAGTATCTGCATACTTTCAAACGAGTACACCTATTATCGAAACGAAAAAATAGTTAAAGATAGGTACATACCTACATGTATGCAGTAGAAGCATATGACATAGCTTTGTCGACTTTTAAATTTTCAACATACTCTTTTGTATGGAGGGTAAACTATTTAATGGTGATTTTTCAAACAATAGAGGATTTTGATACCTAACTAGAAAATTAGTAAACAACTATGCCATAGATACTTACAGAAGATGTAGCTGTCACACTAACTTCCTTGACTGTCCTTGACTTTCAGCATTAATGCCGAGACGGACCTGTTCGACACTGATTGTATCCTTTAGATATAAGTTTTTGTAAAGGTGTCGAATAAAATTTATTTTCTTTTCTTTCTTTAACTTTTCCTTTTCGGAAAAAGTCACCCGATGCCCAGTATATTGGAAAATACGAATATCTTTTCACAGAAACGAAATAGAACAGAGCGAATTCTGAAGAAATCTTTACAACGATACATGCATTGGTGCAGTTTTATTCACCAAAATATTTCAACGCATTCGCTTTTAAATGTCAAGGGGAAATTGCTTTATGTTAGTTGCACAACCGACATTATCGTCATCCTAATGCTGATTTCTACGTAATTTGCTATTATTATCGTGAGTAAACGTGCATTTGCTTCACTTATATAATTCATGCATTAAAACTGGTTCACTTAATGCAGTCAAGAACTAGTACAGTAATAACAAACAACATTCTTCGCGAGAAGTATACGTAGCCTTGACTATCTCACGTATTCTGTTTCTGTCTAGGTCTACCATCTTATCAACAGCAGTGAGCAAAATGAGGAATTTAAAATGTACAAATAAGATGACAGGTGGCTCACAGCTTTGTAAAAAAATACTACGGTAGCGCACCCGTTCTAGTCTATTGATAAGTGGGCACATCTATATATCGTACCTTTAGGACAGTAGTGACTCAACTCGAAATTTTCGTAAAATGAGTTAGTGACAGAAACCGACTTAAAACAAGCTACGCTACCGGTCTGTGTATTCGCTACTGCCCAATTTGTGAGGGAACAGGTCCAACCGACTGTATTTGTGTCGGCGCGAAAGCGCTGCAGTCAGTGTTGAGCAATTATTGTCCGAAACATCGATAAGTAAAAAAAAAAAAAACTACCGAATCAAACGTATGACACTATCATACTAATATCAAAGTGAGTTTTTTGTGAGATATTCAGACGAATAACATATAATTGTCAAGCTTCTACAATTTAATAAATACTAGCGGCACGCCCGCCCGGCTTCGCATGGGTGTAACTTACGTGCGAAACCAGGGCGGGGCGCTTGTAACATATATAAACCTTCCGTAAAAAATTATCTAACTGATGGTGAAAACCGCATCAAAATCCGTTGCGTAGTTTTATAGATCTAAGCATACATAGGGACGGACAGACAGCGGGAAGCGACTTTGTTTTATACCTACTTTTGAGAGATAAGTATTTCATAGATAAAAGCCTCATATCATTTTCCCAATATTTTTAATTGAATTTTTTCTGAATGGTACGAAAAAATACCTTGAATGATTACGATAAAGTCGTAATGTTCAATATTATTTTGCGATATTCCAAAAAGTTCGTCTTTCGGATTGAGTCACTACCGTTCTAAAGGTGCGATATATAGCCATTGCAAGAGCTCGGGCTGTCAGCATGCACGTAGTACACATGTACCATCGATACGGTTTGAGGTCTATAAATAAATAAAAAGGTTCGACTACTTTCACGCGCGTACTTTTCATACATTGCGTGATCGGACGTCTAAAGGAGGCACGGATCACTTGACCGTTCTTCGAGAAGCGATAAATTTCCCACTTGTTAAAATTGTATGGAACAGTTGCTTTTGCTCGTATTTTCCCGCATTTTATTCGTATTTATATATTTTATGGGTGTACTCGTATGTTGGTAAGCTTTGTTTTACCACCATGCTTTTATTTCATTGTTTGTACGCACAAACAGGACCTATACTCAGTCCTAGCTTAGCTCTGAAAGCTGCAACAGAAAAAGCTAAAAGTTAAATTATCACAGTTACTCTGATCGCTGTTAGGTTTTTGAACGAAAGATTGAAGCTGGTAGGCAATATACTACAGTAAAAAAAATTGTTTCCACAAAAAAAAAAAAAACACGTTATTGTAGCTTTCAAAGCTAACAAAACTTGTATCTTGTAACCGTGTATAGGTACTATCATTTCAGCCTATCATATTTCCACTGCCGGGACACAGACCTTCTCTCAGAGAAAAAAATAATCCCTAATCCACCATGCTGGCCCAGTGCATGTTGGTGAATGTCATATGTCTTTGAACTTTATAGAGGTTCTTGAACATACCGGCTGGCTATGGCATGGCTACCACACGATGTTTTCCTTCACTGGTTTTGAGCAATGGCATCAAAACTGCACATAATTTATTTAGGTACTAAATAAATCATTGGGGCAAGCACGAGGTTCGTACTGGGCGCCGTCAGATTGTAAAGCGAACATGCCACCGCTCGTCCACTATCGCTCTATTACCGTACTGTTTTTTTAATATTTTCATTGAAAAAATACAATCTCAGAGTACGAGTCGAACTCACCCCTGTTTATCCTAAGCCAGGTAACGCTTCCTGAAATCACTCCCACCTTTCAAGTAAACTTTGATGTTCGTTGATAAAATTAAGTAACACGATCGACTTGCTTATTTACTTACTTTATCCTGGAGAAATTGAGTGTCTTCTATTATTAGAATTCCGTTTGAAAACCCCAGCAGAAAGCGGAAATGTCAATAAGCGTAGCTTGCGGTTGGCTGACACTAATGATAAATGGGTGCAGCGCGCACAGAATATTCAACAGCGGGTTCCGTACTTAGCGCACTTATTAAAAAATACGATACGTTTATCTCTTGCAATAAACACTGCTGATTTCATCGTTTCGGTTATGGGTTTTTTATTCAATGAAAGGAAATCTAGGGCAGCGGCGTAAACAAATGAGGTGCAATAATAATTTAGAGAAGAGATGTATGTATTTGAAGGTTTAGTTAGTTATTTGTTATATACAATACTAGCTGCGCCCGCAGTTTCACCCGCGTGGATTACTTCTTATAACATCAGCTATCTGCCAGTGAAAGTCCCGTCAAAATCGGTCCAACCGTTTTGGAGTCCATATGGAACATACATACATACACACATCGCTTTTAAATATGTAAGATTATTTGAACATAGTCAAATAAAAAACCACAATACACATGCACAACCGATCACAGTGGGTCAGAGTATTCAGAGTGGATGTAAGAATACTTCTACGTATAGCCTTCAGTGGTATGCCTCTGTGCCTGATAAAGGGCATCAATATCTCCATAGAAACGGATCCATAACCTTGCACTTGGTAGCACGTTGTCTGAGGCAACACTCCCGGGAAATGCTCGCATTCCCCTCCATTCCTCTTCCCAAGTGCCTAAGTCTTCCCTGGGGCTCGCTTGAATAGGTCATATCTCCAAATATAATCACCCAGTAGTCCGAAGCGTCCCTTAAATCGGCTCTTACGTAGGCAGGGGATGCCGAAGCCGTATTCTAAAACCCAACTCCAGTGTCGAACAAATGTTTTCTAGGAATCTATCTCAAAAACAGCGTTACTCAAAACATGAGAAATTTGATCGATCCTTATCAAGAATTCTAGTGTAAATTATTCAAACGTTTGATGTTGAAATTCATAAACGAAAAATAATGTCTGTCTCGAACGAGATTAAGATTACAAGAACGATAGAGCTCACCGGGTCTAAAGTTAAGCTTTAATATATAAATATTAAATCAGTCATCTTGCTTTCAGTGCTTAAATATTCCGGCCTTTTGTTTACTGTTCGCAATTTACAGAATTCTGAACGCGAACGTACCTACCTACTACCTACCGGTGTGAACTTTATTTGGCCTCGCAAAAAGCTGAAGCGAATGGGCCATATTCTTTTTATGAATGAGTTAACGTAGAGCGCGTCACGCGAGACGGTTTATTAACGTCACCGTAACGTTCTTAATCATACTCGTAACGTAACATAACGTAATAACTTGACAGACTTTAGATTTACTTAACCGTTTGATCGTTTGTTCTGTTCGCTATACCCTATTGCATACCTCAGGTCAGACAAACAAGGGAGATATGCCTTAGTACAATAATAGTTCGTGCTCAAATTTATCCATGTTCACCCAGTTTTTTCACTATACCGCTAAACCGTTGTAAGGACAGCACACTTACTCATTTTTCACGCACACTAAGAAACTTGCAGCGACACTGAACTAAATAATAATAGCCCACTTGCAAAAAAGGGCGGGATGGTCTTCTGCAGGGTGAGTTCGACTTGAGTCATCGCGCCTAATTTAGGCCAGATGCGTTCGCACCCTCGCGCCATCTTACCATATCTCGTTGTTTGTCTGATTTGAGTGTCATAACCCAATCATACCCATCGATGGTTATGTTATGACCCATGCAATGCGAATGCATGCATGCAGTGTGAATTTAGGTTTATTACCCAACAACAATAAAACATACTACTACTTCACACAAATTTTCACACAACTAGAGTAGGTACCAATAATTAATAAGTATAATTTTTTCACATGTCGAAGACATTTCGCCAACAGAAAGTGTTGAATATTATTGGCGAGATAGCCTTGATTATATTGTGAAACAAATTTGTATTTGGTGCTCCAAAGTTGTGTGAAATTAGGCGCCGCGTTATCCTCGCGAAAGTATAGTTGACACCCAACTCCTGGGACTGCCATGCAAGGAAGTTTTACTTTAGGGCACAGATATATAGGTAGAGTTTGATCTTCAAGATCTTTGCTGCCATGAAGTTAGCTTATAGTTTTTTTATTATTATTATTCGCCCATCGGGCAGGCTAAAGCCTTTAAGGCCATACCGCCTGGTTAGCGGATAGCCTGGATCAACACATTGTTTTATTTATTTATTTAACACATTGGTTAATTTAATTCTGAAAAAAAAAACTGTTCTTGTAAGATGTAGCAAAGCGAGTGAGTAAAACCACGGGGTGCAGTTAGTTCGTTAATATTTAACATTGCGACATCATATTTGTCTCTGTAAATTTGTATTTTACCAAGAAGAGGCAACGAGCGTGAACAACGTTTACATTCCCGCTTATATTCGATCCAATTTAATGATTTTCAAATAAAGTCCTGGCTTATGAGAAAAGTTTTAATTGACGATAGAATTTCTGGAAAACAACCCGATTTTATTTGCGTTATTCACTTGAAAAATAGCGTTAAAAATCAAACAAAGGATTTTTTGGGTCTTAATTAATGTCACATTAACGCTATTCAGTTTAATCTGATAAAGAAGCTAAACGGGCCATAAAGTCCTATAGTGTGTTGTATTAAACCGTACGTTGGTGCGAAGGGACGAGTTTGGCGGGATTTTGTACAGGATGTGCTTTAGTGAGCGTGGAAGCGTATGGACGTGCCACATGTTGGCTTTTTACGCGAGCACACATGTCGTCCCTCTCACAAAAACGACACAAAAACTGTCACAGACTTGGTATAATTTACACAATGTTATGTATACAGTGGTATATGTACCGTATATGTACCAATATGAAATGGGGGACTTTCAACATTCGTGCTTTGAGTGGATATTTAAATGTAGGGTACCGATAACATGGACGCTGATGGATTTCACCGAACGACGACGTCAACTCAAGAGCTTATCAAAGAGAACTTAAATGATCGTACTTTGAACGAGAATAAAAGCATCAACGGATAGCTGGAAGGATTTTATTACCCCTAGTTATTTAGTGGGTAATAAATAATAATACTGAAGGGAAAATAAAAGAAGAAGGTACTTAAAAATCAAAGATTACATACTATACTATTAGATCGTTGTTAAAAATATTCATTTAGAAAACCTTTTAAGTGAAGTATGAAATAAAAACAACACAATTAAGACATTTTGACGGTAACAAATGACAATCAAGGTGAATCTAGACATTGTATATCTTTTGTTCCTATTCCTCCAGAGAGTACTTTTGCGTCTTACGTTTTGTGCATTTGCCAGTATTTAATAAATATTTTCAAGCTTTTCCTAAACATTTGTAAAACAAGTCTAAGTCACAGTTAACGTCAAGCAAAGTAAGTTGATTCAAAAGTCCATAGGAGCCTCTAGTAAAGTCTTTACTGGGCATACTTATGACAGTAATACGAAGACGAAGTGGGCTCAGTAATGGGCAAACACGAATACTCACACAGGCTGGTACACAGAATAAGGACTAGTAGAATAAAATGAGTGCTAACTTAGTATAAACGAATTAAACATGTTACATTCTTTACTCATATGTCAAAATTGTTGTTACCAGTACGAAACAGATATTATTTTTACAAGACGGCAATTTTCAGTGTTATACACTGTTTTAATGTATTAAGATCCTGTAAAAAGCTCCAAAGGCTACATACTATTTGACAGATCGCCGCCTTAGTGCTTGAATGGCCAAGCAACCATTTACCAAATTTTACAGGAGACGTTTTTTTTAGTTTGTTATTAATGTATCTGATATTTTTTTAAATATTTGATGATTTAGGGATAATGTTGTATATATTTATAAGATTGTCTATATTGTATTTTAATATGATAAGCGTAAAACCGATATTTTTTCATTTATTTGTGGAGGTTGGACAAAATGCCTCCGTAGAAATTATGTAACTGGAGGTTGGACATAACGACATGGAGATAGCCCATGAAAATGATTAGAGAGTTCAGTGCTTGTTTGTCCTATCTACCATCAAGACGTATACAGCATGTTCAAATTTTTAATGAATTTAATTAGAGCATATTTACATTATAGCCCTAGGGTCTCGTGGGGTACTTTGTGTCCCCCTTGCGCCAGGACTGAAGAAAGTCAAAATTTAGATGAGTACATTAAAAAAAACTGGGTATAGTGGGCATTTAAATTTGAGACTTGTGAGGTGACTGGATGGTGAATTGAATGGTGGTAGTGGTGGATTGAGGTGATCTATGGTACATAATAATAATAGGTGTTATTATTAATGGTTATACGAGTTTTGATAAAGTCTTTGGAAGTTTACGCAAACTCCGTACATCTGCGATCCCGTTAGAACGGCAATAAATTTTTATACTTGCCCAAAGATAATAGGACACTTATTCTGTCCAGGTATAATTCTTTCATGAGAAAGCGGAGATGGGGCATTTTATGAGTCCCGTAAGGTCCCGTTACACGCACCCTGCCAAAATGTACCGTTGAGTTTGGACCCACAGGTAGCCGCAAGATGACGCAATATTTACCTAGACGAACTTGCTAGAATCCATGGCAATTTAGTGCTATGTACTGTAAGCGAATTATGTGACTAATACCTAGCGTAAGACGATGTTTGAACCCTAAGCTAGTTAAGCCAACATATCACTGTAACCAAGTTTTATCTCTAATCTATTCAAATGGTATATATTTTAACGTTCCATATTATGTCGCAAGGTTCAGGGGCCTTACGGACAATTGTTATTGCGGCACCAAACTAACGTTAAATCCGCTCAGTTAGAAAATCACGCAAACGTGAACCTTAATGCCCCCAGATACGGTTTGCGGTCGCGTGATTTTCCAATTGAGCGGATTTATTGTTAGTTTGGTGCCGCAATAGCAGTTGTCCGCAAGGCCCCAGTACACAATATATCTACAATACATTACTAGCAATCTATATCGTAGTCTTATCAAAAGCCTAACATAACCCTAGCATATACTAATTCCTAAATATTCCTAATCATGAATTAATTTTCCTTATTGTTAATATAATATATATTTTTATATATTTAATAATAATTTTAAAAAAAATATTTTATTAATTTTATCGTGTAACATAAAAACAAAAAAATACAATCGAATGGTAAACCCTCTTTTTGGAAGTAGGATAAAATGCACTCGCGTGTTTGTTTTTTTACATATATACTAAGCGAAGAATGAACTGCTTTAATTCATTAGATTTTAAATCAGCCTGTAGGTATACTGTGACATACAACATTCCATCACTGTTAAACAAATTAAATGCCAACGTTCCTTTCTAAATTCAGTTGTACGTACGTACGTAAGTACGTCTATTGATGTTTTTTAGTTGTTACTGACATTTTCAAGCACTCATTTAAAAACTATTTAAACTCTTTTATTTATCACAGGATCTTAGAAACGTTGCTAAATCATTGACAAAACTAATATTATGCAAACAAGACGGCGAAACGTCACAGCTCACAGCGTAAATACTTAGCTGTGATTGGTTGGCCTATGGAGGTTGGACAAACAAGAACGGAGCTTGATATTTGGATGCGGTTATTTGAGCAAATTATGGAGTTAGGCCATACAAGCACTAAAGACTATTTTAATTACGGAGATAGGATATTTTATTTTTGCAAAAAGTACGACTAATATAGAAAATAAAATAAAATAATCAATATGGTATAAAGTGTAAATTTTTTCTCTTAATTTTAAAACAAAAATGTTGTTTTGGGTGGAATTGGTCTGTTGGACATTCAAGCACTAGGGCGGCGAGATGGCGTGCTACACTTTTTAAATCACGTGACGGATTCTATGCTCTTTATTATTCTGTGGGCTGGTATAACAAAACCCTGTTGGACATAAAAGCCAAAGTGAACTCAAATATAGACACAATTATAATCACAACACAGGTAGCAGCTATAACCATAAACATGTTTACATTATGTCACGCAAGTGTAAGCACACGGAGAATAATTGAAGTTGTTCAAACAAGAATATTCTACTATATAAACTTTTCTATTATCAATAACTAAATCTATTTTAGTCAGGTACGGATACGGTTCTATCAATCGTCTACTTATCAATAAATAATCTGACACAAGCTATTTATGGAGTATGTATTAAAAACTCCGTGATTTCTATCGTATGGTCGTATCACACGTACATCGTATAGAGGCTTTAGTATCTTCAAAACTTTTAATAGGAATGTATGATATTTTGCGTATAGTTGGTTTATTTCAATACTAGCTGTGCCCCGCGGTTCACCCGCGTGGTAATGAAAAATAGTAATGATGATGATGATGAAAAGTAGTCTATGTGTTAATTCAGGACATAAGCTATCTATATTCCAAAGCAAATCATTTGATAGCAAATACAAGCACCGACTAGACTTGTGAGTTGTGAGAATCGATCTGAAAGACTTTACCTTGCCACTTTTTCCAGCTAAACCTAACCAGTGGCTACCTAGGTACTATTTATGCCGTTAAATTAATAGTTATTTACTAATTATTTATTCATCAATAAAATGCTAACAGTATAAGCAAAGCGCAAACCATTTATATAATAAAATATAGCTAACTAAATAACTAAGAAACAAACCTAGAAATGAGGCAATTGTAAAAAAAAAATGACATACTGGAATTCGTTACCCGAACGGGGTCCATTATGAAGAACTTTAAATATAGGACCAACCCTGAAATCGTGAAAAAATATTGGCTCTTCCATACATTTTGTCGAGAATTACCGTTTCCTATGGAACAGCTGATCTTTTTTTCGATTTCAGGGTTGGTCCCTTAGTACAAGTTGTTCATAATGGACCTCCTTCGGATTAGTGACGAATTTAAACATGTTTTTTTTTTTTTTACAATTGCCTCATGTTTAGGCTTATATTTTATTATTTAAATGGTTTGCGCTTTGGTTCTACTGTTAGCATTCTGTTGATGAATAAATAAATAATAGTACACCTTTTCCGAGTAACCCAGTATAATGCACGAAAACAAAATATTATGACCTGCATATTCAAATTTACAGCTGAAATAAATATAAGGTGCTCACCAACATAGGGTACTTATTCGTTTTTGTAAACATTTGAGTTTCGCCTCAGAGGTTCCTCTGTTTGTGCTCCGGCCGCGGTCCAGGGCGTGGGCACTTAATTGCTACTTTGAACGCATATTTTCACAGAATTACATGAAACACACTCAAGTATTCGTATATATTCACAGAGCGGTCGATTAACGGTTCCTCGTCGGAATTTAGCAAACTTGGTACATTACGAAACGTTATACTGAAATTTTGATTCCATTTCGCCAGCATGTTGGTACAAACAACCGCGATCACATGGAAATGTCCCCGAGCAGAACAACAAATGTTGACTCGCACAATTGGTTAGCTCGGGATAGTCTTATCAAGATAACACAATATATTTTATTGACATGCCTTTGTGCCGACCCCATGTTTGTACTGTTTATGAGTTTTAGAATGTTTAGCCTATCGCTGCAAATTCAGTTTGATTACTTGGCTAAATATTAATACGGAATTTATGACGATCCCTAACTACACTGGGGAACCTTTTTCATAGTTTCTTTGAGCTTTTGTGTAGTTTCGCGACGTATTGTGAGGCCACATTTCTCTGGAGTCCTACTTGGGCGCAGGTAGAATCCCTCATGCTTTCAAGAATCACAAAAGGTAAGTGTATAGGCGGACGTTACTTGTGGAGATCGCACATTAAAATTAGGTGCTTCGGGATTTTTTTGTGATCCTTCATTCGCGATATTTATAATGTTTGTTTGTTAAATTGATAGTTCCACATACGTCTACGGATGTTGGGTATTACCTGAACGGTCTGATACAAACACAAAATGTTATATTATAGTCATTTTCAATTCCGTTCTTGCTACTCCTCCATAAAATTCTTTAGGATCTTCGTAAAACGTTATCTGGGTTCTATTTGCTCCTGTAAATTTTATAGTTATTGGGACTTTTGTTTTAAATAAAACATCTCCTTATTGCTTTTTACAAGCTTTTATTTAACTCGCCTTGCTAATGTGGGTAAAATTTTGCAACTGAATTTTTGACCAGTTAACCCCAACTGATTGAGCTGGAATTTGGCATACTTATGTAAGTTCGGTGACAATACAATGTTATGGTACCATCGAGCTGGTCTGATGATGGAGACAGAAGGTGGCCATAGGAACTCCTAAACGAAACGACGTAACCCCGTCGAGTTTGGGTTCGTTGGATTTGTCTTCACAAGCACGGTACGAGATGATGATGGGACGCCTAAAGCTTGTTTTAAAAGAGTAAAAAAAAAGCGAATTTCTATTCACCACTGGTTCTCGTACGATTACCGAAGTTAAGCAACGTCGGGTGCGACGGTACTTGGATGGGTGGCCGCCTTTTTTTACTTTAGTAGTAACAATTGAAGTAGCTTATGGTCTTAATTCAAATCATGCTTATTACCCTGAGAAATCAGCCGATTTAAAAAATATAATTTTGTTTTATATTATGTTTTTGTATTTCATGTGGTGGTACGGAATCTCCAGTGCGCGAGCTCGATTCGCACTTGGCCGGTTTATTTTGAATGTATGATTGATCACTCCGACATTTACTTATGTACCGATTTTCGTAGGTCTTTTATTGCGTAAAGGAAACTCTCAAGGTGATCCCACAAAAAAAATATTTAGAAGCACAATAATAATACGAATAATTTTCTTCAAAAGCTTATTAATTTTGTAGTAGGTTTCTTAAATAAAAAATTAAAATGTATTGTATAGTAGAAAGAAAACTATGAATATGGAAAATTATAGAAATGCCAAAACATTACGCTCTTTGATTTAAATTCTAGCCTTAGAATCCAATCAACATAGCCTAGTTTGGACCATTATCCAGTAGCTCTGACCCGAACGTTTATTATTAGGGACAATATAGGGACCTATATTATTTTAACTCATTTTATGGGTTATTGGTTTTGAATGCTACCCTAGTACTTAAATATGATAAGGGTACTTAACTTTACATATACAGAGAAAGCAAAATACATAAAATCATAAAGAAATATTTAAAATCTTATGGAGTAGTACGCGTTAACTTTCTCTTTTCGAATAATCATTTCTTAGCGAACCTCTACGCCTGCCTGCCAAATTTAAGCTTCGTAGGTCACGTAGTTTTCGCGATTTTGTGGTAAGTCAGCCATTCAGTGACTGGCACTTTGTACCTTATATACAATATACTTTTTTCTTCAGATATATTGGTTTTTATATTTTTTTGGATACATAACAGACCAGAGTTAACCTTTCAACTTTTGATATGAACATGAATCAAAGTTAAAATTACATTTTAATCATGAAAATTTTCAAAAACGTGGGAGAGATAGCTTTGTTAAGCGCCTTGTTAAGGCCACCCAGCGTTTTATTTTCAAACTGCTCCTGCATAATTAAAAGTATACCTGTTTGTTTATTTTGACATTTCTAGTTGGCTTCTAGTTTCACAAAATCAACATTTACAAAAAAAAAAAAAAAAATACATGTTTTGCTATGTATGTACTCCAAAGTTATATAATTATAGTGTAAAAATTAGGCGCTGTTTTGCCACCTGTTTACACATATAAAACTCGTTTGTTAGTGCTTTCTACGCCTATCCCTCATCTTCTAGTATCAAACGAGATTTCAATTCAACAAACCGGTGTGGTGTGGGTCCGAATTGTGACGACCGTTAGCCACGGCGCGGCGCGCCCCAGCGGCCTACTAAAGCCTCTCAGTGTTGCCAGCACATATATTGCAGGGAAAAAAACCTCTAGATTTACTGGTAGTACCTCGACCTATGCATTCTTGAGTAGCTTTTACCTTGCTTTTACCCCTGTTCGCTTCTAGGTTAAACGTTTTTTTTTTTTTAAATTCCTTTTTTTTCGCAGCATTATTTAATAACGCGGACAACACACGTTTGATATCAATGGTACTTCAACATTTTTGATATTAAACCGTAAGTAGGTAATAGTCTTTTGTATTCCTGAAAAAGACGATAAATCTGTGTAAATAAAAGTCAGTATACCGGACATAGGCGATTGATGAATAGCAACCCTATTCTCGAAGCAACTAGAGTACCAAGAGTTAGTGGAGCCACCATCGTACTTTCTGTATAAAACTCGTAGCCTCGCGTTAAAATTTTAGTTCCCACATTTGGCCAACTCTATAGATAAGTTGGTCGGGCTGTAAGTATCGCAGCTGGGTTCCGATTGCCCATAATTACTCCAAGGGCCAGGCACTAAGTACTTCGTCTTACCTACATTAACGCTTTAATGACTTGGAAGTCTTAGAACCCTTTTAGGGCAAGATTTCGATCCTGGAAATTTTATTGAGTACTCAATTGAGGGACTTTAATTGGGTGCAGGGCATCTATTTACGATTTTTGTAATGTATAAATCGTGGTTTTATGTATTTATTTACGGGATATTTACCGCGATTAAGTTGTGGTAGGAGCTCTCGATACTTCGCAAATAAATAAAATAATCATAAAATCGTTTAAAACTGATGAAATCGTAGTATTAAAAAGAAAATTTTGACGTGTTTAGCATACTAAAGTTAACAAAAAATATTACGTTTTAATTGCTTCTGTTTTTTTTTAAATATAACATTTGCAATGATAACAATGTTTTAACAATGAACATAAGCCGGTAGATCACGACGACTGTTCACTTAAAAAATATATGCTAGTTTAGGTACGCATAGACCATATTTGTATTAGTCATCTGTCCAGTTGGACTAGGTACTTACTATGTCTACGTAGATGCTACGTTAACTACGTTTTCTTGTAACCTCATTGATTGTCTGTGTGTATTTCCGGAACAAAGTCGCGCTGCAGCTGACCTTTATGACGTAATTGCTTCTAGATTCTGAAACTTGTGACGCATGAGCTGTAAGTGGCTACTTTTATTTAGACGCATGGTAACTTTGGAAAAGTAAATATTTGTGGTAGGTAGTAGGGCCCGCCATGTGGGCTCTCTTTATAGAATATGCGCACTATCTTACTATATTTTAGGGTAAAATACAATGCCATGTGCCTTTGCAGCTTGGAATTATGATTACATATATTGTTAACTACCTGATTTTTTTAACGAAAATAAATCTGAAACAACAATGTGTGTGGTACTGATAACCGATACTTTTATACCTACACATAAAATCATACTATTAAAAACGTATGAAATGGTATTAGAAGAAGAATTCGAATGAAGAAATTCAATAACACTGAGCGGCTACAGTTTCATTCTATGCTTATTTTTCCGTGCCATAAATTGCACATAAAAGTTTCATGCCATCCTATCAACTTTATATCGGGCCAATAAAGTTTAATTTCGGTCACAACGTTATTACGTCCAAACGCAAAATATCTTCAGTAAATACAGAATTTAAAGACCGCTTTAATTAAAAACTAAAATTCAGTCTTAAGCGTAATCCCGTCCGGGCCACACCAATTTTCGCTAATGGATAAGAAAAGGTCTAAAAATGTTCTGGTGAATTGTTATAAAAACTGTGTCGATTAAACAATACAAACGGGATCAAATCTAAACTGGATTATTCCCGGCTCCTTTTCATTTAATTTATAAATTTGGTCCGCTTGTTCCGAGATCAGCAATTAGCACAAGTCTCAAATAGGTACATGTCCGGGAAGTTAATCCCGACGGGCTGCTTAATGCAAGTACAGTGAGATCAAACTGTTTAAGGAGAAATGTGGAAAATTAAGTGCCGAAATCGCATAAAATACAGTTATAGCTATTGGGGAACATCATATGAAGAGATTTGGGCGTCCGACACGCGGGATAGTCTAATAAAGTAGAGTTATGCTCAGTCTGAAATATTAATGTAGATAACGCCTAACAATTCTGTTATTGGGAATTTTAAGACTATTATTAGGCAATTAAGGCACTCTGGCAGTAGATACTTTGTTATATTTTTTTAACTATACTATTCCTAAGTTCCGCCTACACGGTCTGAAAATAGCTTTGGTTTTTATAATCTAGTCGAAACGAATTGATCTATCACGACTTATGTCGATGAATGTTTTAACTGTCGTTTCTATGTTTTATTTCTCCGAAGATTGTGCTACGCTCGTTGATCACACGCACGCACATTATGGGGTCGAATAGTAGTAACAACAAACACGCGATGAAAAACTATCTAGTTCTAAATGTTGATGACCATACAAGCTGTGAGCCACTATAGACAGACGCGGCTAGGACGGAGTAGGGCGCCCGCATGCTCCCACGGTCTCAGCTTACGGCTCAGTGACGCCTTCCCAGCGTTTCCCACTTGTGTCAGTCTTGCCATTATAATGCAGAACACGTGTGTATGTGTTGCCATGTACTAATGTAAAATGAGAACAACGAAACGGTTGTTTGTTAACGTATTTTATCGCCACATGTCTTAAACGACCAGAGATTTAAAATATACGTAATAATAATAAATTGTTCATTAGTCAAATGTTCTATTATTGTTAATTTAAATAACTGGATTTAGGATTAAATGAATGGATGAATTATATTATAATACACATCTACACATCAGCTACTATCAGTAAAGTTATCGGCAGCTTTCAGGATATACAATATATAATATAGGATATACTTTCAGTTCAAAGAATCAAACACGGTAAACGTGTACGTACTTATACATTATTACAGTTTCACTGAGCACTGAAAAGGTGCTTGAAGCGATTGCATTGATGTGCTTCATTCAACACGTGTAACATTTCTTGGACGCCATTTATTTGAATAGAAAATAGAACTCTTGAAAAAAATTACTTATACTTCGGTAAAACGTTACTTTTTCAAAAGTAATGAATCAGTCGTAACTAAAGTGCCTATATTGATCACGAGTGTGAAGTCAGTCGCACGCCGGCTTTACTTGAAAACGTTGCGACGTACCTAATAGAGAACAATGCCATATAGTTAGTAGAGATTTTGACAGATGGCGTACTCAAACAAGCATTAGGATGCGCATACTTTTGAGATCTCTGCTTGAAAAGAAAATCTTCAGTACAAAGTACGTATTTTCACCAACCAGTTTGTTGACACTTTCACAAATCGTACCTAAGATCCGACTCCAGTCGAGTGAAATGGTGAAATTTGCTGAAGATAACAGATGAAAAGACAGTAAATATCTTTGTTTAATCTCTTCATAAATTATCATTCTTTAGCTACCGACATTAAAATGTAAATAGGCACTTTGGCACGAGGAGTTCGAGACCCTCGGTTTACGACCAGGTAAATAGCCCAATTCTAGAGAACCGCTGTTCCTTTAGCGAACTTGACGTGATTTTGTACTTATCTAATTTATATATTTACGGAGGGAGAGAGGGCCTGTTTAAATTTACCTCTAACATGTGTAAACCGCGGAAGGATCAGGAATACTTAGAGGCATTTAATGAATGTGGAGCGTGCCGGTAGGTATTTAGTTGTATTAGGTATTTGTTTGCGGAATGACATAGTTATTACTGCCGTAACGGGCTACAAGGGAAATGTTACAGAAAAATTATAAATACTTTTGATGATAAAGAGTTAAAAAAATATCACGTGAGACCGTAGGGAACACATTTATTCACAAAATTCCTGTAATTTCCTGCAAGTAGAACAAAAGAATTCAAGTACCTACGTAGTACATATCTACTAATATTGTAAAGAGGAAAGATTTGATTGTTTGTTTGTTTGTTTGCATTGAATAGGCTCCGAAACTACTGAACCGATTTGAAAAATTATTTCACTGTTGGGAAGCTACACTATCCCCGGGTAACATAAGCTATATTATATTTTCAAAAAAATAGGGACCCTTACTAAAACTCCAATAATGTAACCCAAGGTGTATAAAAATTTGATTTTCAATTTTGACTTTGCGTGTTTGACATTTCTAAGACAGGACAACGTCTGTCAGGTCTGCTAGTTTATCAATAAAGCAGAAGCGGTTATTTTCGCGTCTTATTAATAATTTTCTATGAGTTATCCCTGGTATTTCCTTTCTTGTGATAAATTGTAATTACCGCTGTGTAGCAATCGTAAATAATACGTTACTTACCTGTAAGTTACATGAACCCGTTTGTCCTACTAAGAATTCCAGGCGTGATATCATTATAATCCAATTGAATAGCTCTTGAGTTAAACCCCCTGTTTAGCTCCGAAACTTTGTCAGGATAGGGGAATATTTAACACCCCTTTACTTGCTTCTAACTTTCATGTATAGACTGATCGCTCTAAGTATACTCTTTTTAACCGACTTCAATAAAGGACGGGGGTTCTCAATTCGGTTATTTTTTTAAATATAGAATAGGTCTACGTTTGGCCATACTCACCTGATGAAAAGCGACGATGCGGTCGCAGATGGAGCACATAGACCTAAAAGATACTTATTCACTCTGGCTGGACTCCGTCATTTATGAACTGATTTGGAAATGGAAATTCTTGTTTTATTCGAAACTCTTTCAGTTTAGTCCCATAGAAGTTTCATCGAAATTGGTTCAGTACTTTTTTTTATAAAAAAATTACTGGTAAATTCGTTAACTTGTATGACTTAATATTGTCATCCAAGTAAAATATTCGTATTTTACTAATATTGAAGTCTTTAAAAAAATGGTGCAATGTAAGCTTATTGCACAAAGTAAATGTTTACTGCTGGCCTTGTTCGATAAGGCGAATCCAACACTCATTACATAAAATCGCTTTAGCAGCGACTTCGTTTACTCTAAAACAAAGATAATTATTTAGGTGCCGATGTTTTTACGTTGGTAACCGTTACTCAGTCCCTTTTAAGATTGATTTGTTTTTACCTCTGATTTAAGACAATCCGCTACAAAGTAGAAAACTGATTGGGGGTATTTTTTTATATTGAACTTAACTGTTCACTGATAGTAAACAAAAATTTGTAGACCGGAAAGTTTTGAAACTGCAACGAACGGAAAAATATTGTGAAAAACAGGTTCAGTAAAAAAATATTAATTAACAATAAAAATAACTCCATTATCTACTTATACAGAGTTACTTTTTTTTGGAGTGCGTAATTTTTATCAGTATCGTTACTGGAACATTTCACGATTTTTTTTTTGTATTATGTGAGTCTTGCCACAGAACAGATAAGAGTACAGGTCCGGTAACTGATAGAGAAGGGTGAGGGAAGTGCACAGCGCGGCGCGTTTGATATTTATGTTCTAAATAGAGTGAAACACCGTCCGCTTTTTCCTCACAGGTTCTTCCGCGAACCTGCAAGGCGTGGAATGTCCTTCCTCCAAAGGTCTTTCCGCCGAAATATAACATGAAGCGTTTTAAAAGGGTGTCTATAACCATCTCTCCGGGCTGGCAAAGCACCGTCAACACCAGTGCTAATTTTGCAGATGTCCATAGGCGGCAGTTTCTGATTACCATCAGGACTAAGCGCATAGCTTCTTTGCCGCTCTTTTAATATAAAAAAAAATTGTAAACATTTCAATAAGCTTGACGTTAACCCTGTATAAAGATGTTTCACTGTAGAAGAACATTTTGGGTCGACGTAGGCGGGATCTACAGCGGAGACCGCGTATCGTCAGTCGTCACTTCACCTGGCCGTAGGGCGCTGTACTTTACATTTTCCGATACGCGGTCTCCGTAAAGTCCGCGGAAAATGTAAAGTACAGCGCCCTACGGCCAGGTGAAGTGACGACTGACGAATTGAAGTTTAGCAGTGTCTTTGACTTTACTATTATTAAGTATCATCATCATCATCATCATCGTTTCAGCCGTAGTACGTCCACTGCTGGACATAGGCCTACCCCATCGATCTCCAAAAGAGCCGGCCGGGCAAGTACTGCAAGTCCCGCACTAAAAGAATGGATAAAGAAGAGAAGCTCAAACTCTTCAATAGGCATGTGTCCTCATGTTTAATATGTGTCCTCATGTTTAATTTATTACAAATAACCGGCTTAGCGAGGAATATAACTAAATACATTACACATACTGAAAAAATAATTTAAATTGGCTGATAAATCTCTGAGATATGAGCGTTTAAAGTTTTAGGTGGGGATGCTCTATCCCTTTCACACAAAGCGTGTGTTAGTATAGCATTTGTATGGCGCTCCTGAGCCGTGACGTCACGGCTCAGTATAGTGCGCTCTCTGTCTAGCATGAAATTTAAATGCTTATATCTGCTTATATCTTATTTATTTTTGAACAAATTATAATTTTGTTTTCGTTGATGGGCTCTATTTATGATCATCTTTTTTTATGAGGTAATAAAAAAATATTAGTCATCATGCCTATTGTAGCTAGTACTTTGTACTGGAATGAATTGGATTAGATCACCGCCAAAATACCAAAGTGAGGTTTTAATTTTTTTTTTACTAAAGAAAGAAGTATGTGACAAATCTTTCTGCATAATACGACTTAATTAGACCTATATAACGATACAAGCATTATAAGAAAAAGTTTCGTTAATTTAACTCTAACTTAAATTAACCTGAATATGGTTTATTCCAAACAGAAGTAATCCTACCACTAGGTACTGTCACATTACTTATTCAGGATCCAATAACAAGTAGTCCGCAGCGTTGGATAACAACGTAAAAGCAGTAGTAATTAAGTCAATAACATCGGTGCTAAGTTAGATAATTCATAGTTTTGGAACGTTGATAATAATAGACACAGTATTGTCGTTAAAGAATTTCGTATTTATTTTCTATCACAGCAGCGAAAATTAGAAAGTATACGAGTACCTACAGAGTCATACAGGATTATTCCGGGAAGGTGCATAGCAATATGCGTATATACGGGGTTACAGAGGGCCTAGCTGGACATAGCCAGCGTTCCCTATATTTAAAAAAAAATACTTTGAAGCTGGGTTATTTAACCCCCGAAGCAAACAGAGGGGTTTTATAAGTTTAACGTGAGTACCTATATACTCTTATATGTCTGTCTGTGGCATCAATAGCTCCTTCGTTTTTTTCGTTTGAAACTAGATTTGATCGAAAGTGTTCTTCTTAGCTATGATTCAAGAAAATCTGTGTATCCCTTTGAAGATTATCTCTTTTATAAGAGGTTATAAAAATCAATATATATTTGTGTATTTGACCTGTGTAGGAGGTTCAAATAGGCAAGGTTCAATACACAATGTAATCCTGTATTGAACCTTGGGCGAGCACGGCGAGCGCGAACATTTTACTTGTTTTAGGGAAATGTTAAGTATACAGGTCGTGTACAAAGTGACACATTTCTGTGTAATAATTCATATTTAGTTAATGTATGTACAGAGCAAGCAGTTCTTACACATACTACTACTGAGCCCTATGTAACGATCCGCGATTTAGTCAAATTAGCGTGAAGCGCAAATTAACAATACAGACTACAATATAGACCGCATTATCGCGTTATGCTATACCCATGTCATATGCCGATAAACATCTATAGAGTTCATGTCATAAACATGTCTATAAGTGCAGACAGAAAGGACGGCGTTCGAATAATCCTAAGCAAACAGATCGTTGCATTGTTCACGAGCGCGCCGCATTATGAATTCGTGTAGTGCGACATGCAGAGTGCGCAATTCTCGCAGAAGCCACGCCGCGTTTATTCAAGCATGCGCTGTTTACTCGCAAAAATGCATGCTCGTGATTTTAACGCCGGATTCTAATGCCGACATACTTTTCATAAGTTGGACATTTTGTGCTGAAAGACCGCTGCCTTTTTCGCGAATGCTAATCTTATTTGACCGCGTTGTGGAACAACTTACAAAGTCATGAAGCTCTATTTTTATGCGGCTGCGAGCTTATTCAGCGCTATTGGTTTAGACCAGAACAAAACAGTGCTTAAAGCCTTTGGACTGGGAGCTACTCATAGTTAGTGCTGGTTGTTCGCTCAGTAAATATCATAACAATTTACTCGTAAAACATAAATGGCGTTTTGTTTTACATTTTGCTAGTTTCCTTTCATTGCCAGCAGTTCCGTGAGGGTAACTAAATTTCCGTAAATCACAAACTCATTATTCATTAGAATCATTAGTAAACATTCACGGTGTTCACTAATTGTGAACCGTTCAGGAAAAATACGAAACGATAATTTTTTTGAGAAATGAAAGTGTCGCGTACTTGATCACGTAGGTCACACTTTCCAATGATCAGTTCGATACGAGACACGGTCTGAAGACCGTTCACTCGCATTTAGGGTTTCGTACCTCAAAAATAGGAACCCTTATAGGATCACTTCGTTGTCCGTCTGTCTGTCAAGCAAGACTCAAGGGAATCAAAACCTATAGGGTACCTGTTGACCTAGAATAATTTGGCAAGAAGCAAGGCTCACAGCACATAAAGAGAAAAATCTGAAGGTTGTTAGTTTGAAATTACATCACATAAAAAAAAAATGCCATGACGTTTACAAATTTAGGTACATTTCGTATTTGGTATGTATGGGATCACCTGTTTGCCAACTACAAAGTTAAGTTTGACAATCAACATTTCAACCTTTTTAACCTTTTTTCGTTGAGACTCGATTTCCGGGATGGATGTAGTACTCTATCTAGTCCATACATATTTATTAAATTTGTATGGAACCCTCCTCAGGATGCGAGTCCTACTCACACTAGTCCGGTTTTTAAAACTGATGAACTCGGTACGTCTTCAAGTACGGATATGCGCATGCGTAGTCAAAATAAACTCTGTCGATTCATTGTCAGTCCGACCATAAAATTATAATTTATTCTAAAAGCATTACAGGCCTTGCAAACAGCTAGATCAGAAGAAAATATTTATCTGATAGTCTGTCCACTCTGGGATAAAATATCCACAAGCGTGGACAGTATGTTTTTAAAATATCACTTCCTCAAAATACCTCATTCTTAGGTAGCCTTTGTACAAAACTGAACCAAAAGTAGCGTTTCCGCATGCTCCTACTGCTCCTGCTAGTAGGAGCACGAGGACGAATATAATATATTTAACTCCTATTGTGATGTCATATGCGAAGTACACTGTATTGCATTGATATTGCTCGAAGTCATCGATCTTCTGCTCTGAATCACCATCACATTATTTAGATCAAGAAGTATTTTAGTTTTTAAACATTTTGGAAATCAAAAAGCTTAATCCGTAGTGAGATGCTTTAACTTGTAAAAACAGGCGGGTATTGGAATTTGCCCTAAAAATGGCCTTTGCATTTTCTACTTACAAGTTTGTAGTCAAATTGGCGATTGTACGATTACTTACTAGTGCGTATAACAGGAAAACATCCGTCTTATAATTGATACTGTACGTCCTATTCGGGTTCATACAAGGAATTAATTCATAGCAAATAATTATGTTATGTAAGGAATAGTGATGTTTCATTAGATATATTTCTTTTCACACTTCTTATTTTATCTTTACGCCAAGCGTTGTTTTCTTGTACCCTCGAAAACTTCTTTATTAAATTGCGACTGTACAAATACTTTTAATTCATCTTGTTTTGTAATTATTGATGTTGCCAGTCCTGAATACATACAAACCCAAATTCTTCCGTGCTAGTTTTTGGCTATATCGATAGAAACTTTTTTCCTATCAACATCTCGATTCTTTTGCAAACAATACGCGTAAAACGCCTTTTCCAACGCTCTGCTGCATCCGGAAAATACATAATACATTTATATTGCCGTTTTCCGCTAGTTCTTATAATATCGAATGTACGTTTCATATGTGTTGACAGATTGTTGACAGATTTGGGCTTAAAAACTCTTTTGCTAGATTATGTCTTACAAACGAACAAAAAAATCTAAAAGCGGCAATTTATTTCCGTGTACCGAGTATGTTTCTGTACGCATAAAGTCGGGATTACACTTTTTTCGCTTCACGTCAACACGACAAACATCCCTCCATCCGAATAATATTTTTCATTACTTCGAAGCCTTCTTGTGTGCCTTTATATGTTTGGTTGCGGATTACCCTATATTAGATGAAGACAGAGAAACCTAAATTAACATTATTGTTTACATTGAGAACAGTTAATATTGAAAGAATCATAAACAAGAACGGTTTTGAAGTGTTTTATATTTTTCTATACGCCACAAAAACGATGTTTTATGATCTACGGATAGGTTTATCACTTTTCTTGTAATTTTCCGTAATAAAAAGATTTTATGTAGGTAGCCCAAGTATTTCAGAACACAATTTTATCTAGTGCCACATTGATTGTTTTTTTTAAACAAGTATTTTAAATAACTTCACCTTCTACGGTGTTTCCGAGAAGTTATATCATGGGGTTCTTCAAAAGGCGAGTTAATAGAGTTCTAAAGGGTCAGCAACGTATTTGTGATGCCTCTGGTGTTACAAGTATCCATAGGCGACGGTGACTGCTTTCCATCAGGCAGCCCGTCTGCTTGTTTGCCATGGCATTAAAAAAAAACTTTCTAAAAAACTTCTAGAAATACAACAGTATTTCTAATATGACTAGTACAAATAGCAGGTTTCACAATATTTATGGAGCAAATAACTTTTCGATAAGGCTAACCATAGCAGCTGTAATGTCTATACTTCAACTCTAATAATTAAAGAAGATGGAAAAATCTAATAAATAAAGAAGTGAAGTTGACGAGTAACTTTGCAAGTTTGTGTGCTAGGGGGCTTCGAATCTGATCTTATAGAAAGCTACACTATCACTGAGGCTTTTGTTCATGTTTTGTTTAAAATACAGGCAAAGCCAAAGGCTAATTTATTATTTTGTTACTAACGCTACTAATAAACATATAAACAAGGAAATTCAGACAAACAAGGGAGACATGGTAAGGTGGCATGTGTTACTAATACTTACTTTCCTTATAATTATTTCAAAACTGTAAACTTGAATTTTTGTTTATTTTAACACTTTATTTATTTTTACTCTTTTATTAGCTTCACTTTGTAACTAACTATGTAAACAAATCTTGGAACCTAAAACCCAACTACTAATCACGTATCATCTTGCACAGTAAAAATTTAGCTCCTAAATATGTTTACAAACTGACAAAGTTAAATGCTCCTGGCCATTTAGCAAAGCGAAATGCTCTGGGGCCTTACGCCTAGCTGTTTTGAGCAATCTAGTTTAGGTGATGAAAAAAGATGCGCGACCGTAAACCGTATCTGGGCGCGTTAAGGTTCACGTTCGCGTGATATTCCGAATTGAGCTGTTTTAGCGTTAGTTTGAGACCGCGTAAGGAGTTGGGCGTAAGGCCCCAGGAGGATAAATGTATTTAGCGCCATATTGGACGCCTAGCTGATCAACAGGTACTGTCATAAATTTCGAATTCTTTTGTTTCGTGTAACAAATGGCGATTCGGTTCAACTGCGGTTGAACCAAATTGCGTTTTAAAAACTGATTACTGTGGATTAGTGGGATTTCTCTTGATGATGACGAAGAAATAATTATTATGTTTCTAAGTGCCCATTGCACCAAGACAACATTCCCAGTACAAGTTTTTTTTTTAAGAGTCGATTTCATTTGTCGAAAGCTTTCTTGCTCTTTTAACCTTTTTAGATGTTTTATTCACGCTAACTAATTTATTTCTAAGCACAAACGTGGTGTTTTCGTAAAACAAACCAAACGAACGTCAATTGGTTTTGTCTTATTTTCGCGCGACAATTTCCGTCAGCGAATAAATGACAGAGCATTTTTAAGCATTGTATAAAACATATAACTGGTGTTGGTAACGTTTCTAAAAAAAACGGTTAAGTTAATAGTTAGCTACATAAATGTGTTATATCTAAACAGATACGTACTTAATGTGTGGTTTGGTCAAAACAACATATACATATGTATATATTTTCTAGGGTTATTTTCAAAGTATTCCAATAAAACTTCTCAAACTACTAACTTCATTAAAACAAAATCTTTATAAATTAATTTTTATTCTACTCTATGAGAAAATAAAATAGTAAGGTTAAGTTCATATAGGCTGAGATGCCAGCTCAAATTTCAGACTTTTTAGGCCTCCCGAAGGCCTGTGACTTGGCTAGGCGGTCGTTGTTATAGTGTCCAGTGCTGAGCTCTAATGTATGAGGTTTGTAGGTCCACGGCTTGTCCGTGAACGGTTAGCCTTCACCACAGATTAGACACTAGTATCTTATCTTCGGTAGCTTCAAGTCGGTAGCAGCAGCACTGGCAGGCTGCGCACGCGACCTCGTGTCATTGACCGCTGCGCCCGCGCCGATGCCGTTGCATCCTCCGATAGCCTCAGGGTTCACACTTTCTGTACTTAGTTGTTTATTTCTCCTAATACTAATTACCCAACTACGGCCAATGAAGGGTTATGATTTTGACTGTCTATGTGTGTGTTTATGTGTCTCTAATCTTTGGACTACGTACTTATCATAAAATTATTTTAATCAATGAGGTGTCTATAGACTTGCGTGTCATAGGGTGAATGACGTCACACAAAATCCAATATGGCGAATTTTATGAATTACTTGGCAAGACCAAATTAAATTTTAGGGATTACGAGTAAGTGGCGACTCTGACACAATATAATTCGGACACTTGTCCTAGCCGCTTGCACAAGCGTCAAACTTGGCATTTTCTTTTTTTCTTTTTGTTAACATGTTTTTTTTTTTTTCATTATCTTAGTTAACCCGCCGTAACCTTTCATATTCTGCAAAAATTTTAACTGGCTATCTATTAAGTGCGGTTTAATAGATACAGCCGCTAAAATGTAGGGCAGACATTCATAGCGTAGGCTTAGTAATAGACCCTTAAGGTACGGAACCCAAAAAATACAGATGAATGGAGGACCTCCTTTATTGAAGTCGGTTAAAAACATAATCAAGATTTCAACATTTCTAATAAAGATAACTAGTATTTTTTTTTACTAGCTAGGTAAACTAAATACCTTCTACCTAACACTATCTACATATTCTGCTTAGGTTGTTATACAAAAAAAACAGTAGGACCATTAAACCGTATAACGTCGATACTTATGCTTATATATGTATGTCACATAAGTAGAAAATACTATACTTACATGTGAAATCAATACAAAGCTAAAGTTATGAACCCGAATATTCATTTCATCATCATCATCATTATCATTAATCATCATCGCAATATTCATTTACTATGTTTTAAATGTTTATCGGGACTTATCGAGCATTATACCTAATACCTATAAGTACTAGGTCAATTGCTATGTTGCAAATTCAACACTTGCCAAAATTGGTTTTTATAATTTTGAGAAAACTACTTTACCCTGTCTGAATAACGTATTTTTGTCAACCCTATTCATTCCCCATAAACATGATAAGGTGCGAAAGGGACAGCCCTATAGAAAACGAAAGAGATAGAATCTAAATCTAGAAGTTGAAACGGGTTAAGAAAACCAGTTCTGGCTTTGTTTTCAAAGAAACTTATTTCTGTGTGGACGAGCAAAGGACACGAAAGCTCGTTATTCTTATGACCTACCTATTTCAAATATAGCTTGTGAAAACCAAAAGCATACCTATACTTAAAGTAATAAGGTCCTAAAGTAAATAACGTCATAATCTAGGGATTATGTAGGGAATAGTTTAGGAGCTATTTGCTACATTTTGTATGAAATATTAAAATCTGCCTCGCTAGTTGATTGATATGGCGAAGGTATGCGACGTATGAAAAATATTGAGGCTATACATAATTAAGGTCGTTTAAAAACGAGAACACCAATTCTGATCCGTGATATAATTCTAGCAAAGCTCTTCTCGAAAACCGGAATAGATTTTTAAAATATTATCATTCAAGACAAGAATCTGACCGTTGTTGGTATTTAGCGAAGATAATATTTAAACATTGAAAAAATAATTTTTTACGATCGCAAAAAATTTGGTTAACCGTTATTCCTATTTATTCAGGTCATAAAAAATAAAAATAAAATAGTTCTAAATATTTTGAAATATTAACCTCATAAAATGACCGAAGCACTTTTTTCAAAAGTAGACAATAATTGTATATCATTAAAAACCAAGGACTTTGTATACCCTTAAAAACACACTCGGTACTTCTTAACGTCAAAATTTGTAAGAAACGTGTTCTATAATAAATATGACACATTAAATACCCTGTTTGAGAAAATAATAATAAATTAAATATGTAATTAACTTAAATAATATTTTAATTTACTCGTTACAGAGCATTACCTACAATTATGTATATACTAAAAAAAAAAAAAACCTAATCAATTGTAACGATATTATTTCGGTGGTGGTAGTTTTAAATAGTTTGTGGTGTCCGCGCACGTGAGTGACGGACGGGTTAAAGCCTAAGCTCTCAAACGGCATTTTTACGAAATAAGCCCCAAAACACATTGTATTTTCTTTGTAAAACGGTCCAGTTAACTTCCACAGTAACCTAGGAACAACGTGTTTTCGTGTGGTCGAACATAAAATATAAAAACGTTGAACGTTTTTCGTTTAGTACGGTTCGGGTCGACTTTATGCCACTTAACCTTTCGCGGGTTCCGTAACGAGCGAAAATTAATGAAATATATTGTTACCTAGGAACGACGTGTTTACGTTAAGTATCCAGTTAAATAAACGTAACTAAGTTAAAGTATAATGGTATAGCTTACCACAAAAATAGATATACAATAGTCAAAATTCAAATGGGAATTAAACCTTGAAGTGACACGAATATGCTATAAACTCGTATAAATCTTTGTTTTGACATTTTAAAGTTTAAAAAAGTCTCATAGAATCTTATGTACGCGAGTCAAGATATTCAATGACAAAAACTGTTTTTAATATCTAGTTTCCTTTTCTCTAAATGATATTTGAACTTTTTAGAAAAAAAAAATGCATTCAATTATAATGGTATGCAATTTTTTTTTCTATTCTTATATCTACAAGCAAATATTGATACAATTAACCGTTTCCGAGATAAAACACGAAGAGGAAAGCTTTTAGCCGTACCTACATAATCATAGTATAAATATTTTTTATTTTTAAATATTTTGGGACATTTTTGCACACTTTGTCATCTGACCCCAAACTAAGCAAAGCTTGTGATATGGCTGCCAGAGACTGATATATATATATACATATATAGTTTTAAATAGATATTAACAACCAGATATAGAACAAACACAAATGTTCATCACACAAATGTTTGTCCTACGTGGGAATCGAACCCACGCCCTCAGGTTCAGAAGGTAGGTTCACTACCAACTGGACCAACTGGCTATCGTAACGCCATGTCCATTGTGAAATCCAATACATAATAGGTTTTTGAAATGATTTGTTTAATAAAGTATTTTTTTAATAGTAAATAAACCACTATGTAATCGGCTTCCACGATTTGGTTCGTTAGTTACAAGTAAACCTAATAAAAGAGTGTCATAATGAGGGCTGAACCGACAAAGATGCTTTTATAAGCACGACCGTTGCGTTGCGTCGCGTCGCCTCAACAGTAAGATCGGCGTTGCTGCGTAGCGCGTCGTAGGAACATTCGACGTTCGAAGGTTCCTGGGCCCTATTCACATTTTTCGATTAACTTTGATAACAGCCCTGCCTGTTTGGGCCTTTGGGCCTAGGGTTGCAACGCGCAGCATGCTGATTTTAGCGTTGCGGCAACTCAACAACACCCCGCTTTTATCTTGTGTCGGCTCTAATTATACATTCAGAGATACGGCACGAGTATCGTAAGTATATTGCTACACAAGTACAAGTAAGTTAATATAAGAAAACTTGAGGCAGCCGGGTGGAAGATTAGCAAAATAACAATGTTAGATCGCTATTCATTTTCAATTCTCTTTGTTACACTTGTGTGGTAATAAAACCCTTTTTCTATTCTATTACATATCAAGAGATTCGAAGAAAGGCTTCTATGGTTCTAGATTTTCAACGTATCTCTAACGATAAACTCGTTATAAATGGTCCCGCGTATCGTAGAACAAAGAAGTATTTTATTTAAGTACTTAATCCTACTGAATGCCAGCCGATTATTGTCTTGCTTATGTCCTGAACTCCTGACCTTTTGTCAAAGTTGTCCTACTTACTCAATTGAAATCATGAAATAGGCAGGTAGAGAAATGTTCACAATAAAGAGCGTCTTTAGTATACTGGATTACATTAAACAGTGTTATTTTTATTTGGTTAACAATTGCCTTGCGTTTGACCGCCAACTCGCCTGATGTAAGCGATGATGCGGTCTACGATGGAGCACGCTTGCCTAGAAGAAACCGATTCACTCGTGACTTGAAGATTGTAACTATCGAGGAATCATTAAAATTTTGACAGCGCATTTTACAGACTAACAATTCGCACAATAAAGTGGAATCAAAGGGCTTCGTATTGGTTTTCGGAATATCAACAATAAAGCGGTGTCAAGTTTTGGTGCCCTTTCTGGCAGTCTGATAGAAAAATGGGCAGGAACGAATTAGAACCGAAAGTACAAATTTTACTAAGGAGCCAATAAAATTTACCAACAGCATAAAAATATGATCTGTTTGCCTGTTTCATTTTCTATTACGTGTTCCGTTCAGTGTTTAGTCCAGGTTGCATTCCGTTTCTGTGAATGACATTTTAGTAAGGAACAGTTTTTTTTACCATCACAGTAACATCAGTAGTCTCTAGTAAAAGTACCACTATCCAGTGTAACCTTTTATACCTTAGTCGTCTTTATTCGTATATTTGTAAAGTACATGAATAGCCTACATATTACTATAACAATACAATAATAGCGAAAAAGATTTCTTTCGACCTTCCTCTTGCCATTTCGGTCCACGTCTTCTCACATTTTCTTTACGCTACGTTTACGTTACGTCCCGGGCCTACAACATGGAATACCTAATAGGACATAATATCCTCTTTGAAATATTTTCCTTCCTTTGAGTTAATAATAATCAATATGATTGCGAAATTGGGCTTACCAAAGAGACAAAAAGGATAGGAATTTTTATTAATTTCGTGCTATTTAAATAGAGTACCGCAGTGACTTAAAGGAAACATGTGAGGGATATACGATACGAGAGAATATTTTTTACTTTGGGATACTATTATTTATTTTTATTACGTTTTTAAACCTGGTGACGAGACGAGCAAATCTATCCCGCTCTAGAAATAAAAACTCTACACTACGATTCTACCTCGTCATCCAGAAATATTGTGTACGGCGTGAGGAGTGCTTCAAATAGTTCGACCACGGGTCTCCAGTAGAGGCAGTAGTCTAACTTTCATATAAGTTGAACCTCGGGTCTTAAGTGTATAGGGACAGTGATCCAACTTTTATAATGAAACATAAATTAATGTCACAAAACAAATGCTACTGACAAAAAAGCGAATGTCGGTAAAACAAATTCATGTTGAACCACTGCCTCTAATAAAGACCAGGGGCCTAACGGACAACTGCTATTACAGGCACCTAATCCGCTCAGTTGGAAAATCACGCGACCGCAAACCGTATCTGGGCGCGATAAGGTTTGCGGTCGCGTGATTTTCCAACTGAGCGGATTAGGTGCCTGTAATAGCAGTTGTTCGTAAGGCCCCTGTGCGTGGTACAACTAGTTGGACAAATGATTTTACAACCACCCCGTACCTAAATATTAGCTTTAAGGTAAATCCTCTATTATACCCTGTAGTTTCACTGTTGCATCAGCTTTGAGTTTTGGATAGATAGGTATCAAAGATTTTGTATATTATAATGTCTACTCGAAACCACGGATTCTGAGATATTCCGAGAGAACCAGGCTAACGAACTACTAGCTATTTAGTTCTGTAGACTATGCGATGTAGCGTACGTTTAATTAACGACTTGTCTTGCTTGACCAACGTAGATTTATGTGTAAACGTTGTCTTCAACACTGCTAAGACGTTTTTCTTGCTCATAAATGGTAATTTTCGTGATGTTTTCCTCAAGTCGATTTTGTCCGTTTCTGCTTCTCGATCGAATGGTAGGTCAAGATATATGTACCTACTTATATTGATGAGGATGTAATGTTATTTCTTAAAGATAAGTTTTAGAGAACTTACTAAAAACATACATCTAGTCTGTAATGGGAATTTGCTTTCAAGTTAATTGGAATGCACCACAGAACCATATCAGAATGTTTCTTTATTCTGATAAAAGTCTGTGGAACGCACCTAAGTATAGCTAGTTATACAAGCTCTAAAAATGCCCTACCACTAGGTATCACTAGATTTCTTCTCGATGTTTTGATAAACATTGAGAATCTAGAGAGATAGTGCTCTATGCTATGAATTCTTCTTATTGTTGTGACGCAGACAAAACGCACCAATCACAGAGTTTTTTTTTTTTAAAGATTATTAAGATATTCCTAACAATATGATTTCAATTGTTTCAGTGGGGATACTATGCGCGGACGACGAGCAACACGACGCACGGGAAGGCGATGACGTCACCATGCAGTGCCGGTTTTCTCTGGAACCTTCCGACGAAGAGTCGCTCACGTACTACTGGGTGCGGAGCACTGCCAGCGGACACGACAACGTGGCCATCAAGGACATCCCGCTCGAGACCAACTACCAGTGAGTATTCAGCCCATAGATTACTATCCTTTGATTGAGACCAACTATAGGTAAGCACGTTAGGTTACTCGGCCTAAGTTTTTATTTTAGATCTGAAAGCCGCAGTAATTATAAAAGCTAAATAAAAACCGTAACTTCTGATCACTTTTGATGGGTTTTTGAACGTAAGATTTTAGCTGGAAAGCTACACACTGCGGTTGCGGTTGCGGTTTCCTACATATGATATTATCCTACATATTTCCTTTACTAAAATATTGCAGACACCATTTTATAAATAGGTATTTGAAATATCCAAAAAACTGGGAGAAAAGCTCAAATAAGTGTTACTTTCATATATTTTTTCTATCGAGCGAAATTCGACCTTTGGGGGTTCCTAGATAAAACATTCAATTTTGATATGAAAATGTGGAAACCAAAAACCACGACAATTGACATTTGAGACTACAAGTAAAAATTTGATTTTTACTTTATGGCGAGTTAACAATAACTCATTAAAATAATGTAAAATACACGCGTGTTTAAATTCAATGTACAATGAGCTACTTTTAGCTTAGAACCACTGTTCCGGGAAAGCTGGTATATTAAAACTTGCAATTGAATTTGAATTCATGGTTTAAAACTGTGATGGCAAAATGTGAAAACTAAATAGTTTTCATTTTCCAACTAAGTAGGTTGCTAGAGCTCCAAGAGTAAGTTCTAAATTACTTGCACAGTTACGTATACTTTCAACTACCGCTACTTTGGTTTTAAATTTTTCATATTTGTTGGAACTTGGCTTCTGGGTACCCGAACTTTTTTGATGATGGACGAGACTAGGCGTTTGACCACAGCACACCTGATGTTGATTGACGGTGTGGTCGAAGATATATGGTAAACTAAACACGCCTTTTTATTGGTGACGGGGGGAGGGAAGGATCTTCGAAAGATACCCAACTCACGATAAAACCCCTTGGGTGGACTAGGATTCCCTGTGTCGGGGATGCCATGAAATACAGAAAGACAACTAACGCCCAGACCCAGAACAGATAATAAAATTCATCCTTCAAACATCTGCACGGCCCAGAATCGAACTCAGAACCATCGCTATAGGTTCCGCTACCACTGAGCCTTACAGGTTGTCTTAAATTTGTAGAATTTAAATGATTTCTTATTTAATTACAGAGTCATCTACAAACCCCAGGACGGTCGCTTCGACCTGATGGTCTCCAACGTGTCGTACGAGCGGGATAACGGCCGGTTCGAGTGCCGGATCAAGGCGGGGGGTACGGGGCGGAACTTGCACGCGCAGGGGCACGCACTGACAGTGCTAACGCAGCCGCGGGCGCCTGTACTGATGCCGGGCGCGCACGCGCTGGCCCACGAGGGGCGAGAACTGAACCTGACCTGCTCCAGCTCTGGCGGATCTCCTGAACCTGTCATCAAGTAAGTTAATCATTTTATGGTTGTCACCAGCCCTGCCACTACTCATATTCCTGCTACTGCCTATCTCATACTTATACTTTCTTAAGACTCATCAGCGATTGACCGCTACTGGATATAGACCTCTCGTAAAGAATGCCACATGGTGACGAGCTTCCGCTCACACCTATCTTTTTGCCACCAGCCGCCTATCGCAGGTCGTCGTTCTATCTGGCCGAAAGCCCTTTTCTAAGTTTTAATTTATGAAAGAGTAGAAGTTATACTTTAACAACAATACAGTTATATATTAACGGGATATTTACCGTGGTAAGTTTGTGGACAACATACAACTGTAGTGAACAACCGTGATAGTTTAAAACAATATTATACTTTAAAACCCTTGATACACTTTCGTGTCAAGGTTCCAAACAACTTTAGAGTACCAAAACTTGAAAATATTTTGTTTTTCACCGACTTTAGGAGAGGTTTTTAATTTGGTCTATATTTTATTTTATTAACTATATTTTTGATGTATTTAGACCGATTATTACTCCGACAGCCGTGGTAGCCTATTTGGGAGACCGCTAGACTTGGTTCAAACCCCGGGCCCGTACCGATGAGCTCTTTGGAGTTTATGTACGGATTTTCATACCACTGACTTTTCGGTGAAGGAAAACATCGTGAGGAAACCTGCATACGTACGGAGAAGAAATTCAATGGCGTATGTGAATCCTAACCCGCAACTGAGCCAGCGTGGTGGATATGGCCCAATCACCCTTTCGGAGGTAGACTAAAAGTCCAGCACTGTTAAAAGGCTGATTATGATGATTACTCCGACATTGATGAACCAATTTACGTTGTTCTTAGTTTATGATATAGAAGTGATCTCAAGGTGGTCCATCAAAAAAAAAAATTAACTTCAGCTTAGTTGCTTTTAAACCAGCTCCAATAATAAGAATAATTTTGTTCAAATTTTGTGCTTAGTTACTAATTTGCAAGTCGGTTTTTTATATTTGTAATGATATGATATTTGGATAGCCCATTGGTCCAGTTGGTAGTGAACCTACCTTCTGAGCTTGAGGGCGTGGGTTCGATTCCCACGTAGGACAAACATTTGTTTGATGAACATTTGTGTTTTGTTCTATATCTGGTTGTTAATATCTATTTAAGTATGTATTTAAAACTATATATGTATATCAGTCTCTGGCAGCCATATCACAAGCTTTGCTTAGTTTGGGGTCAGATGACCGTGTGTGCAAAATGTCCCAAATATTTATTTATTTATATTTTATCAAGTCACGGACATCTCGCCAACAAAAATATTAATAAAAACGATTGCGAAACAATAGTTTCCTTCGTTATCTATAAAATACATTTGTATACATAAATTTAGGAGCAAATCCGCCACAATCAATACTGATACAAATGCGTCCGTCGGTTATTTTAAGCCCCAATCAATCTTTTTATACCAAGTTTTGCCAATACTTATCCTGTTTCAGCGTAATTAGTCCACGAACATCTGAGCTCTAAAGCAATCTATTAGGTAGGTAAAATAAAACGAGCGCTTTGTATGTTTACTTGTTCTTACTCTTTATCCTCTCGAGTAGTTTCTTTGTTAAAAAGGTTAGGTGGAATAAGTATATATACTTGTATAATAGACAAGGATACTAAATGCGTATATCTCAGATCAGAAAAACAAGGGACATATGGCAAAGGTGCCGCGGCGGGTGCGCACGCATTAGGTCTAAATCAGGCTGTAGTCGAACACCCTGTAGATGGAGACGACCTCTCCGCTCTTTTTTTTAGTAAGTGTGCTGTACTTCACTAGTTTTTGCGAGCAGTATAGTAAAAAAAGTGGATAAAGCAAGGAGACATTTAAACAGGAACGATAATTGTACTAATGCCTTGATTGTCCGATCTGAGGCCTTTATATACACGTAATAATGTGGTTACTGTGTACTAGATTTGACCTGAGTTCTAAACAAAACAGCAACTAAAGCCTATGTTACTCTTGGATAGTGTAGCTATCGATCAGTGAAATAATTTCCAGAATTGGTTCAGTAGTAGTAGAATTGTGAACGACCCCAAGCTCATTAACAAGCCGGAACTCAGCCTCCGGAAAGATGAGGGTTTTCCTCGGCACCGCTTATTTTTTAGTGAGTGTTCTGATGAGCTTTTTGATCTCATTCCTGCGTCGAAATTCCACTACCACACATCCCGCGACACCGTCAAAAGGCACAACCCCACATCTTACAAAGCTGGTACTCTCACACATTTCGGTACAGCCCCTCCCCAAACATACTAAGTCGCTAACTTATAAACTTTGTAATATTAGTATAGATAAGGCGTATAAGTGTTTTCTGTACACTACACATTAGAGTCACGAGCAAGTCGTTTACTTAATGGTAAGCCCCGGTCATAACAGTAAATGTACTCGTACGGTGTTCCACATAAAATTTTCCTTATGTCCTGTTCGTGGATAGTTAAGTTCTTAGTAAGCTCGTCACTTTTCTTGTTGATCTATCAGTTTCAATACAGTATGACAATAACACTGAATAAATTGTCAAGTACGTGTCGTGAAATGCTCATTGTAGGGTTCCGTAGCTATGTTAAAATAAACTACAATCATCTTAGGCCGAGTTCTAAACGTACAAAGTTGTTTTGGGCCTTTTTTCGAAACATTCGACTCAAATAGATAGATAGCCCGTTGGTCCAGTTGGTAGTGAACCTGCCTTCTGAGCTTGGGGGCGTGGGTTCGATTCCCATCTAGGACAAACATTTGTGTGATGAACATTTGTGTTTGTTCTATATCTGGGTGTTAATATCTATTTAAGTATGTATTTAAAAATATATATGTATGTATGTATATCAGTCTCTGGCAGCCATATCACAAGCTCTGCTTAGTTTGGGGTCAGATGACAGTGTGTAAAAAATGATGTCACGAATTTTTAAAAATAAGCAATAACTTAGTCTGATATTGTTTGTAACTAGTTAGTCTAAACAGATCCAGTTAGCCAGTTACTTTGATCAGTGTGCATCTACTCTTTATCTTTTTTTTACTTCATGGTAAAATTTTGACCGACACAGAGTAAAATCGACCGACAGGAAAGCGGACGTATCTTAGCGAAAATAAAGCTCAGGGCGTAAACCTGAATGACACATTTTCGAATCCGTGTGTCAAGTCAAGACCTTTTTTCTCAGGAACGCGTTCAGGTATCAAGTTGAAATTGATATCAAATACTAAGATCCAGGGTCCCTTAGATGTGTACAAATGTACAGCGTTGAATATTATAGCGTTAGTAACGTAACGTAGCGTTGGTAGCGTAGTCGTGTAATTTATTTTTCTGTGTGGTAAAAGTACAAAATGAGTGTGACATGCATACTGACGAAAATGGCGAAACTATAAGAGTTTTGTCCACGGAACTCTATTTTAGGAGCAAAATCCTATAGGCCCGTTCCTCCGGGTGGGTACCCGATCAGGTTTTTCGATAGCGGAACGTTTTTCCCTGACTCAAGAAAGGGCAAGGCCCAAAAAATAAAAATACACATATTTTTACCGGAACCGAAAATCAGGCCGCTCTCTGGAGACTAAATTGACTGAAGGGGCTAAGGAAAAGCGGTTGACTGGTTTTAATGTAGCGAATCTACGAGTATGTTTGGATTTTAAAATCGACACTGATGCTCTTTTTTGACCAACGAAAGGAGGAGGTTATCAATTCAAATGTATGTTTTATTTATGTTACGCGCTTACTCCGCTTAATTGATTTTGATGATAATTTTTTAACTTGGTAGGTCACATACCTTAGAAGTGGTCCTATATAAATTTTATCAAAATTGTTTCTGCGCATCAAAAATCAACAAAGTCCAAAAATAAATATCCTCATGACGTTTTTGTTTGTTACCTTCAGCAAAAGTTTTGATGAAGACTTTCAATCTCTGTTTTAAGTAAACATTGTAGAAGTCGGTTTAAAAAAAAAAATAAGAAAATTAATATTTATAGTTATAGGTACGTTTGAAGTCATGCATTTGTAATTGTTTTGTATATTATTGTCTATGTTTTCTTTAATTCTGACAGTTGCAATAACATCGTAAAAGCTGAGCGTGAACATTTCCTTTTAATATTTCACTGTTTGTTATATCGGCTACAATCTCACGTTTAAAAACCATCTATTACATACCTTGGTAAACAATCTAATATACGTACTATAGGTAAATCATGGATTCTAATTATTATTAATTATTGTTCTTAAAACTAAGGTTAGGAACTTAGTACATAGACCCTTCGACCGAAATAAAATGAATGTACGGGCCGTAACCATTGAACGTTCTCAGTAAAAACGAGTCAAACCGTCTGACATATACTTCAACACCTAATTATAACCATGTACAGTACATTTGTTACAAAAAATAGACAGCGGATTTTTGTTGTATTATTCGGATGAGGATTATTCGGATTATTCGGATTCGGATTATTCGGATGATTATTCGCTTCGGGAAAGCACACGAATACATAATTTGGTCAGATGTTTCGTTATCATGTAACAAAAGTCATGTCTCGCACTTCCTACGGCTACAGATCGACTGAAACGAAGTGAGCGCCGGCTATCATTTTGTAATCTTCAAAAATGCGCTTTTTCTGGGCCCGTCCATTCATTTTATTTTGGTCGAAGCATAGACCTCGTTAGGGCGCTGCAATCATAGTTAGTGTTTAATACCTTGTTTCCAGCTGCGCTGTTGCATAACCCTTGAAGTTCTTAGAAGTTCCTACCATAAAATGATTAACGTCTTTTGATCAATTTGTATTGAGAATACCACAACCTAATTGGAGGTTTATCGTAAACACTCTTAATGTCCATTCCTGTGCCGGTGCTTTGACGTCAGCCAGTCGGCCGTGCTGTTCAATCACGGAGGCAACCAACATCATTTTGAGGTGAAATATGTTTAGCAATGGCTGTAATTACACCTAAGTCTCGGTTATCGTACTAGTATATACAATAATAATTCCTTTGTCCACATGATTAGGTCGGTAATCAGTTGCTTCGTTAACGAAACAAGACAAACGTCAGATTCAGAATATATCACCCAATTTACCGAAATTGTTAGGAGCATACAACGGATAATGTGAGAATATTGCCTAGGAAGCTTGTATATTACACGTACATAGCATAATATCGGCTTGTCGGTTAGGTCAGGCCCAATAACAGGTCATCGCTAGGCGTACCCCGTGATTTTCTAGTTTCCCACATATTCCGGGGTGAAAGTATTATATTTCCGACCTCATGAAGTACACTGCTTCCTTCCTAAATTTAATCAAAATAAATTCAGTTCAGACTGAAACAGTAACAAATTGTCAGACAGAGCTGGCAGCCTAGGTGTTCGACCATAGCTTACCTTGTGTCAAAAAGCTACTTTCACAATTACAATATTAAGCTGTATTAAAATATGCGTTACATATCCTAATGATTCTAACATGATTCTATCTAGAATTACAAAATGTCTAGACATGCTTTTGACCACATTCTCACCAGATGGCAAGCAAGTAATTCTAACTAATGAAATACCTGTTCTATTTATTTACTTTACTACTTTTATTTAGAACATGGATCTCACCTGGTCGGAAAGACAGACGTAGATAGATAGATGCACACCTCTGCTGTTGTCCTTAAAAATATGTGTTGGAAACGTTTAGTGGGAACGAATAATATTATAACGAAAAAATACAGCAGTACATAACAGGGTAATTACAGAGAATAAACAATTCAGTTGAACGTCAATTTAGTTAAAAGCTTTTGAATGCTTCATCAATTTTGCCTTCGGATGAACTGAAAAGCTGTAAATGGAGTTTCGACCAAAACCAATAAAAATTCAAGTATTATAAATAAGTTGTGTTATGGGTCGTAGGATTAGATAAAAGTATTTATTACGTATTTATACCTTTTCTAGATTTACATGGTATTGATTGTTAAATGGTACGTGAACTGAACAAATATTACAACCAATTTCAACTGATAATTGTGTTGGGATAGTACCTATATAGTAGAATATAAATTCAAATTAAATATGTCAAACAAATTATGGGACCACCTATGAGTTATGACCTACCAACCAAAAAAAAAACATCAAAAACAATTCTAAATTGGCGGAGTAATCGCGTAACAAACATACAAAAAAAAAAAAAAAACATACAGTCGAATTGATAACCTCCTCTTGAAGTCGGTTGAAAATACTGAATATGACTTATTGAAATACTTAGTGTGCGAAAGACTGTGGGCGAATACAAACATTGAAAATGGCTCACATTATGATCAATATTTTGCATAATTATATTTTATTTCAAGAATGCAGGGTTTTATCCTAATTGAGGTAACTTAACTGCTTCCTGACAGAATTCGAATCAGCCCTAATAGAAGAGTTGGGAGGGCAGACGTTATAAAAAAAATAACCACGAAGGCAAAGGCGGGAAGCGAAGCGAAGAAAACTAACTGACAGAATTCGGTAATTACACTCAGTAATTCCAGTCGGCCACTTTGATTTTTAATATGCATTATTCGCGGTCCTATCTGAAGAATCGAGTCCTTTAGTAATGTTGACTGAAACCTAATAAAGACCAACGAAATTAATATTCAAACATTTATTGCAGTTTTTTTTTGTTTTTTTTAAATAAATAATAGGCTTGCGTTTGACCACCATCAAGCCTGATGTTAAGCGATGATGCGGTCTAAGTTGGAGCACGCTTGCCTAGAATAAACCGATTCACTCGTGATTTGAAGACACCCAGTTTGTAGGTACATAGGTCTAACAGTGCAGAATTACAATACTTATTTAGGTCCGAGTACAAACTTGCCTCATTGAGTGTCATGCAACATCGTCCTGGTTTATTCATCGTTTATAATCAAAATGCAAGAACAATTGATTACAATCAACGACCTATATGTACATTTGAATTCGTTGATTACAATAATATAATGTCATGTAGTATAGTTATGTCAAGATTCTAAGTACAATTGTCACCTCAATGAGTCATATCAATATTAGTATTCAAATTAATTTCTTTGTCATTCATTAAATCAAATAATAGTAACATTTCGTCAAACGATTTTTTTAATTTACTTTTTAATAGATTTATCTTCTAAGTGACGGAATATTTAACTAAAGTAGTCTCGTTAAAATTTCATGATTGCTAGTTTATACCACTTGGTGTACTCTGCTTTTCATTAGAACTTCTGCTTGTGTACTTAGTTAACAAAATAATGCGACTTTCTGCCCTAAAAGTTTTGTTCTAACGATAGATGTAGAAACTCTTCCTTCGTAAATAAAACGAATGACCCTATTATTGATATACAAAACCGCTTGCTATGAAAAATGAAGGCAATTTGGCAGCCTCGTAGTTTAGCTGCGTAGTTTGTGGGCTAGAGCAAAAAATAACGAGGAAACAGCAAATTACTTGTACGAAAATTTTTAAGGGGTCGCATAAAAATTCTTTCCCTGCATAAAGTGCTTAACAAACCCTCGTTAAGCGTTTGCAAAACCGTAGCCGGGTCTAGAGATGGCCCATAATGCGTTCAGCCAGAAAAGTGACCCAAATATTTGTATCCGAGATCACGAAGACGTGCCTTTCGTGCCTTCGTCAACGCGCTTGTCACTTCCTCCTGATCACCGATTTTATTTGCGAATGTTCGTTTCGGCCTTATTCGAAACCACGTTTCGAAACTAGTTTCGGAAAACGAAAAATGTTAAGGCTTGGTTGCTCCATAGTAGTGGTTAAAGTAAAGGGTTATAAATGACAAATTTGACAATAACAGTAACGCTGACTTGAGCAGTTACTGCGAAATGCGTTGCATCAGCGTATTCCTAGCATAGTTAAAGTTACCAGGGTTGCAAGTCAAATGAGACTTTATTTACCCCAGATGTATATATGGAATTATATGTTATGCATCTGACAGATATTTAACACAAACAATAGCGCAGCGTGGGCAGTTACGGTTAACAGTTAGTTATGACGTCATTTAACAATTGTCAGATAGTAATTTTTTTTTTTTTGCCTAACTGGTACTTTGTCTGAAATGTCGATGATTAAAGCTAAAGTAAGATCGTGCAACCAACCCTTAGTCTAACCTTTATAGAATTACATCTCACACGCCTTTCGGCGACCTCTAAAGTTGTGATACGAGCCCTTTGTCATACAACTTTACGTTAAAGCAGCAAAATTTACACTACGGTATCATAGTCTTGTCAAATAAAGTTTTGTCACTAAAATAATTACTTAATTGCAAATAATCTTATTAACTTATTAAGTTTGAAGAATTTTCCTGTGAAGTTGGGACCAAGTTGGGGCGAGTGAATTTTAATTTCTGTTTTTTAGTTTTCCAGAGGTTGAAAGCAGGAACTAGGGCAAATGGGCAATGTTTTAAGCACTTAATAAACGAACTCCGCGCCTTGCCGAGTTTCATAATTACGTGCGCTTTCACTATAATTAAGCCTTACTAACTACTAAATGCTGTAAAGGCGTCGTAATCGTTATACTTACTATAATAATATCGTGAATGCGAAATTTTGTTGCTCTGTTTGTTCCTCTATCCCACAGCAACAGACATGATTTTATCGTATAGCCTAGAGACAGTAGTATGACTGGAGAATGACATACGATCATTTTTATCCCGGAAAAATGTTGTTTCTAAGAGAACGTCAGAAAGTGAATCCACTGGTCGTAGCTAGTCCAAAATGAATGAATCTAGGTCAACGGGAAGTACCCTATAGGTTTTGATTCAGCTGTGAAATCGCAAAATATACGACATAAACGTTCATATCTTTTGATTGCGTTGACTTACAACTTTTATTTTTTTACAGCCGATTGAAACCGTAGACCCAACTGTTTAGTATAAATATCAACTTGATACCTTTACGCGTTCTTGAGAAAAAGGGTCATGACAGACGGACAGACAGACTGACACCGAAGTGATCCTATAAGGGTTCCGTTTTTTCCTTTTGGGGTACGGAACCCTAAAAAGGAACAATTTTTTTACTTAGCTTTTTGGAAGCCTTTACCTCGCTCCAGAGTTTTCATAAAGTTTTTTAATGTTCCTTTCTGTCAACGTGCCATTTCATCGGCGAATAAGTTACTAATTCGAATGAAACTTGGAAAGTTGAATTTAACTTTATCTATGTAGGTGAGTTTACAACCAACAGGGACCCATTTGTTCCGAGTTAATTTAAAAAAATAACCCAAAGAGATGTTTGTTACACACGGTGCTTTTATAAGCGCGTTTCCAATGATGCAAACATTAGGCAATGCATTTTTATAAGCGCGTTTCCAATGATGCAAACATTAGGCAATGCATTTTTATAAGCGCGTTTCCAATGATGCAAACATTAGGCAATGCATTTTTATAAGCGCGTTTCCAATGATGCAAACATTAGGCAATGCATTTTTATAAGCGCGTTTCCAATGATGCAAACATTAGGCAATGCATTTTTTTAACCGACTTCAAAAAGGAAGAGGTTATCAATTCGACTGACTGTTTTTTTGACTTATTAAATCTATGACGCAGACGCAATATATAGACGCCGAACGTAATTTCTCGAGCTATTTCTGTGAGTGTCGCGATGCAAAAGCTTATTTAACGCATTACTACTAAAAACGATTAAACGCTCTGATCGGCCTACGGATCAGAGCGTTTAAACACATTATCGGTTTAAATTTATAGCTAAAATTAGTGACGTGATCTTGGCATTTAATGTATGAAACCATTATGAAACTGCATGTTTTATTATGTTTTTACTATATAGGAATTACGCCGGTTCGACTACAGTAGATCTATTTTATATATCAAAAATAAGTCTGTGCAAACCTCAAAAGAGACAAAGCCGCGCGCATAAAAAAAACAAAACAAAATACAGTTAAACCTTTATTTGGAGTAACCGGCGATCCAGTAAAATAAAAACAAAATGTATAAAAACAACATTAGTTTTAATAATAGAACTGCGTTCATGTAAGTGAATCTATATTTACATATGCATGTATTTCTTAATTTTTAAGTTCTTTACATTAAATATTATTATAAATAATATTAAAAAACTTAAAAACTATAGGGTGCAGCGGGGCAGGGCCCAAGCTACCGGTGGCTAGGGCTACAGAGTGAGGAACCTCCTGACAATGCGTGCCGTGTCAAGAACTGTATTTAAATTATTATTATTTATCTACTACTAATGCAAAAATTAAATGCTGATCGTTGTAAGCGCACCACTTGAGACCAGCTGGACCGATTTGTCAATAAAAAAAAAATGGTCCGAACATAGTTTTTACGGAATTAAAACTGGAAAACTTGCCAGGAAATTTCGGGATAAACTGAAAGTGCTTTTTTATGAGATTTTAGTATGAACCACAACGTAAACAAATTATTCAAATTTAGACAGGACGACGTCTTTGGGTCAGCTTGTTGCATAATAGAACTGCAATGCTGTACGTTACAAAACATTTTGAAACGTTTTGGGCTCCACAAACCCTAAATTTTGGCTAAATCGGTGGTATACCTACTTAACAGTAAGATAACGAATACACAAAATTAAACGAAAATGTAGATAAGGGATAAACGGCCCACGGCAAATTAACTTTTGATTGCGTTCAAAGCATGGTTCATCATTATCATCTTGTCATTTTACGACTTTCCTGCTCCATCATTACACGTTCATGTAAATAACTTTCAGAGAAAATTGACGATGAAATTAAGGAAAATAATATTTATTAAGTTGGTACATTTAATACGATCTCGAATAAAATTCATTTGAATATTTCATGGGGCATGACAGTATATGGTGCCATGGTAACTGTTTCGTGCTACGTGACTGTTTAATTACGTTGACATTCTGTCGGATAATGTACAAAATTGTAGACATTTAGAGGCATTTAAGGTAATTATTGACACGAACTGATGTATAAGCCGATAATGAAAGCTACCCAAACAATTTTCGACGAAAAATCATGGTTCAACGTATCGTCGTCGCGTAGCCGAGATGAAATCCTTTCTGTATTATTGGACTAGACCATCAACGCGTTACTTTCAGGATTTCAATTTTCTCGCACGAAAATTCTTCATTGTTCCCAAAATAAAGTGGCTTATATTCAAACAGGAGGAAGAGTATCAAAATTATTTCCACAAAAATTACTTATTTTTAGAATTAGGCAATCTCATTTATGCCTACTTGATATGCCGGATGACTTTTTTACCGAAACGTGACATTTACATGGAGTAGAAGCCTATAATAACCTAGCACATTATTTTAAATTTCGAAAATAAAATTGTATGTTATGCAGGGTAGACAAATGTGTGGGATTTCAAACAACAGAGGATATCGAAAACGGAAATAATTGTAAAACAACAAAATAGTCATTGAAATTAAACACTTTTAATGGATTTATCGCGTGCATTTTACTTTATTTTAGTTTCTGACGTTTCGAATATTGTAGTGTCCGTGGTCACAGGCAAGCAGGTCTTGTGGTCCTAACAAATCATTGACAAAAAGGTCGACCGGTATAAGTTTGAACTGGGACTGATACTGGACTGGATTTTGTACAGATACATAATATTAAAATCGCGCAGGGGCGGCTCATTTGCGGTGAGCCGTCGGAGAGTAGCGATATCGTATCACCCCGATCCCGTGGGGCTAAATGAGACCCTTGACCCCCTCGGCTTGCCTTAACTGTCCGTCCGCGCGTGGAAACCGCAGAGCTAAGAACCTGAACTCCGTGGTAATCGCTAGCAGCGTTCAGTGAAAGTGCAGCACACCTCTACTCTCTAAGCTACTCACGCCAATTTTGGCCTTTCGGCGCCAATATAGGCAGCTTTTTAGGAACATTTAGCGAGAGGTAAGGAATCAGCTGCCTCAAGATACTGGTGTACTGAGACAAAATTGGTAGGTGCCGTTTATGCCAGTGTAAAAAACCATCAAAAGACAATAGCCCAAAACATTTCAATTTTATACTGCTGGTACACGAGTTTCAGAATACCATTCACACACAATAATAAAAAAATTATATTCAACAGGAAAAAAGAAATTTTAATAAGTTAAGAAGAATTCATTTAACTGATTATCAGTAAACATATTTTTTCATTTGTAAATATTTAAGCGGCGCGCCTAATATCTCCACAAAAGGCCCGCCTGGAAAGTAAATTAATTCCATTACATTTCTGCACGTTATTTTGATTAGATAGGCACCAAGCGTCGCTTCAGGGAGAAATAAATATACGTACACAAAATATCAAACTAATTTTCCAGCTCGCGCGACGCCAATTCTACAGAAAGCTCCGGCACATCGGAAAATTTATATCGAATTTGTCAGTTTGCCGAGTTTGTAGAATGTTTAACACGTTGATATCAACTTGTTTATTGTGAAACTTTTCCAATACGATGAAATCTGCCTGTCGGAACTTTTGAATGCGAATGTCCCTGATGAATAAACCCTGGCAACTTTCTTCCAAGTTTCATATCCGCGCCGAAATTGGAAAAAAGGAAACCAAATGTCTCTTCAAGCTATTGTCTACCCATCAGGCGAAAGACGTACTAAACAAAGTTCTTATCGTGGAGAAAGTTGGTAGGTTAACTTACCGCTTGTTACACTCTAAGTAAGGTAATTTTAGCTATAGGCCGTGACACGTAACAGATAGGTAGATTATTGGAAGAACTTGAAATTGAGAAGTGTGACAAGGTCAATGGGAATAAGCTGTAAAAAAAAGATAGATATACTAGCTAAGTAGATAAAGCACTCGGCCCATATACCCGATGGCGTAGGTTCGAATCCTGCCGTTCGTAAATTTTTTGAATTCTATCAATGCAAAAATATTTCATCGTCAGCCAGAAAACGTCCACTGCTGAACATAGTGCTCCCCCTTAGAACTCCACACTGAACGAGCCTTGCCATCTGCATCCACTGGATGCCCGCGACTCCCACGATATCGTCGGTCCATTTAGTGAGAGGCTTACCTACGCTGCGTCTTGCGGTTTGTGGTCTCCACTCAAAAACCTTTCATCCCAAAACAAAAATTATTATTTGTTCTTTAATAATAATAGGAGAATCTCTGACTCATATGCTAGGTAGATTACCTTTGCCTGTATACTAGTACAGGAATCAGTTTCTTCCCAGTTATAGTGACTGATATTGACAAAATAAATAGTATTGTCTATTAATTAAATTGCAAATAAGTAAAGAAAAATAAAAACTTTCAAGATATATAAACTCTTTATTGTTCACACCAAAAATTACATACATATGACGGAAAGGTTTAAAAACTAGTCCAACAATTGGCTGAGACTGATCTCTTCTTAGGATGGAGAGGATTTATGAAAGATGTTGAAGGCGTAACGTAGGATGAGACGCCTAGGCTAAGAGAGCAAGGCCATGGGATCTAATAACTGGGCTACGATAATCAGTTCGTTCTTCCTGCACAGTTCGTCCTTTTTCTTAATTTCACAAACATTTCCGTAACTAGTACGTACCAGATCCGTAACTAGTACCTACGAGATACCGGACAATCGATGCGTGAAGCCTCAGCCCGGCTGCTTTTGAACAGACTTGTTTTTCCTCATTCATTTATTAATGAAAAAGGAGGGTGCTAAAACTCGTGCCAATCTTTGTTTGACCTAGTCGCCACCGTCGGAATACGACAGCGACACTTCCTTTGATGTACATCCGAAAATATTTTCAGAGAACTGCGCTTAATATTTATTCATTCGACGGAAAATGTATGTATCTACTTACTGTACAGACTGCGTAAAGAGGCAATATCCTGTTTGAACAGATTTTATTTAGTTGTTGGGGAGAAAATGATTTTCATAGACGATAATATTATCTGTGTAAAAACTTTAGAATATAATTATTGATGTAAGCTTTTTAAAACAGTCATTGAATATAATACAAATAATTCGAATTACAACACCTTGGTATAATTAAATACTAAGCTGGGTATTATATAACACAGATCTCGCCACGACATAAAAAATATAGATTATCAGCTCTTCGATAGAACCCTTGATAAACCCTACAACACCCCAAAACCCGTGATAAGGTTTTTGTAATGTTCAATTTATACTTGTATTTAGATAATTGCGGCATTTCCGGTTTAACAAAATTTTGTCGTGTAGAGTGTATTAATAATAACTAAATCAATGTATTCTTCAACAGGTGGTTTCGTGACGGCTCCAACTACCCTCTAGATGTGAGGATGACACACGCAAAGACTCGAACAGAGCCTTCTATCGCGACGTTAACGTTGATGCCCACGAGGGAGGATGATGGCGCCACATATCGCTGCACCGTCTTTAACAGAGCCATGTCAGAGGGAGCGCAGATGGACGCCACTGTTGACCTCAACGTCAGCTGTAAGTACTATGAATTTGCCTCATATATGTATGATAGCCATAATTATGAACAACTTTTACTATGGGACCAACCCTGAAATATCGAAAAAATATCAGCAGTTCCATAGAAAACGGTCATCACACTAAGACTTTTTTTGCGATTTCAGTCTTGGTCTCATAGTAAAAGTTATTCATAATTATGAGTATAACGAACCCCTTTCGGTTTAGTACACCCTTTCCACGTAACCCTGTAAATGTTTAGCATCCAATATAGGCGTAATGGTGTCCTTTGTAAAACTGGTCCACAACAAAGACTGCCGCTCGACGCTCTCGAGCCCCGAACACATGCTCCAGGCCACAAAATGCCATCAAACAAATGAGAATAATCAAAAAATTATAAACACGCTTTCAACTCTTTGAATCAAACCAGAGGATCCTTGCGTGGTGGAGCTGGGAGGTGAATAGTGGAACTCTTGGTATGGGACTCGTTAAAATGTACCAAATAAGCCCAAGCTATAGAAGGGTTTCTTAGTAGCCATTGAAGAGCTCCACTATACACACTATACACGATGGAGCCAGGACCATCGTCAGATCAGGTTTGGCCAAATTATTGGATTTACATTAGAATTACAAATTTTTGTAAAGTATCAAATAGAAGGATAAATATAATCTTACAGGGTCGGAAACGTAATTATGATGCCTCTGGTATAAGAAGTATCCGTAGGCGACAGATACTGCAAACCATCAGGCATCTTGTCTCCTAATAGTTTGCCACCTATGGCATAAAACAGGGTGGCAGACACGGGCCGTCCGGCAGATGTGAAACATGAGAGCATAAGAAAGCGTCATGAATATCGTTTGCCGTCACGGCATACGAGTCAGTTTTACTGCCAAGGCGAGCCGATAGTCATTTCACATCAAAAAAATATGACAATCAAAAGTAGGTTAAAATCGACTTCCAAGATGTGTTTACATTGTTAGTTACAAGTGAAGCTAATAAAATCGTGTTAAAAAGAGTGTCACAGAAGATCTCAACACCTCACGGACACTTCTTTTAGCAAAAACTGTTCTTAGAGCCATTTCCAAAATTGGTGAAAACATTACAGTCGAACCCCGATTAACCGGGACTACTTAATCCGTGTCCAATTTATACGAAGGCTCGTCGAGGCTAAAACCAGCCTTACCGGAGCGTATCTAGAAATAATTAAGGATTGAGGAACTCCCTCGTTTCTCCAACTTGCGTAACTGCAAATAGTTCTACGAGCTCGGTCAATAATTAAAAGCCTATTATCAGAGTTTTTCGATTACCTTTTTGGAGTTTGTTCGTTTAATCTTGACTTTTATAAGCTGCTATTAAGTAAGTAAAGCAAAACAATGAAACGAATACTTTCAATGTTGATAAGTGAAATCCTTAAAGCATATATGTATGTATGTATGTATAAATACAGGTGTAATGTAAGAGAAACGACCGCGAAAACGAAGACTGGTGGTAGTGCTAGTGATTGCTGATACAATACAAAAAATGCTATGTTGTGTTAATATTTTTTAGGGTTCCGTACCTCAAAAGGAAAAAACGGAACCCTTATAGGATCACTTCGTTGTCCGTCTGTCTGTATATTATAATTATATACTAATACTAATATTTAAAGAGGAAAGATTTGATTGTTTGTTTGTTTGTTTGCATTGAATAGGCTCCGAAACTACTGAACCAATTTGAAAAATTCTTTCACATTTAGGAAGCTTTTTTTTTTAATAATTAATAGGCTTGCGTTTTACCGCCATCACGCCTGATGTTAAGCGATGATGCGGTCTACGTTGGAGCACGCTTGCCTAGAAGGAACCGATTCACTCGTGATTTGCTACACTATCCCCAGGTGACATAGGCTATAATCTATACCCGTGCGAAGCCGGGGCGGACCGCTAGTATTACTATACGTTTATGCCTCTTGCCAAATTAAAATACCGAGAAGTGCATGTAGTTTAAATCTCGGAAGATTAATCCAAAACTGGCATAATCCGCTCTACAGTAGGTACGCGGGTTTGTTCGGATTTTCACATAAGCCCAGGAAATCCTTTAACAAGCTACAGTTTTAAGCACAGTAATTGATCTAGCGGCATTTTAGCAGTCAAGACAGTTGCTGCAAGTCGTTAGTACACTTTCTGAATTATTGCAATGTTAAAATTAAGTCTTATTCCTAATGTATTTTATTTAGTCAAAAACTTTATTTTTGGTAAGATGGCAACTGGGTGCCTAATTTTCATGCACTTAAGTACAAAAGACGTAGGTTCTTGAAAAAAAATTATGCTGTGACAATAACTTAAAAGTAGGCATGCGGTAAGTTTTAGCGCCAACGTGAAGAAAACACGTCGCCTCATTGTATTATTTTACTGTACTTCTGTATTTTCGAGTGGTAAGTAGTGATGTATTGTTATAAAAGTTATAAACAGTGCTCTACCATCAAACCAATTTGATAGCCCGCTGGCCCAGTTGGTAGTGAACCTGCCTTCTGAGCTTGGAGGCGTGGGTTCGATTCCCATCTAGGACAAACATTTGTGTGATGAACATTTGCGTTTGTTCTTTATCTGGTTGTTAATATCTATTTAAGTATGTATTTAAAACTATATATGTATGTATATCAGTCTCTGGCAGCCATATCACAAGCTTTGCTTAGTTTGGGGTCAGATAAGCGTGTGTGAAAAAATGTCCCGAATTTTTTTTTTTTATTTTTTTTTTTGTGTGGTATTTGGATGTAGTTTCCAAAACTCCATAGAAGCCTTTAGTAACATCACGACATGACAGTATACAATCATAATTACATACACCCCCCCCCCCCCCACGGCACCCCGCGGTTTCACCCGCGACTTAAAACGTAACAAAAAAAAAACTTTTTTATGTGGAACATCTATTGGCGCCCCTTGGCAGTAAAACGGGTCGAATGTCGTGACGGCAAACGGCATGACGTTCTCTGATGCCGTCATATTTCAAATCTGCCGTGGGCGTCCCATGACGGCCAACTTTTCTGTATGTGTTAGTGCTGTACGAGGCGTAGGAACAATACTTAATTAAGATTCAGTTTGTTGGCAGAAAAGATTATGTAGAGAATAATGTGATACAAAGGTTTGTCTAATCATTATGTTCAACTTAAATGAGGCATGCAAATGTCAGTGTTACAATAGCTTCAAAAATACAATAGGGTTTTTGACTTTTTGTTGTTGTAAATTTATGATACTCTAGTGTCTACAAACGAGACCGAAATAAATTTAGAATGTAAAGCCTCAGGCTGCTTAAAGCCTCGCTAGTTTTCCGATTAACCTCGTAACAGTGCCTACATTTGCTCGTTTAGTTCTATTTTTACAGTAGCAGCTGTAGGCTGCCCCGGCTTGCAGTGAAACAAAGGAACTGGCTTTGTCTCGAGACACTTTAGATACCTACTGTATGTTATCAACGCAATTTCCGTAGAGCACGACGTGGCAAAATCTGGGGCAACGTGTTTGGCTCAAGAAACCGGCCCCAATCACTGGCCTGTATCTCGATAAGCTTTGTTCTTTGCCTGTAGGTGTTGCTACCGTTGCCAGGCGCTCCTGAAACTTTCAGGACGCCACCTTCCCGAGCGAAAGCGCTGTTGACAACAGAAATTTCCCGTTATTCGCATTGTTGAAAAGACGAGGTATTTAGTCGTAGCTTTCATGATAGCGGCTTATATGCTTATGTTTATTTGATCCGGGTTCGCGTAAAAAGTTCAAAAACAAATACGCAGTTCACAAAGATATTTTAAACTGTGGATATCGAGTCGGCGCTCAACAATTTCTTAATCAAAGATAGATGAAAACCATAATAGCGATTATACTTTGTCCATTCGTTTATTTGCTCTGACAGCTAGAATAACACTGAAAAAGCTGAATGAAAACATATATTTTTTAATATTTTACTAAAGTATAATATCAGAACCTGATACAGTATTACGTTCAAAAACTTAGCGATTAGACATTGTTTTACCGATAAATGATTTGATTTTGTTTAAAATACAGGTAAGCTCAGGATTGTTTTTTCGTGAACTTTGTATCAGCCAGACCCAACATCTATGTGTTTGTATATCAATGGTACACACAGTCTGATAAAATTTGTCAAAAATAAGTACATAAACGACAATTTTTGTCATCATTACACAGAAAAATGTTTGAAAACGCAAGTGGAGTTTTCACAAAAAAATCAAACGGTCACTGAAAGTCTGTTCCCAAGTCAATTTGGCCGAGGGCAGGGAAGACACCAGCTATAATTGAATCTGCCACTCGCGATAAATCTGTCAGTTTTGTACCAAAAAATCGGTCATACAAGCATAGCGCAACTAGACTTTACCAAAATCAAATAAAGTAGCTTACTACTTAAATAGTTGTATACTTGTAGCAACCGTCGTTTGGTTTTTAGGGTTCCGTAAGGAAACATCGAAAGGAAAAAACGGAACTCGTATCGGTTCACTTTGTTGTCTGCCCGTGTGTCAAATCAAAACCACTACACTCAAGAACGCGTATAGATATATTATTAGTTAAAATTAATATTAATTACTAAGGAGGTGTAAAAAAACAAGGTTCTTAGTCAACGCAATCAAAAGATACGGCAATTAAAGTCACATATATTTTGACCGCAAACTCACAAATCAAAAATAAAATTTACCTAGACTAGAATAATGAAATTTGGCAAGAAGCAAGGTCTCACAGCACATATAAAGGATAAAATCAGAAAGTCGGTTAATTTGAATACTCATAGAAAAACATTTTGTACTTGGAAAACTGACAGTGATGTAGATCGATGTAAAGGTGTCCTCCTTTTATTTACCACTGTAAAGTTGAGTTTGTCCTTCAATATTTCAAGATTTTAAATCCAACTGCTGGGGGGTATTGATTTTCGCGTGTATGTATGACATATTTAAGTTTGTACGGAACTCTCAGTGTGCCAGTGCGATTCGCACTTGGCCGTTTTTTGTCTTATTTACGAAGCTTTCTTTTGAGTACCATCGCGCCTGAAGTTAAGAGATGTCGATGCGGTCTGCGATGGAGCATGCTTGCCTAAAAGAAACTGTTTTTACTCGCGACATGCGGAATGCGGATGACACTCGGGTTGTAACCGCCGGGAAACACCTCTCAGGCAGTACATTCCAAAGAGTTTTGATTCCTGTCTGTAACTTTAAATAAACGAAAACAACCTTCATAAACATCGGCTCGCGTTGTACACACTTTTAATATGTTTACAAGAGGAAGTATTTCACAAGTTTTGGTTCACTTTTAAGAGTAGTTTTTCGAGATTGTCTTCTGTGACATAACTAACACCTATAAATTGATCACGTACATCTAGCCTAGTTCTGCAATTTCCCCTGTGTCAAATCGTATTTGAATAAATATTGCTTATTTCTGAGTTTCTGTACAAGATATTAAGCCTATGATATCTGTGATCGAGGACTCCGTACAAGTTTTTCATTTTGAAATCGTGTATCAATGTGAATTTTTGTACTTCACCAACTGAACCAATTTCTATCGTTAGTCATAGTCGGTCTCGCAGACTACACAATGTACATAAATTAGATCAGTGTCCTACCGTCACAACTGATTCCTGAGTAGTGTTGTAAGAAACTCGAGTCCTAAGTCTTACTACAAAAAGACTTGAGTTCTGTCTGAAGACTCCGAGTTCTTTTTAACCGACTTCAAAATAGGATTCACACGTTTTTTTAAAATACATTTGTTACCTTTGAACTCCGTCATTTATAATCCAATTTATATAAAAAAAAAAAAAAAAAAAAAAATTGCAAGGGTTTACTTTCAGATTGGTCCCATAGAAAATTCTTCAAAATCAATTTAGTAGATTAGCAAAAAAAACAAAATAGTAACTAGAAAATTGGACCCGGGTACGTCCTAAAACTGCGACCAGAACCACCAGAGGATGGGCAGCAGCATCCTCCTACTTTAATGGTGAATCCTTCTGCGATCTCCAAGCCGCCTGCCAAGCGTGGGGATTATGGCAACCCCCCCCCCCCCATGACAGACAAAATAATATCACGGCCCCTAGTCCCCGGCAGCTCCTCTATCCCTGACCAAGGTAGCGGGTCAGGTAACGGTGGAGCAGGGGGTGCGAAAAATCTCCGGCAGTTGCCCCGCTACCACCCCCAACATAATTTGGCCCTGGTAACGCACAATGTTCGCACACTGAGGACCGACGAGAAGATTGTAGAGCTGGAGGAAGAATTGAGCAAAATACGATGGGACATCATAGGACTATCAGAAATCCGACGAGAGGGACAGGATACGATAGTTCTGGATTCCGGGAACATGCTCTTCTTCCGGGAAGGAGAACGAAAGTCCCAGGGTGGTGTAGGTTTTATCGTCCGCAAGTCACTCATTAACAACGTGATTAAGGTCGATAGTGTGTCGAGCAGGGTAGCATACCTTATACTCAGAATAACCGATCGTTATTCGCTGAAGGTCATACAGGTATATGCGCCGACCTCGACATACCCTGACGATGAAGTAGAGGCTCTGTATGAGGAGATATCCGAAGCCATACATTCCTCCGAAACATACTTCACCGTTGTTATGGGTGACTTTAACGCAAAGGTGGGCACACGGAATGTCGATGAGTTAAGAGTGGGGTCATATGGGTATGGACGGCGGAATCCGAGGGGCCAGCGGCTGGTCGACTTCATGGAGAAGGAGGAACTCTATTTGATGAACTCCTTCTTTCAGAAGCGACCATCCAGAAAGTGGACGTGGATGAGCCCAGATGGTTCGACCAAAAATGAGATCGACTTCATCATGACGACCAAGAAGCGAATATTCAATGATGTCTCCGTGATCAGCAGGGTGAAAACCGGTAGTGATCACCGTATTGTCAGAGGCACATTGAATATCAACATCAAGCTAGAGAGGTCGCGTCTGGTGAAGTCCACGCTCCGTCCTGGTCATGCCCAAATCCAAAACCCAAATGACTTCCAACTCGAACTGCATAATCGCTTCCAGGGCCTTGCCGAAAGCGGAACTGTGGACGAATTAAACAATGGGCTGGTGGAAACTGTCCAAGCAGTGGGGTCCAAGTTCTTTAAGACCCCACCCCGAAAAAGACCCCAGAAGCTCTCAGACGAAACCATTAAGCTAATGAAGGACCGGACTGAGATGAGACTGCAATCTTCAGCTGATATGTCGGAATATGGCCAACTTAATAGACGAATCTCGAAATCGGTGCGACACGATCTGCGTTCCTACAATACAAGATGTATTAGGGATGCAATTGAGCGGAACCAGGGCTCGAAAGTGTTCGCGAAAAATTCGTCTATTGGGAAAAGCCAAATGACAAAGCTGAAGATCGAGGATGGCAGTATCATTTCGTCAAAGTCGGAGATTCTGAGAGAGCTTGAGAGGTTTTACGGACAGTTGTACACCTCGACACGACAGCCTATTGTCAGTACAGCTCAGGACAAGAGAGCTAAACTGACCCGACACTACACTGAGGACATCCCAGACATCAGCTTGTACGAGATTAGAATGGCTCTGAAACAGCTTAAGAACAACAAGGCACCGGGTGATGACGGAATCACGACAGAACTACTGCGAGCGGGTGGAAAACCGGTACTGTTAGTCCTCCAGAAGTTATTTAATTCCGTCATACTCGATGGTACTACGCCTGAAGCATGGCACAGGAGTGTGGTGGTGCTCTTCTTCAAAAAAGGTGATAACACCTTATTGAAGAATTATAGACCCATCTCACTCCTGAGCCATGTGTACAAGTTGTTCTCTAGAGTCATTACGAACCGTCTCGAAAGCAGGTTTGATGACTTTCAGCCTCCCGAACAAGCCGGTTTCCGTAAAGGCTGGAGCACCATAGACCACATACACACCCTCCGCCAGATTATACAGAAGACTGAGGAGTATAATCGGCCATTATGCCTGGCGTTTGTGGACTATGAGAAAGCCTTTGATTCCATCGAGACCTGGGCAGTATTACAGTCCCTCCAGCGTTGTCATATCGACTATAGGTATATCGAAGTGTTGAAGTGTTTGTATAGAAACGCCACCATGTCGATCCGATTACAGGACGAGAGCACGGAACCAATCCAATTGCAGAAAGGCGTGAGACAGGGAGATGTTATCTCTCCGAAACTGTTCACGAACGCATTGGAGGACGTTTTCAAGCTCTTGGACTGGAACGGATTAGGCATCAACATCAATGGCGAATACATCACTCACCTTCGTTTTGCCGATGATATAGTCATCATGGCAGAGTCGCTGGAGGACCTAAATACGATGCTCAGCGACCTCAGTAGCCTTTCCCAACAGGTGGGTCTTAAAATGAACATGGACAAGACAAAAATCATGTCCAATGTCCATGTTGAACCCGTGCCGGTAGTCGTTGGGAACGATACTCTCGAAGTTGTTGACCATTACACCTATCTTGGACAGATTGTTCAGTTAGGTAAGTCCAACTTAGGCAAAGAGGTCGCCCGAAGAATCCAACTCGGATGGGCAGCGTTCGGGAAATTGCGTGACATCTTCTCGTCCAAGATACCACAGTGCCTAAAGACAAGGGTCTTTGACCAGTGTGTGTTGCCAGTGATGACATATGGTACTGAGACGTGGTCCTTAACTGTTGGCCTTTTGGAAAAACTCAGAGTCACACAGCGGGCAATGGAGAGAGCTATGCTCGGAGTTTCTTTGCGCGATAGAATCCGAAACGTGGATATTCGCCAAAGAACCAAAGTCACCGACATAGCTGTTAAAATTTGCAAGTTGAAGTGGCAATGGGCAGGCCACATCGCTCGGAGAACCGATAACCGATGGGGAAGAAAGGTTCTTGAGTGGAGACCACGAACCGGAAGACGCAGCGTAGGTAGGCCTCCCACTAGATGGACCGACGACATAGTAAGAGTCGCTGGCATCCAGTGGATGCAAAAGGCAGGCTGTCGTTCAGTGTGGAGGTTAAAGGGGGAGGCCTATGTTCAGCAGTGGACGTCTTCTGGCTGATGATGATGATGATGAACTAGAAAATTATAATAGGCATGATGACTAATATTTTTTTATTACCTCATAAAAAAGCTGATCATAAATAGAGCCCATCAAGAAAACAAAATTAAAATTTGTTCAAAAATAAATAAGATATAAGCATTTAAATTTCATGCTAGACAGAGAGCGCACTATACTGAGCCGTGACGTCACGGCTCAGGAGCGCCATACAAATGCTATACTACCACACGCTTTGTGAGAAAGGGATAGAGCATCCCCTCAGAAAACTTTTCATATCTTAGATATTTATCAGCCAATTTAAATGATTTTTTCAGTATGTGTAATGTATGTGTATGTGTATGTGTGTGTAATGTTTCAGTTATATTCCTCGCTAAGCCGGTTATTTGTAAAAAATTAAACATGAGGACACATGCCTATTGCGTATTTTACTAATTTGGTGAAGTTTGTTTTTTAAATTGACAATTATGAAGAGCTTAAGTCCTTTTGAATTTGAGTCGTTATAGGAAGACTCCGAGTCTTGTCAAGGAAGCCGAAACTAAGTATTTTCAAAAGAACTGGTATTTTTAGAATGCTTGTAATATCATAATACGGGTAGAGCTATAAAGAGTAAGTAGGTATGGAGATTTACCCGGAAAAAACATGACGCCACTTTTTATTATTTTATTCCATTAACTGTGATAACATAGGTAGGTACCTACATAAAGTATAAAACTCATGACTCAGTTCAGGTCAAAGAACTGATAGGACTCCAACAATACAGGGGACTCATAGGACTCAAAAGACACGTGACTCGCGAGACTTATTATTCTCGAGTCTTGCGAAAAGACTAGTCTCGAAATTGAGACTAAAAAGACTAGAGTCTTTAACAACACTATTCGTGAAATTGCCAAGCGTGTTAGTGCTACGCATGTGTGTTCTATCTCAAACAACTATACCCTACATTTTCTGCCGTTAAAGTATTCCCTGTCCAGCAGTAACTGGATCGTACCTACTGTATTTTCATTTGGAATTCAGCCAGATGAAGGTATTTTTTTAGATAATATCCTAAATTGCTTTGTCCAATGAGATTGCATTTATATAAAAACAATAGAGCGTTTATACATGATATATATACAAAGCAATGCTATTTAGCAGTAAAGCAAAGTAATGTATTTTGGATCTTGTTTTCCGTACAGGCACTTTATTTTTATTACTGTCAGGTTATTCCATTCAAATATTCCGCATGCACTGGCATGCACATGAATGATATCGGTGGGAGCACAGAGTACATAAAACGCTTGACAGTTAGAGCGCAGAAAAGAGAAGTAAATAGAACGGAAATGAGAAGGAAAATCTGTAACCAGGCATATGAGTGAACCTTGATTGAACATTCTTATTTAGATCAACGCGTCGAACTCCGCATCATAGTTGCTAACTGATTTCGAATGACGTTTCGTTTATATGGATACAACTGAGTACAATAAATTTCTTTAAAAAAACGCCTTAACAGCCGTTCCATATTAATGTGAATTTAAACAAAAAAAAAAAAACTTTTCTGTGGTTATGAGACTGTGTTGTCGGAGAAGACAACCAAATGTAAGTACTCTAAAATGAAAAATGGAAAAGGTAGAAAAAAATAGTTGCTTAGTTAAGCTTTAGGAAAGTTGTCCACTAAAGCCCGTTCTAAGTTGCCCGTTTCCATTCTTACGACCATGTACCTATGCTAATTTATCATGTACCTACCATATTCTGACAAATAAATAATTTGATTTGATTTTAAATCGTAAAAATACAACCTTCAAGTCCAAGTGCAAGTGCATGCAAGTGTGCTCCATCGTAGACCGCATCATCGCCGAGTTGGCGGTGAACGCAAGCTTATTACTAATTTAAAAAAAGCTTTTCATTTGTATGTCAATCACTCAAAAAGATTATTTATTACCAAAGATCTTGTATATACCCTAAAGGGACCTTTATTACATAGCCTGTAACAGACTATGAAGTTATTATAAAATTAAGAAAAATAAGTATGAATAAACCTAGGCTTTCATTGTATGGCTGACATAAAAATCTTCTTTCTTTTTATTTTATTTATTTTATTTTATTTTATTTATTTATTCAAATTACAACTATCATTACAGGAATGTCCTAATTCAATAGCAATTTTATGCAACTGAATGACAATACGAACAAGTCGTTAGACTGATGGTAAGTGTCACTGCTTTATATTTACCATTGCGCGACGCGCCTTTGGTAGGTACTCAGAAACGATTCTGATCTCATTACCTAAAATGAAAGATGCCACTGCTGCACATACCTATGGCGCGAATCGACTAAGAAGCAGATTGCCTAATCGTCAATGCTTAATTTTGTAGTAGCCTAGATATAATTTCGACTATAAATTGAAATGCCTAAACAGTACTTAGTCTCCAATGCCTAATGCACATTATGCTCATTTTGATGCACGTATTGTTTGAATGTTTTTTTTTGTTAAGACCACATACACTTAGCTGGACCGCAGCTTGGGCTATCTCTACGCCGCCGCTCGTAAGGAACTGAATTTATAGATATTATGTGACGAGTAAATGGTTTTTATGGGCGTTTATGTTGGAGTAACTTTCGCATCATTTTTCCCACTGTCATTGTATCTTTGATGTAGGATAGTTTACTTTTATCCAGGCCAAACAGGATACGATACCTACCACTATAAATAATAGTACTACAAGTACAGGATATTCACACCAATTCTACATTTAAATAAATACAGGCTCTCGTTACGTCGAGCACGCATAGCGAAACCAACCAAATATCACAAATAACTATAGGCGTGTTTTTTTTATTTTAATTAATAACTTTCGCTGTTGACCTCAGACGGGCTCGACAGCTTTACCGGACTGGTTGGCAAACGCAGAAGGCGTTGGACCTAACTTGTTTTTTGTTATGGGGCGTCTAGCTCAAGGGCACCTCGAAGGTACAAACGTCGGCTTGGACCGTCGCCGGGAGTGAGGGATCAGACTAATTCCCCTGGCACCCCAGAAGAGGTCTGCTTGGAGCCCTAACCGGTTGTAGAACTTGACAAATATAGGCGTGAAGCGCGCGTGCAGCACTGAGTGTTGCCAAGTATTTTTTTTAAAATAGTACAAGTGGCAAACAAGCTACGGGCCACCTGAAAATCACCTATTAGAGCGGGCTCCAGGTCATAGGCTTAGGAATCTTAGTGAGACAGGCCTGTATCAAACAAAACCACTGCTAGAAAGATGATATATACTTTCTTCGCACCTTCAATGCGGAGACAATTAATACTTTATAAAATATAAAAATATTTTGGATTTCTTCAAAGAAAGTTACCATCTCTAATATTCATGCTTACATAATTTATTTAGTATTATGCTCAAGTTTTGCTCGTTTCCAAGTTATCCGTTGAAAGAGGAAAGAGAAGTGCTCGCGTGTAACTTCATAAATATCGGAACATCGTAAAAAGCTTATCGCTGTGTAAGAGATAACATTTGGAGAAAGTGCGATGACTCCGAGAATTGTGGGTAAACAATCTCGTGTCAAACTAATGTTAAATACTGTTTCAACGATTCTTTTTAGTGTTCCGTACCCAAACGGTGTCAATGGATCCCTATTATAAACTACCGCGCCGTTTGTCCGAGGGCTTGTTTGTACCTTTTGAACAGTAATAAGTAGCCGGGTAAAATTTTCACAAATATGTTGTTATGGCGGATATCCTAATTTATAATGATAAAAAAAAACAATAAATAGGGCACATTATGCAAATTCTAAAGTAAAAAAAAAAAAAACTGGCTCGCGCTAAGGATCCAGAACTGTATAAAAGAAAATATATTTTTTTTGGTGAATACATCCCACAAATATATTGTCGTGTTACGGTACGGACCCGGGTATATCCTAAAACTGCGACTAGATCCACCGAAAGATGGGTAGCAGCGTCTTATTAGTACACGGTGAACGTACTGCGATCCCCAAGCTGCCTGCCAAGCGTGGAGATTATGGTAATAATTCTCTTAAGATGGAGGCCTTTGTTCAGCAGTGGACGTTTAATGGCAGCTGATGTGGTACGGTACCGGTATAATATTTTTGTTGTAATTTTTATGTTATCCTTGTTTTGTGGTATTTTAATAAAGAGTTTTTGTATTGTATATTGTATTGTACCGAACCCTCGGTGCGCGAGTCCGACTCCCACTTGGTAGGTTTTTACGTTTATGATATTGAAGCGTTTGTAAGAGCTAGTGTTATCACCTATTAATACCCAATGGTCTTTGTTGTCTGTAGTGGTAGGGCTTCATAGTGGCTATTTCTGCCAGAAATAGAAGTGATAAATGTCAATAATTCTGTCCCATAATAGATGTGGTAGTATTTAAAATCGAATAAAAGCGAAAACCCGTAGTTTTCGGAATATCAACCATAAAGTAGTGTCGATTTTTCGTGCACCCCTGGCAGTCAGAAAGAAAAATGGGCAAGAGGGAATTAAATCATGCAAACTCTATAAAAAGAGTAGTCATGCATTATAAGACCTAAGATAGAAGAAATGTAAACCTAGAGAACTAATTAATATAACAAAATAAAACCTTTTCAAGTTTACGCAAATTACAAGTTGTGTGAAAATTAGGCGTTGGGTGAAGCCCTTAAATATTAAACAAACAAACTATGTGCTAATTATAACCAATGGAGTTAACTAATACTTAGTGGAAGAAAAATATGAACAACTGATCTGAATTTACAGCATAAAAGGAAAATGCGAAAAGTTCAGAGCAACTCAGTGCATAATAATGATGCACTGAATATGCATTACACTATTAAGGATACATAGATACGAGTACCTGCCACGGTTGTGAGCTCAGATCACACAAACGTGGGAGATATGGTAAGGTAGCGTGGCGAGTGCGAACGTTTGATGCTAGTTTCCTCGCAGTGTAGACTGCTTCGCCACCCTTTTTTGCTTATGGACTATTCGTTTATTGGTGTTGCTGCAAGTTTCTTAGTGTGTTTGTGTGTGAGAAAGATGAATAAATGTGCCGTAGTTACACTTTTTGCTTATGTTATAGTGAAAAAGTGCGAGAAACACGGTGACATTAGAACGTGATCAATGACTGTACTAAGGCACATCTTCCTTGTTTGTCAGATCTGAGGTTGTGAGTTTAGGTGGTAATTTAAATTGCCCATTTAATGTATTGAATCTTCACTATTGAATTTTACGTCTAAAACAGTTATTATAATTATATCTACGTCCCGCGATTTACCCGCGCGGACATTCCTTCGCGCACGAACTACATTTTTTTCCGCGATGAAAAGTATCCCAATTTCACTCTCTGACCAGCAGACTATCTCTATTCAAAAATCACGTCTATCCGATGTTCTATAGCTTCGTGGAAGATGAACAAAAAAAAAACGAACGCTATAGCATTTATAATATTACGAGGAGTATGATTACTTATTTGTAAAATAGTACAAAGCCTACGACGTGTTATTTTACTTTGCTCAATTTACTTAGAAAACTGAAAATATTTTAGGTAAAGCTAACCACGCACGTACTATTTTGAAATGTTAGTTCGAGCCGAGAGTTTGAGAACTTTATAATTCCGAGGTCTTCTTAAAAGTTGAAGAAACGGGCATGCGGTTTGATAGTCGAGGAGCTGAGGCTAGACTGTATGCCGAGTGTCATGTAGGACGGCATCTGGAATACACGGCCTGAGGAAATTACATGTTTACGCAAACTGCCTTCTTGCAAATGTGTTGGCTTCACAGTTAACGACAACCGGCACAAACACTGCCATATTCGAAGGAAGCGTCGGTGATTTCAAAAACGGTTTGTGGAAGTTTCGGTAGACATTAACTCCCATAACGGCTGTGGAAGTTTCTGTATACATAAACTTATCTAAAAGTAGAAATCCAATCAAGATTTTTTTTTAATCGTCATGCATTGTGTGGACAGATTCGGAGTTTTGACAAACCACAGAACAACTACTGCGAAAAAGCAGTGATTTAATTTGCGGACACACAAACGCCTACTCGTCGTTTGTTTGCTAAACGGACTGAAAGCTTTGTTCCACGCAAACAAGGCTACAACGAGCGCCGGAATCGTTTGTTTCGAGGCATCCAAACATGCGTTCTACAGATCCTAGCTGGCCCGCGCGTCAATCACCTTTAAATTGGTCATAATCTCTGTAGGTAGTTTCCTTACCGGTAGTTGCGACTGTGTCGTGCCTTTCACAGTAACACAGAGACTTGCCAGAAGGAAGCGCAATAGCCCTTGGCAAACAACCTCAAACATGTACATTTTAAACAGACGCTACGACGAATGGTGCCGAATAATTTATAAACTAGTCGACGTAAAGGGACAAATGTAATGAATAAGAATAACTCACTTTGTACGTAGCCACGGAATGTCAAGGATTCAAAGCAACAATAACAGACCGTAGTAAATAGCATAGTTTACGGTAATGAGAACTAAATTCTCTTCAGTTATATTTTAAAGAAATTTAAATAAGTATCACCTTGTGAATACAAAGTGAACAATGGCGTATTGTAGAGAAATGAATGGACTGATTTAAGGCCCTCTTTGTAAATTTTCAGCAATTTTGGTCATTCTAGTTTTAGTTTGTCTACTTCCATGGTTATATAGCTTAAAATTATCAAAATGATGTCATATCTAAAATTGAATGTTTTATCGAAAAAACCGTAAAGACCGAACTGAAACACGAATCAGGACACTTCGATCGATACAGAAAAAAGCTTGGAGCTTTTCTCCCTGTTTTTTTTGGATTTGAAATACATTTTACTAAATAATGTCTACGATATCTTAATATACATATTCAGTAATTATATGAAGGGAACCGTAAAGGTATACATATCATTACAGCTATACTTTTCTGAAAATATGAGAAAACCCTCAAAAATAAAATAGCGAAATGCACGACTCTGTGTAAGCGCCATGGTTTAACTACACTAAATGCAACTCTAATACAACATATTGAGCCATTTTGATTATGATCAGCTGTAGTAACAAGCGTTGCTTGAAAGTGGGAAAACTTCGCCTTAATACGAGTTTGTATGGCAAACAAGTACTTACTCAAAAAGTCTTTGTGAACGAAAAATATATAGCTTGACTTGACGTCGATATCAAAAATATGTTCCCCATAACTCGGAAATATGTTGATGCTACCTCAAAAGTGCTACATTTCCATACAAATTGTCTCGCGAATTTTCGGGGAAGTCGTAAAAAATGATGTTATGATCGAACCTTTCGTAATCTCTCAGGGTTGAGATTTCAAACAACAAGTAGGTGTAAGATAAATCATGTGATAGGTTTGCATCACACGTATGCTCCAATATAACTTCGTATGCTTTGTAACTCTCCCATTCATTTTCACATCTATCATTTTCAATTCGATTACCAAAGGAATGTCTTTTATGACGTAATAAAATTTAAGGGGAATGGGAACTAGTACTACCATATCTTATTCTTCCTATAATTTAACTGAACTTTACCTAAGTTTTTACTGTTATATATGCTTAAATGTAAAAGAAAAAAAGGGTGGTCAAAACATTTACTAAAAACAACGACTTCAATGCTTATTGATCGACGCCTCAATGTTATACTTATTGATACAGACACTTAAGTAGGGTCAATTTAATAGATCACATTTGACACTTCATTAAAATTCAACAACGTAACTTTGTTACAATATTATTTAAAAAAAAACAAAGTTAGAACTGCGCAATTGGCTTAACTTTTTGCAGCTAAAATACATATTTATTTTAATAACTAGCCACCCGCACCGGCTTCGCACAGGTGTAATTTACGTGTGAAACCGGGGCGGGTCGATAGTGTTATATATATACCTTCCGTGAAAAATTGTCTAACTGATGGTGCAAACCGCATCAAAATCCATTCCATGGTTTAGGAGAAGTTAGCGGTTATATAAAAGTAGTAAATGTAATGCAAGTCGTCAGTTGACCTTCAAATCCAACATACCTTGAGTGTTTTTCATGAAACAAGTCCCACTTCAAACAGCGGAACTAAATTTCCATGTTGTAGTCGTCAGGTGTTGGTACTGTAGTACTGTGTTTGGACGCTAGTGGGATTTTTATTAATTTGCCATCGTTAAAGAGTCGTGTATATACGATGTCTAAAGTTGTTAAAAGTGCTGCTTGAGAAATGATACTGATAGTAATTGATACGCGATGACAGCGCCGCGTCTGAGGGGACTTCTTTCATGAAAAGTACACACCTTAAAACATTGGTAGTAAAGACTAAAACTATTCCTCTTAGTTTACACAGTGCTCTACCACTACCAAACCAATTTGATAGCCCCGTTGGTCCAGTTGGTAGTGAACCTGCCTTCTGCGCTTGGGGGCGTGGGTTCGATTCCCACCTAGGACAAACATTCATGTGATGAATATTTGTGTTTGTTCTATATCTGGGTGTTTATCTGTTAATGTCTATTTAAGTATGTATTTAAAAATATATTTGTATGTGTATTAGTCTCTGGCAGCCATATTACAAGCTTTGCTTAGTTTAGGGCCAGGTGACCGTGTGTGCAAAAATTTCCCGAATGTTTATTTATTATTTTAACTACACAATTTTATATGAATCGACAGCATAAGTCAGACTGATAAACTATAGTCTACTGAGATACCCTTAGAGAAATGTAAGGACCCAAAACAATTAAGCGAAATACTCAAATAACCACCGAAATAACACGAATGTTCAGTACAACTTCGTAAGTATTACGAAAGCTACAGAGTGATTTATGCATTTCCGTCTGTATGTACTGGATATAAATCTTTGGAACTTTGATTACTCGACCTAATTATATTCTTACAAAATCGTTGCCGGAGTCTGTACTGTGTTTATCATCGAGTGGCCTGGATATCTTTGACCAGATGAGGAACTTGTATGTATGCACTTAGGGTTGCCTGACTTTCTTTATCTCCCTCCTGTGTGGATTTTATGGGTTTTTAAATGTCAGGGTTGGGTCGCCGAAGCTGAGGAAACCGGAATATAAATCCACAATAATAAATCTGAGAAATACCAACGGTTTGGAATGAAATATGAAATGACATATACATTAATGTTAGCATACCAATTTCCGAGGAACTCCTGTCTAGTTCTCGAGGTGACGGTAACTTGGCAACCCTATACCTCAGTGGTGCATGTTTTAATTTTAAGAGATACTGTAAACAGATTGTCGAGCGGGTTGTTAGAGGCGCATGTCGGTGCATCCGGCTGCTTGCCTTTATATCAGGTTAAAGCTACAAACACGATGAAATTATGTAAATATACTGCGCCAGTGCCAGCAGATTTCTTACTTTTACACATACTTTTACGTAATCGTATCTGTAATTAATATTAACAATACACCAAAGAGCTTGGATTTCTTAAAATTAATTGAAACTTCGTAGGTAGTCATTGTCATTGGATCTTTTTACTTTTTCATGTTAAAAACTAATTCGACTGGTTTGATTAATGTATACCTACAGCTTAAAATCGAATCTAGAGTTGCATTTAGAGTCCCTACTATGATTTATTTTTAATTTCATAGTAAAACTTTATGTCACTTAATACGTTTTGTTTAAGAATTAAATACGACTTATATAGGTAATCGTAAGCATGCGTCCTGTTAAAACTCATTGCGTTTTCTGAGACACACGGAATACTCGATTCCGACATTGTGGGAAACTGTTTAGGACTAACTTTTAATTGCCTTGTTTTTACTACCCTGGGACTTGGAATAACACCCGGCTACATAGTGAACGCCTTTTTCTGCAGGTTGTTACTTTTTAAGTGGTTTAACGCAGTGTTTAATTCACACTGCCCCCGAGCTGGTAAAACAAACCCTGAGCAGAATAGTCCAAACAATAAACTTTTTGTTACAGATTTCCCGCGTGTAGAAGTTGGCCCTGAGAACCCCCTACGAGTTGAAATCGACGGGACCGCCACCATGGACTGCAAGGTCGACGCCAAACCTAAAGTGAACACGGTGCGGTGGACGCGGAACGGCAAGTTCATCTCGAGCTCTTTCTCCCACACGATACAAGGAGTGACGGTCACGGACGCCGGGAAGTACACGTGCAGCGCGGACAACGGGCTCGGGCGCGCTGGCGAGCGGGACATGTACCTCGACGTGCTCTTCCCACCCACTGTCACCGTCGAGTCCAAGACCTACGAGGCCGAGGAGAACGGCATCGTCCAGATCAAGTGCAACGTCTCCTCCAACCCTGACCCCATCTCGATCGAATGGACCATGGAAGGAAAGCCGGAGTTCCGCCAGAACGGAGACACACTCACGCTATCAAGGGTGAACGCGGAAATGGCGGGCACTTATCTCTGTCGCGCGGTGAACGTGATTTCGTCGAGCAATGGCAAGCAAGTGGAGCGTGCGAGCAGCGCGTCAGTGGCGGTGCTGGTGCGGCATAAACCGGGGCGCGCGTACATCCGGCCCGACCGACCAGTCGCGCAGGAAGGCACTGGCGTCACGCTAACGTGCAGCGCCAAACCGCCGGGCTGGCCCGCGCCACAGTTCCGGTGGTTCCGCGACATCGACCCTGCCGACGCCAAGCCCGCCGTACTCGCCACCGGCAGCACTTACACTATCCCGGGCGCGCACCTCGGCAGCGAGGGCATCTACCACTGCCAGGCCACTAACGAGCTCGGGCACGGTGAATTTGCCTCCGTCACGCTGGAGGTGCACCAGCCGCCGCGCTTCCAGACCAAGCTGCAGCCGCACGTGACGCAGCGTGCCGGTGAGATCGACTTCTCTGCCACGTGCAGTGCGCTCGGAAAACCTATGCCCAGCGTCAAGTGGTACAAGAATAACTCCGAGATCAAACCCGATACGAACATGTACGAGGTCCAGAATGAAGTCACCGAGGGCAGGAACGCCGTTTATAACGTTCAAAGTACGCTCAAATTCAACGGAAAGGCTAGACCGAGCAATAACGACCTGCTTCCGGAGGACCGCGGGATTTACTCGTGTATTATCGAAAACGAAGTCAAAAAGATCGAATCTACGATGCATCTGCGAATCGAACGTGAGTTTTTATATCTAAAATACTGCGGTAATAATTTCTAGGTAACCGTCGCCAGCGACTTTCACTTTGTTTTTCTTTGCAGACGAACCCATTTCGATCAGGCAGCACAAAAAAGTGGCGTACGACGTGATGGAGATCGCGGACATCGTGTGCCGCGTGCAGGCGTACCCGAAGCCCGAGTTCCAGTGGTTCTACGGCTCCAACACGGCGCCGCTGCAGATGTCTTCCGACGGACACTACGAGATCAACACCACCACCGACAACAACGACTCCTACCTCAGCGTGCTGAGGATAAAGAACGTGAAGCCGCAAGACTACGGAGATTACTACTGCAAAGTGAAGAATTCGCTCGGGAGTATTCGGCCTCAGATTAGGTTGCAACCGAAGGGTGCGCCGGAGTCGCCGCGCTCTCTGGAGAGTCAGAAAGTGGGGGCGTCGTTTGTGACGTTGAAGTGGGAGGCCGGGTTCGACGGCGGGCTGTCGAACACCAAGTACTTCGTGCGGTACCGGCGCGTGGCGGGCCGGGGCGCCGTGGGCCAGCACTGTGCGCCCACGCGAGCTCAAGACAACGACTGGATGGAGTACGACTGCGGCCGCGCCAACCCCTGCAACGTCACTCGCCTCGATCAACACAACTCCTACACATTCAAGGTACAAACAACATTCTCAAATTGTCTTTTTTTCAATACATAAATATAACATACCTACTCAATGCATGTGGTTCATTTAAACGTAGGAACGAGTTGACGTAAAATTTTCCTTTACGCCTGTCGTTCGGAAGAAAAGTTTCATTTAATTACACATTCCACTAATTGAACGTCATGTTCATAATGTAGATAGCTTGTAAAATAAAGTAATTAACATGAAACGAAAAACCGTCCAACGGTCGTATTGTAGTATCAAAATAATATTTTCTCATCCATAAAATTTTATTACGTTTTATTCCAATATTCGAATTACGAGTTATTGTGTTAATACGGTATTAACTTATATTTCGTTTTTCCATTTTTTATCGCTACCGCTCAGCATCTGACATTTGTTTTCAAGGTAAATCATTCGGCTCGCGCCGTTTAATTATTTTTCGTTTTACTTTTGTGTTGTGTCGTGGCGTTTTCAATTACGCTTGAACAATCGAAGAAATAGGCCCTTTCAGAGCGATGCGTACAATTGCACTGCTTCTTGAAGACTACTCATTGAAACACCTATCAGAAATCTTCTAAAAAACTTTTACATACTCACTCTAGGATGAAGGATATAACTGAATTTGACATCGGAATGTCAAAACCAGAAATGATCGAAAAATACTAGAGTGTGACCTACACTGAGACAAAATCTAATCTATTTATCTGAATTTAGGGTTCACTTAAGCTTAGCTCAACCGCAGTTGAGCCAAGCAAACGTTTGCAGATTTTGTTTCATTCGTTTATAACCATAGAAATAGAATAGCTCGGTTCGAATATTTATTTGCTCTGACAGCTGCAATAACACTGTAAAAAGCCGAATAGAATAATAATTTTAGTAATCATCTCAATGCAAAAGTAATTATTTACGTTCCGGTGGTCATTTTGTACAACCTCTTCAATCTGTCAGATATGTCTATGGCTGGCCTTTGCCTTGGCCTGGGTGTACGCCAACGTCAAGTCCAGTTATATCCTTCGTCCTTGGTGCTCACCAAATCTACAGTCAATAGCACGCAATGCACAAACTCGAAGCAAGCATCGATCTGAACGGGATTCGGACCAGCCCACTAACTCTGCTCCAATACCTAGGTGAAAGCTGTAAACACGAAAGGGCAGAGCAACTTCTCCAACGAGATCTCTGTGACGACGAAGGTAGACAGCATCGCTCCCCCCGAGAGAGTCACTTATGACCCCAAGACTCGCGGGATCGCGTTCACTGCTCCTCCCACTTGTTTGTCACTGGTGGCCGTGGCGGAAGGACTGGCCAGCGTTGCAGGAACTACTGGATGGCAGGTACGTACATAAAAAAAACTATTGCAACATATCTATAAGTTTTTAAAGAAAGTTAAGACAACGAATTTAGATTCTCACGAAACCATAACCATTGTAACTTCGTCAAAGCGATTCTCTAAAAGCCGGAACAGATGAAACATAAAGCGGATAAGATGGTATCCTGATGATTCACGAATCCCAGCAGCGTAGGGTCCATACCACCATACCCTTAGCAAGCAACCACTTCTCGCATATATTCATATGATAAGTATGATCGTAATGGCTGAGTGCCAGCCCCTTTTTTAGGGTTCCGTACCTCAAAAGGAATAAACGGAACCCTTATAGGATCACTTCGTTGTCCGTCTGTCTGTCTGTCTGTCCGTCTGTCAAGACCCTTTTTCTCAAGAACGGGTAAAGGTAGCAAGTTGAAATTTTTACTAAATACTTGGGTCTACGGTTTCTTTCGGCTGTAACAAAATAAAAGTTGTAAGTCAAAGCAATCAAAAGATATAAACGTTTATGTCGTATATTTTGCGATTTCACAGGGGAATCAAAACCTATAGGGTACTTCCCGTTGACCTAGAATCATGAAATTTGGCAAGAGGCAAGGTCTCATAGTACATATATAGGAATAAATCCGAAAGTTATAAATTTGAAGTTATATCATTTAAAAATAATTATTTTGCTATTACAAACTTACATTTTGTAGTTCGAATGTATAGAAGAACCTTATTGTCAACTACAAACTTAAGTTTGTCTTTCAATATTTTAACTTCAGTTAGTTTTTTTATTGGTCTCGCGCTCTGAGGGTTCCGTCTAACGGAACCCTCAGAGCACGAGTCCTACTCGTACTTGTCCGGTTTTTTTATAATATTGATGATTTTTTTAAACTGAAAGATTATTGACATTATTATTGAATATTTATAATTGTAATTATTGTAATTTTAATTATAATTGTATTATTTTTATCCATTTTATTAACTGTTTAACATTTGTACTTTTATATTGAATTTTAATTGTAATCGTTGAATGAGAATTGGCTGTACTATTTAATTCATTTAATGCAAATCTGACTTGTAACTTTTGGTGTTATCAATAAAATCTGTATTCTGTATTCTGATGTCAGAGTTTTTAGACCCTTCCGAAGACCCCTGAAAAGGCTGAAACGTGGAACCTAAAATTTAACGTTGCATCCGACCCACGGTAGTGCTAAACTGTAAATGTCACGATCACCCATCCAAAGAATGACTGGTTCTTCCGTTGCTGATCGGTTATCAAAATGTAGTCAAGCTGCGCCACAAGCGCTAGTTTGATTCATATGATTGTGCCTAAAGTAGGTCTTTTCTGAAAGACACTTTCATAGCGGGCAATAATAAGTTTTTAATTAGGAGCGTGACGTAGATCGAACGAAAATATTATTTTAAAGTTACTGGCTCATTACCTGAGCTGGCGGCGGGCGGCGTGCTGGCTGTATTTTTTATTACATACTAGCTGCTGCCCGCGACTTCGTAAGCGTAGACTTTCATATAAATTTTGTACCCCCTTTTGCCCCCCTTAATTCAGCCCTTTCACAAAATACTTTCTTAGCGGACCTCTACACCCCATAAGGAACCTACGTGCCAAATTTCAACTTCTAGTTTTCGAGATTTCGTGATGAGTGAATGAATTTCGCTTTTATTTATATAGATTTCTGAAGATCACCAATAACGAGATTAAAAAAACAATGCAGCAGACGCAATATCACTAACTGATCTCTACCGAGAGACCTTTATTGCATTAGGTAAAACAAAGAAGGTCAACCTTACTTCGCTTTTTCATTGAATAGATTTGTTTCCGTCCTTAGGATACCCTTTCTAAAAGATTATATACCTACCTACATCAATTCAAATATACTCAGAACTGTACTTTAGAAAATAACAGAAATTGGGATTCTAACCTATTTCATCATTAATCAAACACTTATATTTATGACGCCATCGATAAATGCCAGTCTGCTTAAACAGGGCTACTCGGTAGCACTAAACCGAAAGGTCATTGTAATCATAATTATGAACAACTTTTATAATGGAACCAACCCTAAAATCGCAATAAACAGCTGTTCCATACATTTCATAGAATGTTGTTGATCTATAGAACTTCTAGTATAGTATATTTATCTATGATAGAACTGAGAATAATCTATGAAAATTAAATGCTCTATGGAACGATATTTTTCGGTAAAAGTAATGATTTCTTATGGATTCGCGATTATTACACATTGAAGTTAAACACTTTTTGATCGACGAAAAAAAGAAGTATATATTTTCTATTATCTTCGTTTGAACACTTTGCAGTGTCCGTGTCTAGGGTCGAGGTGCAGTGGATAACTAACGGATATTTATAGAAAAGTTACGAAATTATTTACAAATACCGCCAATTATTTTTATCAAAAAGTTCCCTATGTATACGCAGTGGTCACGCATGGTTTCCAGGGAATCCAGGGGTCTCGCAGCTCTGCGCCGGGCTTGAGACTATTAATTTGATGACTGGATCACCCTTTATATTTATTAGAAATCTTATGTGTTTTAGTTTGTCCTAGGTATATTTTTTTATCTATACAAGGACATCCCATATACACTGAATGTTCTGAACAAAGAAATAAAGCTATTAAAAGAGTGGTAATAAGTAGGCTGCTATAGTGACGGGCTATAACTCATACTCATTCAATATTAAGTAATGTACATAATCACTGGCAAGGAAATATAATATGGATCCTTGTCACTGGTTACCTTACCCAGTGATTATTTACGGTGGCACTATTTGAAGTGTACCTTAAAAATATCTGTGATGTACACGTACATACACAAGAGTCATAACTAACAGACGTCACTAACAAGTCCTAAGTTGCTGTCAGAATAACTGTGGTCGTGAGAACCTTTTTTCTTGACAGCATCAGTTTAAGTTAAAGTAAATAAGTAAAGTTGGGAACAACCAGGGTATATAAAGTCCTTGGGAACAAGTCGTAACTCTGACAGCTGTAATAACATTTTAAAATGCTAAAAAAGGTTCTTCAAAAGCATGGAAGATATGAGTATTTAAATATCTTACTAGACAGAGAGCACAATATACTTATAAATGATGTCACTTTTATTGTAAGAACGCGCAGGACTTTATTAGCCGATTAAAATTCATAAAGCCTGTTATTTTTAACAAATGAAACACATGTCCGATAGCCTATTATTGACGTAATACTCTGACACTAGGCCAAGCCACTCACCGTATACCAATAACTTAGTAAAGTTATGTTCTCTTGATCCAGGTTGTAGAGACCGTAAATCTGAAGATGTCGGGCGAGCCGACGGTGGTGGAGTCCGTCCTCGACGTGCCTGCCAAGTCAATGCGGAGCCGCCAGTTGCAGCAGAGTCGGGTTGCACTCGAACCGCTGGACGAGCTCAACCCTAGGGTCAGACTGAAACTCTGCCTGCAGCTCAATCAGGAAGTCTGCAGCGAATACACCGAGGCTGAGAGTGAGAGTTTTTATTTACACATATTATTATATGCTATCCCACAGGTACCGTTAAATTATTCAGTATAAAAAGCAGTATTTGTCTTAATTCAGGGTATAAGCTTTCTCGATTCCAAGTTTCATCAAAATCCGTTCAGCCGTTTCAGCCTGAAGAAGTAATAAACATACTCACTTATATCTCAACTTTCGCATTTATGATAATTTAGTGTTGCTGTTAATTAATCAACCACACTAATCACACAAAAGTTTGTAGGTACGATTCTTGTAGTTCATATTCCGAAATAATTTGCCTGAAGTTGTACAACAAAGCTTTATCATGAGCGTCTTTACAGTCCCATGTACATATCTAAACCCTTCTTACTAAAGGTTAATTTCTTTACATACTTTTATCTTGGGTTTGTCGATTAGTTTAAATATTTCACAATTGCGAATTGTGACATTGAAATAAGAATGCGCTATGAAGTTATGGTAAGTTCCCTGTACTCACGAGGAATGTTTTCTTTCTAGTCGGTGCACCCTACGTAAGAGAAGCCAACATAGTGTCAATGACGTACATATTCTTGGTGGCCGCGTTAATAGTTGTACTGACGCTCTGTCTCGCGCTATTTGCCGTTTACTTCCGCACGAAGCGCAACAAGAAGGCCAACGAGGCGCGGTCTAAGGACTACGAAATGGACCCAATGAAGCCTTCGATAGTCACTCCACAGAACCAAGAAAAGCCCCCACCTTACTCGGCTAGCACAGGAATGGAGAACAAGGCTCTAGAACATTCGATGGACATGGGCTTGGGGATCGACGACTCTAAGAATGGCATGTATGCCACGCAAGGAGGATATGCGTACCATAGACAGGCGCCGAGGCAAAACGCCCCGCACGACTGTAAGTATGCCTTGTAGCCATACAGCTGAATTTGATCATTTTCTCTTGCTTTCTTAATAATCAGTGAAGCACCATTATTTTCCAAATCAATTTTCATTTCATTTCGACATTCTCTATTTCTTTTGGCAATCATAAGGACTAACCGTCAGCATAGAAGGTAATGAAATATAAGAGGTATTTTAACTTCATTTGCGATGTTCTGGACGGTCGTGGACGATGAGGATCGAAACTGAATGCAAACACAGCAAAGTTAGCCATGTACTGGAGCGTATTATTATTATACAACTTATTCATTGTACTTTGAAATTAAAATATCAAACGCTTTACGAAAAAGGAGGAAGCACGTACCTATCTTGCTTGATTTTTTTATATATATTCAATTGGTCCTCACGTCACGCCACTCTCGTCTAGAAGCATCGCGTTTATACCATTCTCCTACTTACGCACGTTTTACCAACAGGGAACATGGGATTCATAGATAACAGCTACGCAAACAGCCACAACGGCGGCAGCGTGAACTCGCAGGAGTCGCTGTGGGCGATGAAGATGGCTGTGGGCGGCGTGGAGGGTATGGGCGGGCAGTTGGAGCGAGCTAGTAACTACGAGTACGATGCGATCGCGCATGGGGCTGCGTATGCGCATGGCGATGAGTTCGCGCAGTACTCGCGGCTGCCGCACGCGCCGCCGCACGCCGCGCCCGCGGAGTATGCGCGCTCGCAGAACCCGAGCCGGCAGGAGTACTGTTCAGATCCCTACGCCTCCGTGCATAAGCCCAAGAAGCCGCGTCGGGACCAACACATGGGTGAGTCGAATGCTCCTATCTCAATATTCAACTCTTTGTTTTGCAATGTTTTTCTGTGGAATTACGGGTTTGGATCTAGAATTTAGGCCGGGAGGCCGTCGTCGGGAGGATGTCGTCGGTCCATCTAGTTGGTACTAGTTGAACCGACGACATCGTGAGAGTCGTGGTCATCCAGTATATGCAGATGGCAGGCTGTCATTCAGTGTGGAGTTCTAAGTGGGAGTGGGAGTTAGAGGCCTATGTTCAGCAGTGGACGTCTTCTGGCTGATGTTGATGAATAAATAATAAATAATTTGAAGCATTCAAGAAACTGGAATTTGTTTACTTGATGTCAAAGGCTCGTAGAAATGTTCTCGTATAAATCCTAGGTAGTCAAGAATAAAGGAAACTTTGTAGAGACGAATGTGCAATGCAAGGAAGTTCTTCGTTAATCCAATGTTGTGTTATATGATGTGCTCTGTTGTATTATGAAACAGGGCCAGTTTAGATAGATAGAAACTCTATATTGTGTACACCAAAAGTAAAAATTACTAACAGAAAACACTTACGAACTAGTGCCACAAGTGGCGGCCTTATGGCTAAAAGCAATCTCTTCCAGTCAACCATTGTATGGAAAGAATTTACGTAACAGGATAAACGGGTGATGTTTAAACATTGGATGTTGTTTAGTCGGGCTGGCATAGAGAAATACGCTCATTAGCCGAGAGAGCGAGACAAAATTCAATGTAAGGTTATTATAAGAATATTTTTGAGATAATGGAAACCCACCTGGGGCCTTACGGCTAGCTGTTTTAAGCAATGCAGTTTTGGTGATGAAAAAAAGTTGCGCGACCGCAAACCGTATCTGAGCGCGTTAAAGTTCACGTTCGCGTGATTTTCCGAACTGCGCTGTTTTAACGTTAGTTTGAGACCGCGTAAGGAGCTGGACGTAAGGCCATATCTTACCTCAGACAGAATTATGATTTGTTTGTGTTGTTGCAGAATCACAATACCACGAGGTAACGGGTCTGCCGGAGTACGGCGGCGAGGAGGCTGGCGAGGAGAAGCCGCCGCCGCACCTGTCGCTCAGCTACGACGAGTCGCTCGAGTCCGGCTACTCCACGCCCAACACTCGCTCGCAGCGCGTCATCCGCGAAATCATCGTCTGAGCTCCAGCACCGACCGCCACGGCTTCACCAGCCATGACCTGCCAGCCTAGCATGCGCACCGACAACATTACTTCCACTCTTTTACTCGTGCGGAAACAGACAAGGTTATGTGTACGTTTGTCTCGTTTTCGCATGATCAAAAAAGATAAGTTCTCGTAGCGTAAATGCTAGGTGTCTCACCACGACTTTTCAAGCATTTTTATACAGACGACAGCCCATGAAAGGTTTTGCACTTTCTCGGGCGAATCCGGCAATACATTGAACTTTCTATCGCTGTTTCTACAGCGAGACAAACCCTGGTGTAGGATTGTAATAAGAATGCTGAAGTCTTGGTTAGACCTCTTTATTGGCTTTACGTGAACCCTCTTTCACATACACGATAGTGATGGGCGATTGCGAAAGAAAATCAATTGTATTCGATTTGAACGCTTTATTTCAGTAATTCGAATCGACGAAATAAATAGTTAATGACAAAAAGTTTGCTTTTTGATTCGATTGTTATTCAGTGACGTACCTTGGAATGGGTCGATAATGTTTGATTAGATTATACAACGTTGTCAAAACTGTTAGGCGAATCTCTAGAGTATTTCCGCTTCAACGTCGTATCAAGGAATTAGGGGTCAATTATACAACTCTCCTGAACTTTGTTATGAATGCTAATTTAATCTAAACTGAAACAAAAACTAATTAAGAGTGCTCTCACATTTATACAAGAAAGCAATGAAAACTGGATTATTGACGTTCTGATTCTATCAAATAGAAAGATCTATGGAAAATTTAATTTCTGTAGTATACAGGTCTGTATTTTTATATGAAAATAACGGCTTCTAATTTTGGAAAAAATTAACATAATATCTATACTACTACCACACTACCTACAATTTACAAAAGTAGTTTTTCATTAAACTCTAGGAGTAAAAGTCTGAGAGTGGATTTCTGGTAAAAAATAAATAATAACATTTACGTTTTATATTCGTCTTGACAATTGTGTTACTTTATTTTTTCGTTTTATGCTTGAAATCCAGATACCTAAAATGAAACGACTGCATTTCGTAATTAGAAAAAAAAAACCTGAAACTAGAAATCAATCTGTAATAATAATCTGTAATCTGTGTGTAATTAATCTGTAATATTAATAGTTATGAAATTAGTTTGAAACAGTTTTGAAGATAAATTTCCGCAAAGTAATTAAAATTTTTAATAAAATTAAACCAAAGAATTCGATCAATTAAATGGCGTCGGTTTTTGCATTCACTATCGTCCATCGCTAGAATTCCCAATATTAAGCAATAGAATTAAAACTTTTCTTTTCTACTGGCGTTCATTCCATCAAATGTTTTTGCTTGAAAGAGTTTTCATGTAAAGCCAATCCTAGAAGACTCCTTGAAAAGTGACCGACTAAGACTAATGAACGGCCTATCAACAAGGCCTCAACTACCATGTTGGATGCGTTGCTCTGAAGATGTTTGCGTCCCACACTGTCTGAAGAATCCCACTGAATTAGTATCTCAATGTTTGTAGGTATCGACAGTCCGTCTCTCAAACGTGCTAAACTGCACATTGTATTTAAGTTAATTACGTATATGAGAGATAACTTTAATGTTTTCGTGAGTAAAGTTTTGCGTTAACACTTTGGGAGAGCGTTAACCCACCACTTTACTGGCCCGGATCTAAAAGGGACGTGTTAAATGAATTATATAATTATTTAAAATATTTGGTCGTCATTTTACGATATGCCTACGTATAGAAATTGACGAACCACAACTAAAATGAGACTATTAACGAGAGTTGTGAAATCTTGATTAACGAAGCTGTGCCTTGAACCTAGAAGTGTATAAATTCAAACCAGCATATTTCGTCGCAAGAAAATTACAAACAAATGTTTTTTTATTTTTTATTTAATCATTGGATCTGGTCGTTTAGACAATAAAGAAAAATTAGATAAATAGAAAAAATGAAATTTTGACGCTTGGTTTGTTTTATATTGACCATAGACAAAACTGTGGTCATTACCACGGGGTCATTATAAAGAAATGCTATGTGACCGTAGAGGGAGAACTTAGTATACTTAGCCTTTGCTTGTGACAAAATTTACTGGTTTGACTTTAATGAAGGCATTATTTTTCTGACTATTGTTTTCTAAAATTTCTAGGTTCCTTGCGCCGTTGTTTGTGTACTTTGTAAAGTTTTGTACAAATGTCGTAGCTAGGAGTTCTCAATATGATTGGTAATGTAAATAGCACTCGAGAACGCTCTGACTATGATGTTGACTTTATTTTATGTGGTGATAGAAGGTGGCATCTCAACGGCATCTAATTTTCATAGACTCGAGATTGAGTGATAGACAAAATTTCAAACAAACGTGAGTCACCGATTTTACAGATGAAATCATATTATTTCATACAGTTCTGTAATTTTCTTTATAGTCAATTCGAATGATTTTTTTCATGAAACAATTTAAAATGTTTTTTTTTTGTTGCCCGCGTGCTGTTGAGAATAGCTCTTTTAGTAAACCTGAAATCTCAATAACATTAATTTAGGTACTTGTTTTATAAATATTTAGTCATATTCCGCACTCTGAAGTTTCTTGATTATTAGGTTAAGTTAGGGTAAGATGGATGATATTGTAAAAATATAATTTAAGTCTAGCAAATGAGAACAGAGAGCAAGGCTATTTAAGGATATGTATGTTAATTATGAGAGAAGGCACGGTATATTTTTTTCTTTATTCGGCAGCTTATTGTTTAACTAATGACTAACTTACACGAGCTTTAGTATGTACTCGTCATCATTAGCTTAACAATGTATTTATGCTTTTATTTATTTATTTAAGTCCACCTACACTGTGTACATCAATACAATTTATCAAAACTTTAAACGGAAATAAAAATATAACTAAATGTCACAATAATAACAGGTGAAGACAGCATGCAATAATATTGAGCGATAAAATAAAGTTATTGCAGTTAAATTAGTTTAGTAGCACTTCGCACTAAATAACGAGTACATACCAAGGTAGTGTATGACTATGATATTATATTCAGGCTTCCTACGAGGAAAAAAAAAAAGTTCCAAACATAAATCACCAACGAGTCACCAGAAAGTCACATTGTAATGGCGCATGTTGGGCCACATTGGCGCGACATGCTGATGCATTACTTACCATTTTGTTTTTTGGTTACGCCGTGCAAGTGCGAACGGCCATTGAAATACTATCAATCAAAATATATGATGATGATGACTGTATTCAGTCTGCATGCAGATGTCCAGATGTTCCTATGCTATATAATTTATATATTTAAATACGAGTAATATTGGCATCGATTCTAATGTACTCTAAACTAAACTAAATTAGACAGCTCTAAAATTGTTGCCATCCTTCTCTCACATATTAAAATGAAAAGAGAGGCAGATAATTTTAGTCCTGTCAGATTGGTTTAGTTTAGTGAGTGGTATAACAGAATCGACGCCATTATAAAATTCCATAAATTCCTTAACACTATAGAATGGTTGAGAAGCCAGTAAGTTCAAGTTTTTTTTTTAAGTTTGTTACCGTCTAAAATTTTGACTAGTGCAGTGACTTTCTAGCGACCTGTTGGTAATATGTGTCTTAAACTATCTTTTTAGTTGCCTCGTGGGACATAGGCTTTACTCGTAATACACAGGTATCGTTAAGGTTGAATAAATACCTAAAATTTACGTTCGACTGAAAATCCTAAAGTCAAATTAGGTAAACAAGTCTGACACATTGACTTTTGTCCATAGACCCAGAGGTATAAATAGATTATGAAGATTGTAAGTGATGTGTGGCTCTTTCGTATTTTATTACATTGTACGTATATTACATTATTATGTACTTTATAAGCTATGAAAAAGGCACACATTAGAGAAGTACTTTCTCTAATGTTTCTGATAGTTATATTTTATATTATGAACAGGTACCGAAAAATGGGTTAAATTGAAACGAAGGGGATGAATGGAGACGAAACTTGTTTTTTATCTTACAATTTTCAGACTTACGTAATGCAATGCACCTAATTCTGTTAGGTAGGTACCTAAAATAAGAATTTGGAGCATTACGCACTTCGTTCTTATTCACCCCGTCGTTAAAATTTTATATAAGTTTATGTAGACATTTTGAATTGACATTAATACGACAGTATGTGAAAGAACGCAATTGTATGTTTGCATTTATAATATGTAGATATCGTATTAAAGAAAACCTGAACACTAATCTTATGATAATTTTAAGAAAGAATATTTTTCACAAACAAATACTCAATACCCATCATTATTGTTTAGATACTACAACGAATTCTGCCATTATAATGTGTACCTTACTTTACTACAAAACTTTACGTCTTATTGTCATTTCCTTTCAATTGATCAAAATAACTTTAGCCTCATCCCTACTAACCTGGTTATGTTTAAAGGTGCGTGCACATACACAGACATGTCGCTGGTAAGTTGTCGTTAAAAATATATTTTACTAGAAATCGTATGGCATCAGACTTTAACGTCACGACCTGTGGTTACCATAGGACTAGATCTTTGTCTGGCTTTCTAATTTGTCAGGCTTTTTTTAGATTTTGGGAAATGTAATACCAGTAATAAAACATACTAAATTATTGTAAAATCAGTCTTTAATCTTGATTAACGTCTACCTAAACACAAAACAAAAATATTTAAAAAAATTGAATTAACATACTAAAAATTCTTGATTTTTATTGAAATATCCGACATTCCGTCAGGACTTTTCAAATGTTGATATGGTAACCCTAGTCACAGTCAGTGGTCGCAAACCTACCGACTTTTTGGTATTTCTACTGATTGGTAGGCTACCGAAAAATCAGAGATTTATTTATAGGTTTTGTATTAAAATATTGCATTTATGCGTACAAGAGTTTGAATAATTATACCGATTTTTAGAGATCACATCTACCGGATTCAGATTTTCGGGAATACTGTACAGCGGGCAACATCGCTCAAAGAAAATATAAATTATCATTGATATCCCTTCACCGGCGCGAGATCGGCGACATTGCTGTCGATGTGACCCTTTACGTGACGATAAAAATAAACTATAATTCCTGTTACTTAATTATGGTAAAACCTACTCTACATACGTTCTCGGAACTACAAGCGTAGATAATTACTATCTTCCTTAATTAGTATATAATATACCTAATCCTATCGGTTTTTATATTAAGACCTACTTACGAGTATGCTCAAAAACTGCGTACTTAATTAGGAAACTACATGCTTTTGTGTACTTAATGAAATAGGTGGCTTTATTGGCGAATATTTTTTTACTGGTTTGGTTAGTCTTCTTCCCGAGATCTTAAAGATCTTATACCCAATTAGATAGTGCACATAAAAAAATTACTTCTATAATTAAGCATATTTTAATATCGTTAAAGATCAAAATATCATCGTCGTCCGTGCACATTCCAGCAGTGCTTTATCGATCGTCAAATTCGCTAAAATGCCATAGAATCGATCACAGCGAGTACTGAAAAAATGGCATATTATCGAATTTGACGACCTCAACTGTCAATTTGACGATCGCTAAAAGAACGGTACTTGCACCCCTGCTTTGGTGTAAGTTTCTTGTTATAACTACTTTTTACCATTTTACATGGTCCTTATTTTGTACAAATGATGTCTATAGTAACATTTTCATTTGATATTGATTTATGATTCTTATTAGCTAAAATGAATTTAAAAAATTATTATAACACCGGCTTGCACTCACGATTATGTTTCTATTGGTCACGCGAGTTTTGATGAAGTGAAAATGAATTTAGTTTCTAGTTTGTTCAATAATTCACGTCAATTCTGTTCTTACTGAATCATCAGTAAGATTTCACTTCTTAGGGATTTATCCTTAATCTATACATATAAAAACTTATCCCTATTTACCTTGGTCACGCCATAATTTGAGAACGATTTTACCGATTTCATTCGCCTTTTTTTAAAAGTATCTAATACTATGTAGAAGGTTTTTACGCAAAGAAAAATTAAGAAAATTGGAAAATTTTAGAAAACCTAACGACTATTTTAAATTCGCTCGTTTGACAGTTCTAAGACAGGACAGCGTCTGTCGGGTCAGCTAGTGTGTTATAAAAAGGAGCTTGATTGATTGAAGATTTCTATTTTCAAGTTCCTTCAATGTATTTCTTATATAATCGAAAATGAGAGTCACAATAGTAATTATAAACTTAGTTATTTAATTATTAACGGGACATTTACCGTGATATGGTTGTGGATGGAAGTCCCGATATTTCGGCACAGTAACATGCACCGTGTTCACGGGAAGACTGAAGAATGCGGGTTGTTGGTCGAAAAGTTCAAAGTTAGGTGCAGACAAAATGATCTACCCTCTTAGTCTTTTGCTACGGTTATCACTGGAACTCGAACCCAAGTCCGACAAACTCATAGTATCTGCGTATTTTATTTTGATTGAACCGCGTGGTACAACTATCGTATTGGTATTGATAGCCCGTTGGTCCAGTTGGTAGTGAACCTGCCTTCTGCGCTTAAGGGCGTGGGTTCGATTCCCACCTAGGACAAACATTTATGCGATGAACATTTGTGTTTAATCTATATCTGGGTGTTAATTGTGTATCTATTTAATTATATATTTAAAAAAATATATATATCAGTCTGGCAGTGTGTGTGTGTGCAAAAATGTCCCGAATATTTATTTATTTATTTTAATCCCTACCAAGGTATCACTACTGGTTGGTATTGAACACATTTTGGATGAGTACTGTATAGTAACGTCCGTGAAAAACCGTATTTTACATAGTTTATATTATTTCTTGCATTGCTTCTTATTCATAACTACTGCCAATTTTGTAGGTATATTAAGTTAAGATGGACTTCGACTACAATTAAGTGCTATATAATATTGTTATTTACATTAAACCTTACATTACAATCAACTGAAATGTTCTCACGTTACTTTTAGAATGAAATACAAGTTACTAAGTAACCTTCGTTTTCTGCCATAATGCGTTGATGAGATGTTTTTACGTAATATTTTTAAAAATTGTATATATTAGTTTGATAAGCCGTTAAGTAAGTACATAATAATAAAATCAATTTTATCTTAATTTTGTAGTTTTTTTATGCTTGACAGCTCAGATCAAACAAATAAGGCAGATATGCCTTAGTACAAATTATCGTTCGTGCTCAAATCTAATTTTTTTTTCACTTTAACGCCGAACCACTTTACGCAAAAACTATAAGCGGGCTCACTTACACTAAGAAACTTGTAGCAAAAAGCATCAAGCCCAGATACGTTCGCACTCGCCACGCCACCTTATCGTATCTCCCTTATTTGTCTGATCTGAGGTTGGGTGACGGACCTTATAACATGCTATACTTTCCTCACGACGTGTTTTTGACGACTGGCAACTCAAGCTTAATGTTGGGTTAGAGAGTTTTGGCGCCAACGTGGAAAAAAAAACATGTCTCCTCATTGTATTATTTTTGAGTGTTAATTTGTAATAATGGTGGATTATTATTTATTAGGTGCTCGTAAACATGCTCGATTGTGGCAATGTGATTTAACGATGTGAAACGTCTTTTCGTGTTGTTTCCAAAACACCATAAAGCCTCTTGTAAAGTCTCCACCACTTTACTGGGGCTTTACTTTATGAGTTTGACTTGACCGAGACATACTTTGCTTGACTCTGACTGGATCCATGGCTTGTTTGACGCATGGTATAATAATGTACTCCGCTAGGTATAGCGCACCGAGAAAACGTCACGTGGGTGTCCCGCAGTGATGTCATCAATGTCATGGATTCACGTACAGTCGTACACGTGCATAAGCAAGAGCAAATAAGTAACTTACAAGTTCGAGAGAGCTGACGATACACGAAACAATGGCGGACTCTCTGTGTTAACAGTAGCGTGAAATTATAACTCCCCAATTTCCGTATATTACCTGTGGGAATCCAATAAATCAATGTGGTTTTGATAAATATTGTGTTTAATATATTCAATTCTTGCTTTGCTTGAGCGGACAAGTTTCCTAATATCTATGTTTGTTACAATAAAGTGGCAACTGGAAAGTGACGTCATTGCGGGACAACTCCCGAAGCGCTAGACCTTGTTTTCTTGGATCATGGTTTGACGCTATTAAATTCTATTATGTGAACTTGATTAATATTACGACTGAAGGACTTTGTATCCATAGTCCCGAAAAAATTAACAAAAAAATAATCGGGGCTTGAACCCACATCCTACGGGTTCATTAATAAAAAACTTATTAATAGCATAATTATCAATTAAAAAAACCGACTTCACAAAATTAGTACGTAAAATACACAATATAACGGAATTTTTAAGATATTTTTATTTAAAAGCCAAACTACTAAACCGATTGTGATGAAATTAAATAGTTCAAAATAATTCAATTATTCCTGTCATTTTTTTTATTGGTCCTAATAAAAATCTTTTTATTATTAAATAATAAATTAAATCTACGGCATCAATCTGAAAGTATATCCTTTCAACTAAAAAAAATAATTTTCCTAAACCGGTTCATAAATGACGGAGTTCTGAGGTAGCAAACAAATACAACCGAATTGAGAACCACTTGTTTTTTGAAGTCGGTTATAAAGATGCGTCGCGCGACTGGAATAGGGTATTTGACTACTTTTGGGAAACTATTGCACATTATTGTCTGATATAAAATAATGTATACTGCATTTATATTTTCTGGATATCAGTCGTATTTGCGATATAAATCGATGTTAAAGTTTGAATAAAAAAATATCGCGCCAAAACGCAGACCTGCGTCATAGCTCCGATCACGTGACTAATTGACGTCACACAAAACAAAACAACTGCAGCCAGGCTGCAAAAGTTTGATGATTAATTAATTTCTAATAGAAGTAATGGTTTATAAATATTGTGTAGTGCCAAAATGTACAAATACTTCCATAAAGACACCCGAAAAAATATTTGTTCCTGTTCCAATGGACCCAAAACTCCCCATAACTCAAAAAAAGTGGTTGGAACCAATCTAAGGTTGGAACTAAGTAGCTCGTAGAGAACCCAAAAGTATTGGAGCTAATTCAAGTGTTTCTATGTGCGAAGATCATTTTGAGGTACATATTTGAGTCTATATATTTCTATTATAATTTGTGTTTTTATTGCATTACTATTTTATGTACTGTTACTTTCTTTTTAAACATTGTAAAGCTCGACATAACCTAACAAAATAGTGATATCCACTTACTACAACATACTTTTTGTACAACTTGATTGAATGTTTTGCTTGGAGAACAATTAAAAATTAATACTGACATTGTAGTTTTTACGTTTTGAGTTCTGCAGCGTAGAAACAATGACGTGGATTATTATTAAAGAAATATGCAACCATAAAAACATTAATTTTGGGTAAGTTACTGCTGTCTGCTTGCACAAAATGTTTCTCCATTCTTCTCACATTTAACCTCCGGACTGTTTTTGGTGAAAATTTCTGGATAAATCGCTCTCAAAATAGCTTTACTACATTAAATTCGCAAATATCAATACAAAATCTGTTTGTTTAGATTTGTGTGACGTCACTAGGGATGAAGCCAGTTACAGACCGTTTTCGATCACGTGATCAAATGTCGAAAATACAGTTATTTTAATCACGTTTTTTACAAAAAATAAGCATATTTTTATCAAAAAATCAATGAAATATGCTTTTTCATTATGTCATGTTTATGGATGGCGTCAATTGGCATAATATTTTTAATACAGTCAAGTACCCTATTGACGTAGGAAACTCTATCGAACACTTTATTCCGATAGGGGCCGTCCATTACTCTCGTGATGGTTTTTTTTAGCATTTTTTAACCCCTCCCCCCAAATCATGTGTATTTTTTAGTACCTACAAAGAATCAATTTTTTTTTTAAATATTATCTTTAAATACGGGTATAAAGTATAATCTAATTTTATTCTGAAATTAAGGCCCATGACAAAAATGTCTAGACAGAAAGGTTGCAGCTTGTTTTTGATTGCCAAGGTCACACCACACACCGCTTTTCGGATTAGAAATCGCGCGTTTGACGAAAAAATTTATACAAAAAAGAGAAAAATATGATAGTGACTTCAGTGAGGCCAAACTTCTTGATAATTGCGACGAAAGACCAAGCTTCATACCTGAGACACCCTGAGAGGCCAAACGTCGAGGAGCGCCGCGGTCATTGGCAATTTATATATTATCATCTTTGGCTGCGGTGAAGCTGAGCCATGCATTAGAACAGTGGCTTTCTAAAGAAACTGACGTGGTTTTCACACATTTTGTTTATGTAACACGGGCTCCGACTATAGTTTCAACTGCATTTGGCGGACTTTTTCAAGGCGAATGAGCGCGCGTGGCTGCGTCTACACTTAAACCACACACACAGACACACGCTAAGCACTCTTATGCTTTGGATTATCCGGTAATTTCCGTGTCATATAATTAAAATGTAATTAAACACTTTTTTGATTTGCCTTTTTTCTAAAGAATAGTACTTTTTGGTCAGGATATGCAATTCGAAGAATTTTTTTTTGTCATTATCTTCCTCAGCCTTTTATTGTCCACTGCTGGATGCTGGACCTAGGAGTAATAGTGTTCCGTGTGCTGGACATAGACATCTTGCACTGGTTTTAAGTCAAAAAGGAGATAACTTTTATGTTTCCATAAAAATGGAACTGGATAACTATTTACTTTTCGTGAACTAATGTATCGCTTAAAAAATATCGCTTCCATTGACATAATAAGCCTACAAAGTAATCATTTATACAGGGTTACACGGAAAGAGTGTACTAAGCCGAAAGTAAGTTTAAAAGTGAAAAGTATATGCCTAATTACTTACCTACATGCCCGACGACTATACACGACTGCACAATCTAAAATCGAAAGCAGAATTACAAATTATTCCCTTTCAGCATAAAACGCGGGCGAAAGCTGACAAATAAGTAGGAATTAATAAACAAATGAGCTGAAATCAAGTGATCGATGCTCCCTAGAGACTAATGCGACTTTTTATAATACAAAATTTAAACTTTACCGGTCTGTTTTCCAACTTTTATTAAGTTTGGCGTGCTCACGCTCAGTCAATTCATTTAGTCGATCGGCGGCGATTTATCACGGAGAAATAATAAGAGTTTCGCCATTCGATGCCTCAAGATTACCCGAAGGTTCTATTAATCATTTTCTGATTACGCAGATGTTTTTCAAAGGCGGTGGTGCCAATCTATGCCAATAAGGGTCATGCGCCGGTCGTAGCGTTGCTACGGCGTAGCAGGATGCTACGATACTTCATACCGCAAGCACAGAATAAATTATACTTAGTATGAATGAACCGCGGATGTACACCATTCAAGTTTTATTCAGATCTACCGAAGATAGATGAGGGTGGACAATTTAGTTTATAGCATATCTTTAATCATGTCTGTAACTAGTAGAACATCAAAATAAAACTATATTCAAAAGCGAAATACCACTCCTCGAAAACTACTTTACATACGAAGCTGAAATTTGGCAGGTTCAAGTTTGATTTCTTATAGAGTAGTGTAGTGACCCGCTTATAAAGGATTTTGTGAAAGGGCCGAATTGAGGGGGGCAAAAGGGTGTTGAAAGTTTATGTGAAAATCGATTGAAATCGATTTCCAAGAATTGTTATTTTTTTTATTTAAAAAAATAATATAATAGAATTAAGGGCTTGCTATTGACGCCACCTAGTCTGTTTTTTTTTTTGCGATCGTGCGATCTGCAACGGATATCATTTGCATACGCATAGACACCCGATTGTATACTATGCCAACCCCATTCAGTCAATGCATTCCACAGACTAGCTGCACAGTGTGCTGGGTGTGTGCAGACGATGCGTAGTACAAGTAACAAGTAGAAGTAGTAAGTGACTACTACGCATCGCCTGCAGCGGTGTGCTTAGTGAACGTGGCAGTGAAAGTGCTTAGTAGCACTTCGCTGGTCCTTAGCAGCGAGTGAAGCTTCGTATTTCCGGCCTACTCGCGCGAAGCCCACTGCGCATCATTTGTCTCGTTTGAACACTCGTGCGAGTACGTATACCTACTCGCACACGAGTTGTGGCGTCACCGCGCGAGTGGCTACTTATCGTTCAAACGCCTACTTATACTTGCTACTTCTACTTGTTACTTGTACTACGCATCTTCTGTAAGCGCCTAAAGTTACAAGTGAAAAAAGGTACCCGATATAGCGTTGTATACTTGTGGACTCTAGCCACTACAAACAGAACGTACCTACCTAAATGATTTCGATAACATCGGCGTTCAGATTCATTGCCTAAGTACTACAATTTGTTAGCCAGAGAATAACAACCTGTATTTAGGTAACCGATAAAAAATGTAATACCTACCAAATCATGTTTTGTGAATTATTAGATACGGGCTAGGTCAGACCTGAAAAAGGTCGGAAAATTTATGAATTACCTACGTAATTCATAAAAATAACGTAATTTACGTTTTTAACAACATAGGTTTTAAGACAACTTCCTATCATGAAAAGTAACATATTATCAAAAAATTACATTTAAAAAAAACCAAATTCAAACATTGATCTACCAATTTTAAAACCTTTTTTAACACGCTTCTTCGCACTTGTATATAGCAATACCGTTAAACTCCACAAAGAAACATATTAACAATTAAACTCTCAGTCACAAATTCATAATTCATGTCTATAATTATTGCGCTCGGCGGTGCAAACAACGCATTGCAGAGGCACGACTGTAATCTAGTTCTATAGCCAAGTACATTGTACATTGTACAATGCTTCACCAGGCCAGAGCTAAACATTGAATCAACGAGAGGGATGGACCACGGTTAGCCATTATTATCGGACCTTCTGCGTGATGGAGGGCTCGGTGGTTAAATTCTAATCTGTACATATACAGGTACAGGGTTACGCGTAAAAGGTGTGCTAAGCCGAAAGGGGTCCATAGTACCCATAATTATGAACATCTTTTACTATAGGACCAACCCTAAAACTGGGAAAAATGTCAGCTGTTTCATACATTTTATCGAGTGTGAATGACCGTTTTCTATAGAACAGCTGATATTTTTCCCGCGTCTTCAGAATTGCTCCCATAGTAAAAATTGTTCATAATTATTGGTACAGTGGACCCTTTCCAGCTTAGTACACCTTTTCCGCGTAACCCAGTATATGTCGTTTTTTTTTTTCTTTTAAGGATCAACAAACAGTATACAACAAATACTAAGTATTAGTACCTAAATACTAAGCACAACGTTCTTATAAGCTCCTATACGTTTTCCTAAATGAACCGTACCTACCTATTTATAGTCGGGATTATAATTTATACATAATTATTTACAACAAAAAAAAACTATAAACTTACTAAACTTAGAGGAATGTTTTCCAAAAATGCTGAAATAGGTGTTTAATGTTTTCTTTTGCTTAGTAGGTACACTAGGTATATGAAAAGTTAGATTACCATCGATATAATTTTATTCATCATTTCATTCATCATTCAAATAATAAATATTCGGGACATTTTTCACACACGGTCATCTGACCCCAAACTAAGCAAAGCTTGATTGAGCTTGTCTATTACGGTGGATGATTTTCTAAAAACGCTGAAACATGAAGCTACTCATTATTTTGTTTTGCTTAAAAATATATTATGCAAAAACTGATTACCACAGTATCAAAAAAAAAAGCCATACAAATATTATCATCCCTATTTCACCCCCTTAGATTGACCTTGATTTATTTTTCGCGAATTTCTAAAGGTCGTAGAACAGAAGTTGTTTGTTTTGATTAAACTGAGACCGCCCTTATGAGGATGCTAATTGATGACCATAGCCGTGTGTAGTTGTAAGGACTTTGAACTTTTGGACGTCTAGACTTTTATAAAGATAAAATAAAACAGATAAATAATGCATCACACTTATAGGATTTCTTGTGTCTGGGATGGGATGGCATGGAACACACTCAAAGACACGGGCCCCTAATATCTTGACCCAGAACAGATATTTTACAAGATCTGCTTGGAATATAAACCCTTTACCACTAAGCTATACTGGTCGTAACGTAAGTAGGTATAGGTAGGTATGACCAATAAATACATTGGAATCAAGTTGTATAACTGCGGATAAAACTTTATCCTAGTTGTTATCCAACCAAGCTTGTGATGGCAAAGTTGGACTGTTCGAGCTGGAGTTATTGAGAATACCGGATTACCCCGGCAAATAACCCATATTTTAGATACTTATGGATGAATGAAGATATTTTAACCTTAAACCTAACGAAGAGCCATCATTTTGAAGGTTTCTATTATATTTTAGGTGACCTATACCATAACCAAGAAGGATTTTGTTTCGGGCACAGGCAAGGAAAAAAATGCATGCTACAAAAATAATTATTAATAGATAAATATTTATTAGTATTTCATTTATATTCACAGCTGCGCCCCGCGGTTTCACCCGCGTAGTGATAAAAAATGGTGATGATGAAAAGCCTATGTCACTTTCCGGCCCTTGAACTATACCCATGCAAAAAATCTGGTCGAGCCGTTGCTCTGTTGCTGCGTGAAAGAGGAAAAAACAAACCAACAAACAAACACACTTTCGCATTTATAATATTAGTGTGGTCATTAGGTAATCTTTGAGATTTAACTCAAAATTGTTTCGAGATTTCAACTGCAATGAACCTATCATAGGTAGGTACCTCAATGAAGCAACCACACATTGCTGGGTATAGCTGCCCATATCCAAGTTGAACACCACCCTGCCCACGTCTGTCTACGCCTTTTTGAACTCCAAATCCAAGTACTAAAGTCATTTCCGCAATGATCTAACCATTATGACATCAATAAAGGAGAACAGTTTCATGATTCTTCACTTGCTTCCGCCAAACCGGCATCTATGCTGGCCGAAACTCTGGGGACCGAATCAGGCAGGCAAACGATAACTACAAATTCAATGGTGGCCGATGTCTTGCGCAACGTATAAAGTACTGAAATTCAACGCGGCAATGCGGTCAGCATCTTAGGTATACGACGCCTGCTGGCAGCGGTTTATTAGTTTAGTTTAGTTTAGTTAGCGGATTATTATTTTATATTTATATTGATTTGTTTGCTACTTTGATTATATTTGATTGTTTTGTTTTTGTTATTATCAATCTTTTTTCTCAGAGAGAGAGATAGAGAGAGACAGAGAGACAGGGAGTGGGCCCTAATCCGTCATGCAGGCCCAGTGCATGTTGGTGATTGTCAAATATCTTTGATCTTTTGAGATTCTTGGACATATCGATTTCCTCACGATGTTTTCCTTCACCATTGTTGAGCGATGGCATAGAAACTGCACATAATTTATTTAGGCTACTATATAAGACATTGGTAAGGCCGAGGATCGAACCGGGTGCCGTCAGATCGTAAAGCGCACATGCTTTCGCTCGGCCACCATCGCTCTTATGTTTTCATATAATTTAGAATTATTTGTTAATTCAAAAGTATTTATTTGTAATAGCCAAATCCATTAACACATTGAAGAAAACAATTTTTATAAATTTAATTGGCAAATAAACAGGTGGCGTGACATAGTTGGGTACTTATATAAACAGTATAGGAACCTTATTTATATCTCAAAAAGCGTTTCCAAAAGATAACAAAAATCGTTCCCACTGTAACTATCGGCGTTCTACCCAGTAGAAGTTTAAGCATCCATTCGATATTGTTGAAAATTCCTAGTAACGATTAATGTACGAAACATGTCAACCGAAAAATTGTTTGTTAAAGAATGTCTCCCCGAGGACCTGTGTCGTCGCTTCTAGTTATTTCTTCTATTCTCACCTGTCCGAAACTACTTACATGAAAACAAAAATGTTAAAAATGTGCGAAATAGATAGCTCCGGCCATGGAGCAGCATCTACTAATAGAAAAAAGTACGTGCTTAAGAGCACACGACAGACGTGAAAACTTCATCAATGTTGACTATCTCTCTCTCTCTCTCTCTCTCTCTCTCTCTCACGCTCAAATACTCCTTCGGATAAAGTCGGATAAGACTAATCCTTTAGTCTAATCCTTTAGTCTTATCCGACTTTACCCGAAGGAGTATTTGAGCGTGAGTCACGCGACTTCATTGCTTTTTCTCCGTCCCAAAAAGTACCCAACGTGCTTAACAGAAAAAACAACAGGATTTTTTTTTAAAGCCCCCATATAAGATTTGATTATCTTCAAACGGGTAAACAGATTTTCTCGATCGATTTCTCGAAGGTGACTTAATAGTCACCTTTCAAACAAAAAAAAACTAAATCAAATTCGGTCCAGCCGTTTTGGAGCTACGATGCCACACTCGTTAAACTTAGGTATAGCACCCGCTCTTTGGGTCGGGGTAAAACAAAACAGAATAATAGTTTGGTAGTGGAGCCTAAACAACTTTAAAGTTCCGTTAGGCCTTACTTCACATTCTTCTAGAATATTTGAAATGTGATCCTATTCCCTAAATTAGGCATTTTCTTTGTTCCAGCCTTTACTTGTTGTCTGTGGTTGGAACCTGGGTTGGAGCCCTAAATAAATAGTTGTAGCGGTTATTGTGTTGACATTGACAAAGCTCCTCGTACTTCATGGTCTGCTTACACGTATCTATTTTATTTGGAAGAAAAAACATAAAAAACTACAGGCGAGTTTGTGGTCACTGGTCAAACACAGACTTATTAGCAAAACGAAACTCAGTTTTTTTTTTATTCACGCCTAGTTACTCTGATCAGTTAAAAAATAGCCAATAGGAATATTTTTCCTTATAAAATTTAATATAAAACATGCGAATTTTTTTATTACAAATGATACTCATATTACATATTTGAGTTTATTTTGACATTTTTGCGCACACGGTCATCTGAACCCAAACTAAGCAAAGCTTGTGATATGGCTACCAGAGACTGATATACATACATATATATTTTTAAATACATACTTAAATAGATATTAACACACAGATATAGAACAAACACAATGTTCATCACATGAATGTTGGTCCTAGGTGGGAATCGAACCCACGCCCCCAAGCTCAGAAGGCAGGTTCACTACCAAATGGGCCAACGGGCCTATCAGGTCTATATAACCTGTGAGTAGGTACTAATACAAATATTTATTAATAACACCTATATGTTACATGTCAATAAAAGGTTCGATACATAAAAGTAAGTCAACAAAATTATTTTAAAAACAACAAATATCGTATTTGATACGGAAAATATTTGCATCTTTTTATCTGTAATTCAGTAACCGGCTCACAAGTTTACCTTTCACGCATAGATACTTACTTCCTGATAAGATAACCGTGATGGAATACATAGAAGACAAATATCGGCTCAGAGCGATAGTGCACTCTTCACCACAGTGTAGAACATAATACACACGATATCTGCGCTACATTACGAGTGTTTTATATGTTATTTAATACAGGGTTTGCAAACGCGCAACATTTTTTCATCATTAAACTTGATTGCTTTCAACAGCTAGCCATAAGGCCCCTGATCGCAAAGTTTTTTGTACCACCGCGCAATGAACCTATCATAGGACCTTACGAGTCACAGCCTCGCAAATCAAAATTGCCCTAAGTGCTGTCCAACCTCCTATAAGAGCTGAACCTCAACAACAACAAGAATAGAGCTTTTATACTAGGTGTTCTGTAAAAACTGCACGGTTGCAAATCAACACCTTTTAGATTTAGATTTTTGCAAAAAAAAGATACAGCTTTTTTTATCCGATGTTATAACACACCGAAGAGTATCGCCCCGTTAAGTTAGTTTTTCAACAGAATTGATAAATCCAATTACGATATGTATATGTTACCGGCAATATGTATAATCCGGTATTCTGTATAATGCCTTACAAAGTTTAGTAGGGTAGGGTAGTAACCGACCGACTCTTGCATTGTCTTTTCAGTCAGCGAGAGCCCGGGAAGAGTGGCATAAACAGAGGGGAGGCCTACACTCAGCAGTTGGTCTCTTTAGGGCTGATGATGATGATGATGAGGTAAACTAGAAGAAAATCTACCGGGAACCACTCGATAGGTTTTCTTCGGTGGGTTTCTCGGTAGGTTGTAGTCCCACTTTTACCTACCTACATCAATGGTTGTAGTTGTTAACTTGGTTGCTACCTGGTACCTACGAGTAGTAGGCAGGCACTTTTCTACTTAGTTATTTTAAAAGTCACTTTCATCTTACGACGTTTCTCTCCATTTTTTGCCATCTGGCGAGATACAGTACAAACAACTAACCTTTCAAGAGAAACACTTCGAGAGACGCGTTAGAGTTAATTGAAGTCGCATCGTTCACATTTTCCTGAAGATGTTGCGTTGAAAGATTATTTTTACTTAGATGGCGCCACTTGTCTAAATAATGTTATGAGACTGGAATTTTGATCTTACCAACATTTAGTACCTACTGCGTATATTATGTAAGGTGCACTGGTAGATAAATACAAATAGAAAAACGTTGGAACATTAGTAACTATGTATTTTTCGTACATGCAAGCACAATATCGATTAGCAGCCCCTAAAACTGCGCATGCCTGAAATTAGGTGTAAGCTCCTACTGTAACACTGAAAGGCTGTGAACTGTTTCACGTAGAATTTTTTATAGTTATTTATTCTTACTAGATTGTTAATGGATCTTATGATATCATCATACTGCTATTTAGTCATAGAATAGTGTAAGAGTTAGGTAATCATGGGTAATACTCAGGCCAACGACAAACAACCGAAAAGTGGTAAATCGCCCCAAACAAAGAGTAAAAATTTCATCAGGAACTACAGAAAGTCTCCGGGACGGGAGAGCAAAAAACATGGCAAGAAAAAAGGTGATCAGAAACGAGAGGCGATCGACAGGGAGATCGACAAAACGCCAGACTCAGATAACGTGGAAGTTATCGAAACATCAGATAACGATACGGTCGAGTGCTTGCATGAGGGGGAGGGCTCGGCGAGCGTGCAGTCAGAGGTAACGGTGAGCAGGTGCGGGCGGTCAGCGACCTGTGCGCCCGCGCCGGCCGCCTCGCCCGCCGACCCGTCCACCTCCGACTCAGTGTTCACGGACCCGCTGACGCCGCTCGCCGCCGCCGTCGAGCTCAACCAGTGCTACTACTCCGCAGAGAGCGACAGCGCGCTCGAAGACGCACCCGCGCCGACGCTCACGCCCTCGCTCGCGGCCGACCGCTCCGGCTGCGTCGACATGCCCCACGACGATGCCGCCTCCGCGCTCTCCACCGATGACACGGAAAAAGAAGAAAAAACTGACGTTTTTGATGACAGCAATGACAGGGAGGAAAATGAAAAGGTTATGGGAGGGACAATATCGGGGGTCCGCGGCGAGTCGGCGAAGCGTAGTCACGAGTGCAATCATGACTTTCTGGACAACCGGCTGAAGGCCACGCCGGGGCAGACCTCTTTCACGGTGTCGAAGCACCGGCGCGTCGAGCTGCCGCCGGTCGCGTGCGAGCCCTCGCTCACTCTCCTCGAAACAACCACTCCCGGTTAGTTCTGCCATCTTCACAAGCTCTTCTTTCATTACCTTTTACAATAGCAATTAAGTACCTACATCTAACCATCGAGGTAAACAGTAATAATATGTAACGTAGTGCATATACCTACCTCGATGCATCTAACACTATCTACTCGTTCAATAAACATGTTAAACCTGCAATAATTTGCTGCTTATATAGCTAACACATAGTTGGTAGCAAAGACTGTAGGTAGGTACGTACCTAAGGCAAAGACCTACGTAATGGGGAGAATTCAGCGGTTGGTAGAGGTATAAACACGTTTTTTTAATACAAGAAGTAAACACTAAGCAGACATGTAATGATATTACAGTACCTACCTAAATCAAAGAGCGTTCAAGATCAAAAACTTCCATCATCATATCATAATCAGTAGGTGAGATAAGATTACGTATTTGACCCTGATTTCCATATTTTGATCGAGAAATAGATACCTAGTTACCTACACATTGATTATTATCTTTGATTAGGATATCGTTTTATTTAATTAAAAAAATTACTTACAGTCGGGCCGCTGAGAGAATGCGGCTGATAGCTGCAATAACATTGTAAAAAAAAAACTGAAAAACTGGCTTAAAAATACAGACGCGTTCTTCCAGCGACCGCACTTTAGTCCAAAAAAGTAATTTCCAGCTTTTCTAAACACAATTTGGCGCTTAATAATATTTCATAAACGATTTTCCTAAAGACCTCGTAGATAGAGAATATAACTGAAAAATTTAAATTAAGCCCTTTCGACGTCAAGAATTAAAATAATATAAATACACGCGACACAAGTATAAATAAAAAAAAGACCGATAAAAGAGCTTATATAATCTTCAAACGGCTAAACCGATTTTCATGAATCATAGCTAAGAATACTCTTGATCAAGTCACCATTCATAAAAAAAAAGTATAGGTTCGGGGGCTAAAAATCTGTCAAAAGTGTGTCTGTCCACGTGTAATACGTGAATACTTAAAAAAACATTCTCTTTAAAAAATCTTACTGTCAATTAAGCGTTTTCCTGTAACTTTTCCTTGACTGCCCCGGTGGCACAGTTGGTAATGAACCTGCCTTCTGCGCTTGGGGGAGTGGGTTCGATTCCCACCTAGGGCAAACAATCATGTGATGAACGTTTGTGTTTGTTTTATATCTGGGTATTAATATCTATTTAAGTATGTATTTAAAAATATATATGTATGTAAATCAGTCTCTGGCAGCCATAGTACAAGCTTTGCTTAGTTTGGGGTCAGATGACCGTGTGAACAAATCAAATCAAATCATTTATTCCTTCAATAAGATGTAACTACTAGTATTTTGGTACATAACAAAAACGTCCCGTTTTTAGTCCGTACCCAAATGTTAAAAACGGGACCCTATTACTAAGCCTACGATGCGTGTCCGTCTATCTGTCTGTCTTACCTATTAACGGCTATATCTTTCGAACCGTAATAGATGGCCAGTTGAAATCTTCACAGAATATGTAATGCTACGGCAGATTAACTAAGAAACAATAAAAAAGTCAAGAAGTTAAAACTAAAGGGGGGGTCAACAAACGTATTTCTTAACGTAATTTTGTATTAGCTCTAATGTAATAACGGTAATACGTTTACGTACTACAAGCGTCAAACAGCCTTTTTTTTACTTCCTTCTACGTATGATCGTGTAGACCTATATTCTGTAGAATAATTCCGACACCATACTTCGTGGTTACTGCTTTTGTTAAGTACTTACTTCGGCAGTTTGTTACCGTTCAGTTGTTTTGTTCGATACAATGGCTGCGAACCAGTTGGTTGTTACTTTCCTCGCTTCATTGGCCGTAGGTACCATCGAGCAGTACATGTGCCGTGTATCGTATGTGCGGTAAGCGGTAACTAGCGTAAAACACTATGAAACTGTCTCGAAATGAGAATACTTGAGCCACCTTTTAATGGTGAACTCTGCTGATAGAATCTTGCTTCGAAATGGTACTAAATAGCTATAGGTACTTCGTGAAGAGTTGTATGTACCTTTAAGCTTATTTTAAATGTCCGATTGTGGATGTTAACACATCGACATAGAGTCTTTTTTTAATACAATAGGTTCCATAGTAATTACAGACTACGAGTAGATGCAATTTAGATTAGACTCCAATAAAAACAAAACTTTCGTCGGTGGTCACGAGAACCAGTTTACTTGGCAGGCTATAGGTACCTACTCGGTCTAAATTTTCTAAATGACATGTTACCTACTTGTACTTAGATTGTAAAAAACTGAAATAAGCAGCATTTTTTTATTTTATTTTCGTAAGAGGATTTTGGCATCGCTAGTCTTGTGCATTTGCTAGTGTCAAGTAGGTACCTATTGTGTTTTCAAGTTTTATTAAATATTGTTAATCAAAATACCTACCTACAGTAGGCACAGCGGATCTTTGTGTCTCTAAAATAGGCTCTGCAAAGTGCGAACCATTGCGTAAGTAGCACATCCCCTGCGACACAACTCTACCTCCTTACCAAATTCCATCACGATCCGTTCGGCCGTCTTTTTGGCTGTTTGAAACGATAACAAACACCTAGGGACAGGCAAGGGACAGGTCCTTACCTTTAGGTTTAGAATAAACCTTTAATAATATATAATAGGTATAATGAATAAGCCTTTAGGTTAATTAACACTGTACCTACTTACTCCGATATTTTATGTCCAATTCCAGAATTCGACCGGCGCCACTCCAGCGTGAGCGACGTGCTCATGGCGGAATCGAACGTGCTACGAAAGGTAGCGTCACTGACCCTGGATAAGCACTCCGAAACCAGGGTCGTGAGGCCCAAATACGTGCCCGACAAACTAGACTTCCGCCTCTATGAAAAGTTTGAAGGTAAGCTTTGAGATGCGAAGCAAAAATACAAATAAACAAACATGAGATAAGTAGGTTAGAACTGAGGGTTAGAAGAAATAAGTTTAAAAAGTAGTATAAGTAGTTTAGTTGTATTAGTTTGAAATAAGTTTCAATGTAATATTTTGAATATTTCGTCCTCCACCCGCCCCCAATCCAAACCCTCCATTGGCTACACCCGTGCACACCCGTACTACCTGTACCCAATGATCTTATTGGTAAATCTCTTTCTTTGCCTATACCTATAATTATTATGCTGGCCAGAAACATCAACGACAGACGCGACGATCATTTGACGGTACCTTATGTAATAATTAAAGTTGATACCTAGATATTCAAAACCCATAATAAGTAGGAAATATAGGTACAAAATAAAATACGTTTGAAATTAAAGTAAGTTTCTAATTATAAATTAGTTCTCATCCTTAAGATTTACAGCTAATCGTTTAAGTACAAATAGTCACAACGGCGCTAACAAGTGAATGAAAGTCATGATAAGAATGTTATCTGTTATGAACAAATAGCCCCTAATTTGTTATCTCGATTAATCATTAGTCTCACTAAAGATAGTGCCTACACTTAGCTCAGACGTGCATACGTGACTTTAGGGCGTTGAGTGATATAGTGATATTAAAATTAAAAAATGCAGTTGTCAACAAATCGCGTTAACTTTACAACTACATCAGTTGCCCAGTTTAATTATATGAAATTTTTGAGTCAGTTTCGTTCAAAAGACAAGAAAGATATACAAGACATTGTAACCATTCTAGGGTTGCACACCGACGATGTCGCAACCTTTGATATCAGTGATTATGCCGCTGCTGCACCGAAGTATTATTGTGCGTTAAAAAGCAGAATTAGTAATTCGGTAGTGCCTTATGTGACAAAGAAATTATCTTTTAATGAAGAAAAAACTTCAAAGTGGTTCCACGAGATTATCCATATTAATCCAAATTTTAAAGTTGAATGTGATTTAAGAACTGCCACACTAATAATGGCGCTGTATGGTAGCAAGTGTTACGTGATTATGATGAAGAACTATTGCCATTTCTGCAGAGAACAACTTAGAAGTAAGTTTAACATGAGCCAAAAAAAGTCTTATAGTGACTCTGGTAGGTAAACTGCCATCCTAACTTTACGATTTTTTCGAAAGGCGCTAGCTTTCGGAAAAATTTGATTATCACGAGTCTAACTAATAACAATAGACGTAAGTATTTATTTTAAAAACCCGCGGTCAAATAGGCCAAGCTTGCGCTGGCGCATCTTATTTAATATGTCACTGTCATTAAAACTTCTTTAGTATGATTTGACACTGATAAATCTGACAAGTGACAATTGACATTGACAGTTTTTACTACATACAACATACTACAAACAGGGTGGCTGACGCTTGTTGTGGTCGGTTATAATTTATTATAAACTTCTAAATCTTGTGTATTTTTGAATAATTAAAACCAATAAGCATGCTTGCGTTAATAGTATAAACTATGGTTTTCAGGGCAAATGCTACTGAACTGGTTCGTGTCGTCAGTTTCCGAGAACAGCCATCTGAAAAATTTGGTGCCTCCACAAGACTTGAAGAACCTTGGCATCCAGTATTGCACTCACCTCCTTGCTGCTGGGGTCCTCAGACAGATATCTGATAAAGATGCACCCACGGAAAATATATTCAAGGTAAGATTGCGTTGTTTCATAATGTATAAAAATCATATAATAATCGTTTACCTATTTCATTTATTATGCACAGACGGTACGTACTTATAATTTTTTAATAGGAGAAAATATACAAATAAGGATAACAATTCCCTTAAGGTAATAAGGCTTTGATTTAAAAAAAATACCACTAACAGCCTTAGATCGGTGTAGTGGTTGGGACAGTCTGCCTGGGGAGTACCACATCTTTCTGGTTATTCAACCGCCAAGAAGTAGTTTGCAAACATTATTCCGGATTGAAGCACACAGCGCATTGCTGAGTAGGATTTTAAAGTTCAAAATTCTGGGTGCCTCTAAATTGTTGAGTTCAAATTCTTGCTGTGCTTACGATGAAATTAATACGCACAGCAAGTTATTGTTATCGGTTGTACAGAACAGATACAAGTATTTTTTTATTTTTTTTATCCCCGATGAAGTAGCTGAAAAACGGCAATACAGATTTTCGTCAATCATAGCTAAGAACAAACTTGATCAAGGCACCAGTCAAACAAAAAATAAATCAAAATTAGTTCAGCCGATTTGGAGCTACAATGCCACATGTTAAATTTATAACACCTTTCTTTTTGAGTCAGGGGTTAAAAACTATGTGACAGTACCTAATATTTTACTTAAGGAATAGTCACATTGGCGGATCCAGGGGGGGGGGGCATTGGGGGTCATGCCCCCCCCCCCCCCCAAAACACTTAGCATTTCCATACATTGGACTCAATTTTTCGATTTGATTCCTTCGAACCTTGTCCGAATGCCCCCTCCCCCCCAAAATGAAATTCAGGATCAAGCCCCTGAATAGTCACTTAAAAAAATTATAAGCAAGTGCCTATGCCTTGATCCCACCTACCAAGTACTGTGGCAAGAATGTGCTCTCAATTGAGTGCTCTATTTGTATGAACATAAGAAGATTCTTCGGTATTGTCTTGACATTCCTACTGAAAATATAAACTACGCGCACTCTTGTAACTATACAATAACTTGATCGATATGACAGTTATGTTGTATTCCATCACTTTCAAACGTCACAAGTGACATGGTAATTTAGTTTTTTACTTTAAGGCAATACAATTAACTATTTGAAGTATAATTTCAAACATTAATTTTCAGCCAAGTTTGATGTACTACTGGGCTCACATGGAGACTCCAGCATCACAGCCAGTGACGCCAGGCCGCCTGCCTACAGCATCATGGCCTCCTGACAAGGACCCACAGTACCCCACCACAGACACCTGTTACAGCCTCGATAATAATAAGTTTTTCAGCCAAAACAACAACGAAAAAGTCAGTGACATTACCGAAGAAAGAACAGTCATCTCACAGCTAAAAAGAAAGATACAAGAGCTAGAATATCAGCTTGAAAAATACAAAATAAACACTCAAATAGAGGCACTAAATAAAAGCCTGGAAAAGGACTACAATGAATTAAACATTCTAAGGAACAAAACTCAACTTACAAGCAAAGACTTGCCAACTAACTCGGGCAGTGAGGTAAACAAATTAGAAAATAAACCTGTGATAAACATACCTGAATATGACCCTGTAAGAACAAATGTGAATATTGATAAAAAGTTAGATTTAAGTAGCTTAGATAGTAAAAACGAAATGCTTATTAAAGATATAACAAGTACACCTGAATTAAGATCTGATAAAATTGAAAACTATTGTAAGTTAAATAAAAGTAGAGAGTATAATAACAAAAGTTTCAGAAAAAGTTTACCGAAAGATACAATAGAAGACGAGAGTGAATTGATTGCAAAGATTGAAGATACTGTTAATGATAATGTTTCTTCAGACACCAACATAAGATGTGATAGTTCGTCAGATGCCTCGTTCCGGAGCATAATCTGCACTTCATCGGACTTAATGTGTGAAGTTGAGAATCTGTCGTACGCATTGAATGACGATTCAGTTTTTAGAAATGCTGTTACTTCCCCCTGTCTTCCAACCACACAAATATTGTATACATACAATGAGTACAAGGACCCTGTAGCTTATGACGGGCATGGTATTATATCGCTAGAACATGACAGCTTAATATTCAGTGAGTCTGAAGTGAAACAGCAAGGAGTTGAAAAGGCATCCCCAGAAGTATCTCTAAGTTATGTGACTGCCACAGAGGGACCTGTTAGTGATAAGTCTCCAGTAGATAAGATATCACCTAAGAGTAATGCAGCTAGTCAAGCGGTGGTCACACCACCCCCTCCTTCACCCGGAATGCCTCCATTACCCCCACCAATGCCAGGAACAGATGAATATGCCACAATTGAGAGAGCTTCGCCAGAGATCAAAGTTCCGTTACCACCGCAAGCATCCTCACCACCATTCAGAGATGAGAAGACATTGGGGCCATCTCCTCCTTCAATGCCACAGATGGGGCCCCCACCGCCACCTATGCCGGGAATGGGGCCGCCACCTCCACCGATGCCCGGTATGGGGCCCTCATTGGGACCTCCGCCTCCTCCGATGCCTGGCATGGGACCTCCGCCCCCTCCGATGCCTGGGATGGGTCCTCCACCGCCTCCTATGCCTGGCATGGGTCCTCCACCACCACCGATGCCAGGAATGGGCCCTCCACCACCCCCAATGCCTGGCATGGGACCTCCTATGCCCGGCATGATGCCGCCACCGCCGCCGATGCCTGGCATGACGCCTGCTCCTTCTGCTGGGGGACCCCCACCACCGCCCGGGCCCCCTGGATCCGGCATACCGCCACCACCTCCTCCTACTTACTCCGGACCTGTGCCTTTCCCTGCCCCACCAGCAGGTGGGTGGAATGTGCAAAGAGCGAGTAAGTACTGCCTATGTTAGTGTTTCCCAAAGAATAGGTCACAACCCACTGTTGAGTCTTAGGGGCTGTCTCCAGCAAGAGGTGAGCGGCGTGATGTTAAAAGGTTATATGAAATGGGCATAATGTCATCAGGCTGTTTTATACAATTCTCGCTGCGCTTTGGTCAAAACGGTTAATTTCGAATTAGGCCCTGATAAACCTTATTTACAACTATAAATGTGGATGTAATTATATGGATCAACACTCCACAGCGCTATGGTACGAAAATGAATAATATGCTTCAGTACAAGCAAATCTTTTAAGATCAGATAAAATTTCCTTTAAGAAAAAGATTAGCATTGACCTTGTGTTCCAAATTTTAAAGTGGGTTGCGATTCATAAGTCTTTGGGAACCACTGGCCTATTAGATGTGCCTATAGCTTACCGCTTGCATTTTCAACAAATATTTAGTTATTTAATTGATGCCTCCTTTTTTTCCAGCACTAAGAAAAACCCCAGTGAAGCCCGCTGCCCCAATGAAACCTCTATACTGGACCAGGATTTTAGCAGCCCCCACTCCACCGGTGTGCCAAGGGGAATCAGATTCCAGTGGGTTAAAACCACTTTGGCTCGAAATCGAAGAAACAAAACTCGATAACATCGATGAATTCACAGACCTTTTCTCGCGACAAGTAATAAAAGCACCATTGAAAAAAAAAGTGGAAGTGAAGACTAAAATTCAGCCAGTGAAGATATTGGATAGCAAGAGGTCTCAGAATGTCGGCATTCTAGCGCAGAGCTTGCACGTTGAATTCTCGGAGATTGAGAATGCTATTTACAACTTCGACACGTCCGTTGTCAGTTTAGAAGCTTTACAACAGATATATGAATTGGTGAGATATTTTATAGCAATTACTCACGCTTCATGGTTTATCCGCTATCATTAGTAAATATTTGATGGCCAATATGACTCAATGGAGAGAGCTATGCTCGGAGTTTCTTTGCGCGATAAGATCCGAAACGTGGATATTCGCCAAAGAACCAGAGTCACCGACATAGATGTTAAAATTTGCAAGTTGAAGTGGCCCACTAGATGGACCGACGACATTGTGAGAGTCGCGGGTATCCAGTGGATGCAAAAGGCGGGCTGTCGTTCAGTGTGAAGATTAAAAGGGGAGGCATATGTTCAGCAGTGGACGTCTTCTGGCTGATGATGATGATGACTCAGTGGTACCGTGTGGGCCTTAAGAGCATGGGTCCCGGATTTGAATACCAACCAGGCAAATGTTTGAATGTCTGGGTCTGGGTGTTGTCCATGTCTTTATGTCTTTGTGTGTGTTTATCTGTTTTTGTGTCTTTAGTCTTTGTGTGTGTCTATGGTTTCCTTGGCACTGAATCCTAGTAAATAATAAAGCCATAATATAAAGTAGCATGGTGAGTGTTTGTTCTCACTCAATTTTTTAAAGGCTTGGTGAGAAGGTAGCATGTACCTTGATTTAAAGCACAGACAACTTTTTATCCCGGAAATATCTATAGTTCATGTAGGATAGCGGACGAAATCTCAGGGTGCTGCTACACTCCCGAAAACGATGACTGGTGAAAGAGCTGGTGATTGCTGATACAATAACACAAAAAGATGCTGTAATTTTTTTTTTTTAAGTTTGCAATTTAATGCAAGTATAATATCAGTTGACGTTAGAGGTCAACAAACGACCTGCGCCGCGCCCACGCTTGTACGCATTCCATTGCTGGTTTGCAAAACATTCTAAACCACTAAAACAACAAGTATAAGGCAAATGTTTATCGGTATCGATTGTGTTTAGATAGTATAATTATAGCGTTTTGGATTCGGGAGAGCTTACATCCAGTATAATAAAAATAAAAAAGTAAATCTTCTGTGTGGTATAAAATGGGCATTTTAAATTTTTCACCTATACTTACAAATGGTTGCCTGGAAGAGATAGCTTTTAGCGATAATGCCGTCACTTGTGGCACTAGCTCGTAAGTGTTTTCTGTTTGTAATTTTATTTCTGGTGTAGTTTCTATCTATCTATCTTTACAGCGTGCGAACGAAGAAGAGCTCTCGATGATCAAAGAGCACCTCAACAAAAAGCCCGAGATACCTATGGACAAGCCGGAAGTGTTCTTGCATGAGCTGTCCGGAATACCTAACTTCGCCGACCGGATATCTTGCTTCATGTTCCAGGCTGAGTTTGAGGACTCTGTGAGCACCACTATGCACAAACTCGACAATCTGAAACATACTTGCGAGGTAAACACCTACTTATTGAAATCGTCTCTGAAACGTAAGTGTCTGAGTGTGTCATTAGATAGGACGAAACGGCAGCACTCTCCTTCAAGATAATTTCAACTTTAGTGGCCCAAGATGTTTCAAACAAAGATGCTGCGCGCGACTACAGAGTACGTAGGACACGACTTCCCTTTTTATGTTTTGTATCATATTAAAAGGACACTAAGGTTAAAATCGTCACTGCTTTATGGTTGATATTCCGAAAACCCGTACGAAGCCCTTTGATTCCACATTTATTGAGCAAACTGCTAGTCTGGAATACGCTGCCTGAATCGGTGTTCCCTGATAGTTACAATCTGGGTGTCTTCAAATCAAGCTTGAATCGGTTTCTTCTCAGCAAGCGTGCTCCATCGTAGACCGTATCATCGTTTAACATCAAGAGTTAAACGCAAGCCTAAGATTTTTTTATTTTTTATAAATATTGTCATTGGTGGCGAAACAAGCAGACTGGGCGCCTGATGTCACCGTCGCCTATGGATACTTGTAACACCAGGGGGGTTAGACAAGACCCACTTTGTGTTAGCGTTAACGCCTGCGGACAGATGAAATTGTATGAAAATGACATTAGCTTGAGAGATATTATCTTAAGCTAATGTCAATTTCATCTTTCCGCAGGCGTTAACGCTAACAAAAAATGGCTCTTGTCTAACCCTCCTGAGGCATCACAACTACGTTGCAGGCCCTTTAAGAATCCATTAACCCACCTTTTGAAGAACCCAATGTTGACTATATTTGTCACTAATCCTAATATTTAAAAAAAAAAATTTTTTTAACAAAACAGACAATTCTCCAATAGCCTATTGTAAAAAAAAAAAATATCTAAAAAGTTCAATAACAACATTGTTTCCAGTTTATTCTAACAAGTGAATCTCTAAAGAAGGTGTTTGCGATTATCTTGACTCTTGGCAACTACATGAATGGTGGCAACGGCCAACGAGGACAGGCGGACGGCTTCGGACTGGAGATACTTTCCAAATTGAAGGATGTTAAGGTATGGAGAAATTTAAATATAAAATAATGAGGCCTATGATCTGTGCGATACAGAACATCTAGCTGAGGAATTATCCCACGTGCAACTGGTGTTACGCAGGAATGGTTATAAGGCTCAAGTCGGTTTAACCAAACCAAGGAAAAAAGTGATGAAACCGAAGGTGGAACGACAGCCGACTTTTTTGCCATATGTAAAAGGAGTCACAGATAAAATAGGTCGAATTCTTGACAAATATGCTATCAAGACCATATTTACTCCTCATAAAAAGATTGCGCAATGTCTGCGTTCCCCTAAGGACAAGATCCCTTTCAGCATCCCGGGGTGTACAAAATTAAATGCAGCTGCGGAAGTTCGTACATAGGACAGACGAACCGAACTGTTTCATGCCGCATCAAATGAGGCCATGAGCTTGGGTTTCCTGGGATTTGCGGTGCTGCTATATAGGCGCATATAGGTTCGCCTTCGTTATACTGAAGCTCCTCCCGTCTGAATTTCTCTCGCTCGCACATTCATCATATTATCATTTCGCACTGTTTCCAAAACTCCATAGAAACCTCTCGTAAAGCCTCCACCACTTTACTAGGGCATGACTTTGACTTGACCAGTACTTACTTTGCTTGTCTCTGACTTGTTTGACGATATTTAACGGCTTAAGATTTGCCAAATCGGTATTTTTAACCTAAGATATAGGACAAACTACAAATCGTAGCGACTTGAAAAAAATATCGCTCATGAGGGAAATTCAACTTGATTAATTTTACTATCACAGAAGTTTATTTTACTTGCTACATTTTGAATAAAAAATATTATTCTAAAGTCTATTTCATCACCATAGCCCGAGTTATTGCGATAACCACAAATGCGTTCCAGTTGATTCTTTCACCTGCACATAGGAAAATTAATAACATGAATATTAGTTTTTTAAATTTATTTTTTAGGCCCCTGGTACGTATGTTTAGTAATATTACGAAATAGACGCGCAGAAGATACCTAATCCACGTGACCAAAACACCCGCGCAGAACCGCGCGAGATGGGGGTTCGGCAGTCTGTGGCAGCGCGTTGCGACGGGTGGACTGTGCGCCCTTAAAAAAATTTTTTTTGGTACTTTTGCCTTGTTTTTCTGTGCACCGTTTCGTTAAGTTTCATCGGCGCATCTTAAACCCTTAATAAAACTTGAAAACATTTGACATTGGCAAATGCACGAGACGTGTGACGCCAAAATCTTCTCAAGATGAAAGGAGAGAGAATGTTGCATTTGCCCCCAACTGCCCTCAAGAAAATCCTGGCTATTGACTCCCACTGCAGTGGCTGTGCCATAAAAGCTTTCGAATGTTATAAATGAAAGGGATGGGTGGGAATGGCCTTTGCTTTGCAGTGGGACAATCATGGCTAAAATAATAATAATATTTTCACCCCCCCATCTCGGAAAGAGTATTTTTGCTCTTCGATATCTGAGTGCAAAAGCAGTTTTTATCCGCTAGAAGATAAAGTAATTTAGAACATCGTGTGCACTGAGATTGTGAATTCAAAACATCATTCAACCTCAACTTATACGTGCTCAATTTATCATACAAACTTTTTTAATTTGTTAAAAACTCAGAAGCTTCTTGGTGTACTTTTTTTTAAATTTGCTTTGCGCGCGCCCTTTTCTTTTCTCGTCATATTGTTAAAACTACGCTCAATCTTAGAATCCTGAATCTGATTCAATTTTAGAATCCTTCGCTTGCTCGGTCATCAAAATTGAGCACGCGATTAAAAAGCATCTTTGCATTCTTGTATAACAAGTAACTATTATCTTACCTTGACAGTCAAAGCAGTCGAACGTAACGCTCCTGCACTTCATAGTGCGTACGTACATGCGGTCGTGCGGCGGCGCGCTGTCCGAGACGTGCACCCTCCCCGTGCCGGAGCCCGGGGACGTAGTAAGAGCCTCCGCGCTTGACTTCACCGACGCGGCTACCCACCTCGCTACACTCACCAACCAGCTCGCAGGTCAATATTACTCTACAGGATTACGCAGAAAGGGTGTACTAGGCCGAAAGAGATCCATAGTGCCTTTTATCATAAACTAGCGGCACGCCCCGGTATTTTTTGAAAATATAATATAGCTTATGTCACCCGGGGATAGTGTAGCTTCCCAACAGTAAAATAATTTTTCAAATCGGTTCAGTAGTTTCGGAGCCTATTCAATGCAAACAAACAAACAATCAAATCTTTCCTCTATAATATTAACCAATATTAGTATAGATAACTTTTACTATGGGACCAACGCTGAAATCGCGAAAAAAATAACAGCTGTTTGGTCAAATGGTTATTCATACTCGAGAAAATGTACCTAATTTTTTTCACCATTCTAAAAGTTGTTCATATTGATGAGTATAACGTGCTCCATCGTAGACCGTATCATCGCTTATCATCAGGCGTGTCATTGGCGGATCCAGGGGGGGGGGCATGGGGGCCATGACTCCCCCCCCAAAATACCTAGCATTCCATACATTCGACTCAATTTTTCGATTTGACTCCTTTGAACCTTGTCAGATGCCCCCCCCCCCCCCCCAAATGAAATTCTGGATCCGCCCCTGAGGCGAGTAGAGGTCAAACGCAAGTAAATATTAATAAAAAAATAAAAAAAGCATTGGTGACGAACAAGCAGACTGGGCGCATAAGGCGCCCAGTAAGCCTTCACGGTCCGTAAGGTATTATGCTAAAGTAGCTACGCCCAGAACCAGAATGCACGAATCAGAATGCCTTATTGTCAAAGGGTTACGGTGGATATTCATATGATGAACAGTATCCGACTTTTTCTTATTGATTTTTTTTTATTGAGTCTCGGGCATCCAGTGGATGCAAAAGGCAGGCTGTCGTTCAGTGTGGAGGTTAAAGGGGGAGGCCTATGTTCAGCAGTGGACGTCTTCCGGCTGATGATGATGTTGATCCAACTTTTTTAATCACCTATCATCAGAAGAGTATTCGAGATGATGTAAACGATGATGCGGTCTACGATGGATCACGCTTGCCCACAGATCTTTATTGGTATAGACACCGTGAGTTCAGTTCGATCTCCGTTGTTTTCATATTATGTAGCATATCAGACGTCAATACAAATAATGCCAACTTCTGCCATATTAAACTGTAAAAAATGTTTGCCTTCGAAAGCAGTTGACCGTGCGAATGGAGTTAAACTACCTCTAAATTGTTCTCTTGACGTTATAGTGGACATAAAATGCGGCACGCTGGATTTTCATTAAGGGTCTGTGGTCTAGACAATCAGGCTCACTTGTGACTTGAAGACACCCGTGCAGTTTTCTATCGAGGCACACCCATTCAGGCAGTGCAGTTTATATCCAACAGTTTTCACAATATTTGGCGGTGTGTACATAAATGTTATTTTGTTTATATTACACGGGAATTACTCACGTATGTTTATGCCGGTTATTCCGACTATAGTGCAAAGGGAGCTGCGCGCGCGCATTCGCCTTGAAAAAGACTGCCGAATGCGGTTGAAACTATAGTCGGAATTACGTGTATAATTCCCGTGTAATATTTTTGTGTGAAAACCACACCAGTATATGTTTTAGATTAACAATGTCATCTCGCTGAGTTAGCAGAGATTGATAAGGACGAATTGAGCCGTAGTTACACAAGAATTACATAAAATATCTAACGCACAATTTTTCAGCATGCAAAGAGAAAACACGTAAAGTCTTAGAGAACGACGAAGCTCGCAGTCCAACCGACGACGCGGTCCACGACGGCAAGAAACGACTGGACGTGTTCAAAGACAAAATGAGCACATTCCTGCAGGCGGCCGAGGAGAAACTAAAGACTGAAAACGAAAACTTGGAGGAGTGCAGAGCAAAGTTTATAGCCACAGTGAGATTTTATCAGTACACGCCGAAAGGCAGCAAACTCGAAGACTGTGAACCGAAAGAGTTCTTTTCTCTTTGGACCTCGTTTTGTAGCGATTTTAAGGACATTTATAAGAAGGAGGAGCAGCTAGCTGTAAAAGAAAGGTATGTTAATATTGTTTTATTTTATTCACATTACTAGCTTCAAATACATAGATTGCTAAAATAATAACCCTTCTTATGCTGTAGTCTGGTAAAAAAGAAAGACGTTCCAAAGATTGTATATTTTTTATGGTACATTTTGCGATACCACGGTCAATTGTTTATTGAATATGGGGGATATCTCATATATGTTTTTGTTTTATTATAATCTGACCATAATGGGTCTTACACACAGTACAAGTAACTTGCGCAACTTGGAATGGAACAAGGGCACACGAGAACAGGCAGGATGCACATAAGTGAGCTTAACTATCACCTTTACAAAATAGGAGCGACGGACAGCCCCCTTCGCAGAGACTGTCTACAGGAAAACGAGACCGTGGAGCATTGTGCTACTGCACTGAGAGGCCTTTGAAAGTATACCATAAAGCCCGGCGCTCACAAACGGCGCGGCACGGCATGCCGAAGAATGCCGATGGATGCCGAAGGATCCTGTAGCATCCCACGTGACGAAAGCTAGATTCAACCTTGTTTCCATTACTTGGCACTTGCATTCCTTTAACGACATGACTACCTATGCGGCTCACGTGATGCAGCAAGCTGTAGCATCCCATGGAATGTCAGGACGTGCCTAAGCATCCCTGGGAATAACGCGACGTGCCTAAGCATCCCTAAGCATTCGCATTGAAATAGGGGAATGTCAGTGTTTAATTCATTGAAATAAGGTTGAAAACCATTTATTAACGAAAACGGTTCAAAATAAGCCAAAATTGCTGTGCCGTACCATGCTTCGCCATCTGTGAGCGCCGGACCTTAAGCTCAGACTCCTTAAATAAACTGCAAAACAAGTCTTCACCAGCTTCACCTGACGAAATAGGAGTGGAACTGGTATGCCAGTGACCCAAGGCTGCACCATTATTTTAGGGAGCTTGGGTGGTATTGGTAGACTGGTTGGGAGAAATGCACAAAACACCCCAAGCGAGACTTCAGTGCAGGTCAAATCACCCCTACTTAGAATTTGATATATTGTGCATCTTTCTCAATCTGCTTAAATTTGTCAACTGCTGCGCCTCAGACACAGCTCAAGGTGCATTAGTTAGAAAGATATGCCAAGAAAATGCCTTAAAACACAACTTTAATAATCATAACAGGCGATTCAAATAGGTTGCTCTTTTATTTGTACAAAACAGTAAATACCTTTATTTCTGTTTCAGATTAAAAGAAGCAAAGAAGCATCAAGAAGAAAGGAAATCTCAATCTCAAACCCAGCCTAAAAAGGAAGGTGGCCTCAAAGCGAGGTTACAAAAGTTATCTAGTTCAAGAAAATAAAATCGTAAACTCAATATTACAGTTCATTTACTTTCTAAGTTATTTCTTTGAAGGCAGTGCCACAGATGCCAATGGGCCATGGACAAGGTGTAATAACTTACACATTTTCTTTTAATTGAAACTTAAAATTTCCATTTCAACGTGACACCGTGTAGTTGAGAGCAATATATTGTCTTTCCCTTTCTCTCATACAGAAAAGTTGGTTTGACAGACTGGTGCCAAATTTCGTGGATTTTATGATTGTGTTATAATCTACTAGCTGTTGCCCGCGACTTTGTACGCATAGCTTTTCATATAAACTTTCACCCCTCATTTGCTTCCCTTAATTCAGTTCTTCGCAAATTCCTTTCTTAGCGGATCTCTACACCCTAATCTACCTGCCAAATTTCAGCTTCGTAGGTCAAGGATAACCTCAAAATCTACTTGACCTGCGAAGCTGAAATTTGGCAGATATGTTCCTATGGGGTCCAAAAAAAAAAGATTTTCGTGGTTTTTGTATTTTCGTATATATAAGCTATATTTTGGTGGAGGCAAAAGGGAGTTAAGTTTACAACAAAATCTGTGCATAGGAAGTTGCGGGCAACAGCTTTTATAGTTTCTGGGACAATATTATTTCTGCCAGTTCTCACTGGTTGAGATGGACATGTGTATAATAGAGAAACTGTTTTGTACGCCAGCTTGTTATTTACTTGTATTGTGTGCTATTAATAAAATGCACAAATAATGTACATTCCAATTTATTTATCACAATCAAGCTTATTTTGAATTCTACAAGAGTAATACAATTCAATAATGTATAGATATATAATTTTATAGTTGTGGAGATTGAGAGAAAAACTATTATTCCATTTAAATAAGTGGTATTGTATGAATATGTACAAAGATATTTAAAACTATAGATTCAACATTACCCAATACTATTTGTTTTGAAATAAACAACATAGTACAAAAATAACTAATTTGCTATATATAACTTTACGACCCATTGCTCTAATCCGCGACTGGGTTAGGCATTACTCGCTATAAACTGCAACAGAAAGCAGTGCTGTGCATAAGCACTTTTCTGTGGTGAATCTATGGTTTTAAATATCTTTGTATATTATGGTACCAAAGTTGAGTGTGATTGAGGCTTATAATTTATCAACCTGATAGTGACATGATAATCCTTGCCTAGAAATGTTATTCTTGCTTGATTATAAAAATCCCTTATTTTGTACCTGAGCAATGCTGTTGAATGCTTGTAACAATAATTGGAAAGTTGTCTGATTTTCATATTTATTTATTACAAAGATGGTGCTGTAACATTGTAAATGTAAATATAATAAAACATTAACAATACTAACTAAAACTTTTATTTACATGTAGTCTAAGCATTTTTCCTTCCATACTTTTGATAGTTTTCTTTCAATTTTTTTATTATTCAATACTGTGCTGCCAACTTTAATTAATGCAGTTTTTAAAGTTTGCCATTGCATAAAACTCAAATGTTTTGTTAGTGACTGATTATTACCATCGTTTCTGAACGATTCTTCTTTATCAAGAAAATCTTTTAAAGACTTTACGTTTGTCACTTTTCCAATGTAATGGTTACATTTATTATCATTAGTAATCTTTTTCTGGAAGTCCGTCAATATTTTACAGCTATCTCGAACTTGTTTTCCTTGATTTTTTCCAAATTGCATTGGATTGTGTGCATCTTGTGACAAGGAACTTATAGCTTTGAAACTCTCTCGTGATATTGCTTCGCCATGATCAATTTTGGCTATGTTAGAAGTTTGCAATTGTTGACATTTGAGCACAGCATTTGCTTTAAAATTTTGTGCAAATGAACTATTTTCAAACTCAGTTTCTATATTTTCTTCATTAATATTACTCGCATATTCAAGAAAATTATCAAATGAGTCAATTTCCTCATCATCCAAACCAATTGCAACATAAATGTTCTTCTTTTCAGACCAATTGATCTTTCCAAATGTGTCTAGATTTTTTAAGTCCAACCATTCATACAGGTCTTTAGGCAGTTCATAATCTTTAGGTAAAAATTGAAGTCCTTTTGGCTGTAATAAGGCAAGGTATGGATGCAGACAAGAGTACCAAGAGGTTGCATGATGGAGGAGTACCCCACACATAGACCATATTCGACTGAGTAAAGCATATGGCATCAAGCTCATCCAGTGGGATTCACCTCGCTTCACTCTATCCATATAGATTACAGCAGCTTGTTTAGAACATACATAAATACGTAACATCAACTTTGAAAATGTTATTACCCTGGATAAAACAAACTCTAACATCTGTCTTGTAGGTAAGAAATGGTCATCCTCTTCTGGAAGAACTGCTGTAAAGTTTTCTACATCTTTCAATAAGTTTACCGCCATGTATTTATGCAATGATACATAAGTTTTTCTTAGATTTCTGTAGCCAATATCATTTCGGAATTTCTTATCGTATTTGTAGACAAACCTGGAGAGCAAGGCACCTTCTCCATGCAAGGGCGATTGTTTGGACAACACTCTGATGAGGTTTTCGCAAGCATGCTTAAGGCCTAGAACATCTAAAACAGTAATCACATTATAGATTAGTCGTTATAATTAAAATAAAAGTTAAAAACTCATTGCTATTCTCAGTCCAATCATTTATTGGTAGGACTTTAGATTAGTACCAATCCATTTAAAGGGTACGAGGGATGGGAGTGGGGTAGAAACCCCCTGATGAGGAAGTTGCAGAACCCCCCCTCCCCTACCGAAGCAACACTCAGGGGTGAGCTCAAGAGCTACTGGTTCAAGATCACCCAGGGCATTCTGACTTGTGTAGGTTTATGAGCGACAAATCCGAAACGGCGGGTATGTATGCATCACTGAATAATAATGAGCATAGAATCTGTAGTGATATCTGTGATATATGTATCTTTTAAAGGTGCGTGTTAAAAATAAACTCAAGTGTCAAGTCTTAGTAATTATAATATTTATTTCTAGTACAACAACATATTATGTCCCTTTTAGTGCTAGGTACAAGCTGTATAGGTACATCATGTGATTTACAAAGCATACAAGGCCATCTGTCAAATTGTAGAATTGTAGAACGTCCACCCACAAGATGGACAGACGACCTAAAAGAGACCGCAGGGAAACGCTGGATGCAGGCCGCTTCCAACCGGCCCTTTTGGAGATCGATGGGGGAGGCCTAAGTCCAGCAGTGAACGTCCTACGGCTGAAATGATGATATAAAAAAACATCTCGAAAAGGGGTGGTTTCGTGGTTTCAAGGGGGGTTCTCTCTATCCTTTCGCACCTCCTCCCGTCCCTTAAATTGATTGGTACTAATCTAAAGTTTGTACTTTCTTACCAATATTTTCTTTTAACGTTATTGTTTGCACAGGTGGTGGTAATAACGAAATGCTCATCCATGGCTCCATTTAATGTGCTATTGTAATAATTATACTTGGCCAAAAAAACTACTAATAAAAGAAACAAAATGCAAGCGTGCAAAGTTTGTACAGACAGAACACAACAACAGAGAAATTCAATACAATATCTAAGGTAAAGCCGTACTACACCTACAAACAACACTAATTAAACTTCGCTCTTTCGCAAAGAATGGAATTTTGCTAATCTTTCTCAAATTAATTCTGTCATCACAATTATTTTTTTCTTATTATAACCTATACCTTTAGTTAAGTTATAAAGTCTTACGTTAAAGTTAATAATAATTACATAAATTACACAAAATAACAATATTACTTCTCAACTTTTGTTATTTGTTCCAAAGAGTATATACATTACAATATTTAATTTTGTATGGCGTGTTTGCAATTTGCGCCTTGCGGTTTTGTTTTGTCGCAACCTTTACAAAAAAGAAAACAACAACATTATGACATTGAAAGTAGTTTGTGCGCTGAAAGTGACACTAGCATCCTATTTTTCTTGGTATTTAACTTAACTTTATTTCATGACCATCGATACGGAGTCCTTCAGTCAGAATAATATTCAGGTTTACTTTACAAGGTAATAAATAACGTCAAACAAGTCATAGCCATTAAGGCTAAAGCCACAGGCCACAGTCAGAGTCAAACAAAGCAAGTCACTACGTCCAGGTAGGGGCGAATTTCCCTATAGGCCGAATAAGCCTGGGCCTAGGGCGGCAAAACTGGATGAGTTTATTTTTACTATAAGTAGCATCCTGTGATTTCACATGTCAAAAAATATGCAAAGATGTGTCCACTGTCCGTGTCCACAGCACCCACAGCACTTAACAAAAAAAGTAAGACGTATGGAGATTACGATTAATAAAAGTTTGAATCATCGTACTATTTTACTCCTAGTTCAAAATCATTTTCATTTTGCTCTACAAAGTACAGCAAGGCAATCGTGCTAAAAAAATACAGACGAATCGTTAACGAAATGCAAACGCTCCACAATTTTTGGTCGATTTCGTATCTGCGCGAAAAAATTGCTATTTTCTAACTTTATCACAAACCTTCGTTTGACAGCGTCTACGTTCCAACTGTGGTTGGGGAAAGGTACTCTTTGGGTTGGGGTGCGTTTCGTCTTTGGTTAAAACAAGGACTTTGTATACCCTATGGGTTAAAATCATTAGCGCGATACGAAATCGACCAAAAGTCAATACTTTTGATTTGGAGCGGTTGCGATTCGTCGACGATTCGTCTGTAATTCTTTAGCGTGATTGCCCTGCAGACTTTGAATGACGAAAAAAGGGGTTGTCTGTAAAGTCAGTTTACGGACGATATTTTTACGTGATAACTCTTATAGTGCTAACAGATGCTCGAACGCGGTTGACCTCAACCACCGTCTGACCAATCGGAGAGAAAGAGAGGGAAATATGATATTCTCACTCTTTCTCTCCCGTTGGTTGGACAGGAGTCCGTCAGCCGCGTTCGAGCGTCTGTTTAGTCTGTTAGCACTATTAGGCCGATGGTGCCTCTCTATTAGCTTGTTCCGCGCTCTCGCTCTTGCACGCGTGGCTCAGTGTAAAACAGTTCCCCCACTTGCACAGATATACACAACCCCACTTGCCAATTCCGTGGCTACCTTTAAGGTCTTGTTTGTGTAGCGTGAGTGACGCTACACAAACAAGACTTTTTAAGGACACTAAATCATCTTTTTATTAACTTTCAGAAGCCTAGTCTCCATCACTTTACTGTCTTTACTATAGCATGACTTGGACTTAACGTGTGTTTGTAAGCCTGATTATTATTTCGACTGAAGGACTCTGTATCTATGGTCATGGAACAAATAAAAACATACCTATTTTTTTTTTTAGTTTATTTTACTTTTTATAGTATATTTTTAGTAATTTCCGTCTTGAGTTCTAAGGTAAAATGTTTTATTTTGTGTAAATTATGAGTATAATAATTTTAAGTAATCTAACATTCCAAACTACATTTGAAATAATTAATAAACCTATAGTTTAATTTCATGATTTGCATCGATAACTTCATTGAAATTAATAATAACCGCTAACTACTTATTTTGTAAACACAACCTTTGTTGATATAGAAATACACGATCAGAATGCCAAAGAACAAGAAGGAAGAAAGTTCCAGCAGCGACAGTGATGAGGGACCTGTTGATGTATGTTAATTTATAGTATTCTTAAATATTTTGAGGTTGTCGGCGTGTGCTATGGCGGCTAAGCGACACGGCTTGGAAAGTTGTAACTAGCTACGTGGAATTATTTGCATTCGCGCACTCGCATTCTACCATTTTTATTAAGTACCGTTCGTAAAAACAATGCCTATTAATACTTTGGCCCCAATCCAGGGCGGACAAGTCTGACGACTGATATTGAAAGGTGAACCCTACAAAATTAAATTATTTTCACTTAGCAGATTAAATTACACACCTACTCAATATAGGGTTCAGATTTCTATTTCAGGACCTACTCAATAAAGGTTCACGTTTTCATTTCAACATCCGTTAAGGCAGGGTAGGTGAAATCGAGATCGGGCTTTAGTATACCTACCACCTTTGACCAAAATAAAATGAATGGACGGGGAATGAATGAATGAAAATGCTCAGTAAAAACGAGTTTGTCAAAACCGTCGGACATATGTTTAAACCCCTAATTATAACCATGTACAGTACATTTGTTACAAAAAATAGACAAGGATTTTTTGTTGTGTAGTATTTCTATTTACACTTCGAGACAACACACAAAGGCATAATTTTGTCAGATGTTTCGTCTAACATGTATCATGTAACAATAGTCTTGTGTTGCGCTTCCTATGGCTAGATACCGACTGAAACAAAGTGAGCGCCGGCGCTCATTTTGCAATCTTCAAAAATGCGCTTCTTCTGGGCCCGTCTGAATCAAAGCCATGAAAGTAATCGAATTAAATATATTTTTTCAGAGAAATCAACCACCAGAGAAGAAAGCGAAGACTAGTGCTTCAAGTAACAGAACTGCTGATAAAGAGCCAACATGGGCTTTACAAAAGAACAAATTTGTTAAAATCAGAGAATTCAAAGGTAAAACCTTCATAGACATAAGAGAGTTCTATGAAAAAAATGGTGAAATGCTGCCAGGGAAGAAGGGTATTAGTTTATCCCCAGAGCAGTGGAGAAAACTGGTTGAGTTAGGTGATGAAATCAATGAAACGCTCAGCTCGGTTTCTTAGAAATCAAAATTGTTGATTACATTTGCTGTTGTTGAAATAAAGTGTTATTTGCTATAAGGATAGACATGTATTTTACTCAAAGGTATAATTGCTGTAAAGGACTGACCCGAAAACGTAATCATAATGAAATCAGCATGGTGAAAACCAGAAAGTTGCTTATTGTTTCACTGTATAATAATGCTTTATAACTATATTTTATAGGTGGAAACTTTTATTTGGTTGAGTCACCTAATATTTTTTTCCATCATCATCAGCCAGAAGACGTCCACTGCTGAACATAGGCCTCCCCCTTTAACCTCCACACTGAACGACAGCCTGCCTTTTGCATCCACTGGATGCCCGCGACTCTCACAATGTCGTCGGTCCATCTAGTGGGAAGGCCTACCTAATAATAGGGTGTTTGACTGTATTGAAAATATTATGCCAATTGACATCATCCATAAACATGACATAATGAAAAAGCATATTTCAATGATTTTTTAATAAAAATATGCTTATTTTTTGTAAAAAACGCGAAAAAAATAACTGTATTTTCGACATTTGATCACGTGATCGAAAACGGTCTGTAATTGGCTTCATCCCTAGTGACGTCACACAAATCTAAACAAACAGATTTTGTATTGATATTTGCGAATTTAATGTTGTAAAGCTATTTTGAGAGTGATTTATCCAGAAATTATCACCAAAAACAGTTTGGAGGTTAAATGTGAGAAGAATGGAGAAACATTTTGTGCAAGCAGACAACAGTAACTTACCCAAAATTAATGTATTTATGGTTGCATATTTCTTCAATAATAATCTACGTCATTGTTTCTACGCTGCAGAACTCAAAACGTAAAAACTACAATGTAAGTATTAATTTTTAATTGTTCTCCAAGCAAAACATTCAATCAAGTTGTACAAAAAGTATGTTGTAGTAGGTGGATATCACTATTTTGTTAGGTTATGTCTTTACAATGTTTAAAAAGAAAGTAACAGTACATAAAATAGTAATGCAATAAAAACACAAATTGTAATAGAAATATATAGACTCAAATATGTACCTCAAAATGATCTTCGCACATAGAAACACTTGATTTAGCTCCAATACTTTTGGGTTCTCTACGAGCTACTTAGTTCCAACCACTTTTTGCGAGTTTTCGGGTCCATTAGAACAGAAACGAATAGTTTTTCCGGTGTTTTATGGAAGTATTTGTACATTGTGGCACTACACAACATTTATAAACCATTACTTCTATTAGAAAATTAGTGATTATCAAACTTTTGCTGCCTGGCTGCAGCTGTTTTGTTTTGTGTGACGTCAATCGTCGCTCGACCGGAGCTATGACGCAGGTCTGCGTTTTGGCGCGATATTTTTTTATTCAAACTTTAACTTCGATTTATATCGCAAATACGACTGATATCCAGAAAATATAAATGCAGTATACATTAAATTATATCAGGCAATAATGTGCAATAGTTTTCCAAAAGTAGTCAAATACCCTATTTTTTTAATTATATATTATTACGCTGCAAGTATTCCTACAAATCCAAAATAAAAATTAACCCCTATTTACCTTGGTCACGCCATAACTTGAGAACGACTTTAGCGATTTCATTCATCTTTTTTTTTAAAGTTTTCTATTACTCTGTAGAAGGTTCATACGAAAAGAAAAATTAAGAAAATTTGAAATATTTCAGAAACTTAACGACGATTTTAACACAACGTCTGTCGTTATTGCGTCAACGCCGCTTTACAACTTCGTACCCATTGCCGTTGAGATCATGGGTTGTTGGGGGACTGAGACCAAAACGCTCATTTCAGAGAAATGGCACAGGCTTAATGAAAAGTTCGGTGACTCCCGCGCCGGCTCGTTCCTGGTGCAAAGGTAAGCCATTGCTATCCAATGTGGTAATGCAGCAAGTGTTTTGGGCACCTTTGCGCCAGGATCATTTAGGGGTGGGTTATTTGAATAGGTACCTAGTTAAGTTATTGGTGGCCAATTTATGGACTTTATTTGAAATTTGATTGACTAAATAATATTTTCTAAAATCAGGAAAAAAAAGTCAACAATAGTAAAAAATTATGTGAATCTTTACCGAACGTTACCAGCCTTGATATATTTGAATAAAGTGAAACCTTATAATATTAACCTGGAACCTTTTAAAATAATCCTGGAGTTTTATAAGAGAAACCCAAAACCACATATAATAGTATATATATAATAATGCTGGTTTGTTGCAAATACCCAACCAATAGGATTGCGCTTGCATCGCCTCCTATTGGTTGATTTTTCCTCGCACATCAATGGTGGATACGCAGCAAAGACTAAGGAAATTAATAATCAAGTTTTTTTTATTGTATCATCATTTATTTCTCACGCAGAATAAATAACGTAATATCTATAGTTCATGACACTATGGCTACAATGATAGCATTAACATCTGTCACAGGTCCACTACAGCAGGACAAAATGTTACATAGGCTAAGGATGATGATGAAGTAACAGGTACTCTTGAGCACATTCATGAAGCGATTGATATTATCCACTACACACAGATCTTTATTAAGTTAGAAGCCACAGGCACATCAAATTGTATGAAAACCCAGTGTCATCATTTAATTATATCTTTATATCACGAGAGTGAAGAGTTTTACGTCAGATCAGACAAATATGCCTTACACCCGTTATCTGAAAGGCAGATCAACACAAAAGTTAACTAACACGTTGTTAAATCTCATATCAACTGACGAGATTGGTTGAACGAAAAAAACAACAAGTCACTTGACATGAGTTTTGACAATAGATTAAATTGAACAGGCTTTCAGACACTGGGGGTTAGTACAATTATCAGTAACACTACACCGCTAAACGCAAAAACGGTCAGCAAGGCTCACTTACTAATTTTTTACGCACACTAAGAAACTTTTAGCGACACCACTTAATTAATAGTCAATGTAAAATAAGGGGCGACAAGGTCGTCTGCTGGGTGTGGGGCTAAAGGCATCAAGCCTGATTTAGGCCAGATGCATTCGCACCTGCCACGTCACCTTACCACATCTCCCTGTTAGTCTGATCTGAGGTTTTTATGGTGCAAATTGTCATTTTTGTATTGAATTCTGACGTGTTTCTGCCTAGACGAAAGAACTGAATAAGTTTAAGCACTGAACCAACTTACAAGTGGGTGGACTCTATCCTAATACAGATCTGTGACTACACTTATACACAGATTCTAAAACGCTACAATTGTCATCTACATAACATTTTAATATTTCGCGGTGGCTGTTCAAATTTCTTTCTCTTTCGTGTTCATTTAATGGCCACATGTGTAAAAGAGAAAGTAACAGACTGATAGCCACCACATTTACGTGAACAAACAGTACAGAAATGCTATTAAGGTGGTACGTTTCACCTATGGCGAGAAATTAAAACTTTAAACAGTTTTCTTGTCCTTGTAGCTAGGCCGGGTAATTATTGTAAACGATCATGATGTTTGCTATAATTGATTATCATTATCATTTACAAAATCATATAAAGCTATTTATCTCTAATGCACATGTTACTTAAATTTTTCAATAAACAATTTTTTGCTGTTTCAACCGGTTAATTGGCAAATGTAAGTAATATGGGGCGTTACTGTTAATTAGCTGTACATGATAATGTAAAAAATAACCAACGATTTGCGCAAAAACTGTCTCATTTTAAAATAATTACCCGGCCTAGCTACAAGCACAAATAAACTGTTTGAAATTTGAATTTCCCGCCATAGGTGAAATGTACCAGCTTAATATAAATTACCTTATAAATACATTCAGATCTAAGATCAGTTCCAAATGTTCCATTCTAAATTGACAATTCCTACACTACCAAGAACATTTTAACCGAATATTGTTTCTTCAGGTATTTTAGTATACACCAGTGTGTTGTAGTATGTATGGTAAAGTGTTTGGCTAGACATGTTTCAAAACCCAAATAGGAAAAAAAATTTAGGACCTTCATATTTGACAGATCCGATTTGGTCAGTTATTTGAGGTCAGTGACCTAAATCGCATCATATTACTTTGATATGACTATAGCGGCCATTTTTCATACCATGTAACCCTAAGTTATTAATTATAAGTTTTAGATGTTTTTTATTGCCTATTCGGAGTTATCGCTCATTAATATTGTTTGTAAAATATCTCGCTTGAATATGTTGCACACGGAATACTATTATTATGTTGCAACGACCACAGTCAGGAGCTGACTGAAGACTGCGGGTGCGGATGATAAATTAACATGCAGGCTTATTATGAATGCGTGCCATTTTGCTCCCGCGCGCATCGCGAGTAAGTACCTACCTTAATGGAACGGAATGGCACGCAATCACAATTCCGAATCACAAACAGTCAAATAAGCCTCGTCCATCCAAACATATTACTACACCATATAATTTTCAGTAATAAGGAATACAGAACGAACGTTTGCCAATCATATTTGTCCAAACCTAAACTTTACTTCAAAAGGGGTTCGAAGACTAGTATGGAAAGTGACCTATGGTCAACCGTCATCTTGTTTTTGCGATAGTGTTGTCGCAGTCTGAAACCTGTGTATATCGATCCCCTATTGGTTAACACGTACATGCTAAAAAGATTTTCATAAAAAAAAAACTGGATGTATAGATAACAAATACACAACAAAAGATATTGTATAAAAATACATTTATCCAGTCCATCATAAATACTCCACTTCCAAAATAAGAATAATAATATTACTTTAGTACTCACGATTTCATACAAACCCACAAGTGAATATTTTAGGTACCATGATGTATCTATTTTCAACATAAATTACACACCCCCAACCCCCCGATTCTACTAAACAAATTGTCTTTAAATTGTAATTGTAGCGATTTTAATTGTTAAATAATTGCCTCAAAATTGACAGTGTTTAATTTTTTTATAAGTACTAATTTGTAATATTAGGTGGTTGTATTTTTCTAGTATAAAAAAATATTTAAAACTGTCAATTTTGAGGCAATTGTTTAACAATTAAAATCGCAACAATTATAATTTAAAGACAATTTGTTTAGTAGAATCGGGGGGCTTGTCCCGCAGTTACGTAAAAAGTTAGAAGAATAGCATTAAATGGGGACTAGAAATGCTAAAGTAAATTGAGAAAAAAACCTAAGACAGTATATTCAGATATAGATTTTTTTAAAACTGATCAGAGATACTATTCCTATAGTCACAGCGTAATTGTACATACATTGTATTGTATCAATTATATACTTCACAATGCCACATTTACTCCAATTTAGACGTTATGTAGCTTGCATAGTGTTCAACGTTAGTTGTCCGCTATGTCATCGTAGCTCTGGCATCGCGCGGCGTTGTATTCGGATCGCGGTTACTTTGTAACTAACCAAAAAGTCGTAAATACGTAGGGTGCGCCGAGTTTTGGTTTCGAACATTTTTTTGGCATGATTGTGACTATTTGTATTGTATCTCGATGTTTCAGATATACAAAATGTACCAAAATTCATGTAGATTTAGGCAAGAACTTGAAAAGAATTCGCTACATCTTGCATATCATAGGTCTGGAAGTTGATTGAAAAAAAAAAAAAAACTTTTTAAGTTTGATTATAATTTACCGGTATTCTCCAGAATTTCAGTAATAGGTTTGGACGAAAAAGCTGAAATCGTGAGTCCTACAAGCCGTCCTTAACTTATTTGGCATGAAATTACATTTAAAATGCGTATGACATAGGAAATCATATAACATAAACTTGACTAGTATAACTAGTAACATATTGATATATTTAAATAGTTTGAATAAAAACAATCTCCATCTTAAAACTAAAATGTTACCCAGTTTAACTTAAATAAATGCCCGACAACAATAAATTAATATGACACATTAAAACGAAATACAAAATAACTTAGTTACCATTCAAACCTGCGTATTTTAGAGCCCATGCTTAGTGAAATAATTAAACTAAACACCCATCTATAAGAAACAAAACTTAACATTGAGCAAAATATTTTAAATCAAACTATACAAGGTTACGCATATAGACTGTACTAAGCCGAAAGGAGGTCATTGTACTCATAACTATGAACAACTTTTAATAAGGGACCAACCCGAAAATTGCGTTTTTTAGCAGTTCCATACGTTTTGTAGAGTGTCAATGACAGCAATAGCTGATATTTTTATTGCGATTTCAGGGTTGGTCCCATAGTAAAAATTGTTCACAATGATGGGTACAATGACCTCCTCTCGGTTTAGTACAGTCTATATGCGTAAGACTGGAGGTTTCTGTAACAGACGAACCAAAATAACACAATGGAATGCTTCAGACTTCAAAACAGGTTATAAAGAATATAGGATTGGGATTTCTTTATACTCAGTCCAAGTTTTTTTTAGCTCCGACAACTACAATAACGTTGTAAAAGGCTGAATAAAACTTTTTCTTATAATTCTTCACTGTAGTAATATTGGCTACCAGCTACAATCCTACGTTCAAAAACCTAGTAAAAGTGATCAGAATTTACGGTTTACATTCAGCATTTTACAATCAAAAGGATCGAGCGCATTAGGACGGGCCGCAGCGGGCCGGGGCGCATCGCAAAAATCGCTTCATAAATTTTATATGGAAATCCGCCCCGCTGCGCCCGGCATAATGTGCGATACTTCATAATATAAAATTTATGAAAGGTATTTTTGCGATGCGCCCCGGCCCGCTGCGGCCCGTCCTAATGTGCTCGATCCTTAATACGGCAACTCTGACACAGAAAAAAAACACTTTCTCCGAGTTGAAAAAAAAAACTTAAATAAAAAAAGCACCGATTAGTGTCAAAAAAAAAATTGATTCATCTGTTATGCATCTTACATCTTAAATATTACATACAGATAGACACCTATACATGGTAACGCGGAAAGCGTGTACTAAGCCAAAAGGGGTCCATAGTAAGTACCCATCATTATGAACAACTTGTACAAAGGGACCAACCCTGAAATCACAAAAAAAAAAACAAAACATCTTTTCCATACACTCTGTCGAGTGTGAATGACTGGGCCCTGTGGGCCTAGTGCGAGTTTTTTCGTTTGCAATTACTCGACCGCGTTGGCATAAACCACGAGTTTGTATGAAAAAATAACAACGCCATCTGGCGCCATGTAGATGAAACTGCTCTTATTTCATACAAATCGTGGTTTACGCTAACGCGGTCGAGTGAGTTAACACAACTGGGAAAACTCGCACTAGGCCCACTGATTCACTAACTAAAATACGCTCGTAACGCGGCGCGTTAAATTAACGTCAAAAAGTTGGCCTTTATTTCCTAGGGAATAGAGGTCAAATTTTTAGAGGTTCAGGGCCCTGTTTTCTATGGAACAGCTGATATTTTTTTCGCGATTTCAGCGTTGGTCCCATTGTGTAAGTTGTTCACAATGATGAGTTTTAATAGTACTGTGGACCCCTTTCGGCTAAGTATACCCTATCCGCGTAATCCAGTAGACAACCATAATTATTGGAATAGATTGATAGATACTTACAGTAGAACATCAATCAGATCTGTTACAGTAGAGTATTGGGTTAACATTACTTATCTACAAATGCTTAATTTGTCTTTGGTTTGATATGGAAACATTCGATATTGAAGTGTTGACACATTTCTTGTACCTGAAAGAAAATACGCAGACTACTTAACCAGATATAATTATTTTGTACTATATTACTATAAAAAATAAAAATAAACTATTATCCAAAACTTAAGCCGGCAACGTTGCAGGCACAGTACTCGCGCGGTATTACTGCTTATCGTCTGCCACAGGCTTTAATTCCAACAATACTCCACCAACCACATCTAACACCAACTCATGATAAAACAAACTCTATCGGCCAATCATTAGCAATTAGAAATCCAGTGCCCTTCATCGGGATCTATCATCAGATCAGCTTAATTATGCGATTCTGATGACAATAGATGATTATAGGTAGGTACCATATACATCTATTGTCATCAGGAAAGCACTTGAAAAATTGACCTTGATTAGAATATTGAAAGGTAAAAATAAATAAAAGTATAATTATTGTAAGAATAACTTCTTATACATTATACTCGGAAGACTAACTCGTTTACTCTATGTTTCATTATATCAAACTATGCCAATACGTCACCATTTACTAAACCAATACAGCCATTCTGCACACTGTCACTATGCCTACTATACTATACTCACCACACTAGTGCCGTAGTAGATGTGTGCCACGGTGCTCAATACAGTGAACGCGGTGAGTGTCACCGCCGCTATCAGTTTGTACTCACCACACTAGTGCCGTAGTAGATGTGTGCCACGGTGCTCGATACAGTGAGCGCGGTGAGTATCACCGCCGCTATCAGTTTGTACTCACCACACTAGTGCCGTAGTAGATGTGTGCCACGGTGCTCAATACAGTGAACGCGGTGAATGTCACCGCCGCTATCAGTTTGTACTCACCACACTAGTGCCGTAGTAGATGTGTGCCACGGTGCTCAATACAGTGAACGCGGTGAGTGTCACCGCCGCTATCAGTTTGTACTCACCACACTAGTGCCGTAGTAGATGTGTGCCACGGTGCTCAATACAGTGAACGCGGTGAATGTCACCGCCGCTATCAGTTTGTACTCACCACACTAGTGCCGTAGTAGATGTGTGCCACGGTGCTCAATACAGTGAACGCGGTGAGTGTCACCGTCGCTATCAGTTTGTACTCACCACACTAGTGCCGTAGTAGATGTGTGCCACGGTGCTCAATACAGTGAACGCGGTGAGTGTCACCGTCGCTATCAGTTTGTACTCACCACACTAGTGCCGTAGTAGATGTGTGCCACGGTGCTCAATACAGTGAGCGCGGTGAGTATCACCGCCGCTATCAGTTTGTACTCACCACACTAGTGCCGTAGTAGATATGTGCCACGGTGCTCAATACAGTGAACGCGGTGAGTGTCACCGTCGCTATCAGTTTGTACTCACCACACTAGTGCCGTAGTAGATGTGTGCCACGGTGCTCAATACAGTGAACGCGGTGAGTGTCACCGTCGCTATCAGTTTGTACTCACCACACTAGTGCCGTAGTAGATGTGTGCCACGGTGCTCAATACAGTGAGCGCGGTGAGTATCACCGCCGCTATCAGTTTGTACTCACCACACTAGTGCCGTAGTAGATGTGCGCGACGGTGCTCGATACAGTGAGCGCGGTGAGTATCATCGCCTCGGTTAGCGGAGCCACTCGAAGCACGAACACGGCGCTAATCGCAACCAGATACGGGAACACGAGCGCGTTGAACGACTCGCACCGAGTGTCGCTCATCTGAGCCACTATCAGTTTGCACTGCAAACACAAATGGGAAAATGTGACTTTACTTCAATCACATCCATTATAATAGTAGATTGTACAACGAGTGCATAAAACAAGTCTATTTAGCCGAGACGTTTATCAGCCCGTGCCGAAGGCGAGGGCGGTTATTTAAGTCGAGGATAAAACGGGTTTCATGTACACGGAGTTTCACTTTAGTTGCAAAGAAACGAAAGAGTGATATTGAAAGTCTTAAATTACAATTAAAACTGATTTTGAACAATGTTATATTTTTATTTGATTTTTTCGCCCATATCCGGGCAGGCTAAAGCCATTGAGGCCATACAGCCTAATATTACGTATATGCTCCAGTCGAGTAGTGGAGTTTTTATGGAGTTTTGGAAACGACATTATAATATAGCCACTCTCGAGCACGTTCACGAATACTTATATACGAAAAATATACAATAAGGCACACTTTATTTGCTTTCTGCTCGAGATTACATTTGTAGAACTCAATTATCGCACTTGTATCACTATGTACCTACTATATACATATTAGTTTGACTTACGTTGATGTTAGAGAAGATGGTTCCGGTGAGCAAGAAGAAGAGGCGAGGGCAGCGCTCGATGATGTCGTTGGGCGAGAACAGCGCCCATGTGGAGCTCAGAACGAAGAACAAGATGAGAGGCGCTAGGGGACGCACCGCCTCTGAGAACGGCCGCATTTTACCAGTACCGTCGCGGTATGACCTGCCACAACATTATTCTTTCGTGTCAGAATGTTTATGGTATGTAGGTACGTACAGCCAACGTAAAATTTTTTTTTAACGTTCCTAACCACAAATGCTACGCCAAGAGGCCGATTGTACTCTTTGATTTTCTGTACAGGCTGCCGCACTGTGTGGATGTGGTCCTGAGGCCTTACGGCCAACTGCTAACGCGGTATCAAACTAACGTTAAATCCGCTCAGTTGGAAAATCACGCGACCGCAAACCGTATCTGGGTGATTTCCAACTCCGTGATTTTCCAACTGAGCGGATTTAACGTTAGATTGATACCGCGTTAGCTGTTGGCCGTAAGGCCCCTGTACACGCTTCGGAACCCGGCCTGAGTTTTCACGCAAGAAGGTTCGTGATAACGCTAGAAAACAGCTTGTAGACATGGCTCAGAAGCAAGATGGGTCGATAGTTCCTTCAAAAGGGTTTTATAGCCTTTTTAAAAAAACAATACCACCACGCGTCTGTGCCATGCCTGCGGAGTTCTCACAAAGCATTTCTTTTTCTCCGAAGAAGACGGTATTAAACAATTCTTGGAGGTCCTTAAGTAATGGAATTCCATCGCCTTTAAAGAGCTCAGTTGTAATTACGTCCTAACCGGCGCCTTTTCCAATTTTAGGCTGCTAAGGGCTAGGCACTATCTCATTCGGGCTGATATCAGGCAGTTTTTCCGTATAGTGGCGTGAAAAAGTGGCTCTATCGTCCATATCACATGTTTCCACTGCTAGGACACAGGCCTTCTCTCAGAGAGAGAGAGAGAGAGAGGATGGCCCCTAATCCACCATGCTGGCAGTGCATGTCGGTGAATGTCATATGTCTTTGAACTTTTGAGGTTCTTGAGATACCAATTTCCTCACAATGTTTTTAGCAATGGCATCGAAACTGCATAATATATACTAATATTATAAAGAGGAAAGATTTGATTGTTTGTTTGTTTGCATTGAATAGGCTCCGAAACTACTGAACAGGGTTGAAAATTTTTTTCACTGTTTGGAAGCTACACTATCCCCGGGTGACATAGGCATTATATATTTTTTTTAAATAGGGATCCTTACTTAATCTCCAATAATGTAACCCAAGGTGTAAAAAATAAGACTTACACCCGTGCGAAGCCGGGATACGTTGCTAGTTTATTATAAGTACAAAATAATCATTGGTGCAGGGCCGAGGATCGAACCGGGTGCCGGGTGATCCATTGATAGCTTACTTGTAAATGTTCCACAGTATGACGGTCTGGCTGGTGAGCATGGCTGAGAAGTACAGCACGAACTCGAACACGTTGCCTGGTGAGATGCCCCCCGGGAGTGACACGTGCCACGCCTCGGGGCCTGTCACTGACGTCACCAGCAGGACGATAACCGAACCCTGGAACAACAGACATTACATTAAAGTTTTTATTTTATTTTATTCGGTTCACTAATTGAATGTAACACCCTTAACACTACAAAATATATTATATAAGGAACGTTCAGTGTCCATTCTAAAAGCTGTGAACACAGCATGCGAAAATGAATAAAACTGTTAAACTTATAGTTAGGTAGGCTTATAGGTATATTCAATAGGCAATAACGATATAACAAGCATAATCTTTTTCGAGCAGGCCAATCCGCAGTTTTTTTTAGTTGTTGTTTAAATTAGAACGTCAAGGCATTTTTGTAAGAAATTTGTTGTAGCCAGTTGCTATATAAACGAAACGTCAGTCATTCGAAATCAGTTAGCAACTGTGATGCGGACAAAGAACTATGAGACCTAACCCAAAAAGGTAGGGTCCAAGTTCTTTGGATGCGGGGTTCGACGCGTCTATTTAAATAAGAATGTTCAATCAAGGTTCACTCATAATGCCTGGCGACAGATTTTCCTTCTCATTTCCGTTCTATTTACTTCTCTTTTCTGTGGGCCAATCCTAGGCGCAAATTGTATGAATGACTTGAGTCTCCAATCACAAGCGCCAGCTTTTGACTTCACACGCGATCAAGTGGTTATATTATCTTTGACAATAGGCTAGTTGTAAAAAATAAAATAAAATAAAATAAAATTGTCTTGTGTTTCATTTATTACAAATAACATGCTAAGCTACGGATATGATTAAATACATTACACATACTGAAAAAATAATTGTAATTTTCTGAGATATGTTTAAAGTTTTTGGTGGGGATAAGGGGATAGAGAGTGGATGCTCTGTCCCTCTCGCGCAAAGCATGTGTTAGTATAGCATTTTTCATGGCGCGCGCAGGCGTTCGGTTTGACCTCGAAACGTGCTAATAGTGCGCTTTCCGTCTAACATGAAATTTATATACTTATAACTTATGTATTTCAACATATGTTCAAAATTAAGATAGATCGTAACAGTCGTAAGTGACGTCACTAAAAGTGGCGTACTTACATCATACCAATTACATACTGGACCGACAAAAAAATTAAAACGCTTTATCGGAACCATAGTAGCTGATTTATTGTGCGACCTGCTAGTCTGTGGTGGTGTTCCCCGATGTTACAATCTGGGTGTCTTCAAATCACGAGTGAATCGATTTCTTCTAGCCAAGCGTGCTCCAACATAGACCACATCATCACTTAACATCAGGCGAGATGGTGGTCAAACGCAAGCCTATAATTTATAAAAAATATGTGATATGTTTCAGTATGTGATATACTTATTATTACATAAACTATATTTTTCACTAAGCCTGTTATTTTTAACGCCCGACGCAAAAGCAGGGGTGTTATAAGTGTGACGTTTGTATCTGCGCTGTTTGTCTGTGGCAGTGTAGCTCCCAAACGGCTGAACCGATTTTGATTTAGCATCGGCGCAAAGTTGATAGTCTATCGGTTTATTTATCGGATACATTTAGGAGTGTGCATCAGCTCTGTACACTAATTCCCCCCACCTGTCCATTTTTCTATCTGACTGCCAGAGGGGACACGAAAAATCGACACCGCTTTATGGTTGATATTACGAAAACCCGTACAAAGCGCTTTGATTCCACTTTTATTGTGCGAACTGCTAGTCTGTGGAATGCGCTGCCTGAATGTAATTAAGTATATTCTATAAGCAAGTTTAGAGATGCAAAAAAACATACCAGCATGGTGAAGTCGTATCCCCACGGTAGGAACATGACGCCAGTGTTGTACTTCTCCCAGTGCGTAAGGTAAAAGTTGAAGAATATGTTCCAGACCACGAAGAAGAAACGTAGGGGGCTCAACTCATCTCTGCAAATAAATAAAATAGCCTTTTATTTCCCTCAACTAAAACATTACCATTCTCTATTCGCATGCAAAATTATGATAGTTATTATAATTATTTACCGTGATAAGTGGCCTTACGGTACGGCTACATCTCAATGCCGGCTCGAAACAGCGCAGTGCGGAAAAACACGTGAACGTGAACCTTAACGCGCCCAGATACGGTTTGCTGTTGCGCAACTTTTCGCAATCAAGACTCCAAGCTGCGGATTGCTCCCCCGATATTTCACCGCAGTTACATGCACCATGTTCACGGGAAGACTGAAGAATGTCCATTACGTTCGCTAAGGATGTGGACGGGGTGCTCATTGTGAGCATTGGCCGCGCACGCACGTCGCGAGCGTCCGCCCCAGCGAGAGCCATGCGTTGCGTATGGTTGGAAGGATCTGTGCAATCTGCACATCTCACCTTGAGCACCATCGTTCGCACGCTCACCCTGAGCACAGTAGAATATAAGCTAAAGCAGTAGTTTGACTCAGACGTGTCCTTGAATTCAATGCCTACTGTCGATCACATGGCTAAGGTTGCTTCTGTCTGGTTTTAAGAAAATTTTCATAATTTTTTACGTTACTTCTACGCTGACGACACATTCACACGGCGTATCTCAAAGACGCGGCGCACGCGACTATCGCTCTGAGCGTACCGTGAAGTATCATAACGAGCGGGGGTAGGGGCATTCGTTTGATTAAGTCACTCGATTCGGGCGGTTGTTTAAAGTCAACAGTTGCTTTAGCTTATATATCTACTGTGCGTATTTCCGTCCGGAAAAACGCCTCATGTCAGGCCGAGGCATTCGTGGCGAGCAATTCGCGACGCATGCCTCGCGATGTCCCTGCACGTACCTTCCGAAGATGCTATAGAGGCAGGTGGGTATCAGCACGGCGGAGTAAGAGTCGAGGCCGTGGTCGAAGAGCTCGCCAAGCGGGCCGCTGGTGCCCGTCCGACGCGCCTGCTTCCCGTCGATGCCATCTGTCAAACATATTATACTTAGTAGGGGCATACAATACTACCACCGCAGAGTTGCTTGAGCTTATTATTACCCCGAAATGTTCGATATAAAAATAGACTACTGGTTGTATTGGAAATATTTATGTAGGTATGCTCGACATGAGTAAACTCCGGAGAATGGAGATCAGGTCAGAGTTCACAAATGTCCACAACAAAAGTAGGTAGTCTAAAATCATGCTAACTATAACTACATTTTTTGTAAGGTAAATTCGACATTGTTGTGAAGAAATCGCGTAAAAAATCAGCTGTTCCACATTTTGTCGAGAATCAATGCCCGTTTTCTATGGACCAGCAGATTGTTTTTTCGCGATTTCAGGGTTGGTCCCGTAGCTAAAGTTGTTCATGATGATGAGTACAATGACCTCTTTTCGGCGTAGTACAGTCTATATGCGTAACCCTTAATAATAAGAGCTTATTTCTAACGTTAAGAAACAACTACCAAAGCCGTAACATCTATTATTATTTAGATGCGTAGAAACGCCTAAAATATGTGTTTCGACGCGTAATACGATAAATCAGATAGGAAGACTCAATAAGGTCAAAGTTCATGAGACTGTCTGTAACAGAACCCAATGCGGTAACATAATTGACGCCTTTTTACCCGACTGCCCAAGCAGCGTATTGTATTTGGGTATGTATGTTTGTTTCAAACGTCCATCGGGACTTATCGCGCATTATTTGGTTTAGATAAAAATAGGTACTTTTAATACCGATACCGATAGGAACCCGGTATGTCCAAGAACTTAAAAAGTTCGAGAACATAATATGACATTCACCAACATGCACTGGGCCAGCATGGTGCATTACGGGCCATCCTCTCTCTCTCTCTCTCTCTCTCTCTCTCTCTCTCTCTCTGAAAGAAGGCCTGTGTCCCAGCAGTGGAAACATGATAGGCTGAAAGGCGAACTTAATAAATATGTCATCATCATCATCATAATCAGCCTTTTAACAGTCCACTGCTGGACTTTTAACCTACCCCCGAAAGGGTGATTGGGCCATATCCACTACGCCGGCCCAGTGCGGGTTGGTGGATTAAAAAAATGTATAAATATTATGTAAACAAAAAAATACAAAAATTACTAATAATATTAATAAATATGTATGTAGATAGATTTCATCCATCACGGAAATCGAGTCTCGACGAAAAAAGGTTGAAATATTGGTTGACAAACTTAACTTTATCGTTAGAAAACAGGTGCTCCCCCTCCCATATATACCAACTACGAAATGTAAGTTTTTGATAGCAAAAACATTTTTAGGTGATGTAACTTCGAATTAACGAATTTCCTTGTTTTTTTGCTAATATTCATTATTCTAGGTCAACGGGACGTACTCTATTTTTGATTCCCTTGAGTCTTGCTTGACAGACAGACGGACAACACGGACAACGAAGTGGTCCGTCAGTCAAAGAAAAAAAGAGTCCTTTATTCCTTTTGAGGTAGGGAACCCTAAAAACCTTGCATTGTTAGATAAAGCGCCGATTCGATTTATAGTGGAAATCAGCTAAAGTTCAGTTTACACATTACAGTTTCACAAAAAAAGATAAGATTATTTAAACCATACATCCATACGCACCAGCCCAGGGGCGGATCCAGGGATCGGGGGGGGGGGGGGGGCATTCAGACAAGTTGGGAGGGGCTATGGCCCCCATGCCCCCCCCCCCCCCCCCCCCCTGGATCCGCCAACGCACCAGCCACCCGTTATCGCAACGTATCACATTCATATTGAACGTACCTAGTTGTATCACCACGTGGTCCCGACACTGACTATTAAATTAATCCATTTATCGCTCATACATTTATTTTTATTACTTTTACAGATAGCCAGATTTATTAATCACGAAACTACTAAACGATTACATTCTCGCACTTGTGGAAACAACACGATAATACGCAATGATAAATCTTAATTTAATGTTTCCGCGTAACCCTGTATACAGACTAGCTGTTGCCCGTGACTTCGTACGCGTAGATTTTTATGTACACTTTTAACACTGAGGTTGTATGTACTACGTACTACCTCAGTGACTTTTAAGCCTTTTTTGCTCCCTTGAATCAGCTCAGCCCTTTCGCAAAATCATTTCTTAGCGGATCTTTTACGCTCATATTATGGAATCTAGGTCAGGTAGTTTCTAACCAAGCAACGACTCAAAAAGAGGGGTGTTATAAGTTTACCGTGTGCCTATAACTTTATGTCTCTATTTTAAGTGCTTTCGTACAAAGTATAAAGTAATTTCTCTTACGGAACCAGGATGCAAACGTGAGTGATAAAGCACACGTAAGTTATCACGCCGGCCGACAAGAAACGTAGCTAACATTTGATAACAAAGGGCAATACATTGAGAACATGCTCACTTGACGAGACGATATCTCGGTTATACGTTAGCATGATAAGTATCATATGTTACATCTACTTATTTTTTCTATTTTTAAATAGGAATAAATATATTGTCCGCTACAAAACATCCGTGCCAAATTTTTCGTTTCGAATACTTATAACACCTTACGGCTAACTCTTAACGCGAGCTCAAAAAAGCGCTGAAATAACGCGGTGCAGAAAATCACGCGAACGTAGACCTTAACGCGCCGAGTTACTGTTTGCGGTCGCGCAACTTTTCGCAATCACATAAACAGAAGCCGTGAGTCCCCAGGCTTTCCATTCATTGCATATTTTGGTAGAAGGACGCACAGTCTTACAGCTGTGAATGTTGATTAACAGATTATGGCTGATTAAACCTATTAAAGTCCTACCTTGTTGCTAGCTCACCTTGAGGATTTATTTACTTTCCTATTTATTCGTTAACAAACACTTAAAATAGTTGCTCGAAGCTTTAAAGTGTACCTATGCTTGTGACTATACGATTAATGTCCGTTATCATATTAACAATTACAAATAGCCGTAGTATGTATAGTAACAAATAGGCATGATGACTAATATTTTTTTATTACCTCATAAAATAAGCTGATCATAAATAGAGCACATCAACAAAAACAAAATTAAAATTTGTTCAAAAATAAATAAGATATAAGCATTTTAATTTCATGCTAGACAGAGAGCGCACTATATTGAGCCGTGACGTCACGGCTCAGGAGCGCCATACAAATGCTATACTAACACACGCATTGCGAGAAAGGGATGGAACATAGGGGATGTCCCCACCTAAAACTTTAAATACCAGAGAGATAATAATAATATAATATCAGAGATTAATCAGCCAATTCAAATTATTTTTTCAGTGTGTGTAATGTATTTAGTTGTATTCATCGCTAAGCCGGTTTTTCGTAATAAATTAAACATTAGGACACATGCCTATTATACGAATGTATCAATAAAAATAAAATAAATACCTTTATATTTATTTTGGGCTATAATACCGTGATTAGAAACAAATCTTACAAACACACTAATTAAATTAATGAGCGAAATGTCATCCTCATTTATACGGCTTAAGACTTTCATTTATACGGCTTAAGACTTTTATTTTCTCAAAAGAATTTACAAATTCACTTATTGAGATTACACAGTATAAATAGGTAAGTATTATAGCGCCATTTATAAAATATAAATATTCGGGACATTTTTGCACACACAGTTATCTGACCCGAAACTAAGCAAAGCTTGTAATATGGCTGCCAGAGACTGATATACATACATATATATTTTAAATACATATGTACTAAAAAAAGATATTATCCAGATATAGAACAAACACAAACGTTCATCACATGAATGTTTGTCCTAGGTGGGAATCGAAACCACGCCCCCAAGCGCAGAAGGCAGGTTCACTACCAACTGGACCAACAGGCTATATTGGCGCCGGAGGGGCAATATTGGCGTGGATGGCCGAGGGTGTCGAGAGGTGTACTGCACTTTCACTAAACGTAACTCGCGGGTTTTATTAAGTACGAAGTTTAATTATTATTAAATACTTAGTGTTACTTACTTAGTGTTTATATCGTAAATAGAGAGGTCACGGTCGCCGACCGCAGTAATGGGATAATACATAATGAGTATGCAGAGCATGTTCTACCTAAACCTTGGCAGTTCATAATCCAAGTAACTTCATTAATAATATGAAGACCCCGTTTTGGTTTTAAATTTTTGATTTTATTATGAATTTTAAGTTAATCCGCCGTAACATTACTTATTCTGTGAAAATTTCAACTGGCTATCTATTACGGTTCGAAAGATACATAGGTAGGACATACGGACGGACGGAGGGAGGGACAGACGGACGGACGGACGGAGACAGACAGCGCAGGCTTAGTAATAGAGTCCCGTTTATTCCTATTGGGTACGGAACCCAAAAAAAAATGATCAATTTAAAAACCGACTTCAAAATTAGTAAAATAGGCAATTTCGTTTACTTGGATGACATAATAGTGTCAAGTAAATGTTTATTTCAGTTATTTTGATTTAAAAACTAAACGACTGAACAGATTTTGAAGAAATTTATACGGGCCCAATCTGAAAGTATATCCTTTCATTTAATTATTTTTTTCAAATCGGTTTATACATGACAGAGTTCTGAGGTAACAAACATGTAAACAAAAATACAACCTACTTGAGAACCCCCTCCTTTATTGAGGTCGGTTAATAAGAGAACAACTAACTACACTACTCCTAGTTATTATTAAAATAATAGAGTAGCTTTTTTAAGCTACACATTTGATTATATTCATTGAGGACTCCTCACCAAACCAAGTCGTCCAAGGCGTTTAAACAATTGGCCATGATTGATCACAAGCATTTTTCCATTTGTTTTTGTATCTTTGGTTTTTGACCTGTCCAGCTTAAAACAATCTGAATATAAAAATAGTAAGATTCGAAATTTTTATCCAGTTTTCTGTTTCTGGATTTTTTAAGTAAACTGCCTAGGTCAAAAAATAATAATATTAAAAAAAAAAATATGCTTGGTAATCTTGGGACAAACACGACCAACGTGTGGATGCGGTATTATACCATTACATACTTAGATGCTTACCTAAAGTATATGCGACGAACAAGTTGACAGCGGTGACAGCCCACACCCACGCAGGTATGCTATCTTTGGTTATGTTCTCTTCGGTGAGGGCAAAGAAGCCAAAGTCGTAGTAGGAAAACAGCAGGAAGTTAAGGACCGTCAGTAGGAAGCCACTGAATGTTAGCAAGTTGGGTGCCACCCACACCGGACAGTACTGAAATGTTAAGTTTACCTATGTTAAGGTGGAACATTTTCCAGACAATATTCAATGGTAGAATACATGCTTATTAAGATTTCACCTACTATGCGTGACTGTGACCTGTATTAGGTAGGATCAATGCTCCAACTAGCACACCGCATAATTCAGTTCGATCTCCGTCGCCTTTGCAGTAGCACGTCAGATGTCAATACAAATAAACCCGGCCAAGTGCGATTCCGGCTCGCACACTGAGAATTACACCGCCAAAAAATACAAAGATGATACAAAAAGACAACATCACGACCAGGCCGTCACCCATCCAAGTACCGACCGGGCCCGACGCTGCTAAACTTTGGTGAACAGAAATTTGTCACCGACTCGCTTTTGGCTATTATTTATTATTTTACTTTAGAGTGTGTAGTGTGTACTTATGTAATCATGCCAAGTTTGGCGCTTGGACGTAGTTACGTATTACCGTTTTTACACTAGAGCAAATATAAAAATACGTTAAATAAGTAAGTTTTTTGTATAGCCCTTTGGCTTTAACTTTTTGACTTTATTATTATTTCTTAGTTAATCCGCCGTAACATTACATATTCTGTGAAAATTTTAACTGGCTATCTATTACGGCCCGAAACATACAGCCGTTAAAAAGCAGGACGGGTACGGAACCCTAAAAATTCTTCGAAAGCAGTTGGCGGTACGAATGGAGTTTAACTACCACTTAATTGCTCATGACGTCATAGTAGGTACAATAAATGCGGAAAGTTTTTATACAATTTGACGTGCTCACGGTTTCTATACTAATAAATGTCTGTGGTAGAATACTAGCTCCCCAAGTTTCAAAATATGGACTTATCAATTTATTAACTAAATATTTTAATAACGAAATTAGTAGATTTTATTAGTTTTATGTAGGTAAGTGTGTGTGTGTGTGTGTGCGTATAATAGGCAGGTTGACAAATTATTTTGCATTATCTCTTAAAAAAAAATTCATACATACATAGCCTATCAACAAAAACAAAATTAAAATTTGTTCTATATTTCATTTTAATTTCATGCTATATAGACATCGAGCACACTGTATCAAGATATGACGACAAGCTTTGCGCGCACCCTCAAATGTTATACTAACACACGCTTTTCGGGAAAGGGACAGAGCATCTCCTCTCAATCCCCACTAACGACTTTAAACGCTTATTATCTCAAAAATTTATCAGGCAATTTAAATTATTTTTTTCAATAATAAGTATTTGTAATGTAATCTTAATATTTGTGATAAGTTTGTTGGTTTGTTTGTTCTTCTTTCACGCAGCAACAGAGCAACGGATCGACCTGATATTTCGCATGGGTATAGTTCATGAGCCGGAGAGTGACATAGGCTTTACTTTTCATCATCATCATCACTACGCAAGTGAAACCGCGGGGCGCAGCTAGTTAATTATAACCTACGGTCATACATGAAACACCAGTCAACTAGCCTATTAATGGAAATAAACTAAGCAAATGTTTAGGCATTTCTCAAACTCAGGGAGCAAGAATAATAATTCATCTAATGAATTTTGTATGGAAAATGTTTCACTAAAAAACCTATACCCCGCAATTTTACCTGCTACATTACGGGATTTGTTCAGGGGGCTTAGTCCCAGATTTGATAGTTAACGAAAACTTTTTTCGTTTACGTATTGTTCCATACATTTTAGTAAAGCGCCTCCAGCGGAAACGCGGAGGATCTAAAATCGGCGGTATAGATTGCTTCACTCTAATACGAAATTAAGTTTTCGAATATCTTTCAGCCCAGCAATGTAAGGAACAAAACGTAAACGAAAAAAGTTTTCGAAAACTATCAAATCTGGGACTAAGCCCCCTTGGGCTAGGCAACACTGCTATGCTAAGTTGAAAAGGGGTCAGCGTTGTTGTCACTATGATCAACTTTTGCAACCAATCTGGAAAATGTGACAAAATCAGCTGTTCCATAGAATCAGTCATCAACACTTGCCACAAGTATCAATAGAAATATTTTAAAACCCATCATAAAAGAGCTCATAATCTTCAAACGGTTAAACAGATTTTCTTGAATCATAAATAAGAACACTCTTGATCAAGTCAGCTTTCAAACAAAAAAACAAAACGATTTAGCTGTTTGGGAGCTACGATGCCACAGATATACATACAGATACACACGTTAAACTTATAACACCTCTCTATTTGCGTCGGGGGTTAAACATAAAGTGAACAGACAATTTTTTTTCAGTTTCAGGGTTGGCACTTAATAATGAGTACCCTTTTTCTTTTCGGCTTAGCATAGAAGTTTTTTCGTAGGCCATAAAAGTAGATCAATCCATTTTTTAAGCTTTTTTCTGGCTTTATTTTTCATTATTTGTTAATCCAGGTTTTCTCAACTAATACTTTTAAATCTGTTAAGCTTCATCAGAGGTGACATCACTGGTGACATTTAATATAAATATTAGTGTTTTAAAAATGTAGCAATACAAATGATAATAATATGTTAAATTTAAAATAATTTGTTTTATCTATTGTATTGTAACCTTTAACTTAATTCTGGATGTAAGGGAAACGCTACCAAAGCCGAAACGCTACTATTATACTAACTAAATAAACACAATCGAATACCGACAACAATGTGCCTTATAATGTTAGTTCCATTGGTTTAGTATTTTGCAAACCAGCAATGTAAAGCGTTCAAAACTCGAGGTCAATGCACCGATTAGTTACAAAAGCGCGCGAGCGTGCACTTATCCCTGACTGTGTGTGCGTGCGTAAGTCGTTCGTTGACCTCTAGCGTCAGCTGGATAATTTTATTTGTATTACATTGCGAACCTAAAAAAAAAATTTATAAGCAGTTACAACTCCCCAAAACTAGTGTCGCATAAAAAAAACTTTAGAACACTATGTTAAAATAAAAAATAAAAACGCGTTTTTTTCTGACTTTGTATTGGAAATCATTAGCATTATCATTAGTCTTCGTTTTCGGGAGCATTTCGTTTACAACCAGTATATAAAAATTAATAAATAAGATATCGGTAGATTAGCATTAGGTATTTTATCTTAATACCGCATTCATACAACATGGTCATGTTTGCCCGAATATTGTAATCAGGAAACTTTGTTTTTGACCTGTCTGAATTATAGATGCTAATTTAAGTAAATTTTTAAACTGGGTACTGACTGAAATACTCATTTCAACCCCATTAGCTTAAGCAGTACCACATAAGAACATTGCAAATGATCATTATTAGCAAGCGAATTACCCTACAGCCTTACCCCTAGTTTCTGAAAGCCTGTTCAATTTAATTTATTGTCAAAACTCATGTCAAGTAACTTGACTGCTATTTGATTTTTCGAGCATGCTACTCGTGGCGCAGGTGGAATGGGGTGTGTGCAAGTGCACGCCAATGTCTGCAAGTATCTATAAGTCTGACAAGTAAAACTGGAGGATGCAAAACAAAAAAAATGCCTTAAAATGATCTTGGGGCAATCACAACCAATGTGGATGCAGTATGAAAGAATAAATACTTACTTGGACACACCAGTTCCAAAATGGGTGCATTACATATTGGCTCAGTATACTTGTATCCACTGAGTTATACTGAAATAAAAAATATATATATTAGTCTCATCCTCTTCTCGTTGTGCTCTAGTCTGAGGTTAGTGACCTCGCCTCCCATCAGTGTCTCTTTAATGAAACCAGGGCATCTTCCTCTATCCACAGCAACATGCAACGTATCGTAGGTACGCTGATGTTTCAAAAGTGGTGCGAAACTAATTGGACTGAGGCCTCCAGAAATTTGCCTATGACTATCAGTTTTTAAAAAATTTCATTGTTATAGGATCAAAGTACTATAAGTATGTTATAAGATATATTATATAAAATAATAAATAATAATAAAAATACACAGAAAAAAATCTTAAAGATGGCACCAAACGTTAAAGTATTTTTCTATGTATTTGTTTTAATGAGTATTGTCTTTTCATTACATAGTTTCAGTGTTGACTTCCTTATCTCTACATAGTATAAAATAAAGTCGCTTTCCGCATCTGTCTGTATATCTGCTAACTACTATTAAACCATGCTACGGATTTTGATGCAGTTTTCACCATCAGTTAGAAAAAAAAACACAGAAAGTTTCTAATAATATATATGCATATATAATAAATCGTACACCGGTGAGAATACGAGGCGGGTCGCTAGAAGCCTCTAAACAAAATAAATGTGACATACAGACGATAAGGATGGACAGACAGACACGGCGAAACTATAGGAGCGATGCTAAATCATTTAAAACAAATCTACCATGCCAATTTTTTTATGTTTCATTGTTTAGATACATGGCCTATACTTTCAGCTTTTTTTAAGTTTATGTAGGTTTCATAAGTAATATAAAACATAGTTATTATATTAATTTTTCATTGATTTCTGTATTGACTCAATTGAAATATTTTGTTTTACTATCACAGTTTTACAATCACTTTATGCATTCAAGCGGTAGAGTAAATTATGAATGCATTTAGGGCTAACTGAAAATTATAATTTTTTGAATGTAAAACATAGGAAATTGGGAGCCTATGAGTTAAAATATATAAATAGGTATTTATTGCATCTAAAATTACCTACATATTAAGTATCTTTATTTATTATTTACACTTGCCTTGTATTTTTCGAAACCTTTCAGCATCTCTTCAGACAGGAAGTAAGCCATTATGTCCAATTATTTAGTGGCTCCCGTCCTCGCAAAAAATAGGCACAATCGAAGCTTTAAATAACTAGTAGATCAAGTTGAACACAAAATATATCGCTACGTCCATTTCTTAGTATTGTCTAAGTTTTAAATTTTAATAAAATTTCATCGCGAAAACAGATACACTTTTTACAGTTGGTGTTTACAAACTGACAAACAAGTGACAATTAACCACAGATTAGAATATGACTTCACACAATTCAATTCAATGACATATGACTTGAAGCTTGAAATTTGACACTTGAACTGCTAGGTATTTTATTTCTTGACCATGGACACATTTTCCTTCAGTCGGAATCATACTAAAATATATTTATATATATTTATAAATGCGAAAGTGTGTTTGTTTATTGGCTTGTTGGTTTGTTTGTTCCTCTTTCACGCTACAACGGAACAAAGGATCGACTTGATTTTTTGCATGGGTATAGTTCAAGAGCCAGAGAGTGACATAGGCTACTTTTCATCATCATCATCATCATCACCATTTTTCATCACTACGTGGGTGAAACCGCGGGGTGCAGTTAGTCATACATAAATAGACACTCTTAATCTCTTGGTAAAAAATTGCACAAACAAGGTTTTAATTAGTTTTAAACAAGGAAGTCCCTTTAGGGCATTTGTCCCTCTACGCTTTAGGGTGTATTTTTTTACAAGGTTCTGCTAATATGCTCTTGAAGTGAACTAGGAGTTCTAAATTATTCTTTCTTCCGCTCCAAATATTTTGTCAAAAAAAACTTCCGTTTAAATTGCTTGTTTTCAAATTGGCTGGTTGGTTGACTTTTTAAAGAATAACAGAACTTCAAGTTGACAGTACAATATTTTAAAACATTTTAAAATCAACGTCAACTGCAGACAATCGATTTTAATGACGATTTATTTTGGAATTTGAGTTACTAAATAATTATAAATTAAAAAGAGCATAAAACGCAATCTTGGAACAATGTCATTATATGCTATCGAGAGAAACATAAACGTTATAGAAATAGAAGCAAAAGCTCAGCCATCACGAATTTTTGGAGGTTTGTGGTTTATTCTTTGATTGTACAGTCATGTAGAATAAATTATATCACAAGCAAATTATTACACAATAATATACAAAAGACGGCTCAAAGGCATTTACACATAAGAACGCGTTGTGTCGTCACCGCAACGCTAAAATCTGCGTTGCCACGTGGTATGTCGCGCCCCGCACCATAGGAACATTTGACGGTCAAAAATTGGTCAATATTCCGGTGTTGCGTGCCGCGTGCGACAGGTTACGACTTTGCGACGCGCAGCAACGCTGATTTTATAAACGAAATGCGTTTGGGGGTCGGCCTTACGGTGGAATTCCGCAAGCCAAGGGCCTCAAGTTCTGTATTATTAATGGACATAGGCTACTTTTCATCAGCATCATCACCATTTTTCATTACTACGCGGGTGAAACCGCGGGTTGCGGCTAGTTTATACTATACTAGCTGTACCCGCAACTTCGTTTGCGTGAACTTTAAAATAGTACCAAAACGCCGCAAATTGCAGCAAAGTAACCAAAAGCAAAACCAAATTCCAATTAGCGAGTTGTGGCGCCAACGTGGAAAAGAATATTTGGTCTGTTATATTATTTTGCTTGTGTATTTTCGAGTGTTAATGTGTAGGTATTAATGGTGGATTATTAATTATTAAGCGCTAGTGAACGTGCTCGTGTGTGGGAAAGTGATTTAACGAGGTGAAACATGTCTTTTCGTGTTGTTTCCAAAACTCCTGTAAAGCCTCCACCACATTACTGGGGCATGAGTTTGACTTGATCGTTTCTTACTGTACTCAACTCTGACTGTGAATATGACCAAAGAGAATGTAATGAATATGACTTCTTTTCTTTCTTTGACGTTATTTTAATGCTATGTACCACTATGTACACTTGTTTAATATTACTACTGAAGGACCCTGTATCTACGGTCATAACAAAAAAAATTAACAAAAATTCAAAACTGCAAGACGAGCAAGTACAGTGTGTGTTATGTTATTTTATGGTGTAATATTTCTTAGATTATTAATGCGATGCGAAATGATGTGATACTACGATTTGTTTCTAATTTTTTTGTGTGATTGTTTTCTGTTATTCCCTCGTGATAACTGCTAAAAAGAAGCTCTAAGAACCTAAAATTCAGTAGAAAAATGTCTATTAGACCTACGAAGCCTAGAATAGCCCGTAATAAACCATTGTTTCACCTTCAAGATAAAAAAGCAGATGAGAATGAATTATCAATTGGCTTAGTTAAATCGGCAAAGCACACTGGCCAGCTGAGTTTATGCAACAGAGGACTTGGAACTGGTGAGATTACTTACTATCTTACTATGCATTTTGCGTCAATTTACATAAACAGAATAAAATTAAGTACCTAAGTACCTGCCACTATATCTAGTCTATTATATCATCTATTATCTATTATATCAGTTACTATATCTATTATTATATCAGTATATCCATTAGATATAATTTCTGTCTTGTAAATAAATAGTACTAACTAAACCAATGAGATAATTTTATTAAGTTGCATTAGTTAGAGGAGTTAGAGGCTTTATATGACGATGTGCCATTTAATTGGGCTACTGTACCTATGCCGTGTCGTAGTACTAACCCCTTATAATTAATGTTATGTACAACATGATCATACAGCGAGTGTCTAGCTAGAATATCACGAGTGAACTGTGGGACAGTAGCCACAATTAAATGGAACGGCTCAATGTATTGCGACGTCTTAGTACATCCTAAGATTATAAAAGCGAAAGTCACACTGTGACTTGTTACTTGTGTGGCGCGCATTTTCCGCAACTAAATCATTCATTGGCCGATTTTGCGTCACACTGTCTCTCTGCCTGTTTGGTCGCTTCTCACGGTTTTTGGCAGGACGATAGTGTGCATCATGAGGATGGACATAGGGTACTTTCCCCCAGAAATGCAGAAAATCTAGAAAATTACGGGTAATACTGATTCAGCTAGGAGTACATAATAGCTCATTCTGAACATTTATTTATTAGGCAAGCGGCATAAGCTGATGAGCCTGTATATCTGTACCTCAGTGCTGAAATTTAGTATTTGTCTGTTTAAGATAATCTTTTCCAATCTTAGCCATCTGTCCAGTTTGTTTTGTAACCCCAAATCAAAAAGAGGGGTGTCATAAGTTTAATGTGTGTCTGTGTACATCTATCTGAGGCATTGTATCTCCCAAACGGCTAACCTTAACCATTTTACATGTTTATAAGAAAAACAAAACAATTTTTTGTTTGCCAATTGACTTGTTCGGTAGTGCTTTTAACTTCTTAGCTATGATTCATGAAAATCGGTTCAGCCGTTTGAAGTATATCAGCTCTTCCATAGAGGGTTTTAAAAAACAATCAATTTATACTTGTTGTACTCATTTCTCGATTTTGAAGCAACAACATCCTCAGGCAACCAGCTGTTCTAAAACGACTCTGTTGCTGAGGGTGTCATAGTTAAGTGCCGGTTTTAGCACTACCAGCGCCCCAAGCGAGATGTCTATGGCGCCCCGTTCTACCCCCCTAAATCTGCCATTCTTATATAGGCGCTATATATCTATGGCGCCCCTTTTTATCTGGCGCCCTTAGCGGTCGCCCCACCAGGCCCTAACCCTAGCGCCAGTACTGCAGTGTTGGTCTGTGATGGTGCACACCATAGTAATATCTTTTGACGCCTAGTCCTCAAAGGTAGGCAACGCACTGACAATGCCCCGGGTATTGTAGGTGTCTATAGGCGGCGGTGACCACTTACCATCAGGTGGCCCGTTGCTTGTTTGCCAATTATTATATTTAAAAAAAAAAAAAAAAAAAACTCTCTTATTTTTTACCGACTTCAAAAAAGGGGGAGGTTCTCAATTCGACTGTATGTTTGTTATCTCAGAACTCCGTCATTTATGAACCGATTTGGAAAATTATTTATTTATATGCAAGTGCATACTTTCAGATTGGCCCATATTTTTTTATATTTTTTATGCCATTGGTGGCAAACAAGTAGACGGGCCGCCTGATGGTAAGCAGTCGCCGTCACCTATGGATACTTGTAACACCAGAGGCATTACAAATACGTTGCGGACCTTTAAGGGCTCAATTAACTCGCCTTCATTAAAATCGGTTCAGGAGATGGCTTTTAAATCAAAATAACTGGAAAATTCGGTGACTTGCGAAACTGATACTACCTTGTGTACCTAACTAATTTTGAAGTCAGTTTATCAAATTGGTAATTATCTTTAACTAGCGACCCGCCCGCCCGGCTTCGCACGGGTGTAATTTACATGCGAAGCTGGGGCGGGTCGCTAGTTATATATTTATATCTTCCGTGAAAATGTATCTAACTGATGGTGAAAACCGCATCAGAATCCGTTGCGTGGTTTAGGAGGAGATAGCGGCCATGCAGACAGACAGACCCGGAAAGCGACTTCAGTTTATACTATGTAGAGATTATGTATGCGTCTTATGTCAAGGAGATTGTAATATCCATGTAGGATTTGTTTGTTGTTGGACATGTTTTGTTTTAATCATTGTGAAGCTGCCTTTATTAGTGTCAAGTAAAAAAAACGCTAACGTAAAGTGTTAAGCTCAGAGCTTTTAATCTGTCATCATATGATTTACGACAAAGAGCATTATATTATTATGGTAGTTTAGTAAATAGGTAAAGTTTACTGAAATATTTTTTTAGTGCCTGAAAAGGTGTGGAAGATTGATGAGTTGGTTTTGGATGAGACCAAAGAGGTGGATTTTACCCGATCAGACCAGAATAACTGGTGGAACAGCGAGCCCCTTAAGACTCTGGATCTTAGCTCCAATGTTATTAAAACAATATCACCCAATGTCAAGCATCTGCAACAACTTGTCACATTCAAGGTGAGCTGCTTAAATATGTTGTTTTTATGCATTGCACTGGACTTACATATATATATTAATTTTGACGATGTTAAAAGGTCAAGAATTTTGGTGCCACTTCTCAGTTTAAAAGTTCAGGGGCCTTTCGGCTACCTGTTTAAAACGATTCTATTTAGGTAATGAAAAAGCTGCGCGACCGCAAACCGTATCTCGGCGCGTTAAGGTTCACATTCGCGTGATTTTCCGCACTCTATATCGAGCCCGCGTTAAGAGAGATCCGTAATGCCCTTGATATCCTTGTTTCAAAAGGCAAGATAACACTATTGTTCTTAATACTTTCTTAGGTAAAATATAGCTATAATGTGTATGTATTAAGAATAATAGTTTATAAACATTGTCGTTTTCCTACACATTTTCTAGATAAAAAGTATTTTATATCAAAGGAATAGTTTATGTAATTTTCACATTTCTTAATATTTTTAGCAGATTATTATTTGTAGCAGATGTTGTAGAATAGTGTGGATTCCTGTTCACCATCAACTCTCATGAAATTTGGCATGCAGGTAGCTTATTTATACCTTAGAATAGTGAGTGAAATCAGGGGTCTCAGATTATACTCGAATAAATCATTGCAAAATTGTACAATTTGAATACCTACAGATCTTAGATCAGATTATTATGTGAACGACATCGAGATACAATTCCTATAGAGTCACAATCTCTAGATGTAAACAGTCAAAAAATGTCCGAGCGTCCAGACATCAATTATATAATTCACAATGCCACATTTACTCCAATTTAGACGTTATGTCGCTTGCATAGTGTTCAACGTTAGTTGTCCGCTATGTCATCGTAGCTCTGGGATCGCGCGGCGTTGTAGTGGGATCGCGGTTACCTTGTAACTAACCAAAAAGTCGGCGCAATTCATAGCGTGCGCCGTTTTGGTTCGGTAATTTTTTGGCACGATTGTGACTCTATATGTATTGTATCTCGATGGTAACGGATCATGAAACTACAACTAAAAACCTAAGTTATGCGAGAGCAAAGCGGGAGTGTTTTTTTAGCTATAATTATTTAATGTGGATCATACGTTTAGTAGGGCCAGCACTGGAAGCAAGTTTGCAAGCAGCCGACTTTAACGGTGCACCACTGACTGATGTATTTAATGTTTACTTTGTAGTTACACGACAATGCTCTGACGAGTCTGCCTCCCGAGTTTGGTGAGCTGGTAAACCTGGCCAACCTCAGTCTGGACTACAACAAGCTCACCAGCCTTCCGTTGAAATTCTACAAGTTAACCGACCTTCGCTGGCTCAGCATCTCGCACAATGAGCTGAAGAAAATTGAACCAGACTTTGGCGATTTGGTCATGTTGAGTTTCTTGGTAAGGATTGAAGTTTTGCAAACTTATATCAAACTATATCGTGCCTGAATGACGACGATGTCAAGGAAGGTAAGAGGTGGCGGGGGTGAGGGGGCCGGGATTTATGGAAGGAAATGGGGGAGACTTTTGCTGGGCAAACCCAGCAGTGGGACAGTAAAGGTTAGAAAAAAAACGAATCAATACCCAAATAAAACCATCAACCAAACATTCAACCGTGATTGTTTTGTGCATAATTTATTGTGTCAATTTATTCTGGTATTCTATGGGCACATAAAACCTATGAGTAAATATTCACAGGTACAACACACAGGCAGGCTTACAGGCTCCTCATTATTAGTTTACAGTAAAATCAAGGTACAACAACAGCCAAAGGACTGGCCATTGTGTCATATTAATCTTAATATTTATGTTAATATTAGATCATTGCTATGACAAAATTCTTCAAAAGGCGAGTTAATCGAGTCCTAAAGGGTCGGCAACGTATTTGTGATGCTTCTGGTGTTAGTATCCATAGTCGACGGTGACTGCTTACCATCAGGCAGCCCGTCTGCTTGTTTGCCACTTAAGGCATTAAAAAAACACTATCACAAAATAAAATATCAAATGTCATCATAATGTGATTCTACTCAATTGCGTGAATTGCTTGATGTTGTCTTACTAACCTAGAAATCGAAGCACTTTGCTTAAGCGTCTATGCCCCTACTAAATTTGTTTTTCCAATACAGATAAGCTTCCAGCTTTGTGAACAGGGGCCTTACGGCTAGCTGTTTAAAGCAATCCAGTTTAGGTGATGAAAAAATGTTGCGCGTCCGCAAATTGGGCGCGTTCGCGTGATTTTCCGAACTGCGCGGTTTTAACGTTAGTTTGAGACCGCGTAAATAGTTGGCCCTAAGGCCCCAGGGCTTTACGGCTACCTTTTAACGCGGGCTTGAGTCAGCGCACGTGGAACTTTAACGCGCCGAGATACGGTTTGCGGTCGCGCAATTTTTCACATCACCTAAGCAGTATCGCTTAAAACAAGTAGCCGTAAGACGCATCGCATCAGACAGATCAGTCATATCTTGTGGCGCACCCGCTTTGAGTGTGATCCATTCTCGGCCTTATCACAATAGCACTAATGTTTTCGTAAAAGCAAACACGAAATTGCCAAAGTACCTACTCACATAACTCTCATATTATGCAAGTTGCAAGAGAGGAAAACAGTTTACGATAAAACAAATAAATTTTAAAGGCGATTGCAACAAAAGAAAGTAGAATGCACTTGCGTTTGTACTCGTAAAGTGATCGGGCCAAAAAATATTTTTATTTTAAATGTTTTGCTCCAGGACTTGTCATACAACAAACTGTCAGTCCTGCCGCCCGGCATGGGGTATCTGGTCCGTTTGGTGGAGCTCAACTTGTCCTACAATCAACTGGAGGAGCTACCCCCAGATATTGTCAATTTGAGAGGTAATTACACTATCACTCTATAGTTATCACATTTATGGTAAAGAATACAATTTCTACGAAAAGCGTAATGTAAGCTTTACAATCTGACGGCACCCGGTTCGATCCTCGGCCATGCTTCAATGGCTTATTTAGTACCTAAATAAAATATGACGTGCAGTTTCGATGCCATCGCTCAAAAACTGTGAAGGAAAACATCCTGAGGACACCGTTACGTCCCAAGAACCTCAGAGGTTCAAAGACACATGACATTCACCAACATGCACTGGGCCGGCATGGTGGCCCGCCCTCTCTCTGAGAGAAGGCCCGTGTCACCGTGGTGGGAACATGATAGGCTGATAATGATGACTACGTAAGAAGAGCAAAAATCACACCCCCTGCTAGGTAATCGTCGCCTGCAATGTAGCAGTTCGCCTAGCATACGCCCGTGCCAACGCAGCAACAACGTTGTTGCTCGTTGTTGCTACGCCACACGTGCACCGGCGGCGCGGATCAGGGGCTTTTCGATTACCTTTCAAGGCGGGCTCGAAACAGCGTTGAAACAGGGCAATGCGGAAAATCACGCGAACGTGACCTTAACGCGCCGAGATACGGTTTGCGATCGCGTAACTATTCGCAATCACTTAAACAGAATAGCTTAAAACAGGTGACGGTAATAAGTATTTTTTTTAAATAAATAGCAGTCTTGCTTTTGACCACCATCTCGCCTGATGTTAAGCAATGATGCGTTCTACGATGGAGCTCGCTTGCCTAGAAGAAACCGATTTACCCGTGATTCGAAGACACCCAGATTGTAACTATCAGGGAACACCCATTCAGGCAGCGCATTACATAATATACACAATAAAAGTGTATACAAAGCGCTTGGTACGGTTTTTCGAAATATCAACCATAAAGTGGTGTCGATTTTTTGTGCATACTCAGTCAGGGAGGAAAACGCTCTTTGAAATGTATCCTTTATAATATGCGGCTATGCCATCTCGTCTCGTCGTCTCGTCGGCATTGGGTCTTAATAGGCATGTGTCCTCGTTTTGTTTATTACCTCATAAAAAGCTAATCATAAATAGCCCAGCAAAGAAAACAAAATTAAAATTTGTTCATAAATAAATGAGTTACAAGTATTTTAATTTCATGCTAGATAGAGAGCACACTATAGCAAGTTATGACGTCAAGCCGTGCACGCGCCATACAAATGCTTTACTAACACACGCTTTGAGGAAGAGGGTCAGTCGAGCCTCCGCTCTCTATCCCCACCAAAAACTTTAAACGCTTATATCTCAGTTATTTAAATTATTGTTTCAGTATGTGTAATGTATTTAATTATATCCTTCGCTAAGCTTCACTAATATTATAAAGAGATAAATTTTGTAAGCTTGTAAGTTTGTTTGTTTTAACACCGAAACTAATGATCCGATTTAAAAAATTCTTTCATTAATAGAAAGCTACACTATTCCCGACTACCATAGGCTATGTTTTATAATGATAAAAGGTAATTTGTAATAAACTAATAGAGCGCTTAGAACAGAAGAATAAACTAAGAACTAAGAAAATGTAAACCGCATCAAAATCCGTTGTGTGGTTTAGGTATGTAGAGATTAAACATTAAGATACAGGACTAATATCTTATAATAATATTATCTTGCCAAATTTTCAAATTTTACTTTTACACAAAACTATTTCAGATCTAAAGAAACTGAACGTGAGCAAAAACAATCTAAAGAAGCTTCCCGCACTAGGGGAACTACGAAAAATGGAGATACTTGATGCGAACCACAACGACATCGGAGTTCTACCGGACTGCTATGGCTGCACTTCGTTGAGAGAAATATATTTGGCTAATAATTATATTACGGTATACATAATTTTGCATTTCTAAACGTATTCTATAGTAAACATTAATCAGCAAACGTAGTACAGGGCGCCTTGAGACTCGATGGAGTGACGATATAGGTAAGGCAGTTTGCAGTGGCTGGAAGCAAAGATCGGGCTGAGTGGAGCTTTACCTTAGGAGAGGTCTATGTCTAGCAGTGGATTAAAATGGTCTGATTTTGATGATAATGACGTCAATTCTGTTGTACCAATCTCTAAACTAAACTAAATTTGACAGCTCTAAAATTGCTGCCATCCTTTTCTGACGTATCGAAACGAAAAGAGATGCCGATAATTTTAATCATGTCAGATTAGTTTAGTTTAAAGAAGTGTACACCGGAACTAATGCCAATACCAAAATTTTTCCTTATTAGTTATTATTCCACTTTGCTAACTGATAGACTGTGGAATGCGCGCCTTGAATTTGTGTTTCCTGATTTCCATGTATGACATTACTAAAAAAAAAAAAAATTTATTTTTTAACAAAGGTAGAAATCTGTTTAACTTCCCACAAGAATGTAGTAATTTTATCATTTCTGTTGACCAATTATATCGACATGCTAAACCAAGCGTATAAAATCAGCATGCTGCTCTAATGCTTACATGAAAAACCGAAGATCATTTTAAATTATTAATTGGTTAACGGCCTCATATACCAAATTTGACGGTTTTAAATCAATTTTATTCAATTAAATTACAATATTTGAGCTGGAAAAAATACATGTCACAGATACATCTGTGTTTGAGTTTATGATTTGGTTCAAATTCGTTTTTTAGTGAAATTAAAAGCGTAAAAAGGTCGCGAGAATTTGCGCGCGCCTCGATCAGTCCCGCGCCAGGCGTCATCGAGGTCGGTCATCATCATATGTCCCAAATATTTATTCATTTATAACATGTATGATTTAGATTTAGGGGTTGATAAGAATTTTTCCTCCAAACATTTTTTCTTCTTGTACTGTGAATCCATGGCATTTTGTACATTTTGACACTCGTACTATCTGAGGCTTTACACATTATGACACGTGGACTTGTACCCGGAGTCCAAGTGGTGTCAATCAAGTGTTATTGTATTGTTCATACAACTGTGTGACCAGATTATTATACCCATTTCAGGAAATAACAGAAGAGTTCTGCGACCAGATGCAGCACCTGAGCGTTTTGAACATGAGAGACAACCAGATCGAGGTGCTTCCGGAGAACATATCGCTGCTGCAGAAGCTAAAGAGGCTCGACATGACCAATAATAGCTTAAACAAGTAAGCACAAAGCTCATCCACATAGATCTGGGTAAATTATATACTGTGCGTTATACTCGATCTTTTTTGCCTCACACCTGCAATATGTAGAATGAGCTGCGGCATTTCTGAGTAACTTTAAAGTTGTCATTCCGATCTTGGAGACCGCGACTGGCTACCGCGACCGGCGACTGTCGCCAAGATCGGAATGCTACCTTAACATGGGGTTCTTCAATGGTCGGCGACGTATCTTTAATGCCCCTAGTATTACAGGTAGCCATAGGCGACGGTGATCGCTTACTATCAGACGGCGCGTTTGCTTGTTTGTCAACTATGGCATTAAAAAGTATTTTTTATCGGCTTATTGAGTTCAGAGATATAAACGTTTAAAGTTTTTGGTCGGATTAGGAAGGGATGCTCTGTCCCTTACTCGCAAAGTGAGTGTCAGTATGAAGTATGTATGTATGGCGTACTTACAGGTGACGTCATAAGTAAGTACAGTGCGCTCTCTTTTTCGGAGTTTTCAATTCTGTCTATTCAAAAATAAATAAATTGTTCCTTTGATTTCATGTAAAAGAAGGACAAAGATACCAAAAGTTTCAAATTTTTTTTATTAAGGATTCAGGTGTTGAAAAGTAAAGTGAATGCGTCCGCTAGCCCACGCTATATTGCAGGCTTCCCAAAAACCTGGGCCTCTTGACGCAGCTGCAAAGTATCAGTATGGAAGGCAACAAGCTGTCCTGCGTCAGACAGGATGTCATCAAGGGAGGCACCGACCGCATGATGAAGTTCCTTCGAGACCGCATCACCGAAGATATCGTCGAGGATTCCAAGATCTTGAACATGGAATGGCCTGATAAGTAAGATAAAGTTCAAAATTGTTAGGTTATAGTTAAGGTTCAAATAATCCCTTGTAACCTGGGTGCACTTCAGTGCAGCCAATCTTATGGATATCTTTGGAAGATTACAACCTAGAGAAAAAAAGATTATTGTACAAAACTTTATTCGTACGTATTAATTTATTTCGTAAGTATTATTTACATGTCAAAGTATTGAAAAAAACTGGACAAGTACGAGTAGGACTCGCAAAAAAACAACAACAAAAATTTTAATATTGAGAGACAAACTTAACTTTTTAGTGGACAATAAGGTTCTTCGATACATTCCAACTACAAAATGTAAGTTTGTAATAGTAAAACAATTATTTTTCAATGATGTAACTTCAAATTTATGACTTTCGGATTTATATTCCTTTATATGTGTTATAAGACCTTGTCTCTTGCCAAATTTCATGATTCTAGGTCAATGGGAAGTACCCTATAGGTTTTGATTCCTTTGTGAAATCGCAAAATATGCGAAAATATGCGTCATAAATGGTCATATCTTTTGATCGAGTTTGATTTTTTCACAGCTGAAATAAACCGTAGATTTGAGTATTTAATATAAACTTCAACTTGATATCTTTACGCGTTCCTGAGAAAAGGGTCTTGACAGACGGACAACAAAGTGATCCTATAAGGGTTCCGTTTTTTCCTTTTGAGGTACGGAACCCTAAAAATATTAATACTAGGCATACAAACAATAGTATAACAATAATAGTGTATAATAAAGTCATTGTACAATTGTACACATCACATCAGCAGCCATTAAAAGTCTACTGCTGGGCAAAGGCCTCTCTTAAAGAAGGGTGTTGCCATAATCTCCACGCTTGGCAGGCGGCTCGGGGATCGCAGTACGTTCACCGTGTACTAATAGGACGCTGCTGCCCATCCGCCGGTGGTTCTGGTCGCAGTTTTAGGACATACCTGGGTCCGTGTACAATTGTACACTGCATATATTTTGCATTCAAGGAACTCCTTGAAACTTTAAAACGTCCGGCTGGCAAGCCAGCGCGTTAAGTCATTTTTAAAGCGCGCCACGGAGCAGCATTAACGTCACTTGGTAGTCGTACATTGTTGTTAGGTTAGGTTACAGTTCAAAATTGTTAGGTTAGGTTTAAGTTACAAATTGTGACGGGTTAAATTATAGTTGAAAATTGTCAGGTTAATATTTCAAAATTTGTTAGTTAAGACCATTCAAATTGGTTAGCTTATGTTCTTCAGCAAATCAAGCATCAAGCTGTCCTACTTCAGACGAGACATTAAGGGACTACCATCGAGATACAATTTCTAAGGAGTCACAATCTCTCAGTGAAAAGAGTCAAGAAACGTCCGAGCGTCATTGTACATTGTATCAATTATATAGTTCACATGCCACATTTACTCCAATTTAGACGTTATGTCGCTTGCATAGTGTTCAACGTAAGCTGTCCGCTTAGTCATCGTAGCTCTGGCATCGCGCGCCGTTTTAGTCGAATCGCCATTACCTTGTAACTAACCAAAAGTCGGTGCTATTCGTAGCGTGCGCCGAGTTTTGGTTTGGACATTTTGTTGGCACGATAGTGACTATATATTATGTACTGTATCTCGATGGGGACAACATTTAAATTAATTAATCTCTCTAATAGTTGTTCATGTGTGTACTCAGTGGTATTAGGCTCAAGTAGGCTGGCATCATTAAAAAGAGGTCATATCGGAGGTCATATAGCCTAAAAACTGACGCATTGTGTATTCCACCAGATATACATTGAAAAAGAGTCAAGCGCTGATGCTGCCATCTAGAAGCCTGACGTCGATCCCTGATGATGTGTTCAAGACCGCAGCGGATGTAGAAGCCCATATTGTTGACATATCAAAGAATAAGTTCACGGCAGTCCCTATTGGGTAAGCGGCATTAATTATATTTGCTATCATTCCTAGTTCCCAGTTCCCATTTCTCACCATTTCGATGTCACACAAGTTGAACAGCGAGAACCACTAAGGAAAAGCAGTCACTTACGACACAAGTTAATTCTTAGTGTAGGTGCTGCACGACATTGTCAAGTTCCGCAAGTCACTTCTTTATTTTGTAATTAGTTTATAGTCTTTATTGCGATGTACTTGTAATTTTGAAAATAAAGATCATTTCATTTAATTTCAGGCTACGTGTGTTAATAATGTTCGACTACACGTCAGATGAGCTGTGATCAAATGCCTTACCTGTCATACGAAAAAAACACTCTCGATATTGTGTATTCATACCTTTATTTTTATTATTTGCCCAATACTGAGCAGGCTAAAGCCATTAAATTTGCTATAGCTAAATAGCAAGGGGCTATTTTGCAAGTCTCTAATATTTTAAACGAGAAAGTAGCTTAGTCTGATCCTCTGTCTATTTTTTACCTTTGCACAACTAAATGGCTGAACAGATTATGATGAAACGTTGCGTGGGAGTTGCACATCATCAAGACTAATTAATTATAATATATTTTTTAAGTCTTGATAACAATGATGGTACCAAACTGAGGTAGACAAGCGACTCAGTCTTAGAGCTGGTACAGGTCGAAATGTCATACTTCGGCTGAAACTGTTTTCCTATAATCTCGCATTTTCTGCTAGTTAAAATTTATGTTTCTTTATCATAAAAGCTTTTTTGTTACAGGATATGCCAGCTGAAAGACTCGCTGACGCAACTGATATTAGCGTCGAATAACATTGAGAATATACCACCAGAGATAAGCCGCTGTGTTCACTTACAATATTTAGACATGGGGAAGAACCTCCTCAGTACTCTACCGCAGGAGATTGGCTCTTTGAAGCGTGTGAGAGAGATAGTCATTTCTAATAATAAGTAAGTGTCTACCGACTATTATGGCTATTATTATGGCAATTATATACTATTATGGCTATTATGTACTATTATGGTTATTATGTACTATTATCGCTATTATGTACTATTATGGCTATTATATACTGTAATGGCTATTATGTACTGTTATGGCTATTATGTACTGTTATGGCTATTATGTACTATTATGGTTATTATGTACTATTATCGCTATTATGTACTATTATGGCTATTATCGCTATTATGTACTATTATGGCTATTATATACTGTAATGGTAATTATGTACTGTTATGGCTATTATGTACTGTTATGGCTATTATGTACTAGTATGGGTATTATGTACTATGTACTAGAGAGGTTTCCATTAGGCGAGATCGCGGTCAAACATTAGCCTAGTCCGATGAACTTGTTTGTAGGTTAGTTGTATTTTCTCCAAATGTGGTTATTTATACTTACTGATTATTGCAGGTTTACAAAAATACCGCGTTGCGTCTACGATTTACAAAACCTGGAGATTATCTTGGCGGCTGACAACCAGATCGACGAGATCAACGTGTCGTCAGACTCTCTCGCCAAGCTGGACAAGCTGGCTGTGCTCGACCTCTCCAATAACAACCTAAGCTCGGTGCCGCCCGAACTTGGCAACTTTAAGCATTTAAGGTACGTTCAAGACTGTTTCATCATCAACATCATCATCTTGATTTCATTCTTGCCCCATACCTTCAAAATGTGGAATGGGCTACCTTCCGCGGTGCTTCCGAGAAGCTACAACATGGGATTCTTCAAAAGGCGAGTTAATAGATTCTTAAAGGGTCGGCAACGTAGTTGTGATGCTTCTGGTGTTACAAGTATCCATAGGCGACGGTGACTGCTTACCATCAAGCAGACCATCTGTTTGCCAGCCATGGCAATAAACACTTCTGTCTATCATTCCCTCTGCTGGGACATAGAAAGACTGTGTTATGGATGATGTTTAAAAATATCCAATAGCTACCGGACTGATACATTTTTATTGTCTTAAAACTGACTGGCTTAAGGCCCTCTTTTTCGACTTTTAGCAACTTTGGTAACTTTAGTTTAAGTGTGTCTAGTTCCATGGTTAGCTTAAAATTATAAAAATGGTGTCACATCAAAATTTAATGTTTTATCTAGTAAACCCCAAAGATCTAAACACAATTACGGACATTTCGCTCGTTAGAAAAAATATATGAAAGTAACACAGATTTGAGCTTTTTGCCCTGTTTTTATGGATTCATTCAAATACTTATTTGTTAAATGATGTTTCATCATCATCAGCCTTTTTAACAGTCCACTGCTGGACCTTTAGCCTACCCCCGAAAGGGTGATTGGGCCAAATCCACCACGCTGGCCCAGTGCGGATTGGTGGATTGAAAATGATGTCTACGATATCTCAATATAAAGATTTCATAATTATGAAGGAAACTGCAAAAATAAATTTTTCATTACTCATACTCGGAAAGTAGGTCTAAATTTGCCTGAGGAGCGGGTTGAAAGTAATACATTTAAGCCCTAGGGAGAATCACTTTCAACTGACAGTTGACAACTGAAAGACTCAAATTATAAAAATAAAAAATAAACTAGTTCTATTTTCACATTTGTATTGAACCATGTTCCAACTTTTTTTTGTCCTCAGAGGATTATGTTCCCGCACTTCTCGTGCATTTGCCAGTGTCAGGATAAGCGTTGCTTAAAAGTGGTAAAACCTGGCCTTAAACAGAGACGATCACGGAAAACAAAATGAAACAAACACTTTAGCAAATATGTATTTTCCAGGACGCTAGAGCTGATGGGCAACTGCTTCCGTCAGCCGAGGCACGCTATTCTTGCTAAAGGGACTGAGAGCATTCTGTCGTACCTTCGAGACCGTATCCCCACCAACTAGCCGTAAGACAAGCCTTCGTACCTGGTGAGAGTAATACGCATATCATAACACTGAAATCTTTACAAGCTGGTCAAACAAAGCGGAGATCACTTAGGATGTGTAATTCATGGGTGAGTTAACTTCTATTTTTTATAGGCAGCTATCTTGAACAGCTATTTTATTCAAGCATTATATGTTATTTGCAGCAATATATACGGAGATTTGCATTGCTCATAATATGCAGCAGTGTTATTTAACCGTTTCTCATAATGTGCAGCAATATTACTCGAGCGTTACTTATTATATGCAGCAATGTTATTCTAGCGTTTCTTATAATATGCAGCAAAATTATTTAACCGTTTCTAATAATATGAAGCACTGTTATCTAAATGTTAGTCATAATATGCAGCAATATTATTTAAGCATTACTTATAATATGCAGCAATATTATTCGAGCATTTCCTATAATATGCAGCAATATTATTCGAGCATTTCCTATAATATGCAGCAATATTATTCGAGTGCTATTTATTATATGCAGCAATATTATTCAAGTATTATTTAATAGGTAGCAATATTATTTAGCTTGGGTAGCAATATTATTTTCTGTGCGTCCTGCTTCATAAAATACTTCATAAGCAAATTAAAACTCAGTTTTCTATAAAACATTAATGGTTAATTCATAATTACAATTTTAATAATAGTGCAATTTGTTTTCCCGCTTCTCTATGGAATAAGCGAGATAAAACTGTTGTAATGTTATTAGACACACTGTTTAGCTAGAATTCTCTAAACAGGGTTACATAACTAATATATAGACTGTACTATCCCGAAAGCAGGTCATTGTGCTCATCATTATGAACAACTTTTACTATGGGATCAACTCGGAAATCGCGAAAAAATATCAGCTATTCCATAGAAAACAGTCATTGACACATAGATAATTTATATCGTCATTGTTGACATTCGACAAAATAATTATATCGAACAGATGATATTTTGCTGAAAAGTTGTTCATAATCATAAGTATAATGACCTCCTTTCGGCTTAGTACAGCCTATATGCGTAACCCTGTATAAATAAAGAAGGAATATTGGTGTCAATTCTGAGGTGACATTTTCCTAATCGTTTGATTTCTAATATGGCTGCCCTTTTTTTCTCACAGATAGATATTAAAAGAGACAGATAATTTTAGTGCTATCAGATTAGTTTAAGGAATGCTGTAGAACAGAATCGATATCATTTGCCTAAATTTGTGCCTGTGTCTTGGCAAATAAATATATAAATTTGGTGAAATCACTATCTCCGCTTTGGTGACCAAACCTTATGATAAAATGTTTACTTATATTTAAATTAGAAGTATTTTGTCAATCTTTTTGTATTACTCTCAAGCCAGAAATCGCATTCAAGCTAGTCTAAGCTCTCCTTAAATCACAAGGTAGGTGCACACTACAGTAAATAGCATAAAACAAAACATCTCATTGTATATTTTTTTTGTAACTGTATTGAGATAAAAATTATATTAAATATCCAAATCATATTTTACTTATCTATTGATATGTTATACAGAATCATTATGCGTGTGTAATGTGCATTTTCCTCGTGGTCTGTATATGGCCTTGCGCAATAAGTCTACAGTGTTGCCATAAAAAAAAGCCTGCTGAAGCCAAAAAATTTTTTTTCGTTTACCTGTGTGCTGACTATGACTTTTTACATTGTTATTGATTATTTATGTTGTTATTTTGTTGATTATTAATTTAAATTTAATCATTTATTGTCGTTGAACACTAAATTACTAAAAAAAAACGTCACTTAAAATGTAGGTTACTCATGTAGCATGTCTCAAAACATTGTAAGTGCAGATACAATAAAAATATTAAAAAAAAATATGCCAAAAATGTTAGCATGATATTATAAATTATATTTAATTGCTATTTTTTGACTTTAAAGTATTATCCTTGCAAAACGAAACTAAATGTGCGTAAGTTGTTTGCATTATATTTTAGTGTAAGTGCGATATTGACGCATAATATTTACTATTTTCATCTCATAAATTATTATCATATCAGGATGCGTATTAAACTAACCGTTTGAGGTTAGTTTGAGGACGCCCCCAGAGCCCCAAGGCGTAACTTGGCGAAATGCTGCGCCTCATTGTATTTATATCGCTATCCTGCACGTTGCGCCACAATATGCGGTACGGGGCGGCAATGCGACAAAAACATTTTTTTTTCTGACAACACTTGACACTGATCTCTTTTTTGCTGTAAGAAACATGATATATAATTTTTTTCTTTTTCTGAATGCGCCGTAGACATTGGGCAAAAGCATCATGAAATTTAAACTCTATATCGAGAAAATTTACATACAAAATTATCCTCTATGTAACATACGTATAGGATAATTTTGTACGACATTTTTCTGACGAAGACGGCGCCGCAGTCTTTGGCCTTAAGCGTCGTGAAATTCTGCTGCATGTACCTAAACGATAACTATAACCGTCTTACCACAAAAGATTTAAGCACGCTTTAGACATGTGTGTAGCATATTTTTCGCAGTGAAACAATTGCTAAACACTTGTCTAAAGCGTGCTTAAATCTTTTGTGGTAAGACGGCAAGATTACAAATTCAATGCCTTCTCTTACGCTGCGCCGCTACCGCGCCGCATCTACTGGCCAGGTCGTTACCCCGGCCGGCCTTTTACGCCTTTACGACCTTTGGCTTAATTTCACGTACAAATAAAAATTGTAAAACTAAACTTATTGAAATATTAACAATGAGTTAAAAAAAACATGTTCTAAATAACTAAAATATTAACAAAATAAGAGAGAGTCTAATAATGAAATCAACCAAAGTATTGTTAATCGTACCTGAAGTTTATTTTTGTATAAAAATAACAACTACTGCAACGCAATTCACAGCTTTTGCGTGATTGAAAATAGCACAATTTGTTTATTATATTTATAGAGCACAATATGAAATCAACATGTGACGCTGAAATAAATTCTGTTTTGTAAAAATTGTTTATTTATTTTGAAAATATTCTAATCTGCAGCCGACTTTAATCGTTTTGTTCAACATGTCGCAAACGAAAGTTTCTTTTTTTAATGTTAAAGTGCTTTTTCGCAAATTGAAAAATTTTGTATCAAGTAAAGTCGAATCGTTAGGTGTTGTAGATAAGAACAACAATATAAAATACGGTCAATTTTTCAAGTGGGCGTGGATGACTAAATCCTAAACTATGAGAACAGCGAAAAGTACTCAAATGAGTCTCGTGGCCGACTTTGATGAAACTAAAACTGTACAGACAGAACTTCACAGGATTTTTGAAAAAAAATAATATTTATCTTTTATAAAATCGACTTTCTGATGAGGAAAACAGAAACCCCGAGTTGTAAAACATGTGGACTGTGGAATGAGTCCACCTCCAGCATGAGAGGAGACATACTCGAGTAAGGTGACTTACCATCAGACATGGGTCAGTTTAACAGACTACTGGTTGGACCCGATTCGGACGCAGCCAGGGAGCTCTGTTCGGATATGTGTCACCTCAACTGACCATCGACCTTTTGATTCTTGTGTATGTTTTGTGTTTGTTTGTTAATATTTTTGGTACCCTAGATGTGGTACGTACGTACGCCACATGACTTCTATGTAAAATAATATTATATTTATAAGTCCCAAAATAAATAAGAATAAAAATAAAACAGTCTATTTGTTGTGTGAAAGAAGGACAAACAAATCAACCAACACTTGCTTTTATAATATCAGTAGAAAGTAGGATAGTATGTAGTATGTACTTACATAATTGTTCGTATTAATAATTTTTTACAGTTCGTAGGTATGTAGTGCTTACGTAGGGGGCCGTCCATTAATCACGTGATGTTTTTTTTTGCATTTTTAACCCCTTCCTTAGGTTCCGAGGTTTAAGTCTATTGTTTGTGTATTGATAGTGATATTTCGTGATTTTTGCTAAACCCCCTCCCCTCCCTTTTCAAGCCTCGCGTGATTAATGGACGGTCCCTAGGTAAAGTAGATACTTTGTTAAACTTGTCATTCAAACAGAATCTGCATCACAATGGCGGTAAATTGAATGTTGTGGATTTACATAACAGATTACTTTTGTAGGTCACTACAGCACAACTAGGTAAATACACTAGTAATTTTAAAAGACTGTTTTGACCTTACCCGAGTCTTAAAGAATGAGAATTTTGTTATTAATATGTATTACGAAACCATGAAATCGTTCACAGATGCTTCATGTGCCGCACTAGTGCAGGGAGATAGGGTTATTCTGGCGCGCTCGAGATTCTCTTCGTCTGTCTCTCTCGTCACACTAATGTTATAAATACGAAAGTTTGTTTGTTCCCATTTAACTCCGTAACGGCTGAATGGATTTGGATGAAATTTGGTATGGAGGTAACTTACACCCTGGATTAAGTATTACCTTACGCAATATCACATGCTATATTATGTTTATAGCAAAACATTGTTGTGTGTGTAGCAAATATATGCATAGACATGCAGTTGTCAGAACTAAAACACAACTTGGACCTAGTTTTTAGAGCGTTTTATGGTGGACGAGGGCTGGAAGAGCTGGATCTATAATTAACCCGCTGGTCCAGTTGGTAGTGAACCTGCCTTCTGTGCTTGGGGGTGTGGGTTCGATTCCCACCTACCTAGGACAAACGTTTATGTGGTGAACATTTGTGTTTGTTCTATATCTGGTTGTTAATATCTATTTAAGTATGTATTTATAAATATATATGTATATCAGTCTCTGGCAGCTTTGCTTAGTTTGGGGTCAGATGACCGTGTGTGCAAAATTGTCTAGAATATTTATAATATTTGTAATTACGTTCTTCACACCGACAGTACAAACAAATTATGATTTCGCAAACATCAATCGAGACATCTGGAAACGGATTTTCCGCGCCACCGTCAATTTACGCAAATTACGAAATTACTGAGGATGCTTTCGAAATAAACGCATAGATACCAAAATAATATGCTATCTAGCTAAGTACCCGTAGCACTTCAAGGCACGTGTCCCGTATATCCTAGCTGTTGCGAAACTGTCGCTTTTCGGCGTCTAACGTCATTATTATCGTTCGGTTTCACTATCGTTTCGTTCGTCACTCTATTGTAAATTGTAGTCTGTAAACCCATAATAAACTGCAAGGTCGTAGGCACAGTACCTACGACGCTCTATAGTGGGGGCCGCCACATGACTGCACTTCACACAGTTTTCAGTAGCCGTTCTGTGTCGATAGCCGGCCCTCTAACTAGATTAGGAATCACGTTTTCGTGACTGAGCGTACTTTATTCGCCGATATTAGTGTTATAAATCAAATATTGAAGGCGATGATTTACAGTCGCATTAAAATTGGAGTACGGACCCCAAAGACCGTGGTTTGGTATGTTTGTGCAGGTGTTTCGGCGTTGTAGGCAAAGCCGGCCGTACCGAATCGCGCCATTGGTTCAACACCCTACCTAGTTCCTCGTGAAACCTCTAACACTGCTGCTCTTTCTGGTGTCTCGGTGGCTCGAACGCGACTGCATTTAAATGTAACGACTCGAAAGATGACGGTAGCGACGCATTTGCTTATCTCCTAAGATCAAGTTTTTTATTTCCGTCAAGATGTTTGATATAGTGCAATTTACGTGTAATTGGTGCCGTGACATGTGTAAAAACTTGTCCATTATGAAGTCGTGTGGAATCGCTATTGTGTTGCTGCTGATTTTTATACAAAGTAAGTGACTCATCTCTTATTGAAGTTCACCGTTTGTGACATAAATGTGAACTTGACATGCTACGTAGGTTTACAATCATATATGTATGTTTATTCATGCTATTGTTAAGACTTGGAGGCAAAGATCTTTACAACTATAGATTCAACATCGACGTGCCAAAAACTGCAATAAAATACTGCCCTTATGGTGCCATTACCTAGTCACGCTTTTGAAAAACTGCACAGTACGTAACGGTATAGAAATATGGTTGGTTTATTTATTGAAAATCGTTGTTACAACTTTCATCATCATCATAGCTTATCTTAGTCCACTGCTGGACTACGCCTACATACGCCTCTCCCAGGCCATACCACCCAGCCCGATTTTCGATGCCACAAATTTGGTACAGTTTTATTCCTAGAGCCAATTCTACTGTCACACTCTTCTTAGTTTTTTTTGTAATTAATTAAAATACTTTTGTTAATATACATATTTTGTAATTAGGTAAAATGCGATAAGAAATTATTCATGCCTCCCTTAATAGTTATCACATTTAGTTTATGTAGAATATTTTATGTATGAGTTACAGTGGATGCTTTAATGTAGACATCAAGATGAAGCCAATAACTGGTAATTTTGAATTTATTGTTTTAATGATCTTTGTATGGAGGCATCCGTGCCTCAAAACTCGTAAATCCCAACCTCGCGCTTATTACATTAAAGTGATCCTTACATGCCAGTTCCAACTGAACAAACCATCTATTGTGGCTTCACGAGCTATCCATTCATCAGACACGGCGGCGTATTGCGAGCGAGGCCGGGTAGCAACTTTCGCGCGCTGGTCGGGAGTGGCGCCCGAGAGAGCCACTCCCGTCTTCGTATACTCTGCGAGCGGAGAGGAGGATTCTCTACCAGGAGCCTGCTTATCAAGGTTTGTTTATACCCAGTTACACGGAACGGTGGTACTAAGCAGAAAGGAGGTCACTGTGAACAACTTATACAAATACAAAATAATTTATTGTTGTTAAACATAAATCCAGAAAAAATAAGTAACCGTGCCTGCTGCTTTAGCGTTAGCTGTGATGCAGCAGACAGTGTCTTCCCAACAATAAGAACAGTTACATTAAGTATAGTAATTAATAGTATACATAGACAATTTAATAAGAAGTAAATACAAAATAAAGGCTACATACGCTACATAGTAAGCAATACACACGGTTTAGATTGTAAAAAATAATATAAATTTTGGATAACTATTCCACTCGTGTCAACATGTCTTCAGATGATTTATAATCTAATTGTTTCAACCATTCATTTATAGATACTTTAAGTTTAAACCTATTCACTATTTTATAGTTTTTATTTAAGTTAAAGTGATCATATAACATGGGTGCCATGTGATTATAGTGCCTCCATGCCAATGCACGCTTGTAGCCTGGAACCGGACATTTATACCAAAATCGCAATAAATTTTGCTGTTCACCCTAAAGTTAGATGATAGATCCATATACGAAACTGTCCTGTTATGTAGTTGACAGTACTACAACTTGCTACAGATGGGGACTACGTAGGGTAGGTAGTGGTAGGTGATATAAAGGGCACGCGTGGGCACTCACTGCCTCAAGCGCAATGCACGTGGAGAAACAACGAGGACACCTAGCACGCTTTCTGCGATGCGATACAATTTTGGCCTCCTTTTTTTTTCCGCGCGTAGACATGACAAAAGTAGAATGTGGATATGCCTGTCTCATTCTACCAGGACAAAAAGAGTGGATAACATTTTATCACGGCTCGCGTGCTAGGCCTGCGAAGGTGCTTGGCTTGCACACTCTCCTTCCCTGCCTGTCACGAACGTAATCTCCTATAGTTATGTAATTTCAACATCTGCTCTGGGTCTGGGTGTTAGTTATATCTGTCTGCGTTCCATGACTTCTCCGGCATAGATAATCCTAGTGGGAGCTGTGAGTGTGAAGGGTTATTATTATCTTACTGAAACAGGTGTCGAGAGCTGGAAGACTGCGCCTCAGTGGTGGTGATGTACGGCAGAGGGAACTGCCAGGGGCTCGCGGCGGTCAAAGACACGCAATTTCGCGTCGACAACGACGCGGCGTACTTCAAGAAGATCTGTTTACCATGTGCGTATATTGTTATTTTGTACTATTTAAGCTGCAATTTCAATAGTGTTAGTAAATATAGGTACCTAATTTCCGAGCTCAACTAAAGGTTAAGGTAAACCCACACGTAACCGCGCAACACGCGCAGTCTATGGTTCACAGTTTAAGAGTCTTGAAGTTTGGAAATTTTTAAACAAACGTGAATGCGCTTGCGTATTTTTTTTTTTGAAATCAGTCGTCAGATTTTTACGAATATTTTGTGTATTATTCAAATTAGTAATATGACTGTATTGAATTGCTTTTAATCGAAAAAAAAAAACGCTTTTTAATTAATTTATTAATAGTTTTGCGCATGACCGCCAACTCGCGTGATTTAAATCGACGATGCGGTCTACGATGGAGCACGCGTGCCTAGAAGAAACCGATTCACTCGTGATTTAAAGACACCCAGATTGTAACTATCGGGGAACACCCATTCAGGCAGCGCATCTTTACGCCTATTTATCATCTGCGTCTATGAGTCTTGGACTTCTCGCAGTTTTACAACCATGTAGTGCAACCATAAAAAATACTGATTTTTATTCGTCAGTGGCGGAAGAATGCCGTCATCGGTGGTGGGCTCTCGAGAACACTCCAGGGTATCACCTGCACACAGACAGCCCAGGAGCCAAGGCCATCCTCAACACTACCATACAAGAGTGCTACGAAGCTCTGTTGATGCCAAACATGGAGAAACTTTATAGGTAAGTGCGGTAATACCACCTTAATCGTGCCACTTAAATCCAAAGTTACACTTTTTCAGCTTAACCTTTTTCGAGCGGGCCAATCCTAGGCGCGAATTGAATGAAAGACTTGAGTCTCCAATCACAAGCGTTGAGTCTTCCATTCACATGCGCCATACGATAGCCCCCGCGACCGACGTGGCTGACATCTTACACAAGCAAATTATGACTCGTGCGCTATCAAGTGGTTATATTATCTTTGATATCGTGGGTCACACATAAAATTTGCGGGCCATCCACTTATGCTGGGCCACATTATCGCGCAAATGTTAGTGTCGGGATGTCACAATGAAAACTTTGCATTCCGTCATCTGCGAACGTCTTGTCCACCTTTACTTCCAATCAAATATCATTATAAGCAAACTAGATTCCATTTACAAAGCCCGTTCATTACCATCATCAACCACAAGACCTCCACTGCTGAACATAAGCCTACATAATAAATGTTATCTCTTGATGATTTAACATTTGATGTAGAAAGTAGAAAGACATTTGTTTCATTACACTCGAATGCTCCCGGTCAGTACGCGCCTTTACAGTTAATCGAATAAGGCGTGTGATTGTTTGTCTATGAGTAAGCATTGCTTGACCATTGTCTAGCAAGCAGAACTTCCGGCGCAGCCGACAGCGGCTTGAAAAAGAAATGACAATACTAGCCAATACATTGCACACAATAGCACATACATGACGGGACAATTCAACGCATAATTTTCCCAGAACTTTGAGTGAACAGAAATTTGTCACCGACTCGCACTTGGCAATTATTTATTATTTGTTGTTATACTTTAGAGTGTGTACTATAATCATTCCAAGTTTGACGCTTGTACGTATTACCGTTTTTACATTAGAGCTAGTACAAAATACGTTAAAAAATACGTTTGTTGTATGGGGACCCACCCCCATTTCGTATTCACATTTTATCATTTCTGTTATTTCTTAATTAATCCGCCGTAACATTACATATTCTGTGAAAATTTCAACTTGTTATCTATTACGGTTCGAAAGATACATCCGTTGAAAGGTAGGACAGACGGACAGACAGACATCGTAGGCTAAGTAATAGGGTCCCGTATTTACCCTATAAAGTTTTAGCTGATCACTGTTCTGTGAAAATTAGATGCTATAGGTTAAGTCCGTTACCATTGTATAGAATCAATAGAAGTAAATGACGTTGAAACCGTATAGGTATATAAAAACTAAAGATTCGCGTTGCACACGACCTTGCTGCAATTGCATGACATCACTATAAAAACAATAACTTTCCATCGATTGCCTACTCTTAGACAATGGATTTTCACTACCTACCATTATTCACAAAAACACATCATGTATTGCGATATTCTACTGTCTTAAAAGTGGCTTCACTTTTCGTGTTCGCGGTAGTCCCTCTGTATTTTTATTTGCTCTGAGACCATTATTTACAGAAACACATCATGTATTGCGATGTTCTACGGTCTTAAAAGTGTGATGCACCAAACATGTTATGATTGAGTGATCAAACGAATTTATCTTTGTTCAATCGATTATGATTTTTTAATTCGATAATGGTCGAAAATATATATTTAATTTCTTTACCTGCTCGTCTTGGATTTTATAATTTTTCGGAAAGTATCCCATACACAGTGGGATATTTACCGTGTTAAAGGTTGTGGTTGTCCCGTTAATAATCATAATTATATTAACTGTAGATAGTTAAAAACAGTGTTGTATCCCATACTACTAAGCATAAGTAAGTCGCGTCCTTATACAGCGACTCCAAAAAAAACCCGCAAGAACTCCAAAATAAATGGATGCAAGTAATGGTGGGCGAGGAACTGTTATGATTACTACTTTCTTGCAAAATTTCATCAAGATCGGTCCAGTCTGTTTAGTCCTGAATAGGCAACAAACACGCAGAAACAGATAGAGAAAGAGTTACATTAATTTTGTCATATACTATTAGTGTGGTGAAAGACCAAACACACTAATATCATATATGCGGATGTTTATGTGTAAGTGTCATGTTTGCCTGTACTCATATCCGTAACGAAATTTTATCCTGAAAAAATTTATACGATTTGGCATAGATCTACGTTTGGCCACCAACTCGACTGATGGTAATCGGCGGTGTGGCCGAGGATGGAACACGTTCATCTAGAAGAACACTATTCACTCTAGCCTTGAAGATGCCTAGATTTTAGTTCTCAGGAAACAAGGAGGACGGCTTAGTTCCATTCTTGGGTAGCACGTATCATAAATGACGACAAGGAATCATTGGAATTTCCACGATGAGGTAGTGTGCAAACGGCGGGCCTCAGCTTCATCGAATGGAGATAGTGATCTACCGTGTGAATATTTGTTACAGCGTAGTTATGACATGTTTCAGCATTTGTTTTGACAATTAACGTTTAGTTAACAACAAGTTAACGTATAGTTAACAATTTACGTTAATTTAGTCTTAACGGTCCCCGCATCACGTTTGCGGACGTTAAAATATTATCGCCGGTTACCATTCGTCACAAACATGTACCATGATGTTTACATAATTATTTAGCTGTTAGCACTATTAGCTATGTATATGTAAACATGGAAATACAACCTATACGAAATAACAGTATGGATTTTAATCTATATTTATATAAAAGCTAAATCATTCACTCACTGACCTCATAATGAAATCTTGAAAACTACTGGACCTACGTAGAGGTCTACTAAGAAAGGATTTTGTGAAGGGGGCAGAAATTTTATATGAAAATTTTGTAGGGCAGTAATATATTACTATATAATTATAATATATTACTAGCTACTGCCCTACAAAATTTTATAAAGTAAATTTTTAATAAAAACTTGACTTGAGTTGGTATTCAATAAAGGGGATTCATCCCCTAATATTTCACCTTACAGGTGAAATATTTAATCTAATTTAAATGGAACCTAGGTTCTCGAATGGAGACCACGGACCGGTAAGCGCAGCGTAGGACGTCCACACACAAGATGGACAGACGACCTAAAAGAGACCGCAGGGAAACGCTAGATGCAGGTCGCTTCCAACTGGCCCTTTTGGAGATTTATGGCGGAGGCCTCTGTCTAGCAGCGTGGACGTCCTATGGCTGAAATGATGATGATGATGATGAAATGGGACCGCCCTCGAGATAAAGTCAATTGGGATGCTAAGTATCAATTTGGGGCATTGAAGTCTATGGTGAAACTTGACAAGAGGCTCATCAGCAATGAATCCCTTATTCAGACTAAGCTTCTTAGTCTTGAGCATCGACGCAAAGTTGCTAGACTATCGGTTTTTTAACGGATACATTTCGGAGAGTGTGCGTCGGATCTGCATGATCTAACTCCTGCCCAATTTTTCTATCGGACTGCCAGAGCGGACGCCTACAAAATTTGCATATAATATATTTTTTTAATTAATAACTAATTACTCTTTCAATTGCTAGATTCAACTAGGCTGTTTAAAATGTATCTATTAAGATTTGTGCTGGCATAACAATACCAAACGGTAAACTAATAAAATAAAAATACTCTATTTTAATTTGTGAAAGCTTCGCTTCAACAGAATATGTTAACTAGATCATGAATATTGTGCGTAAGCAAATACGAAAAACAGTTGTCCAGGTGTTTTACGAAAGAATTTTGCCCCGTTTAACAATGTTTTGTCATTGAGCAGACTTAAAAATATTTAGACTTGACGTAAATATCAAATCTTATCGTGATTTGTGGAATTTGTCTTCATAATTATTACGATTGACTTATAACTTAATTAAAATACCTTCTAGTGTACTTACTTCAAATGTTTAAGAGTGCGTATAAAGCGAGGAAAATTTCTGATTTCACCCGCGCGTCTCGCATCACCCGCATTAGTGTGAAACACAACCACGGCAGCGCGGCAGTCGCGCGCAGCTCCAGTACACATAACTCGCGTAGTCGAACTCGTCATGCGGCAAGGAGTAATAAACACAGGATAAGCATAATGTTGGCGTTTTGGCGATTAGCTGGGTTCGGTCGCGGCGCGCAAAACCGTAAATTGTTTATTTCAATTTTCAAAATTGTGTTTGTTGTATATTTTTAAACTTAATTTTTAAGTTTTCTACAATATCAATATAAAATTAATAAATTATATAAATTAAATTGAAATTGCCTAAATTAATTTTCAAATTAAAATTTTACGCTTGAGACAGAGAGTCAGAGATCGTTAAACATTAAATCAAACTAAACTAAACTAATGCTATGCTATGCTATGCTACGCTACGCTATGCTATACTATACTAAACGAAACACGCGAAACGAAATACCCGAAAGCCCGTTGGTCCAGTTGGTAGTGAACCTACCTTCTGAGCTTCGGGCGTGGGTTCGATTCCCACCTAGGACAAAATTAATGTGATGAACATTTTGTGTTTGTTCTACGAGTATACCTGGTTGTTAATATCTATTTAAGTATGATTTATTTAATTTAATTTAATGTAATTTAATGCAATGCAATTCAATTCCATTCCATTCAATTCAATTTACTAAAAAATATCATCATCATCCTTCACAGAACCTTCCTCATTATTTGAAGTCGGCCTAATATACCTACTGTTTGACCTACCAGTACCTACCCGAGCCAACCCGGCCGGTCTAACAGTAGGTATTACTACTTACCTTTTTATCCGACTTCAAATAAGGAGGAAGGTTCTCAATGCGACTTGTATAATCTTAGTGTCTCTGTCTACTTGGTCCACAGTGTTGCACCGCAGTGTTGTAAAGCAGTGTTGCACCGCAGTGTTGCAACGCAGTGTTGCAACGCAGTGTTGCAACGCAGTGTTGCAACGCAGTGTGGCAACGCAGTGTTGCATCGCACTGTTGCGCCGCAGTGTTGCAACGCACTGTTGCACCGCAGTGTTGCAACGCAGTGATTGATAATTTTATTGCATACCTACCTTGCCAAAAGATTCGCTTTTTTACCAGCTAAGGAAACATTAACTTTTTTCTGAGATTCGCCACTGTCAAGAAACATTTTACTGTTTAAAGGCAAAGTTTATTTTTATTGTTTCATTCAAGAGCAATGTTTATAACCTCAAATAAGCCACAAATGACAGCACCAGCGAAGGTGGCGCCATCTGAGATAAGTTTTGCCGTGGTTTGCCTGTAGCTTCTCATTACCCAAAATGTATGAAAAATACTGCGTTAGTTCCCTAATACTCACCCTGTGAAATCATTTACCACTGAATAAAACTCAAAATATGTAGTGATGGTCAAAATATTTTCGGATTTGAATTAAATAAAGAAATTTCGTTAGTGAAGCTACTTCTCAAAATCTCTGAAATATTGGTGCCGTCGTTTGGCTTTAGACCTCAGCAGCCATAAATCGATGCCACAGACTTAAAATATTCAAGGATGGCTGAAATATTTTCTGATTTAACGTCTTCACTGAAATATTGAAGATGTCTTCTAGTATTAGAACTGAACAATCTATAATCACCGTTACTGATTTAAAATATGCAAGGATGGCAGAAATATTTTACGATACAAGTCATGATTCTCTGAAATATAAGAAACATTTTACTGTTTAAAGGCAAAGTTTATTTTTATTGTTTCATTCAAGAGCAATGTTTATAACCTCAAATAAGCCACAAATGACAGCACCAGCGAAGGTGGCGCCATCTGAGATAAGTTTTGCCGTGGTTTGCCTGTGGCTTCTCATTACCCAAAATGTATGAAAAATACTGCGTTAGTTCCCTAATACTCACCCTGTGAAATCATTTACCACTGAATAAAACTCAAAATATGTAGTGATGGTCAAAATATTTTCGGATTTGAATTAAATAAAGAAATTTCGTTAGTGAAGCTACTTCTCAAAATCTCTGAAATATTGGTGCCGTCGTTTGGCTTTAGACCTCAGCAGCCATTAATCGATGCCACAGACTTAAAATATTCAAGGATGGCTGAAATATTTTCTGATTTAACGTCTTCACTGAAATATTGAAGATGTCTTCTAGTATTAGAACTGAACAATCTATAATCACCGTTACTGATTTAAAATATGCAAGGATGGCAGAAATATTTTACGATACAAGTCAAGATTCTCTGAAATATAAATGCTCTCATCTAGTGTTGGACGCAAATCACGCAAAACCTCACCTAATCCTCAAAAAAAAACTCACCTATGTTTCCAACCAATTAGTTCAAAATATTCAAAAATAGCTATTTATTTTTTGATATAACTTCACTTTGCTGAAATACTGGTGGTGCCACCTAGCGTTTGATCTGAGAAACTCGTATTTTATGCTACTGATTCAAAATATTTAAAGATGGTACCGCACTGTTGTACCGCACTGTTGTACCACACTGTTGCACCGCACTGTTGCACCGCACTGTTGCACCGCAGTGTTGCAACGCAGTGTTGCACCGCATTGTTGCACCGCAGTGGTGGACTGCAATTCAACCAGTATAAAAAAATACTGGTCGAATTGAAGGTACTCTAAGGTAAATGAGAACCTTCCTCCTTATTTGAAGTCGGATAAAAAGGTAAGTAGTATTTGACTTTGACTAAGGTAAGTAGTCCCGCTAGTGTATTGTGCATTTCCCCTTACCAGCACATACCCGAGCCAACCCAACTGGTCAAACAGTAGGTACTTATGTTTTTAACCGACTTCAAAGAAGGAGGAAGGTCCTCAATTCGACTAGTATTTTTTTATACCGGTTGAATTGAGAACCTTGCCCCTGTTTTGAAGTCGGTTAAAAACATAAGTACCTATTGTTTGACTTTCCACATTTAATTTTTTTTTTATTAGAAGATGTTTTTTTGCTTCCATTATTACCAAGCTATTTTTTGTCTGTTAAAATTGAGAACCTTCCTCCTTTTGCAGAAAGCCGCTTCTCGTAAAAACGTGAGAAAATGTGGATGGAACTCTCAAGTCAAATTAACCATCACATTAATTTAAATGATTTTTAATTTTAATTTTATAAAATTATAATGAATCTAAATTATTTTATAATGTCATTTAATTTTTAGTTTTATCTTTCTGACTCTCTCTCTCTGCTTCTCTCCGTCTCTCTCTCTCTCTCTGTCTGTTTGTCTGTCACAAAGAAACACTCCGACTCTAATAGTTATATTACTGAGCATACATAATAATGGATTCGTTAGGGCCTAGTCGTATCCATTTTATTTGTATCTATGTTATTTTTTCGTAGTAGCTTTACCTAGTCTGTGCTCTAAGGTCATTGTCACCACTTGGTAGCCGCATCAAGTGGTCGCGTTCGAGCCATCGATTTTTTATATTATCCTTTGTTTGAAAATACAGTAGGTGTTGATATAATCGCACTCGGAAGATAAAACCAAGGCGAAAAGCAAGCGCGTGCGTCCTTCCCCGTTGAGGCACAGTGCGGTACTGAGGTTAAACGGAGCATGTTTCGCTATTTAGATGCAAAGCGCAACAGAATAAGACTGAATATCGGACTTGCCGTTTGACCGAATAGTTGCTTAGAACTAAAGGACGTAAGTCTCAAATCGAATATAATTTATTATGAGAGTACTAATTAATCTAGGTAAATTTTGTCTTAACACTGGAAAACAAACTATATTTTCCTTCGGTGAGTATTTATTTTAGATATGTAACTGAAGTACTTTCCAAGTAAAATCAAAAAAATTAGCAAAAAGGCTCCATTTTCAAAACATTAAAGTATCGAGTAAATATCTTGCTATTATGTTTCTGTCTTAATGGCGGAAAGAAAATGAATTGAAAATTCACATATATCAATTATTACGGTGATCGGATATTTGGTTTAGTTAGAATATCATGGCAAATTAGCATAAAATTTCGGTTGCCCCCTCTTAAGTTTTTGTTTTAGTTTTGCGTCAGAGCCTTAAATGGTGGTACTATAAAGTCGACCTTAATATGGTACCAATTTTGTTGCAGGTCGTCCCAATGGATAGGTTCCGATGCCTCCTTTGACCCTGAATCTATCAAGACTTCAGACTCCGCCATTGGAAATTGCGTACTTAACGCTGAAGACAAGTTCCTAGAACCGGAGTCCTACAGGGTCTCCAACTATTACACCTTCTATTTGGAGAACCAGTGTAGACATGACTGTGAGTAACATCAAGTTCAATTGTCGACGATATTAGAAAGGCAAGAAGATGCGAAAAGAGGTGATGTGGTGATGACAAGGGACCGGGTGGATGGCATAATCAAAAGGAAGCCTATACTCAGCAGTGGGCTGACAAAGGCTGATGATATTAAGTAATTGATACAAAGTAACCAGGAAATAAACTGCGCATCAGAAAATCTTATCGATGCCTAATGTTTAATTGTATTCTGTACTCACAGTTCATTTATAATTGTATAATTTTCTATTTAGAAATTATTAGGTACTAAATTTGTGTTATATTTGTATTTTGATTATTCTTTTTTTTTTCAAAATTTTATACTAAGTAAATTTGATTTTATGACATTATTTAAGACATAATATTTAATTTTTAAATACTGGGAGAAGCCACTGGCTTCCGAAACACAGTTTTTTACTAGTTCGGAGCCAGTGGATTCAATTGTTTTGTTTGTATTTTTCCTTGTGCCAAATAAAGATTATGATTATGATTAATTTCCAGATCTCAAGAAGATAGACAGATGTTCTTACGAAGAATACGTGAACCAAACTCTGAAGCATGTCGAGTTCACCATTAAGAACTATACCAAAGATGAGGTAAGTACTGGAATCTTAGTTTAATTGTCGTGATTTTCCTTGTTGTTTCCAGTTTTTTCGCACTTCATGTTACGTAGCAAGGTGAAGCGATGTGCTGATATGACGCAGTGTGTGGTGTATAATAATTACACAAACATATTTATATACATAGATTAAGATAATAGATAATAAAATAAATATATCTTATAAAATAAATATATAATAAATATTGCACATAATACACTTATCATTTCGACTGTATGTTTTTTTTGTTTGTTACGCGATTACTCTGCCAATTATGAATTGATTTTGATGATTCTTTTTTTGTTTGGTATACCATACCTCAAAGATGGCCCCATATAAATGTTATCGAAGTTGATTAAGCACTTTGTGAGAAATCTAAATAAGGAGGCATCTTAATAATTATACCTATACCTACGTTAATATGTACCTATTCTTAAAGTAAAACTACTTTATTTTTGGAAAGATTACGCAACCGTGTAATTTCTGTTAAAGCTTTCTCATCGTGTGGGGTCGATTTAAAAGCCTATCTACTTTGTAGTTTAAGTTTGTACGTCAAACATGTAAAAAAAAAAGTGAATATAATGGGTTTTTTAAATCAAAAATAGCATGTTCACATAATTTTCTAACTCTTTTAAACACGTAGGTAAGTAACTACAAATAAGTAGTCGATAGCCCTTTGGTCTAGTTGGTAGTGAACCTACCTTCTGAGCTTGGGGGCGTGGGTTCGATTCCCACCTAGGACAAACATTTATGTGATGAACATTAAATTTGTGTTTGTGCTATATCTGGATGTTAATATCTATTTAAGTATGTATTTAAAACTATTTAATTATAAATGTATGTATATCAGTCTCTGGCAGCCATATCACAAGCTTTGCTTAGTTTGGGGTCAGATGACCGTGCGTGCAAAAAAAAAAACATAATCAAAGAAAATTGATGCGGGTAATGTTAGTTCACCATTGCTGTAGTATTTATGTAAATATTGCACTAGGCATTATCTTTGCCCTAACAGTCATTAGCATACTTTACAATCGTAAAAAAACTGATAATGGATGCCTCAGTGCCTTCAGTCGGTAAAAAGCATTATTTCTATCTGAAATCTATTCATTGAATCGACTGATTCATTGAAAATATTCAGGTCAATTGCAAGTTACGCATTCGAGGTTTGTCGTGCAAATAATTGATCTTTTGTGATAATTATTGAGGTTTGATCGGTATTTGGGACATGATCAATGATCATCATCTGTAAAGTAGTTTCTGTCTGTAAGTTATTCTAAAATTGAAACGAATATTGCGATTATATCAACATTGTTACGCTTGTCACGATACAGTGCTCATAAATGAGGGTGGTTCTTCTCGTCCGCAGTAAAACTTGTGGTAAAACGGTTAATTCATATTTCAGTCAAATTAATTTTTTTGATAACTAGCTCATCTTGCAGACGTTGTCCTGTCTTAGAACTGTCAAACACGCAAAGTCAAAATTGTAAATCTTATTTTTTTTTACACCTTGGGTTATATTATTGGAGTGTTAGTATTTATTTTCGAAAATATACTAAAGCCTATGTTACCCGGGGATAGTGTAGCTTCTCAACAGTGAAAGAGTTTTTCAAATCGGTTCAGTAGTTTCGGAGCCTATTCAATGCAAACAAACAAATAAACAAACAATCAAATGTTTACTCTTTATAATATTAGGATAGAAGTATAGACAACGAAAATGAAAAAAAAGGTGAAAATGGTTTTTATCACTTTTGGAACTTCATACTTAGTGGTTTTACAGCTTCCTGGCCTATGCAATTGCATTATCAGCTCAACAACAAAAAAAGATTCCATTTTTAAAATCTTGTCTAGACTAGTGTGATATTTTTGTTGAACATTTGTAATGTGATGCTTGATCTCATGATCTTAGATCTTGAGATAGAGGTACATTCATTCATTCATTCAATAATTTTGTCTTAGAAAATGGTAAAATGCGCGAGAGAGAAAGTGAACGCACGTTGCATAGATTGATTGATTCATTGATTAACTCTTTATTGTTCACATCAAAAAATTACCCTTGAATTGGCATATACCCTTGATTACTTAATTTATGTGTGTATATAGTGCAAGAAGGCGTGTGAGGTGGAAGACCGGTTTATATGTCGCGGGTTCACGTGGCGCGTGTGGCGGCGCGTGACAACGTCAGGTCGCGGCGTCTGCGACCTGCACAGCGAGGACCTCGTCTCCACCGGCTCGTGGCTGCTGCGCCGGACCACCGGGGCCGCCTACTACAGGCGGGTCATCTGTTTGAACAGTGAGTGCATATGGCACGAGTTCACGTGGCAAACGTGATCGACGAGCCGTGGCGACTGTGATATCCATGACACTTTTGATGACTTCCTTCTTATTCGAGACGGGGTCGATAAGTTCTGACGTCCCGCTTAGGAAGTATTGTCACATTGCCAGCAGTGTAAGTGTGCCAAGCCACTTTCTTGACAAACAGTACAAACTTTATTTCCTTAATTCCGTTACTAAGTATATCTGGTCCTGTCCCCTGTTACGGTAGAATGACGTCATCTTGTAATTGGAATATGTTTCGTCCCCAGTGACGGTAGAGTGCCGTCACCTTGTAATTGGAGCCTGTCTCGTCCCCAGTAACGATAGAGTGACTTCATCTTATAATTGGAATCTGTCTCGTCCCCAGTAACGGTAGTGACGTCATCTTATAGTTGGAGCCTGTCTCGTCCCCAGTAACGGTAGAGTGATGTCATCTTGTAATTGGAGCCTGTCTCGTCCCCAGTAACGATAGAGTGACGTCATCTTGTAATTGGAGCCTGTCTCGTCCGCAGTAACGATAGAGTGTCGTCATCTTGTAATTGGAGCCTGTCTCGTCCCCAGTAACGGTAGAGTGATGTCACCTTGTAATTGGAATCTCTCGTCCCCAGTAATGGTAGTGACGTCATCCTATAATTGGAACCTGTCTCGTCCCCAGTAACGGTAGAGTGCGAAGAGTCCAGCATGGTAGTGACATACCACCCGCGCACGTTGTTCCGCGGCCGCGTGTACGTGCCTGGCCGCGGTGAACGTTGTGGCGCGCGTGCGGACCGCAGTGGCGCCGTGCGGCTCGCGCTGCCGCTGCAGGGAGACTGCGATGTCAACTTCGCTTACGGCATCTCTAATGGACCTAATGGCGTTATCAACAGGTACAGTTTTTAATACAAGCAAGGGGACGTCCATTAATCACTTGATTACTTTTATCGCGGATAAGTCCGCGTTTGACCACCAACTCGTAGATCAAGTTACATAGTTCATTAACTACAACTGAAACGCATGGTGTGTTTAAAATGTATTTCTGCAGAACAATGGCATACGTGATGGTGATGATCCAGAACAACCCCATTATCCAGACGGCTGGGGACCGCTGGGTGCGCGTGGGGTGTTCTCCCGGCGCGAACTCCGCCACGCAAGTCGACGCCACGGTCGCTGTCAGAGATACTGGGTAAGAACATCCTGATTTCAGAGTATTTTTTATGATAACTTGTAATTTCTTTAAATGTGATGACGTCACTATTGGCGTTATAGTCGTTCGTGCAGATCTATACAAAAAAAAAACTTACTTCTGTCATATTTTCATCTGTCAATGTCATTAGTTGCACAGTAGTTTGGCTTTTTTGTTTGTTTGTGTAAACTGACTTCATTCAAGGGTAAATTAAGGTCAATAATATTTAATCAAAAATATTTGTCATCAGCGCTTATTTTCTAATAAAAATTGGTGTTTAGTGACCAGTATTATTAATGGTTTTGTAATTACAATCTATAAAAAATATGAACGATCCCCATTAGGTTCCGAATACGACAGCTCAACCTCCTCACAATACGAGCGGGTTAGCCATGAAGAAGTAAAAGATATTGTCCTTCCCAGGTTTCCTAGCAAGCCGTCATCGTCTAGCGCCGAGACGATGTCATCTAGTCCGGCGGCCGCGAGCGCAGTGTTCGGCGGTCGAGCCGCACCGCTCACTATGTACGTGGTGCGCGATGACGCCGGCGCCGGCGCAGCCTCACTGGGCGAGTCGCTCGAACTGCGGCTCGAGACTACAGGTAACAAAAACACACTTGACGCTCACAGCTCCCTTCTAGAATTCCTTGATTTTTCATTTTTCTTGTCGGAGACGACATGGATTTATTTATTTATTTATTCATAGGCGAGCAGCATATGCTGATGTACCTATATCACAGTGTAATTTTTTAAAATTATAATAGTCTTTCTTTTGACCATCAACTCGCCTGATGTTGAGCGATGATGCGGTTTAAGATGGAGCACGCTTGCCTAGAAGTAACCGATTCATTCGTGATTTGAAGACACCCAGATTGTAACTATTGGGAACACCCATTCAGGCAGCGCATTTCACAGACTAGCAGTTCGCACAATAAAAGTGGAATCAAAGGGCTTTGTATGGGTTTGCGGAATATCAACTTTAAAGCGGCGATTCTTCGTACTCACACTGGCAGTCCGATTGAAAAATGGGCAGTTGGGAATTAGATCATGCAGATCCGATGCACACTCTCCGAAATGTATCCGATAAAAAACTGATAGCCTAGCAACACACAAGCCTATTATTAGCATTAGCAGTAAAACAAGCCTATTTAAAAATTAAAAATAAAATTACTCTGCCGGGAATTCCAGGACCTCCTCATAAAGCAGCTGCCACTGAGCCATACCAGTCGTCTAGAATTAGCCATATCCTCTAGCGCTATCGTAACGCTTCGCACTTTTTTTTCATTGCAATTGATTGTAAATAGCAGAATGAGGGTGGCCTATGTCCATATGTCTATGGGGGAGGCTAAATAGGAGATAGTGAGGAGGGAATAGAGGGAGTGACCAAACTGCAAAACCACAGTTTAAAAAATTAGGAATCCTTACGCTGCCCTGCATTGTCATACTACAAGTGGCGTTGTACGTCAGGAAAAATTTACATATGTACACGGCGTATGGCGACCTTACTCGACGTGCAGGGCAGCTTAAGCAAGTTCCTAGGAACCTGGCTAAGTCTGACAAGCTCACTCATGTTATGGGACCGACGGTTTATAACAAACTGCCAAGTGACGTCATTGCCGCTCCCAACCTGGTGCGCTTTAAATGTCGCTTAAAGCGCTGGCTCGTCGATCAGACGTTCTACAGTTTCAAGGAGTTCCTTGAATGGAAAATATAATGTAATTGCTGTATAATTGGTATACCAATATTACCAATACTAATATTTAGAATTGTTAGTGTACCAGTGTTTTATTTTTTTTAAATTATTATTGTTTAATAACCTTTTTTCCTTTCCTTAATAATTTGACGTGTAAATAATATTTACAAAATAAATGAATATGAATATGAATAAATAATAGCTGAAATGATGATGATGATGATGATGAGCAGAGTGAGAATTGTAAAACTTAGCTAGTTTGCTTGATTTATCAAAATTGTAGCTGGTTTAAGATGGTAACTGATATACTGCAGTGAAATATTCTATGGAAATGGTTTTATTCAGCTTTTTAAAATGTTAGTGCAGCTGCTAAAACTAGAAAAACTTGTGTGACTGACCCTCAAAAAGAAAAAGGCGATAACTGTTTACCAAGTAAAATGAAACAAATGTTTCAACGGTTTTCCTAAGCCTTACAAATATCACAACTCAAACATTTCCTATTTCCATTTAAAACCTTGAATTATCACCATTAACATCGAGATACAATACATATAGAGTCACAATCGCTAAGTGAAAACAGTCAAAAATCGTCCGAGCGTTGTTGTACATACCTATAGAGATCAATCATAATTATAGTTCGCAATAGTCTTCCTTTCTCAAAGTTCACAATGCCACATTTACTCCAATTCAGACGTTATGTCGCTTGTCAGCTATGCCATCGTGACACTGGCATCGCGCGGCGTTGTAGTCGGATCGCGGTCGGTTGCCTTATAGTGTTAACACACGTATGTATTTTGGTTGACCTCAAGCGCCGTCTGACCAACGGGAGAGAAAGAGAGGGAAATATAATATTCTAACTCTTTCTCTCCCGTTGGTTGGATGGCGGTCCGTCAACCAAATCCATACGTGTGTTAACACTATTACACCTAACCAAAAAATTGGCACAATGCGTAGCGTGCGTCAATTTTTGGTTCCGACTTATTTTTTGCACGGTTGTAACTATAGGTATTGTATCTCGATGCCATGAAAACAGCTTAACAGTAGCATCACGAGGCATCCGACACACGTAAAGAACATAATCGGCGTACTAATTACTATTTATTCTGCGGTTATGCTTACCATCAGTAACTACCACACAATCTGTGTCGTAATCAGAGTAATCAAGCGAGCTTGTCACGAACAATTTTATGGCTCATTATGCAGAATGGTGACTGTAATACCAGTATGGTTAAATTAGCTTTGCTTGTAATTTCCTATGTCCCTCAATAATATTTTAGCTCTAACCATTTGTCACCCAGTTCTCGGTTTGGGTGTTATTGAACTGGTTAAATTGACCAAGCGAAGCAAAGCTATGGGATCAGAACGGCGTTTATTTGATTATTATGATTGTATGTATGAATGTTTGTTAGTTTGTTCGACGATAACGAACCGTTGTATATCTAACCTAAATAAAATTTTGTATGCAAGTAGTAAAGTTTTTGAAGTTCTAAAAGGAGACTTTAAACCGTAGTTAATATTTAGTCATCTGTGCTTTTAAATAATGATTGTTACAAGCTAAATTAGATATTGTTATGAGCATATAGGATTCAAGTTAGTTTTTCAGTATTTCTTAAACATGTATATCTAGATTTAGATAGGTAACTCGTGTAAAACATTTTTCGTGTAATTTGTATTACTTGGTATGTTTTTTGCTAGAATGGGATATACATTTTTATTGGCCTTATAATATTGCTAGTTACACCGGGCAACTCAAATTTCCGAAAATATTAAATCATACTTAGATATATCACATTAAAAAACTAGAGGTGAGTAAAAATCAAAACTCATAACTCAAACCTAAAACTCAATCTCTTTTTCTCTCTCTCTCTCTCTCTATCTCTCTCTCAGCTTAAATTCATAACTTATTTTCGTGCATTACAGAGACGGTAGAGATTCAACCGTACCATTTAGTGGCGTCGTCGAGACTGGGCGACAGCTCCGTGCTTCTCTTGGATAGCAGGGGATGCCCTACTGGACAGGTCAGTTTACTAATGTTCCTCAAACTAGATTGTTGATTTCCGAATGAAATGAGATTTCTGAATGAAATCAACAATCGCGTTTTAGAATGAATTCAACAATCAAGTATTTGAATTGAATCAACAATCAAGTTTCTGAATGAATTAAACCATCAAGATTCAGAATGAATTCAACAATCGCGTTTTATAATGAATTCAACAATCAAGTATTTGAATTAAACCAACAATCAAGTTTCTGAATGAATTAAACCATCAAGATTCAGAATGAATTCAACAATCAATTCCCGAATAAAATCAACAATTAAGATACAGAATGAATTCAATTCAACTATCAAGAATGTAGAAATTCAAGAAATAGATGTTTCAAAAAGTGGTCATCCCCTAAAATAGTAATTTTTCGAAGTTTCCATTGCAAATAATAGCCCTTGACTGTCATCTTCCATTGCCTTCCTTGTCCCACCACTGGGTAAAGGCTTCTTACTTGTGCTAGGCGGTCCAGGTTCCACCCGCAATTCTGATAATACCGTTATCTTCTCGCTGCTGAACGACCATTGCTCCTTACCTTGCTTCAGTGACCACTTTGACAATACCCCAAATCGAACTGAAAACAACATTCTTAAAAAGTAAAAAAATAAAAATAAAAAAAGTTGTTAGTTAAATAAAAAAAACTTGTTTTCAGGTAGATTTCCCTCCATTCACCAGAACATGGTTGAGCGGAACCCAGCGGCTGTCAGCGCGGTTTAAAGCTTTCCGCTTCCCGACCTCGCATGTCGTGAGATTTGCACTCATGGTTCGCTTTTGCGATGATAAATGTCCACAGGTTTGTATAACATTCAATATTTTGTCTGAATGTTGAATATAATTTTTTTACCAACTTCAAAATGGAGGGAGACGATTTCTATTCGTTCCGTTTTTTTTTTAATTGTTTTATTACGCACACCATTGCTGGGCTGCTGTGTGCTGTTATTTGCTGATTATTGTTATGTAGGAGAAACTCGAGGAAGTCCCACAAAAATTTCATTAAAACAACCGTTCTACCTTTCTTTTTTTTCTACGTTTCACAGGTGGATTGTGGCATTCAGTCCCAAATGCGCGCCGCTCGCCAAACAAACGACACCTACTACCAATGGACCAACGAAGTACCTGCTTCAGTAGAACCAGTGAGCCGGACCAAAGCCGAAGGCACCCGAACCCGGCCCGAAGGCACCCGAACCCAGCCCGATGTCGCCTGGTCTGATTTACCCCAAGCTGGGAACGTGGTCGCGCAAGGGGGAGCCGCGGGTTGCGGAGGGGAGGGGAGCGCAGTCTCGCTTGAGTTAGAGATGATGGTGCGTTCGAGGGATATATTGTCAGCTGACACGCTGGTCCGGGCCGATCATCGGGCGACTTTTCGTGAGTTTTTTATTTACTCGTTACCTAGCGACGCGTAAACATGATGTACCATATGTTTTAAATGTTTATCGGGACTTATCGCGAAAGTTTAAAAATTACTATGATGTACCATTAACAAAATTACACCAAGTATGTATTGACAACTATGCCACTAATTTCGCAGTGCTTGTATTCGATATTCTATGTTTATTTGATGGATGGGTAAAACAATATAAAACAAAAACTGCTATGGATTCATTCACAAATCGGGGACCGCGTTTAAGTACCTCGCCCACATGCATGCATATACAGTGTTATAAGGAAAGGGTATGCTATGCCGAAAGGAGGTCATTGTACTCATAATTATGAACTAATTTTACTATGGGACTAACCCTGAAATAGCGGAGAATATATCAGCTGTTCCATAGAAAACGGTAATTGACACTCGACAAAATGTATGGAATAGCAGTTTTTTTTCGCGATTTCAGGTTTGGTCCCATAGTAAAGGTTGTTCATAATGATGAGTATAATGAACCTCTTTCGGCTTAGCTCTTTCCTTATAATTCTGTATACCCTAATCCCTTCACGATACTTAAAGTACAGACGGTCATATTGAAATGACACTTTTATTAAGCCAGTGTTCTTTATGAAAGCAGAGCGGTCAGCCGTGCGGTCTGTCGAGCAGGCAGTTAATAAATGAACAGGCGTGTGTTCCCTCTGCAGCGGAGGAGGAGGTCGGGGGAGGTGGCAGCGGCGCCGTCGCAGGGGTGGTGTGCGTGCACGAGCTGCTGCTAGTAGCACTCGCGCTCGCCTGGCTCGCAGTGCAAGTGCTGCTGCTGCTGGGCTGCTGTGTGCTCGTCAAGAGGTACGTAGTATACTGGGTCACGGTGCACGAGCTGCTGCTAGTGGCGCTCGCAGTGCACGTGCTGCTGCTGGGCTGCTGTGTGCTCGTCAAGAGGTACGAAGGGCCGTAGTATCCTACTGTGTCAAGGAAAGGGTCTACTAAGCCGAAAGGGGTCGATAGCGCTGTTGGTCTAGTTGGTAGACAACGAGCTAAACGGTCCATCTAGTGAGAGTGAGAGGTTTTATCATGGCACCAGCCGCCACCGCCTGAAAGTTCATCCACATATAATAAATCGGTGGAAATCGCACACGGTGCGTTTAACGCGATTTTTTTTGCCTCACAACTCTAATTTGTGAAATGAGCTCCTGTGTGACGTTTCCGTGTAACTATAACATGTGGGTTTTCAAAAGGGCTGTTAATAGAGTCTTTAAGGATCGGCAACGTATCTGTGACGCCAAGGTGGTGCAGGTATCAATAGGCGACGGTGCTCGCTTACCATCAGGCGGCCCGTCTGCTTGTTTGCCACATATAGCCTTAAAAAAGGCCTTACCTACGCTGCGTCTCAGCTCGATATCCTCAACAGTGCAATTATTTCGGTGCAATGGGGAGACACACTGCTTATTTATCTCGCCAGGTGGCGCATCATCGCTGGTGTTGTCTGGCAAAAGTGTCAAATATCAATAGATAATTTTAGTAATTACACAATAAATATAGTCTGGTATTAAAACATGCCTCTGTGTAGTGCATTTCAGTGCAAAAATAAAGGTATACACCGTTTTCCTTCCGATGAGAAAATATAATATTGATAATTTTATTGCATACCTACCTTGCCACAAGATCAGCTTTTTTACCAGTTAAGGAAGCATTTCTTTTCTTTAACTCTTTTTTTAATTTCGCCACTGTCATTAGAGAAAATGTTTTATTGTTTAAAAGCAAAGTTTATTTTTGTTGTTTCATTCAAGAGCAATGTTTATAACCTCAAATAAACCACATTGACAGCACCACCGACGCCATCTGAGATTAGTTTTGACTGTGGCTTCTCATTTTCTTCAGTACTCATTTACTTTACAGATACCGTAACTTGGCGGAGATGAATATGCAGAAAGACTACCACTCGTTTGACAACGTTGGTTTCGACACGGTCTCGACGCACCGCCGCGTGCACTGGCCAGATCAGAACATAGACATACTTCACACATAACACGAAAAAGGACATTCTAGTTTGTTCTAGAACGTTTGATGTTCATTTCCATACTGCCTAAATGTAGCAGAGATTGTACAAATTAACTTAATATTCTTATCTCGAGTTTTTTAGAACTAAATATCTAATCTAGATTTAGTGATTTCCAGTGATTTAGTGAATCTTCCCAGATTTTCTTTAATTTGAACAAACTCGATGACTTTATTTTTGGATATCCGATTATGTAAACAAATATGGCGGACCTCTAGGCCTATGATATCTTATAGCGAGAAAATTCAGAGCTGTCATTGGTCGAAAATCGACGTTTGTTTACAAATGTTCGTTTGTTTAGAAAGCATAAAATTACGTAGTTTGTTTCTCTTTAGGGGAAACTTTACAAATTTTGTTTATTTTATATGGGAACTAGCTGACCTGACAGACGTTGTCCTGTCTTAGAACTGTCAAACACGCAATGTCAAAATTGTAAATCTTATTTTTTTACACCTTGGGTTACATTATTGGAGTTTTAGTAAGGATCCCTTATTTTTTTTGAAAATATAATGTAGCCTATGTTCACCGGGGATAGTGTAGCTTCCCAACAGTGAAACAATTTTTCAAATCGGTTCAGTAGTTTCGGAGCCTATTCAATGCAAACAAACAATTAAATCTTTCCTCTTTATAATATTAGTATAGATTACGTAAGATCTTACTTACTAATCTAACGCTAGTAATTCCCGTATAGTAAAAATTTGCCTAGGTACGACATTCTCAGCCCTATAAAGAGAGACTACGTAACTTTCAGAGCAAAGCATAGTTTTTGACATAGATAAAGTAACATATGCTGTGTAAAGCTAAGGTCTCTTGATCAGAACGCACAACGCTGCGGTAAGCTTTATGCGGTGTCGGATACTGAATAGACTATCGGACATGTGGCCTCGCCCCGAGGCGCTAGGAGCCATCAACGTGTTATTTTTAGCTCGGTTTTTTAATATTTGGCATTTTGGTGCCTCTTGCTACCTGGCTTCTAGAGCGACCGCTCCTCGCTCTACCCTAGGGTCGCTAGTTATCTGTTGTTCCGTCGAAGCATGCGTCAGCGGTAAGGATCAAAGCCTGACGCTGCGTTTAAGCCCTAACATACATATCGACCTGGTAGACGGACCGCCGTCCAACCAACGGGAGAGAAAGAGATAACTTTCTCTTTCCCTCCCGTTAGTTATACATACGGTGGGCCGGTGTACCAAATCCACACGTCTGTTAGTACTATTAGAATTGTGGGTACCGCTTACCGCAGCGTTGTACGTTTCGATCATGAAACTACGGCTACGTAGCAATGTGACTATATTGTATTCGTAAGTAGACTAGTAATTTGACTATCGTTGTAAATGTTTCAAGGTGTTGTTTTGTACATAAGATTATATATAACTAGCTGAATCCCGCGGTGCTAACCGCGATTTTCCAATTTTCCCGAATTTTCTGGGAGAATAAGTACCCTATGTGTACCATATGATGTACACTATCATCCTACCAAAATTCGTTAAGATCGGCTTAGCGGTTTAGTCGTGAAAAGCGAACAAACATCCAGACAGAGAGACAGAGTTACTTTCGCTTTTATAATATTAGTAAATAAGTGCAGTTAAACATATAAAGACTGGTAAGACAGTGGAAATATTCGCGGATATCATTGTCCTCATTGTTATGAATAACTTTTACTAAGGGACCATCCCTGATATCGCAAAAAAAGCTGTTTCATATGATAAGTTTGACACTCGTTGAAATGTATGGAATAGCTAATTTTTATTCGGGATTTCAGGGGTGGCCTCTAAGTAAAATTTGTTGTTTTTTTTATATAAGTAATAGGCTTGCGTTTGACCACCACCTCGCCTGATGTACAATGAGTACAACAAGGGAGTAGTACAATGACATCTCCGAATATGTCCACTGTCTAACCAGTCACCTAGTATATGTACAAATTATTAGTGCAGGTTTGTAGGTTTGTAGGACTGTATTTTAGTGACTATTGAATATGGGGAAAATAAGTCAATTTTCGTTCTTTTCGGGGGTCTTCATGTGTAGTCTGTCTATGGTCTAAAATGTCTAAATTGGCACGAGTGATGCGATGTAGGCACTCATTCCGTCCATTATTTACTGTCTATAAGGATTTTTTTATTATCGAAAACCTAGTGACCTTTAAAAATATAAAACGCAGATACAAACTTTAACAGTTTATTATAAAGTTTTGTTAATATTTTCGATTGATTCAGTCGCTAAAAGAAAGTTATAAATAACTGTCAGCTTAATTATTATTAATAATAAATCTTTTTTTACTTAATATTTGTGTTTTACATCGAAATTCTCACCATCTTTTAGGTTTTTAAGACTATTTTTTTCTGTACCCTGTTTCCTTTCCAGTTTCATAGTAAAATGTGTTATTCCGCGCGCAAGTTGTATACCACCTAAAGTTTGCAAGTTCAATGGTCATGGGTCAGACCCGTGCTGTGATCTATGATCAGATCAGACAAACAAAGAAGATTTGGAAGGTAGCGCGGTGGATTCGAACGCATCAGGCCTAAATCAGGCTTAACCTCACCCTGCAGACGACCTTCCAACAGCTTCCTTGAATAGAAATTGAGTTATGATTATAGACAACTTGCTCGTGGACCATCATCATTAAAAGTTTTTTTTTTAAATTATAAATAGGCTTGCGCTTGGCCGCCAAC